>JAOXXN010000395.1:98992672-99004699 GCA_026770055.1 Myrmophylax atrothorax | reverse complement strand
TCTGCATTTAGTTCTCTCAAATTTTCTGATGCAATCATACATATTGACATTGTTGAAAGCTGGTTTCCTACTGGAATTACATGCAGGATATTAGCCTGAGGAGTTACTGTCTACCTACGGGAAGGGATATAAAAGGAAATAAAAGGCTTGTGTGGCCTCAGTGTTGTTTCCCAAACTTACTGCACTTCAGAGTGGAAACTCCCATAATCAGTGGTCGAGTAAGGTGGTTTGCTTCCTCATGTACTGTAGCTGGCATGAGCAGTGGTTTGCTTGTATGTAAATGCCTGTATTCTTTTGATACGGAATCACTAGAAAATTAAGGATTTCTTTGTGGAGGCTACTCTTTTGTGGACAATGAGAGGTACTTTTCAGATTAACTTGCATAAGCATCTTACATTATTTCTGTCTTTTTATGTTATTATTTATAGGAACATGCATAGAATGTTTCAGATTTTGTGCATTATATGAAAGCAAGTGCATGGACATTCTGGATTTTATTTTTGCAGTAGCACAGTTTTTAATTTGGCTTAAAATGATACTGAAAGCAATTTGTTACGGATGCAGTAAGGGCTTAAAAATCTTCATTGGCTAAATGATTGTGAGTTGTACATGCTATCAGTATTACCAAAGAAGCCATTTACAATAGAGTGTCTTTAGGTTATTATAGCTTCAGGGTGGAAGGGGGAGAAGGGGAAGAGTCCTTTCTTTATTATGTGACTCATATTCTCTGATGTGTGGTTTTGCCTCTGGTAAACCTACCTCTTTGAAGGTTCAAGATAAAGAGAAATTATCAGACATCTTGTACAGCTAGAATTTAACACAGAATGCAGATGTTAAAAAAACGACTGCAAGGTACACCCACATATTGCATAATTGCTCACTTGGTGGATGTAAGTTAGAGAAAATGAGAAACTCTTTTTAGAAGTGGAATGTGAGCTTGACATGAAGTATTTGTCTGATGCAGGTGTTACAGTTCTGAGGCATTTGTTGCTCTTCTTACGTGGATTTTTTTTTTTGCTTGAATTTTGACCCTTAGATTTTTGAGTAAAATAAATTGTAGCATTCATACCTTGCAGTTCTCTGTAGTGTATCTGTTATTTTGAGTTTCTGGGATAAAAGAAAGCTAAACTGGACTTCCCATAGGACTAGAGATATTTTTATTTTTATTGTTTTCAAGTTTTCTCCTTTTTCACAGAAGTTGACTATATCTAGTCAAATTTAAATCACTGATTGATACTTTATAGAAAGGAAAATTTAGTCTTTTTGGAGGGGAAAAGAATAGGACCCAATGGACTTCGAAACAATAATTCATTTGAAATCTTCATTTAAAGTCCATTTCAGTTTAAAATAAAAATATTAGTAACTTTTTTTAATTAAATGAGTTTTCTGAAAATACCATCATGTTATTGAAAATACTGTCAATTACTAGTCCTAATTTCAAAAAAAATTAAGAAGTTGTTACATGTTTAAAAGAAGAAATCTAGTGATGGTTTAGAACTAAATATATTTCTCTGTCACTTTTGTATTTTTCCTCTTGTTTACTTCTTAGCTCAATTCAGAGGCTTAATAGTTGTAAAATGTACAGAGTGCCTAGTTTTTTTTTTGGTTGGTTGGTTTGGGTTTTTGGTGGTTTTGGTTTTTTGTTTGTTTTATGGTTTGGGGTTTTTTTGGGTTTTTTAAATTTTTCTTGGTTTAATATGTTATTTATCTCCAGGAAGATTTGTGAGCAGGGCAGATTGGAAAAAAAGAGTGCTGTTGTGCTTCAGGGCTTGATTATACTCCAGTTTAAGTCAATGATAAAGTAAAATTAAGTTTCCAGCTGAAATAACTTTTGACCCATTTAGTATTTTTGGATAAGGACAAATACAAAAATAAATACTTGGATTGTAGTCAGTTATGCTTCCTTTGCTAAACATTACTGATTCTGTAATTAATAGCTGATATATAAAATAAGGCCTTCTGAGCCCAAGAAACTGATACAGTATTTAGCAATAGACATTCAAGGTCTAATCATCCTTACTTAAAAACAGTTGTAAAGGAAAAAAATGCTGACTTAGGCAACTCTGGGGTAAATTTTGGCACTTTCTAAAATGTGACATAAGTTACCCTTCTTTCTTTGAAAGAGGGAAGAGGCAGTTTCAGGGTTTTTAACAATGTGGATGGTGATGAGCTGTTGAAGACCTTTACTGTGGCAATATGAATTACAGATGTGTTATTTTTTGCATGATATTAACCACGTAATCTTTGTTATACAAATCGATGTGTGTTGGCTGAAGATGCATTTCAGATATATCACATGCCAAATGTGGGGAAAGGACTGCACCTTATCATGAGTCTTTAAAGAGAGAGCCCCATGAAATGCAAAAACTTCACCGATAGCACAATAGGATCAACACCCATGGGGAGCTAACAAATATGTTTGTGACATACTGTATTTGCTTGGACAGACATTCTTAAACTGCATACCAATTAACTGATATACATTTAAGTAAATTGGCCTTTAAAATAAGTAGATATGAAAATACTGATGTCCTATGGATGAAATCCAGCTCTTAATTGCAATCTATGGCCGCAATTCCAAGAACTTTGAGTAAAGATGGGGACTTCACATTTAGACTCTGATAGGTATTAGGGGGTTTGTTTATCTCTTTTTTTCATTGCATATGTCTCTACAAAATGCAAGCAGAACACTTTATTTAGTAGTGATAAAAATTTTAAAATGTTTTCTCTCTACAGCCTTCTAACATTCCTGTAAGAGTCTGTGAAGTGCCCCCCACAATAGTTTCACTTACTTTTTAAAAATTAATCTCATTTAGTTGATGATTCATTTAATTGCTATAAAACAAAACCAAAGTTTTCTAGATTTCTTTTATAATTTTTATGTTGTCTTTTATTACTTTTATAAAAGACCATTCAGTTTTTGCAAAATATTTCCCGGATAACTGATGAGTTCTAATTTATAAATCATAAGAATCAGGGCTAGAGGTTTTACAGAGTTAATAAATATAAATAAGTCAAGTGTCTTCTGTATTTTCTTCCTTGAAGTCATGAAAGGAATCAAAATAAATTTTCATCTGACTAGTTATGGCATTTTCTTAGCTCGGTAGAATCAGCAGAAGGGCTTTAACACTGAAATTGAAGCATGTGTGCTCTATCAAAAAGAATTTTTTATTATTTTTGGCAAAGTGTTGATTGATAGTTGCTAAAGTTAACAGGAACTGACCTGCTCCAATTTTAATCCTTTATTGATGGGGATTTATTTTGTCACTTGGGAATCAAAGTGAACATACTAAGGCCATATCATGCTGGGAGCTGTGGAAAAGCATAGTGTATTACGTCAGGGTGTGTTTGCTCAAGTTCAGTTGTCTCTATTGCAGTATTTGAATTTTGTGGGCACTACAAAGCTGCTCGGTACATAATTCCTTTACCCTTTGACTTCCCCAAAAACGTAGCCAAATTAAGTTGCTTTGCGTAATACGTGTCTTGGATCAGGCTCATCTGATCAGTTGTGTGTAAGTAAATAGGGAATCGTTACCTGCCACCAGGCTGTGTAGTAAGTGTTTGGCCATAGGAACCAGTTACCAGTGAACATGAATCATCTGCTAAAGAGAGAACATGTAAGCACTTCACCTGGGTTTTAGGGAGCAGGGAGAGTTTTCAAAAGATTCATTTTCCTTTGCAGATAATGTTTTAAAGAGGCAAAGTATTTTGTTGAACTTTCATAAAAGAGTGAATTCTGTGGATGTAGCATCTTGTGCTGATTTTAGCATGTGAGTTTAAAATGTTATTTTTACAGCTATTTTATTAGTCAGGCAAGGTCTTTAACTTGGCTCCTAAGAATGAAATGCTAATGTGGACATTGACAGTACTTTAATTAACCAGGTCTGTTGTTTGCTTTGCATTTCAGGTATTACAGTTTGAGTTCTGTTTGAATAGTTTAATTTTCCTTCACATTTTCTCCTTTAAAATTAGGACTTTGTATTCATACAAGAAAGAAAGAAAAATATTTTAGCTCAGAATTTGAAGTTATGTGTACTTTTGTTAGACATTTCAAATTTTTATGAGATCAGGTATTCAACCTCATGTTGCCTGGTGATATCTGTTTTTCACAGTGTGTGTCTAAATGTTGAAGGAACTGCAAATCTTGCTTAAGTGAAGTGTATTGTTGGGCTGTAGAAAATCTTTATGCTGGCTAGATGCTTAAATGAAAGGTTAAAAATGTGGTAAGTATGGTTCATATATGGTTAAACTTGATTGGGTTGTGAAGTTAATGCTGTGATTTTAGTATCCTATTTGTCCACAAATTGTTAGAGTCCTTTTAATATGTACTTGATGTAGCCCAAAGGAGTTACAAAATAGCATCATCTTACGTTTTTTGATTTTCAAATAATTCACAATATTTCCATCTTTCTCAGGAGTATGAAAGTACACAATGTTTTACATGAAAACACCATAAAAATAGAAGGAAGAATACAGTAAATATTGCCACTCAAGTGGCTTTACTTGATTTCTCTTTATATCTAGATTTTTACTCTAGGGCTTTGTTTACCATTTTGGGTAGAATGAACACAAGTTTTTATAACTACCTGTGATAGCAGTACTTAACATTACTATGGTGAGTCAATATTAACTTATTAAAATCAATTACACTTTAAAAATGAAGTAAGTCATTTGCGGATTTTTGTGATCTAAGATGCACACTGGTAGTTTTTCTCATTTATACAAGCATGTATTTTCCTTTTTAAACAAAAAGTATCTGAAAGGCCAGGTAATGATAAAGTTGTGTAGGTCCAACAACATTATTACTACCTTGAATTAATAACACCTGAAGAACTAATGAAGAGGGCTGTCAGAGGAGGACAGCTGAAAACACGTGCACTATTATAGTTGTTGGCAGCTCCTTAGTCTTCATACAAGGGTTAAAAGTGTCAAAAGAACTGGTACTAAGTAGTGGATATTAGGCAGAAGTAGCAATCAGGTAACGGGTGAAATTTTTGTTGTGATAGCTGGGATAGCCATTGTTCTCATGCTGTTCACTATTAATTAACCACAACTACTGGAGCTGACTCTTTCCGTGTTAGGAGTAGATTCTGCTGATGCCCAGCAGTGCCTTTCCTTCTGTATGAAATACCTGTTTGCATACAGATGTAGCATAAGAGATGCTGCTCTTTGCTAAGTCAGCAGACTGGGTCCCTAATGTTCTGATTAGTCGATGTTAAAGTAAAAGTTACAAACATTTCATACATGAGATCAAAAAAATACTTTAGTGTTAGGTGTTATTTTGTTCTTACTCTCTGTATGCATTAAGTTTACTGTTGATGGATCAGTCAATCTAGTAGTGCTTTCAGAAATAATCAGTCATTATGTTAACCATGTAGTATCAAAAATAGAAAGCTAGAACTGGGATGATAGTACAAACAAGTATAGGACAATTTGGGACAAAAAAAGAAAAAAATAACAAACCAACAAACGCTGAAACGTCTCAGCTTTTCCAATTTATAACATATAGTGGAACTGTAAAATTATAAAATCGTACCATGATTTTCTGTAATTCCATTATTTGAACCATTAATAAGTACTTAATAATACTACTTAATAAGTAATAAATACTTTACTGAAAACAACTGGAGCTTAAAACTGGAATGATTTCTGTAAAGTACAGCTCTTCCGTGAGGCTCAGGATTTCTTGCTAAAAATACACCATTTGTATTTGGGAAGGTGCTTGCTTTAGACAAAAGAATTCCTTATGTTCAAGTGTAAAGTAAAGGTTTTGCCTAGTAGAACACTACTCTGTCCAGTAAAAGTGTAACAACATATTTCTTACTCTCCTTGGTCCAAACTCACTGAACCACAACAGTTTATACCAATGATAAGTAAATAATTAAATTTGTATCCCAGGAAAGGAGCTTGGGGATCTACTCAGGCCCCCAGTAATTAACACTAGAAATACGGGGATTGGGAGCCATAGGATATCCTGTACATGATCACAAATCCTCTGAAGTTAATAAATACAAGTTGTATTCAGAAAAAAAAATTAAAATAAGCAGATATTAAATTCTGCATTTGTTTCTAGGCCTTCCTATATCAATATTTTTAAGAACAGATTCAACTTTGAACTATATGGAAAAAGTTCACCTTTTACACATGTAATTTGCCTTTTTTAGAGTATGTTTTTTTCACAGCTTACAGTGTAAAATAACTAATTTCATTCTGAAAATGTAGTTATAGAAAGTCTTATGAACAATGCTGCTTATGAAGTAAGTGCAATGTTACATTAAATATTACATCATCATAGTAAAACCAAATTAAATGTTTGCTGTCTTCTACTGTGAGTCTGATCTCCCAGGTAATGAGGTGGTATTCACACTTCATCCAGCCTGCCTTTATTATTATCAGACCACACTGAGACTTTCACTGTAAAATTGGGAAGATATTATCATTTATTATTACTTCTAACTAAAACTTAAGTTACTTCTGTGGTCTCCAAAACTGTTGATGTTTTCTGATACAACTTTCAAGTTTTGTACCTCTGAGTATAAATTAATTTGAGAGTTTTTGACAGTCCAGCATCCAGTCAACTACTGCAAATTATCAATAATAGATGTTGCATTCTGCCTTTTTTTGCTACAATTTTAGCTGAAAACTTCATATACTTCTATTGCGGTTTATGAGGATAAAAATATTTTTACAGGAAGACTAATAACTTGAATTATCATTTTAAGTAGGAGTGACTGATTTTCCTCACAGAACCAAAAATGTGTTAGAGAATCACTGATGAGCTGTAGAATATATTAGTTCGTCAGGTACTTTTCGGTGTACACCCCAATACTGACTTTAAGAAAGGCAGAAGCAGCAAGTTAAAGCTTGTACTAGCATTGTCTTTGTACTGGCCACAGGTCTGTGAAGGGCACTGAGTTGTTCTAAGCTGTGCTTGCTTTGGGGGGCTGCTGCTTTGAATTCCTTCACAGCTGTGGCTGCTGCTGGGGCATCTTCTGAATGTGGTTCTGCGATGTGGGGGTGGCAGCAGCCCTTCACCATCCCAGGCAGTAAGGTTTGGAAGGACAGCTGAAGGAATTGCATTGATCCCTAGGTTGGTGCTTGACAGAGATGTAGTAGCTTGGCCAGAATCACAAAGTGATTCTGATTCCCGGTCTTCAGGGAGGAAACAGAAAATAAATATTTGTAATTTTTATCATTTAGGTTGAGTTGCATTGAAATCTCTGTGAAGATTTAATTACACCATAGTGTGCGGGTTTTTAAGATTTGGCATGTGCTTAAAATGTTTGCAAGAAATTCACTTTTTTTCCTTCCCTTATGTGTAAATCAAACTGAATAATTATGAAAATAAATATAAAAAGGTGCAAAAGGTAACCACACTCTTAACGAAGACATATTGTCCCTTTAGTCTGACAATGATGACATTTCAGACATTTACTAGCAGTTTTCAGAAGAAGGGTATTGAAATTTTTTATGAATTGCTATTATTTATAAACTACCTTAAAACAGAATTTCCGTCACAACCAAAGAAAAGGTAAACATAGCAGGGCATGTCTCCTGATAGTCCTTATAATCAATTAATACTTTTAATCTCCTAAGCCAAGGGTAGCAGGTTGATTTGCTGCTTTTGCCATTTTTGAGTGCTCTGTAAAAGTAGTGTTTACTAGTCAGGGAGAATCTTTTTTTTTTTAACTTCATTGGCCACAAAAATGTATAGATCGGGGTAAATAATCACATGTGTGCACCTTGTCATTGAAGCCAGTGGAGACTATGGAACTAAGGATATCACCTACTCAGATAATATTAGTGTCATTATTTAGAGTTCAAACAAGTGAGTGTTCATCTGCACAACAGCAAAGAGCTGCATTTTTCTTCACCACCTGATGAGATCACAGCCTCCCTTTCTGAAGCGCTGTTGAACATGGCCAGCTTAGACCTTTGCTTTTTTCATCACCTCTATAGCTTCATCCACTGCTTGTACTTATTGTCAACAGCGGATTATCTTTTTTAATGTCAACGTAGTCTGCATCAACAGACAGGATATTCTCTTTGCAGAAGGAAGCAACCTGAGCTGAGGAATAGAGAACAAGCTAAACAGTGTGAACAGAAGAGCCTATGTATACCTTGCATACAATGAAGTAAATAGGTTGAAAACCAAGAAGTATTATAAACAATTTTTTCCCCAGAGTATCTAAGAAGTTCTTTACAATAAATGTAAATAGGACTCTAAAGCAGATAAAACGCAAGAACAATGCACATTTGCAGTTAACTGCTAAAAGTTGCCATAAAATGTTTATGGTTTTGTTCTGTCACCTACGTCACATAATTTGGGTTTTTGTAGTTAAAGAGATTCAATTCAAGTTTTAGGGTCTTGTCTTTAAAAGGAGACAGGAGAAGAATGTAATTGGTACAACACAGTTTCAAGTTTATATTGCCTTTTACTTTGGAAACTCTTGCAATAATTTCTTGGAACAAAGCTACCTCTGGTTGTAAGCATGCCAGCTATCACTTGAAGCATGCAGATTATGGTGTCTTGCTTTAAATCAGTAGATTAATTTTGGTTGGTTTAAAGTGTGTTCTTGTAATTAATCTACTAGTATTTGTTTTAAAAACATATGCTGGGTGTTTTGAAAGGATACTTATCCTTAGGCAAGAAGAATATTGGAATTTTTTCTGTTATGTCAACGTTAGAGATGAACTTTGCCTTTTAAATCTTTTAAAAGTAAACGTTTTCTGACACTTCTGCCAATTCATTCCATTTTTTCATAGTGCTGTCAGTAGGACTGAAACATATTTTAATGCAAATAATTATCCCCCTGTTTTCAGCTGTGAAATTGTATAGCAAGATAAAATAGGCTAAAGAAATGCAAGCCCTCTTATCTCTCTTAATTCAGTGAATGCTTTTTGATCACGTCCACCCTCACTTCCATAGGATGTTAAGTGACAGAGTGTGCAGATCATTCTTTTCTTAACATACACCCACATACTTTCTTTCATAGGAGCTAAATAATATCAAATTTTAGAACTGTCAGGTAGGAAAACAAGAGCAGGCAAAGAATGGTTAACCAAAATAGGGGATAGTGTGTCCTCGCAACCCTCTGTGCAGACAACTGACTGCCCTTTGCCTGCAGACCTAGAGCTGACCACAAATACCAGCAGGACTTGGTTGCCAGTCAGCTCCAGAGTGCCTTTGCTGCAGGCAGTGTGCCTTGAGGAGTTCTCAACTCCAGGCAAAGGACAAAAAAGGTTGTAGGAGAAATGTGAATGAAAAAAACTGCAACGAATAAACAGTCACTTCTGTGTTGTCACTGGCTAGAGGAAGAGATCAGGTATCACCACTTGCTGCTGAAACCATGTCATTACTTAACAGATTTCCTGCAGGTATCACAGAAGAGTGAGGCTTCATGGCAGGATTTGTAGCTTTAAGCATTTGAGTGAGAATATGCTTCCTGGCAGGTAGGTATCCTCTAGCTTCTCTTTCCATCTGAGGATATCAGTGCGGCCTGTTCCTTTTGGGAAGAGAAAACTTGCTTATTTAGGATAGCATACTTTTAATTCAACAGTACAGCTTTTTTTTCTCCACCACTAGAACTAACATTTTTAATCACTGTTGTTATCTGCTAAATTTCTCCCTAGATTTTAACAACAGTAAACTTAACATGCAGACCAACAGCAGAGTGTATATTTTGGACCAAAGAGTAATTAGTCAGGGAATATATAAATGAGAAATCATTATTAAAAGGTAGTTACATGAACTAAAAGTCCTGTCAGTAGAGGAAGATGGCTCTTGACATTTCTGAGAGCCAGCCATTCAAACTGCAGATGATTTTCACTGGATTTTGAAGAAATACAGGATTAAATTTCATCCTTGGCCTTCAGTTCTACAGAACAGGTTTTGATTCTTCTCACTGATGAATGAAAGCTTGGTAAGAACTGTAATATTCCATAAATACAGAAGTCATCCTAAGCAGCTACATTCCCTAGGGTCTAATCTTGCAAAGGCTTAAACATATGGATATATATGGACCTAAATGCACAGCTAGTACTGCCAGCACAGCATTCATGCAGCTGAGCTTCCGGTTATGCAGAGATATTAATATAAAAATCACAAATAGTTTCAACTGAAAAACAAAACAAGCAAATCATTTTTCCCTGATAATTTTATATTTGGGAGGTTGTTGAGCACTTTTATGGATTTTCTTGGGGGTGGGTAAAGTTGTGTAGGTTAGAGATTGGCACAGAACTTGAAATAAGCAAAATCCTTTTCAGATAAGTGACAGTTCTCTGGATGCTATTAAGCTGCGAACAGTAGGTCTTTTCAATCACTGTGATTCATTTTCATATTGTGTGTTTTTTTAATAATAATGTCTTTAAAAGGCTTGCTGAACAGTAGGCTGCACCAGCATAACTTTCTGTGCAGAAGGAAGGGTTTCACGCACAGTCTTAGATAATTTACCTTAAATTGCTTTGCACAGCTCAATAAAACCACAAGAAAACTGTACCAGCTCAGATCACGAGTTCATTTAGCACCAAATCTCATCTCCAACCATGACTGCTTGTGAAACAGGAAAAAGAGTTTAAGAAGGGGACAAGCACATAGTAATGTTTCCCTCATTGATTGTCCTAGTCTCTGCAGTTTTATGGCTGAGGTATTTTTTGACTGGGAGTGTTATTTCTGTACTTAAGAATTGTGGTGGATTTTTCTTCCAGGAAATTTCCGCCTCCCCCAACCTGTGTGAGCTTTCCTTTATGGCAGTGAGTACTGTGGTTTAAGTATGTATTGTATGAGGAAGTGCCACTTGATTGATTTGGAGGGTTTAGTTTGTTTTGTTTTGTTGGGTTTTTTCCTCCAAGGCTGCTGCCCACTGGCCTTCCCTAGGTTATCTATTAGAAATAGTTAATCTTTCTACATTGCCCTTCTCATTGCATATCATATCCCTTGAGGTATTTGTCTTTTTTGCTCAAGAGTCTACATAACTGGTTCTCTCCCAGGTCTCATTCTATGTCTTTGGTAATTCTTGTGGCACTTCCATATATCTTCTAGTTTTACTGGACCCTGTTTGCCACAAGAAACCAGAACTACAAACAGTATTCAAGGTGTTATGTTTTCCTTGTCATTATTTAGTCCTTTTTATTGTGGGAGGGGATTTTGTTGTTGTTTAATTTTTTTATGTTTTTTGAGTTCTTTTGACACTGAGTTGATATCTTTATAGAATTATAGAGGATTATTTTATAATTCCAAGAGAACTTGAACACAGTTGCAGGTGAGAGGAATATATGTGAAGGTCTCTGTACCAGCACTAGCAGAGCCCAAAGGGTACTATTAATGATAATTAACCTTATTCCTCTCTAGCATTTTCAGATCTGTTATACATTTTGACTAGTCTGTTCAAAAAATCCATGGCATTCAATTTTTTATTCTTTCATGTGTAGTGACATGTCTTCTCCTTTGCTATGCTGCCATGTATGACTTATGAAGAAGCATTTTTAAAATTATCTACCATGACTAATATTTTCTTCTGTGCAGAAGAACACACTTTATTTTTTTTCTTAAAATGGAAAATAAATTGGTCTGGTGCCTGAATTTGGAGAGGCAATGTTTACAGTACCACAAAGGACATTTGTGCTTTCAAATCTGCTCATAATTCCTTAATCATTCATTACCATTTGCCTGATTTAGCAGAAAAGAAGACCATTGTTTGGAACCCTTCTTATTAGAGAAATAAAATGTTTAAAAATACCCAAATGCCATTTTTTTTCTTCGTAGTTCCTGGTGCCTAAGTGTGTCACTTAGAGAAAAATGGTCTGAACGTTTTGGTCTCCCTTGGGGAAACACTGCAAGTAGCAGAATTTTGTTATTTTTATGTCAGTTTAGGTCTTACATGATTCAGCAGTTGTGGTTTGTGGGAAAAAGCATTGTAGATTGTGATTAGAGGAGCAAAAATAGTAAGGAGTGGCTACTAGAGAAGGCATCTTTTTTACTGTTAAAATACTTCTTTGATCACATTTGTCATTTTTAAATCTCTACTT
>JAOXXN010000395.1:98979276-98992572 GCA_026770055.1 Myrmophylax atrothorax | reverse complement strand
TCATTTTTAAATCTCTACTTGTGTTCATCTTACTTTATCAGTTGTGGCTAGTATATTTCAAAGAAAATAATTCTGTTTTCAGGATTTTTTAGCAGTACAAGGAATTAAGAACAAGTTGCTCTGGGATCTTGGTAGTACTGAATCTGTGCACTGTGTCTGTCAGACTTGGTTGTCTCCAAGAGGCCAACCAGCCATCCCCTTCTGGCAGCCTCTCAGGAATAAACAGAAAGTCTCTAGGGAAGGGAATGGAAGAGGATACAGGATGCAAAAAAACTGCTTGTAGTGCAGGAAAAATTCTTTGTTGTAGTAATGGACCGCAGCTCATTCTGAGATGCATTAACAAGGCTGTTGTACAAAAAAACCGTGAAGTAATTATGCTGGTCCCTTTGGCAATGGTGAATCCTCAGCTGGGATATTGTGTCTAATTTTGGGAACTGAACTTAAGAAGAAGTACACAAATGGAGTCCAGAGGAGAGCATCAAGAGTAAGAGGAGACAAAGAAAACTGAGTATGTTTACTCTTGGAAGGAGAACACTCCAAGTTGAAGGGGAACAAGAGCCAAATACAATTTTTAGTATTTAAAAAGCTGTAATTACATATTCTTGTGTCCGTCTTTTCAGAGGGACAAAATGAAGTTGAGGAGAGCAGAAAATTCCTCTCTTCTGAGATGTGTGGTAGTCCACATGTCTGGGGTATTCCACAACAGTGAATGTAATGATCACAGCCTAATAAATACACTGAGATTTAACTGCCCTGTTTCAGGCATTTAAGGCTGTATTTTCAGTGGTGTGAATCACCTCATGCTGAAGAAGTTAAAAACTTCTGAAAATCTAGAAATGTTTGGAAGATACAAGGTCATGTCAGTTGGTCTTTCACATTTGCCACTTTTCTTTCAGTTCACAGAGGTCCTGTGAAAATGTTGGTTGAAAGCCCCTGGGATTTCTTTTCCAAAACTAAAGCTTCTGTAATCATATTGAATTAATCTAGAGACTTCATTAGTTATCTACCTGATTTGTCATGGCCAGGTTTTGTAAACAGAAAAGTGGTAATTTCTCTTTGTATATTTTCTTCCAGGATGCTATCAGACAGTGTAGCAGACATATAATATAGCATAGGCAAAACTGTCTTGTCCTTCCACATGTTGATTTTTTTAAATCTAATTCCTGGCAAGATGCAAAACATTCAGTTCTTCTTGTGGAGAATTACGCACATATAATTGGACAGGGCCTAACATTTTCTTCCCTGAAATCATAAAAAAAATGTCTGGGGGAGGTAATGCGGTCAGGAGTATTATCTCTAAAGGCTCCAAGAAGCAAAAAGCATGCATTTAAGTGTAAGACTTTTTCTACTTCTGTACAAGGTTCTAATCTATTGAAGAAATAGGACGTCTGGTGGCTAACAGTGGGGTGAAAAATCGAGTTCAGGGGCTGGTAGCTGTAGCCCCTCAAGCATGTGGAAATGAAAATAGAGTTTGGAGAATAAAACAAGTTTATCTCCAGTCTGTGGCATCAGTGAGAAAGTTCTCCAGGTGAAGGGTGGCAGGTGAGTAGCTTTGAAGTAGCTTTGAAGGTGACAGCTCCCAGGTACCGCAGCAAGGAAGGGCATGTGAGTCCCGTGGCAGGTGCCACCTTTGGTAGTCTGCAGGCTTTTTGGAGATGGGTGTCGTGCTTTTACTTTCATAAGAGTGCTTTGAGAGCAGAGTTTAGACAAAGCTGGTGTTTTTGCTAGTGAGAGGTTTAAAGAGCTACAGGCACAGATCTTAGGAAATCAGGTTTCATTAGCGATCTTGCTTGTGATAGCGAATTCTGTGGAAAGGAGAAACAACTCCCATCTTGTATTCCTGTTACCGGTAGTTCCTGCTTTCCTAACAAAGTGGGTTTAAGGGGAAAAAATGCTGCAAGCATCTTGGAGTGTTGTTGACCTAAAGGATTATGACACTGAAGGGCGTATCTTTCTCTTTTTTTTTTTGGTTCAGTAATTGTTAGGAGTGATATGATTATTATATTACAAGCACAACCAAATGTCATGCTAACACCATTCCAGATCCACGCTTACATGATAGATGTGAACATATCTAAATTTTAGGAGTTTCAATCCGTGGGAAAATACAGAAATAAAAAGTTTACAGAAAATCAAAGTTTTCTTTTCTTTTTCCCTTTATAAAATACAAACAACAAAACATTCTTGCAAATAACATAATTAGGTAGGGTTTTAAAAAAAAACTAAAAACCGTATGGCTTTGCTTGGAAGTTTGTTAGTCATTTTATGAAGGTCTGATCTATGGAATGTGAGAATGTAGTAGGGAGAAAATCCTGACTCTGACTCTTGACAGTCGGCCTGATTTTGGGGAGAATTCCAGGCATTTGCTTCTAGCAAGAGAGAACAGTTTGCTCTGAGCACTCTTTGTTTGCTGTATTTAAGGACTGGCTGAGTTGTGTCAGTGCATACTCCTTCTGGGCATGTTTTTCTAGTGTGAAAAGGGTGGGTTCTTATAGGGACCTGATATTTCAAAACTGGAGGGTATGTCACTGGCCAAGTGACTTAGGAATTTACTTCTGTTTTGAAATGCTTATGCTCATGTGATACCCTTTTCGTGTCTCTACATCAATTATTTTTCTCTCCAGGTTTTATATTTTAAACAAGTCATCAGTGTTTGAATCATGTCGCTGCTCTGAGAGTGCATGCTAAGGTGTGCTTACTGTTTAGTTTCATTTGTGTTTGTTCCAGCAGTGCTGCCAGGCTAAGCCGTCATCCTCCTTCCTCCAACCCTCCCCCATCACTATCTACTCTGCTTTCCCATTTTTTATGCCTGCACTGTGCCCTCAGCTGTGTCCTGGTAAAGCTGTTTGTTTGGCCTGACCAAATGAGGTGCAGGGAGAGGTTATTTTTAGTGCAGATCATTTCCGTGGTTTTAACTGAGGGCGGGTGACACAAAATGGGGACAAAGAAACAGAGGTGGGAACAAGCAGTAGGATTCAATGGGAAGATGATGGCTATCTTAGTAAGCAGGCTTGCTTCCTCCACCTCTGTATCTATGCTCAGATAGTCAGACCAAAAGCCACTGGGAACCTGTGTATCAGAAGAAACCCAGTGCAGTGTGTTGATTTTGCTGCTTCTGATGTGAAGACTGACATTTCTTGCAGTGGTTAGGTGGTATAAGAACAGGTCTGTCTTGCTCACCCTTGCCCTTTTGGATGAGTAAACACAGCTACATTCACTGCAGTGATTTCTAAACTTAACTTTGTGGACTGGAGTTTTAAGGCTTAGTCTGATGCCTTTCAAAAGCAATTGACTCACATGAACTTGAGTATACAAAAGACTTACATAGCTGTTTGAGTCTTAGGTCCTACAAGAACTCTTTTCTCCTGGCTTTGTTGTGTAATGACAAGGCAGTTCTGCTCTATTACTCTACTATTTTTACTGAAAATAGGAGAGACGGGTATGCAAAAATCCCATGAGTGATGATTTGGCCACAAAAGACGTGGCTGAGGATGGCACCTCCAGGCATATTCCTTTAAATTCTGTTTATCTATTCCCATGGATTGGATCAGCCAGTGTCATAGTGTTCCTGTGGATGTAAAGTAAAAAGGGAGCATTGTTCCCGTGCGTGCCATGTCAGCGACAGTACGCAGAACCAAAGCTGTTTTATAAAGCTCACGTGGCCTTTGGAGGAGATGGGTTGAGTTCAGAGTTCACAAAAAAGAAATCAGCTGAGAGCTCCTGAGCAGGTAGAAATCCTGTATGGCTCAGGTTCTTGAGAAGTCCTAGAAGATTGTTTAGAGAGAAGTGTTGTTATGCATCCTTGTCCTGAACTTGCCCATCTCTTTTTGGGCATCCATTGTTGGAAGAAGGGTAGTGGGCTAGAAAGACCTCTGGTGTAACCTTGCAGAAGCCTTCTTAATTTAAGGTTTAAGAAGTCATTTCCAGAAGATACTACTTTCCAATATATCCTATATCAGCACTATGCTGATTCATTTTTAAATAGATTAACTAAAAGAACAAATGAATCACAGCTGTTGTTCAGGTGACAGTTTTGCCTTATATGCCAGTGAGACTCCCCTATTAACCCTTATTTAATTTTTTCCAGTTGTACTGTAGCAAGCATGAGAGAGCACATTGCCTCTCTTGCCAAGAATGCATGCTAGTTTTCTTTCTGGTTTTCTTCTGTAAGCTTGCAGAGGCTTCTACAGAAACAGAAGCATCAACTCATTTCTACCAGCGTGTCCTGGTAAATGCAGTTGTCTGATAATATGAGAAAGCCTGTGGCTATCCAGAGGGGAAACTGCTCTCAGTAGAAGTTACTGAAGGAAGTAAGGTCATTTTACACATACACATACTTAACAGCGAAGCTCCTGAAGTTTCACAACCTCTGAAGTGCTGTCAGAGAGGCACACTTGTGTTTAATGCATACATTTAAAAAGCCTGAGGGTCAATTCAGAATTTAGTTAAGCTGAATTGTGTTGTTTAGGAGATGTATCAAGAGCAAATATGATACGATCTAATGTTTTGTCTTCATAAAGTCCAGTGAAGCTTTTCAGTTGAACTTTTCAACTCCTGCTAAAAATGTTAAATACCATCTCTGGTATCTGTGCGTGTAGTAGCTCAGGCATTAAATGATTTCATCTCTTTTCTCATGGATTAAAAAAGAGGAAGAAATAAACCCTCCTTTGCATTTCAACCTGGATTTATGCAACCTGAAAAAATGGAAAAAGAATATATTTTGTAAAAATACTGACACCATCTTAGCAGAATATTTGAATACCAAGTACTATGTGGAGGAAAGCTGAATGCTTCTCTCCATCTGGTAGTATTTGTAAGTTGGCTTAAATTGCATTACTGCCATCTTTTACCTTAGTTTCCATGTTCAATTCTCCACAATCTGAGCGCTCTGTTATCACAAGGAAAACATCCCAGTGATGTTTCCTGAGCATGTAAAGAGGCACATGGAGAGGAAATTCATTATTTTTATTATGTGAAGTAAAATATGAGCATGCCTGTCACCAGGTTCATTACAAAAAAATAAAAATCAAACTTCTTTAGACTAGAATAAAATCACCCTCCATCTGTGTCTAACCACAAATTGTCTAAAATATAAATATACAAAAATATGTTCAAAACTAGTACAATACTACAGCAATAGGAGCTAATATTATTATTCTTCAAAATAAGTAGAAAAAGAAGGAAGAATTTGCATTTAACTCAAAATTAAATGTTTAATTTAAGCAAGTTTTGTTACAATGTCTATTTTTTAAGATCAGAATAAGTTTGCAAGGTTTACAGAGTGGTAGTTAGAAAAGGTGATTGAAAACTAGCCAATTTAGGATTAACTTCTGCAGCTAACTAGAAATGCAAATTAACAGTAAGTAAGAATAACTAGTTTGTTTTCTCGTTTACCTGAGTGGATGTCAAAAATATGTTAAGAACAAACAGAGTAAAACTTGGAATTGAATCATTAGGACCATTTTTTAAAATTTTTTTAAATGTAGACATTTTAAAGGATAGCTTTGGTGCATGGTAGAGCTTCCCTACCTTAAACTTGTGACTCTTCACTTTGCAAGCAGAGAATGCTCAAGGGGTGTAATACAACTGGTTTGCATCAATTGCAAAAAAGCAAGAGTATTTAGGGTTTAATGGATTTATTCTAATTTACCAAGATCTTTGTACCTTGTGTGCATGCATAAAGTGTTTACTCTAAAAATTGCGTTTGACCAGTACAGCAAAAGTATAGTAACACCTCAGTATTGGGCCAGTTTTTGAGATGTGGTCTGTTATACTGCTTCTTTTATTTATAGTGTAATTATATTGTCTTTCTGACAGTAGTCTGAAAGAAGTGGCAAAAAATTTCAGTATCAATATCTATTTAACCACAGAAATCATGTAGGTTGTTTTTTTTCATGGATACACATAATCAACACTGCATACTTGAATAATTTATCAGAATATGTCCTTAAATAGTGCTTTTCTGTGTCAGAAAGCCTCTCCTGCTCTACTTTCCCAATTTTCCATAAGCATGCCAGATGCTCTCTTCTCCTATCTAGGGACATCTACTCTGGGGTGGTTGAGATGAAGGAAAGAGGGCACTGAAGAAGGCACCCTAGTATGTCTCCTGGTTACCTCTTCTTTCCTCCCTGTCCTTGACATGTCCTTCCCTTTCCTGGTGGAACCTGGGCAGGAGACTCCCTCCAGGATGTCTCCTCAGCAGAAGGCCTCTCAGGAATGGCTTGGCTGCTCCTGGTTATGCCACCTGGGGAGACATCACGAGAGGCCGAGTTACATTTTTACCCGACACGAGATCTCTGACGTGAAAAATGAACTTTTGCCCTACATGTATGTGATGCTGTCCTGTTGAATTGTTCTCTGTCTAAAGTACATATTTCTCAGTGTGGAACACTTTTAGGTAATCAAAATCGCTGGATAATTACACTTGAATAAAGGAAAGCATGTTGATAATACAAACTGTATGTCAGGTGGTATGTTTAACATCTCTATTTTAAAGCTGATCGTACAAAGTAAGAACAAATAACTACTGATGTTTACATAAAGCCTTTTAATACAGATTACGTAACAGCAAACAGCGAACACAGTCACTAAAAAATAGGAGAATTTGATTAATTCTTCAGACCATTTAAATACAGCTTTAAAGTCATATGCACTGTCTGGGCTGCTAAGCTTTTACTGTCTTCCTTTAGGGCTGAGATTTAATTAAAGGTCAGTGTCACACACATTTGCACAATGCATAGTAAAACCCTAGAATGAAATGAGCCTCGCTTGAACATTTGATTAGACAAGATAATGTATTTCCCCCTGGAGTAGTTTGTTATTCAAAACAAGCTCTTTAGGGAAGGAAGTTCACATCAGTTGGTAACTGTTCCTGTGGATACCAAAGAACTTTGTCCAGTACACGCTACAATAAATTGCACTGCAGGTCATTTAGGAGCTGGAAGCACGTCCCCTGCCTAAATGTATCAAAATGTATTTTACAAAAAAAAAAAAAAAGATTGCTTAGTAGCAGACAAACAGCAGGCAGTGATACTAGAAAGAAAAATAGCACCCACATTTACAAGACAGTCATGCTTCTATCTAGTCAAGAAATTGCACTTTTGTAGTTGATGAATTTTAGAAAGACTGTCAACAGTAAAAAATGTTTGCCATAAGCTGACACCCTTAGATGTAATATGGAACTGAATAACTTCTGGCTTTAACTTCCGTGTAAATGTATCTGCAGACTTCAAAATTATTAGCCATTCTGGTCTGTAGATGAGACTATTTTTTTTTATCATTACTATATTTGACCTTTTTAGTCTTGACTCGCTACCTATCTTGAAAATTTTGGTGACTAGTAGCAAGTGGTGGCAGCAGGACATGTTTGTTAGAACTCAACTGAGTTTTAACTTCTGGCTATTTCTGATTATCCATATGATTGTCTTTAGACAGTAAGCACGAAATTAATGTTCTGTTCTGGACTCTTGAACACTCTAAAACAAAGACTTTTTTTTGTGAAGTGGGAACATTCCATCTAGTTAATAAATGATTGCTGATGTGAAGGCAGTTTTCAAACATTTTACAGTATAGCAGTAAGTCTAGTGTATCTCCAGTGGGTACTTCAGTTTTGAAATCCAATTTAAATCTAATTTTGACTTTATCTTGGACTGCCACGTTGTTTGCATCTTTGATTACAGAAGTTTCTGTTAAATAGCCAGCCCAAAGAGTTATTGTGTTCTGAGGTTGCTGAAGCTACTAACAAAGTTTACAGAAAGTGGTTTGTATCTTAATGGTAATCATAAAAGTTTCTTAGCTTTGGGGGGAAAATTCTGCAAGTCTTACACAGTATATATTATATAATTCTATTATATTAAAGAGTCACTCTACATAGCTATATATGAATATTATACAAATGAGCTAACATAGTTTTATATTGCCACCCTTGGTACATAGCATTTGAACTTGAGTCAGTAGATAGTTTCTAATTGGAAAAAGAGGCATATTCTGGCAGTCATCTCTAATCTCTTGTGCAATTCCAGCAAGTAACTTCCATCTCATTTCCTTCATTCCTTCTGTTTTTTTTTCCTAGCTAAAGCAGAATGGGGGATGTGCTTGGCATAATCTGCTTTTGATCTTCACCAGAAGCTCTAAGTGTTGTTTTCAGTCCTATAAAGTGTAATCTCTTCCATAAATAGTGGATCTAATAAATTCTGATTGCCTCTGGATGCACTGAGAATACCCAGCCTACTTCTTCAGTTATAGTAAATAGCCCATTTCTCCTTCAGGCCTCCTGTTGCTTGATTTTCCTCAGAGTAGTCCTAGTCCCTTTCTAGCTGGCCAAGAGGCAGTGCATGTCAGAACACTTTTTGGTGAGTAAGTGCTGACTGGTTGGTCAGACCACGTGTATTGGTCAGCAGCTAATCCAGCAAAAACTGGTAGCTTGTTGAGGTCATGCTGTGAACTTCCCCTCAGTAAGGAGCTGGTTCAACAGTCAATAATGATCTTGTTAGACTCTGAGTCCTTCTTGGAGCCTCTGCCTTTTTGTGGCATTTGGTTGGAACTGGACAATATGTTGCAGAGTTAGGAAGAAGACATGCTTGATTGTCAGACAGTTGATAACTACTGCCTAATTTTCCATTCCTTAGGAAACCAAGCTGAGGAGACCTCATACCTTGGTAGTAGGGCTGAAACATTTTAGCAAGTTAGGGTACAACTGAAAGTTCAATGTAACATGTGCATTTTATGCTTGAGGTCACATTTTATAGCAGATGATCTTTGTCCTTCAATACAGTATGTTTTAAGAACTGTGGAGTGCTGCATAATATTTTTCCTTCTTAAGGAGAATGGAAGATAGGCTGCTTATAAAAAGTCTAAATAAATGAATTCTTATAAACAGATGGGTAGAATGATAGACCTGGGTGCAGAATGTCAGCTGCAGTGTTGCCCCAGTGCGTTGCTCCATGAGTTTGTCTTTGCTAGATGTAGTGTTCTGTATAAAAGTAGATCTTGTGTCATCTTTTTATTGTATCTTTTTGGTCTTTTCAACAACTTGTAAAATGTTTATATTAACTAGTTATGCTTTCATTTTAGCCCTTTCATTTTTTCATATGAACTTTTCTGCCAGCCTTCCTCAGTCAAGCATAACATGCCTAGATTTCTGTCCTTCTAGTTGTGCACATTGTGCATGACAATTTTCAAAAGTATATGCACATACCAATTGTACATGGCTAATTTGAGATGGAATAGTTTTTAACTATTAAAATAGTTTATATTTTAGATCAGGATGTTAATTCCCCAGAGCATGCAATGGACAAAGATATTTTACATCCTGTACTTTTTTCAAAAGATCCTGTCTTATAGCTGTGGGATCATCAACATAAAGAGTATGATTTGCTGGAGAACAGCATATGGTTTGGGGCTCAATTGTATTATCTCCAGCGCCGGTGAGATTTAGAGTGACTGCCTCATTTCTAAGGTCTCATCAATACTGAACCATCTTTAGAATATGGTCACTACAGAAAAGAACAACTTCTAAAATAGAAAAATGACAGCACCCTTAACCAGTTTTACAAATTTATGAATGCCTACATTTTAATTTGGTATCACTTTTAAACATACATTGAAAAGCAAAAGTATGTAGAACATGTAGCAACTTACATTACATTTCCTGGTTTATGATTTTAACTGCATGTCATTAAGGCCATGGTAAGATAGTTCTTGGCATATACATCCACATGAAAAATGTTCGGTTGAAGTGTGTGCTGCTAGATCGAAATGTTCAGTGTTGTTTTTTCTTGCGATTCGTAAAATTATTGTAATAGGGAAAGGAGATAGCTGTTACAAAAAGTTGTTACTACAAAATACTGAAAACATGAGATCTAGTGGTGTGTTAAAACAAAAATAACCTTCAACAGCTGTTCTAAATTAAGCAGAGCTTAATGGCTAAACAGATATACTTCAGGTTGTTATTTGTAAAATTATTCAGCTGAGGTGCAGTTCAGCCATTTATGTCTTTTAGTTGGAAGGCTGTGACAAAACTGCCAGTGACTTTAGCAGCATCAAGGGCCAATCAATATACGCCAACATACCCAAGCTCTATTTTCATCCAAGAAAGGATACTCTATCACAGGACTGTTTCATGTAGTGTGAATTCATCATTGTCCTGGGCTGGGAAATGATTGTGGGTGGTACAGAATACAGGGCTGCATAGCCATCATTTTAACACTGTGCTATTAAAAGTAGGGGAAAGTTGTTGCTGGAGGGAAATTTACAGAAGGAGAGTTCCTGGTGGTAGGAACACTTTAAAACTTCCGTCCTGCATGGAACTGGTGGTTTGATATTTTTAGTGTATTGAATAGTCTTTTAAAACTTGTTTTGATGCCAGAAAAACAATACCTTTTGGTGCCTTTTTTTTTTATTTTGCAGTATTAGATTGCTCTTTTGCATGTGAAAGTAAATAGCTATTTTACAAATGCAAGTGTAATGTGATATCGCCGAGTTTCAGTGAATTACAATAGAGCTCTGCTTTTTGTTGCTGCAGATAAGACACGAGCAGTGTAGTGCCTTTCAGATGAGCACTTAATGAATTTCAAGATGAGATTATTCAGTTCATAGCTAGATAGTTTGAAGGTATGCTTTCTTTATTAAAAGTTGCAGGTGTAATTTCAATTCTCAAATTGTAGTCTTAAGTTTCTTATGGGCAAAACTTATTTGAAAAAGTTGATTGTAGGTAGAAAAGTGAAAACATTGATTGAAAATGTGAGAAAGAGTTGAGAGTGTTTATTCAATACTGTAATTAATTTAACCAAAATCCCATTAATATTTGGAGTGATTTACTTTTTCAATGTGGACAGTTAAATTCCAACTAAACTAAGAGACAGGAAAAGGAAAAGTATGATTTCTATATGCTTGAATCTTTTTACTGTATCAACAGTAAATGGTAATTATGTGTAGTATTATTTTTTTGCACTACAAAATTACTTCACGAAAGGTGGAGATGGATTTCCACATGCACAAAAATTGATTGCACTAGTCTCAGATTAGCAGAGTTGAAAATAGATACGTTGAAAGACTCTCATCTTCCTTAATATGATCTTACTATGATGTATACAAAATACATTATCATAAACAGACTTTATTATGTAAATTCTAAAAGTCCTTTAGAAAAAGAATACTAGCAAGCAGGTGGTTAAATTTTTCGTGTGTGTCTCTGGTAACCTCTTAATGATGTTCCACCTAGCTCATACAGTCTTTTTTTCAGTCCACTGAGTGAATAATAAAGTACTTTCTCCCTTCCTGTTCCCCTGTCAGCAGGGTTGGTTGGACTGCAAAGCTTCCTAAAGCATTCATAAGTGTATCCTGCTATACTTTACCAATCTATGCGTAAGATGCAGGGATGCAAAACATTGTCAAATACGTAGTATCGTGCAAACTCAGGCAGTTGTATGGTCACAGTACAAGAAAAGAGATTTCATTTTATAAATTCATGTTATTCTCCCATTGAAATGCTTTCCAAGCAGCAGTCCTTATTTTTATTTTGGAAGTCTAGTGTTGACTTTCCAGGGCTCGGTTTAGTTGCTACAGCCTCTGGCTATTTTTATTCCACTTCCTAAGAAACATGGATGTCGACAAAAGCTTTTTTCCAATCTGCGCATTGTCTGGAAAATCTTACATGCTACATAAAAGTTAATCTACTTACCTGAAGACCCAACTTCTTCCTGAAATATCTTGGTTCTCTTCCAGCATCAGCAAAGAAAGGTCATAGTTTGTAGCTATCATGTACAGGAGCATTGTTGAAAAAATAACTTGGTGTTTAAATTTAATTTTCATTGTTATGTGTTTAGTTATTGACCCATGTATCTGTGAAGAGAAGTGCATTTCTTCCTCTCTCATTCCTTCCTCTCTCTCTTCCTCTCCTTCCCCACCAAGCAAGGTCTGGTCCTCCTGCTACCTTTTTTCCTTTGTCCTGCTCCCCCATTAAAAACAGAGCTCCTCCATTATCATTTTCCTGAGCTGCTCAGCGCTGGTGCACTCAGTGACAAGATTCACTTTCCACTCTTGCCAGCATCCCTACAGCCTTCTTTGTCCTAGATAGCACTTCCCCAGTGAGACACCAGATGACTTAAGGAGATTAGACAAGGTTGACCAGCTCTGTGGGAAGAAAGTGGGAGGCTTCTGGGCTCTGTTTGTGTGGGAATCCTCCTAGTAGGCTGAAACTTTCTCCTTCCACTATGTTATCACCTATGGAAGAATCCAGCAAAACTTTTTCAATGGGGATTGCAGGTTTTTGCTTGCAGCAGAAGTTTTCTGTTTGATTTGAATTAGGGTCCGGAGTAGTGGTAGTTTTTAGTCATCTGGAGATTTTCTCGAAGAGCTACTGTTCTTCCATGGGAATGGTTTGTTTTGTTATTCCCTCATAGGGATAATTTGACATTACCCCCATGGTAAATTGTCAATGGAGTTTGGAGGAAAGAAAGCAATTCTAGCAGTACATCTAAGAAAGCCCACCTAGTGCTATCAGTCTGAAAGTCTGTGGGCTTCTGAACAGAGTTGATTGGTGGTGGAGGAATCAGCACGTCTTGTGGACATTGATCTGGTTACTCAGTTGCCTCATCCTCTACAGGTGATTAGCTTAAAGATTCACCAAAATGGTAACAAGTTCAGAACTTGAGAGTATTTGAGATTATCTTTTTGTCAGCTCAGTTATGGTAGTGAGCATTGGGCTGGGTGTGGGGAATGTCCAATAAGATGTATAGATCTTTCCCTTGCCTGATTGATGTGCTCTTTCTTCTTAAGGGGAAAAAAAAAAGAACCTCTTTATTCAGTTAAGAAAACCATCCAGCTTGTTTTGAAATTCTTTTGGTTTAACTCCAAATTATGTACTACCACCACTGAGATTGGTGTAATCTTTTTGTTAATACAGAGGGCAAACTCAGATTCAAAATAATATTCCGACAGTTAACTCTGAAGTGTTTATTGATAATTTAAATAAAAAGTAATGCTACTAAAATAGGAATAAATATGCACTCTTACTGAAGTATGAGAATTTCCTAGAGATGACAGTAGATTTTTTTTTCTAATTTGTGTATGGGCAAACCGAGCCACCGGAGGTCACAGAGAATAGTTGGCAGAGCCAGAAATAGATCTTGGGCTTTTCTACTTTCAGCTCAGTGTTCTTGTCACTGGATACCACCAGATGGTCTCCAGATTATTCAGTAAATAAGCCTCTGCATCCTCCATAAATACTCCACCAAAGCCAACTGGCTGTGTCTCACGCTTGCTAGTTCCCAGTCTGTGAGAGTGGCTGACTTGGCA
>JAOXXN010000395.1:98958279-98968628 GCA_026770055.1 Myrmophylax atrothorax | reverse complement strand
CAAATCTTTGGTGAGTTCTAACTGAGTTATACAACTCTTGATTACCCCGACCCCTAAAATTCTTCTTAGATCTTCTTCTTTTTCTCCAATAATCCATAAGGACAATCTTCTCGTATTTTCTCACTGGAGCGTTAAGATGTCTTCTTTTAATATGTTTGAATCACCTACGCATTGACTCCTTTAATTTACCATCAACATTAGCCAACCTTTATTTGTCTCTTACTATAACATTCCTTACCATATGTTTTCTTGTGAGGTTATATTTTGCAGCCGTAAGGAAATTACTGATTTCATACTGGAATTGTAATACTCCCATTTTCTCTAATGACACAAATGCATCAACAGCATCAAAATACGCATTCTTGAAAGAACAGTTTATTTGACTCAGTAAAATTTTAAAGTTCTTAATAACTTACTGATTTAAATCCTAAATGTGTTTGGAGGGAAGGAGGGCATGTTCTAGCAGTCAGGCATTACACAGCTAACTGTTCAGTCAGAACTGCAAAACTGATAAATATAATCTCAGTGGTTATTGCAAATACAGCTGCTCAGTAATTTTTCAGTGCAGCAGCCTTTCATCTGGAAATGCTGACTCACTGAAACGAAAAGCTTTTAAGAATCCAAGAAAATTTGGAAAAGCGATCCCTAACAACACTGGCAGCTAAATCCACAGCCAGGGAGTGCTTCCAAGACAGACAGTCAGAACACTCATATGGGAAATTCAGATTTCTGCTGTGTCTGGTTCTCAGTCAGAGGGCAAAGTGAGTGTTTCTTTTCCCAGAGGACTGACAAGACCACCAACTCATTGGATTTGCAGGAATTCTCTTTCTCTGTTTTGGATAGTAATTACAGGCTTAACTCTGATGTATGCTGAGATAAAACATACATAACTAGTTTTTTAAGCACATGTATCTTAAAAGATTTTTCCTGCTGGAAATGGGAACAAACACAGCAGCTGTTCATGGTGTTGTGTCATTTTACTGTCCAAACAGAAAATTAAGGTTGCTCTATAAGGAAGAATCATCTAAATCCATTAAAAAGCAGACAGTCTGAGCTCACTTGAGCTGATGTTGCTAAAATGCCTATTTCCTCAGAACAAAGAGCCATAACCAGGTCAGATATTATGCTCTTCGTCCCCTTCACTTGCTAGAAAACACTTTCACTCTCAGCTACTTTCCTTCCAGAATCACAGCCGACACATCAGGGCCTTTAGTTTGGAAAGGGTGGGGTCTTGGCTCCCGTGCTGCATGGCTGGGTGTTGATGTGTTGTGCTGATGTGTAATCATTTACGTGCTGCATACTTCCATACATGATTCCATAGTCTCATATTTTACTGTATTAAGTATTGTAACAACTTGTAAAGGGCGGGGTTCAAAACGACTGTTCTGGACTTCGTTCTACCAGAGAAGTTAGAAAATTAAAATAGCAAAAGAGAACATCTCTGCAGGGATGTAGAGTAGACATGATACATTTCTCAGGGTGAGGCTGTAAGTGTTGGACCTAGGGCACACTGAGAGGATGATGAGAAAAAATATAAGAGCATTCCTGTTTCTGAATCTCAAGAAAAACATAGCCTTAAATAAAACTACTGCATAAATAAGGTCTCGAGTCTTGTATGAGAAACTGAAAAAAAACAAATAAATGATGTTCATATAAAGAATAGTTTAAAAATTCCTTGACCATAGAAAATATTAATTCTTACAAATGGAGTATCTCTTAAGAATTTTGTTGAAGTAAATAGATGCCTAAAATGGGGATTCATGTCTTTATTTGACATTTGTACCAGCTCCTCATCAATCCTTTTGGGCAAAGCCAGGATCAAGTTATAAAAGTCAACCTTTTATTTATCTGTGCAGTTTAATCATTGGCAAATTATCATTCTTACTGATAGCATTCATAATAATCTGCCTGTGTAAGCATGTGTACATTCCACTGAGTGCATTTGTGCATTTTTGCAGTTATGTGTGTGGTTCATTTAGGATGATTAGGAATTGCTGGGTTAAGTATTCTGTGAAAGTTTATATAAAATGTTTACCTTGCCTTTATGCAAGCATATATAGAAATCAAGATATTGCTTGCATTCTTCTCATGCAGTGGTGTTGCTAAAGTGAGAAAAATGTCCGTTTTAGCTGCAGCTGAATTTTGATTTATATTGTATTAAATAGTGCTAACTTTTGAAATGGCAAGTCAAAAGGGAAAAAATAGTTCAATGGTAAATAATTAAGGAATATTTTAAAATTAGTATTTCAAAAGTGAGATAAAACGTGGTAGTACGAAGAAAATATAGGAAGTATATATACTCTGTTATCTCTAATGTTACAAAATCAAGGATCATTTTTTAGTTTGACTAATGATGATACAAGTTAGAAAGTCTAAAATTACCTTAAAGCCCAGTCAATAAAATGGGGATAGATTATAATATGTGAGCTAAGATGAAATAAAACTTACTTTCCAAACACATACCACAGGAAGAGAAAAACACTTGTGAGTATGAAATGTTTGTATTTGTTGGCTTTTTTACAGAGAGCTCTGTTAAGAGTCGTAGGCAAAAATGAGTGTGGATCTTTCAGTCCCTCTCAACTAGAGAGTTTTCATTAATAACACTTTTTTCCACCACTTGACTGTAGAAGAACTAGAAAGACAGGTAACTTTAGCACTAAATCTCTAAGATCCAACACCATTTTTCTTGTTACCTGCCATGCTAATTGCAGAGGACCAATGGGCTTATGAGCACTTTTCACTTAGTTACTGTAGTGTGATGCTTAGGATAGGTGCTAAGGCTGATGTACAGAGCAAAGATTCACTTCCATAATGAATGCTGGAAATCAGGGAATGCTTACAATTCTTTTTCCCATTCTGTTCTACTTTAACTATTGCTAATTTTCCCCTTTCTTTATCCGCAAGGGAACAGTTATGACATACTCTACCAGATTAATTTGATGTTCATAAACTTGGGAAGAAAGAGAAAAACGGATTTTCAGTGACTGCATTCATTCCTGACATGTTCTGAGAAGCTTTTGCTTTTCTCTTGCTGTTCCTCTGTTTTCTCCTCAATACTTTACATTACTAAAATCTGAAGATAAACAATCATAACCAAGTTTTACATGTTTATTCACCCTTCCCTTTAAATACGCAGAGTATCTGCTGCAAATTTTAAACAAGTTACATATACTGATAGGGCTGAAGTGAATTTCCACATTAAAGCTCTTTATTGATTGAGAGGTCATTAGTATACCAGAAATTGAATGAAGAAAAGAAAGATTTTTGAATGCCAGAGAAAAAGAATTAGAAATCACTCTTTTTATATAATACCTTATTGGAAAATACTGTAGAAGTTACAAGACAGCATCAGTCAGGGCATTTTTATAGTTACTATTTGGTCAGCTGTGTTGGTTGTGAATTCTTGTAAAATGACCTTTTTTCCTTCAGGTTTCCAAAAGCTCATCTTAAGAATGCTTAGTTTTCTTTTAGGTGTATTTTTTTCACCTATTCAGATTATTTTGAATGTTTTATTTATCTCCAAACTCTCTCTCTTCTCCCTCTCCTCTCAGCAGCATAGTGGAATAGATAACCAATTTAGAATAAAAAACAACCTCCCAACTATTCCTTGTGTTAGAGTAAGCTGTTTTTCAACTGTACATCAATTAAATCATGTGGTAAACTTATGTCTTGCTTGAGAGTTAGCATGAAAAGGAGAGGGAGTTCCCCACCTGAGACGACTTCCAGTGATTTTTTTTTTTTCTACAGCTTTACTGGAAGATCAGAGTGTCTTTACTGAGAAATACACACCTGCTTCTCACCTGGATCCTCACTATCATGATGTATCCAGACTTGCCCTGCAGAGCTGCAGAACTTGTTGCACTGAACTGCAGCACTGTGGCAGAGCCCACGTGGTTCTGCGCTCCCTGAGGTAGCACCGCTGATTAGTCTGTTACAGATTTACCTGTGCTCCCTGCGCCGAGAGCACGTGGGTCAGCTTCTTGTCTCTCCCTGCTCCATCAGCCTTGGGGCACCGGACAGGTTGTATCAGCATCCTTAGTCCTGAGATGAGCCTGTGGAGCTCCAGCAGTTCATACTAACTAATTGTATGACCCTGCTCCCTAGCTGGCGCAAAAGATCTGTGAAATGAGTAGTGGTAGGCTACTTCTCCTCCATATCATAGGAGCTTTACAAATATGAGAGAAATTAAATGTTCTGGAGGTTGAAATATGATGCTGATTTAAAACTTGAGTGCTGTTCAAGTGTGGAACCTAAACGCAGTCCTGAGGAGTGTTTCAAGAATTTCTCAAAATGTGGGGATGTTACATCTGATATAAACTGAAGTATAGTCATGTTCTCCAGGCAATTTCTCAAAAAGAATGCATTAGTAGATCTAAGAAAATTTTTCCCCACAACCTGTACTTGGGGGGTGGAGGGAACCCCAAACCTGGACCAAAACAGTCAGTGTGCTGAGCAGGTTCTTGCCTTGTTTGCTTTTCCTCTTTGTCACACATGCAACCTACCCTTTTCCTCAAAAATCCAGGGGGAAATGTCTCTTTACAGCTTCTACCCCTTTCTTCAGACAAAATCCCTAGTTAGGCAATCTTCTGCTGCCCAGGATGTTTTGGTCAGAAAAGCCGATTTGGTTTTGGCAATAACTATTTGTTTCTGTTCTAGTACACAACAGTTGAAGTGTTACAATTCTCTTTCATTAGCCTATTGCCCATAGTTTTAGTGCTTTAGGGAATCTGGCTCAAATATATATATATGAAGTTTAGTGTAAAAATGTTTCATGTTTTCCCAAATCATCTCCAAAACCCATTTTTGCTACATTTGAAACTTTCCTAGGTAGTTTCTTGGAGTTATTGCATGGAAATTTGCAGACAAAATCACATTTACTGTGTATTTCATATTTTTTTCATCATTTATGTGGCTTTACTTATTTAAATTTGTGTGTTAGTCATCTTGGGATAAATTCCAATACTGAGGCCTAGTAATCCAGCATAGCTGTGATGGGACACCACGTCAGTGCAAGTCTCTCCCTGTTGAAAAGCCAAAGCATTTGTGCTTTGGTTGATTGATTTGGGGGTTTGGGAAGATGTTTGTGCCAACCATTTTGGTTGGTCCATTTATTTTAGAAATATACGCATTTTGCAAGCAGAGTTCAAGGGTTAGTTTGTCAGTGACAAGGAGTGTGGCAGAAATATTCTCAGTTCATATTTGTACTGTTCTTAAGTTGCAAAAAATAGCATAACATCTCGTCGTATACTTAACCTGCTCATGCTGATTATGCCAACAAGGACTTGTATTTTTTGTCCAAAGCGTTATCCAGTTGTTCAGTCCAAATCAGCTCCGTGAACAGGTATTTCCAGTAGCGTACTATACTTCTGCACTCTGCTTATTACAGTGTTGTTTATGTTAAATACTGCAACAGGAATTTTAGAAAAAAACCACATTTTTTTAAAAATCCTAACAATGGTATAGCAAATTCATAGAGTGCATGGTTCCAAACTGTTCAGAAAATGAAAAAGTAAGGTGAAGCACTGGAACTGATTTCCCTGATAGAATATTTAATAGTTTTCAGCTAACAGATGAAATAGTTAATAAAATTGATAGCAATACACTTGTTTTCCCTCTTTTTATAATTCCTGTGGTGATCTGCATTACACTGACTGCTTATTTTTGAAAATAATTTATAAACAGAAGTCTCAAAGGCAGAGAAAATGGAGCTCTTGAAGAAAAGGCAAAATCATTCTGTATTTCTTTCAGCAAAGAATTAAGTTATATGCTGGCAAAGATGCTTTTGGACTCCATTATATGCTTGCCCTGTCTCTCATCCCAGAAAAATTTCTCCATCTGAAAAGCGAGTGTAATGATTTAGAGCTGTGACATGTTTCAGTTGCAGCTGAAGTAAGTACTTTGTGGCCTGTGCTTGAGTCATACTTAGAAAGAGCTGTGGAAAACACTTGTTTTCCATGGGGTATCAGTGTAGAACCTAACTTACTAAACGTAGAATTTTTTTTCATACACCTGAAGAATTTCAAGTGGTTTTATAAAGCCAAAGAGAATGGGATCTGTTGTCCCATTATTTAGTGATGTGTTGTATGTTGTATCTCCGTTAAAGGTTTTGACTCTAAATGAGATAAAATGTAGTCTATTCATATGTATCAACTTGTGTTTTACTTGGGCACTGTCAGTGCCCACAGAAAGCTCGGGCACCCCATCCCTGTGCTGTCCCTCTTTCCTACTTCTCATGCTGCCCACAGCTGGGCTCCCACCCCAAGACTGAGACAGGGGGCGAGGGTGTGCATGCAAATTGCTGCCTTTTCTGGGCAGTGGCTCTTGGGAAGGGCAGGGAGAGTGCCCATTTTCAGGGAGCTGCTCCATATCGGGAGCGGGTGATTTCTGGAGAAAGCCAGGAGTGGCCTCTCTTTCATCTTCTGGCTCAGGTATGCCGGTGGTTTGGCAGGACAGCGTAGGAGCCCTGCGTTAGACAAGAGGTGACCTGTCTGTTTTACGAGCCATTAGGGAAGACTCAATACATCCACAAATCAAGTGCGTACTTTTCTTCAAAGACTTTTTAAGTTGTTATTGCTGACACTAAATATTCTGGATGTGGAAAAGCAGTTTGGATGTTGATATGCAAATAGATGTGTTAGTAATGCATGTGCTAACTTTAAAAATATGTTTTATTTTTGATTTTTATTAAGGTGTGAGATGAGTAGCAAAATAAGAAAAGGAAACGTTTTCAGATTTCAACACTTTGTCTGTTGACTTAATGTTTTAACTGAAGGACTCAAAGATGTGTCTACGTCTGTGTTTTGTGACTCCTAATCTAATGATGCAGTCACAGAGTAGCTGTTTTCTGTGAGGTGTGTTAGATAATCCATAGTTTTCTAACTTTGTTGCTGAAAATTTTCTCTTTCATTCACTAAGCACATTGTGAGCAGATAGTGTTAGTTGCTGCTTACAAATATGGTGTGCTATAGCAGTAGATTACATTTGAAAATTGCTAATGTGACTGTAAATCTGCAGGCAGAAAATTTTCAAGTCAGAAGGTTGACTCTGCATTTTAGAATGTACCGGATTTATACTGCACTAATGGAAAGTAATTTTGTATTTACAGAAGGATGTTTTAATTGTTCTAAATGTTGCAATAAAATGCATAGTTCAATAGCATTTAAAAATCAGTAACTGTAGATTATGTTTGCAGAGAGATATATTTTAAGGACTAAAATTTAACAAGAACCAATTGGTTTTATATGTGTATATATTAAAAATATATACAATAAAAATGGCAAGATGTAGTACTGATGGGGGAGCTTGATAAATGTCACCATTTCACAAAAAAGTTTTAATAACCATCTTGTTATCGTAACAGGGAGCATCATATATGAAAATGTGATTCCAACTGAATTACATCTCTTAAATTCATGTAGTGTATGAATGCAGTGTGTCTGTGTTGATCTATCAAAGTAGCATAGCTGTGTACTCTGACCAAAGTTTTTCCACCATCGTAATCATGCTTTTTGAATGATGCAATTTAGCTAACAGAAGCTCGCTTCTGTGAAAAATTTGCATTCACATTAAACTTGTGCCCTTACACTGCTGTTATTTTGCATTTATTAATTTCTCACACTTTATTCAGGTATAATTATTCTAACAAGACTTATGATATACAACTCATATCTGCCTCTAAGGAAAAAAAAAGAAGAAAGAAAACCAAACAAACAAAGAAAGAAAAGGAAACCAACCCAGTTTACAAATTTTCTGTAAAAATTTTTGGTGGTTTTTTTTTTAAATATGTAGCAACTCTGTTCCTGTGGCTGTTACCTAACAAAGATATCCATTTAATTTCAAAATACGCCTTTGTAGTCCTCTTCCATTGCAATTTGCTGTCTACAGTATTTTTAGAAACTTAATGCAGCTTTCATTTTAGAAATGTTTCGTTCCCTCAGCTTACCTGAAGTCAGACAAGAGCCACTTAGCATTTTGGGTGAACGATATTAAGTTGGTTCAGTTAGCTGTCTAATCTTTGGCATCTATTTTAGAATGGTTTTTATAATTTATACAAACAAAGCATGGCAAATACAATAATACATAGTCTGGTTGCCTGTTGCCTTAGCAAAAAAAAAAAAATCTCTTGAATCCTGCTAGCCAGTTAACTTCAGTAGAAGCAGATAGGCTTATCTTGTCACTTGTCTCTAAAGGGGAAACCACTTTTCAGTAGTCTCTTGATAATATGTAACTCTGAGTTTACCAGATTGTACCATTAGAAGTATATCTAGTAGTGAACCAGATTGTAATTGTGCATCAAGGGACTATCAATGTTGACTTGTAATTTAAAAGTGTTATAATAAACAGATACGGTCATGAACCAATTACTGACAATAGAACTGTGTTTATTTGTGCTATTTGAAGGTTTCTTTGCACACCTACATTTTATCTTTATGTGTACTGTAGCTGTATGGATCCTGCAGCTATTGTTAGTCCACTGGGGCAGTGTGCTTGCCATTTTGTTTCTACTAAAAATATAGAAAAAGTATTCATAGATGTCCACAGCAGTCACCATCAACAGAAGTACAACTGCTGTTGTACTAAAATGCTGTTTAAGCAGCCAGCATTTTCCCTACAGTTTTAATAATTGTTCAAGAGAGAGCAGCAGCCTCCTGGGGCTCTGTTAAGATAGTTCTGCCAACCCGCTCACCAAGAGCAAATGATGGTGGAAGCCTTGCCTCATCTGGGATGCCTGAACCTGCTGATGGCCATGGAGGCCTTGCTTAGGACTTAGAGATTATGTACTTAAAGAATAAAAGCATTAGAAGGTTCAGATTAACATCAGGGTTCTGTTGCACTGGGTGCCTGTGGACGCAAAAGCTAAAGGTCCCCACTGCATGGTCACTGTATATGGGAGACCATCCATCACCCAAGGACAGTGATAAATACTCAGCTGTGTGGGCAAACATTAGGAAACTAGAAACTGTACAAATACAGTGCATTGAAGATTCATTAATTAAAATACTTGCATATTCTCTATCAGATTTCAGTATGGTTTCTAAGAAGTCAATTAATGTGTTAGAGAATTCACCAATTTTTTTGTAGTGATTCCTGAGCAACCAAATATCTGGTTTATATGGGGGACGTGAGTGCCCTTTAGTTTTTAATAGAAAAGTCACAACACTTCATTTTGTAGGTCATTGCTCTCTTGTGAAGATCACTCTGCTTTTTATCCATATTTTATTATAGTTTCATGTAAAGAAACCTCTGTGAAAACCAAAAGAGTAATGGGCAAAAAGGCTTTATTATTTTATGTGCAGCATAAATGCAGTTTCAAAGTGTGATCCTGTAGAAGGCAAATACTGAAAGCAAAGTTTTTACATTCATTTCCTCATCTTACATACTGAATCCATCATGAGTGTATCTGTACAAATAGCTTCAAAATGTATATCAAATGTTTGTTTAATTAAATTATATTGCATTAAAAATAAACCTCAATCTATAAAAGTAGATAAGAAAGCCACAGCTTGAAAACAGAAACAACTCTATGTGAGGAAAGCATTTATGTTTAACCAAATGTGTCATACAGCCAGTGTGACAGATTGAAGAACTGGTTGGAGTCTTGAGTTCTCCAAATCAATACTTTTTTCCCCCTGGAAATAAAACAGCTTTTCCTTTATACACTTAAAAATTTTTTGTTCGCTTTAAATGCAGGTATTCTCCAGATATATTGAACTTGCTACAACTGATAAAGAATTTCACTTCTGATGTTTACATATATTTTCTGGTTTAACTGCTGGGAAAATCTTTGATGGAAATAGTGAAGAAGGCTCTTTCCCTCACTAGTGCATTTCGACTTGAAAAATGGAAAAAGCTATAGATCAATAAGCAGTGTAGAGAGGAAGAGACATTTGGGTTGTGTTTCTTTAATTAAAAGTCACTACTGGTTATCTTTACTACCTTCAGTTCTTAAAAGTTTATGGTTGCTTAAAGGTTGTACTCGGCAATGCACCTGCTCCTAGTATCCTTCGAGGAGATACCTAAAGAGTCTGGACTAGCCTGTACACATTCGTAGCCCAGCCATATCTTCTCTCTGTCGTTCACAGGAAGCAAGAGCTCTGAAAAAACTGGCTGTGGAATGGAGTTTCCTTAGAAATTTCAAGTGATTGCTGCTGGAAGAAGTTATTTCTCTGTTTCATTTTAGAGTCAGTTGGTTGGGTTTTGTAACAGAAGGCAACAAAAGTCCTTTTCTGAATTGTCTTGGCATTATTTCAAGCCCTTGCTCACAATTTGAATGTATCTATCTGAGGTTTTTTCTCCAGATCCACCTGAATTAAGTTAGTTCACATTTTTCTTCTGCCAGTTATAACGTC
>JAOXXN010000395.1:98898566-98941917 GCA_026770055.1 Myrmophylax atrothorax | reverse complement strand
TTAAGCAGAGAAATAAGTGGTGACCCACTTATTTCTCCCAAAAATCCTAACTTGTTATAAATCATTGGGTTATAAGTTGAGTGGCTGACTAAAATACTGAAAAGCATTATTAGCAAATTACAATGTCAGTGGCCAAACTTGCTGACTGTTAAATGAGTTACAAATACAGTGTGTTTTGGAATAGTTTAATTTGGCTACAGTACAGAGCTTCTGTATTTTTAAAACTTAATTTTCTTTATTACTGTGGGAGAAATATTTTGCTGGAATCAGAGGTAGTGGAAAGACACAGAGGCAAATGTTTTATTTACATTATGCCTGGAAGTTGATTTTCCTTGATCTTCGATGCCCTTTTAAATTACCAGGGCACTGTTCCTTAATGAGAATGAGGCCTACTTGTCAGATCATTTGAATATTCTTACTAGAGTCTCTATGTATGTGCAGTTCTTGCTTTGTTAAGGAACACATTTAGTGCACACATCATGTTGGTGCATCATGTGATAGTTGTAACAAATAGGAATCTGTGACCAAGCCAGTGGGCAGCAAAGGTCAGAATTGTTCTTTATCACCAGCTACAAAGATATTTATGTAACTCTTGGAGGGGAAAGTATTGCGTGGCCATCAACCATCTTATTCTCTTGATGATCTTCATGTATTTCTTCAAGATTAATATCAAAAAGTTGGCAGGTTATTGTTTTCCCTATGTTCTGGTTTAATAGTTCTTTCAAGTTAAATTGAATCTCAAAAATTCATACTTAGTTTGAAAAGTTGATTTGCTTTAGTTGTGCCCCCATTTGACTTACTCAGATTTCAGGACGATATATGAATGTAAATTGTACATCTGACTAACTTACCTTGACGTCTGTTTGAACTGTGATTTTTGTCTATGTTCACATACTTAAAATTCAGCACATTCTAGGTCTATAGGGGGTTGCTTTTCAGATTGTGATTTAGTGCTGTCTTGGCATTGAAATTGCTAGTACATAAACAATAGACAAAAATACATTAATTCAAAAATTTCTTGTGATTCTAGGACAGTTTTCCAAAAGTTAAATAGCTTTCTATAAGATGAATACAGCTCCATTTTAAATATTTCTGTTTCTTCATACCAGTTACCAAATGCCCAAATTTTTTTGTATCCATGGAAGGGAACTGCAAAGCAAACTTCTATCAACATAGAACAGATCCACAATATAAGAAAAATATTAAGATCTTGGAGAGCATCCAAAGGAGGGCAGCAAAGATGGTGAAAGGCATTGAGGGGAAGCTGTATGAGGAGTGGCTGAGGTCACTTGGTCTGGTCATTCTGGAGAAGAGGAGACTGAGGGAAGACCTCATTGCAGTTACAACTTCCTTATGAGGGGAAGAGGAGGGGTAGGCACTGATCTCTTCTCTGTGGTGACCAGTGACAGGACCTGAGGGACTGGCCTGAAGTTGTGTCAGTGGAGGTTTAGGTTGGATATTAGAAAAAGGTTCTTCACCCAGAAAGTGGTTGGGCACTGCAACCGGCTCCTTGGGCAAATGGTCACAGCACCAAATCTGACAGAGTTCAAGACTCATTTGGATGATACTCTGGTGCATGTGGTGTGACTCTTGGGGATGGTCCTGTGCAGGGTCAGGAATTAAACTTGATGTTCCTTGTGGGTTCCTTCCAACTCAGCAGACCTGTCATTCTGTGAAATTAAGAGTTCAAGTATGATGGCCTTCAATTTAAAAATTACACAGAAAAAAACATTGTTGAGTTGATAATGTGTCTTTAAAAACTTCATAAATTTAAGTAAATTAATGTATGTGACAATGAAGAGATACAAAATTTCTTTTCAACTAACAGCATACCACAAGGTAGCATTATAGGTAGTAACCACCTGTTTGGTGTTATACATGTGAGTTGGTTGGCTTCACTCTAATGCTGGTGAAACGGGTTCTGTAGGATAAGCCACCTTTCTTCACAGGAAACTGTAACATGTGCTAATTGGTGGTGCTCTAGCAATCCCAGATAAGGTGCTGCAGATAGTTTTTCTTAGAAGTCAAACACATGTGCCCAGAGACAGCAGTGCAGTTGAAAACCTTTGCAGAACACAGTCAGCCTTGGGGGGCTGTCGGGCACCCCCAGTCTGGTGACTTCTGTATGTTGTTTCAATAAAGTGAGCATTGAGGTAACTTCATTTTGGTTACTCCAATGTCAGTTACTCAGTTGACTTGGTAAAATTAGTTGCAGTGATCAAAAAAAAAGGTGTGAGAAAACTTAAAATGCTTAGACATTGTCAAGGAAAGGTGGTAGGCAGTAGTAGAGCAGGAGAGTAAACAAGCAGAACTAGGTACTTTGGAAAGGGGGAACAAAAAACAAAAGCAGAACATCCAATTCTCTTTTAAGGCCACACGCAGTTGGCAAAATATATTGTTGTTAAAAAAAAATAACTACTTGTAAGTTTATTGGAAGTTTCCAGAGTTGAATTTTGTCCCATTGCATTCATGTGAAATAACACCATGTATGTGTTAGAGTGGCCCTAGCTGGAAGGTTGTATTTCAGCTCACCAAGTTCCTCAGTGTAGGAAGTAGACCAAGGACTTAAAAGAACTCTGCCCTCAGCCAGTACTTTATCCCAGTCTGTCTATCAGCACTCTTGCCCTGATAAAATCACCATGTCTGATATACTTGGTAGTGAAGGCCTAAATTGGTCTCTATGCAACCATTTGGGCTAATAAAACTTGATTATGCAAGTTCTCAGGAGAGCAAACACAACAGATCTGAGCTTGGCCAAAGAAAATTGATTTTATATTTGAGCTAATACACATAGAAAAGACACACCTCGTGTTCTTTTTCTTTGCAGTTATCCTATCTTGGAAAAGGGGTTTGGCCAATTTCTATCCTACTATTGGGTGGAGTAACTGAAAAAAAAAAGTTCTTTGTGTTGTGATCAACAAATTCAGCTCTTGATGTGAGAAAACAGATAATTGTTTTCTCAACAACAGCACTTCTTGAAACCAGGCATATTTCTAACTTGCCTTGTGCTCTTCTACACATAAGGTTTAATTGCTAGCATGGACATAGATATCCCTAAATGCCCTCTTACAGCTGGAGGTCGGAAAAGCTGCCTTGGCATTATCTGCTTCTTCTGTCTAGTGTAGCATTGCAGTCTTGTGTATTGGTATGTTCTTTCTTTGTAACTAGTGGTGAAGCAAATGTAGATGGATTTGCAATAAATTAAGCTAAACACTATTATTGGTGGTGAGTTTGTTGTTATTGCTGTTATTATCTAGAGAATATTTTTTAAAAGCAGTGATGCTTTTAAAATTTGCTAACTGCTTATTAAAAAGACGAATTCTTTTTACTTAGAAAAACAAGAAAAAGTATTCATTCTGAATGTTTCATGTAACTAGATTTTAAGAACTACATTTTTATGGAGATACAGGAAAACCGTAACATGATTTTCCTCCATCCAAAACTCTGTTCTGGTTCATATATAAACAATTCACTGTGATGATGAAGTTTCTTCATTTTTTTCTTTTTAAGATCTCTCATGCAATATTATCACTTTCAAGCCTTGAAAATTCATTCCTTAAGTTAGAAGCAAATTTTGTCTGTGAATTCGTGAGCAGGTTTTCTCCACTTACCTGGTTTGAACTAGAAACCTTAACCAAGCAATAAATTGTTATTTAATGGTATTAAAAAGAGAGGTTATATTTACAGGGTAATTACTTTAGCCTTACTGATGAGTCTTCTAAACAAGAGGTGCTTGCCAGATAGGACAAAAGTCATTCTGCAGTGTGTAATGCTTACATTTTTCACTGTTTACTAACTAATAGACCACACTCTTGAGAGGGAGAATTGTGGTTTCTTAAAATATGTGCTGGGAATTCGATGAAATAACCCTTTCATGTGTTGCTGTGATTTTTTTTGTTGGTGTTCCCCTTTTTGGCCTCATTTACAAAAAAAAATTCATCAGACTCTACCAATTCTATCTTAATTTTGGTAATCAAAATATGACTGTGATGTTATAGTACTAGTAGTTAGAAATACAAAAATATGGAGAAGAAGCAGCTGTAGAAAGCCCAAAAATGCCCTTGTATTTTCAGTTTGGAGGATGAAGCACATAAAAACATCCTTCACAAACAGCCAGAATGGCATGTAGGCATGTACCTGTCTGTTTTAGCCATTTCATTTCACAAATACCTTCCATACCTTGAGAAAATAATAATATTTCTCAAATTAAAAAAAAAAATGAGAGAAGATAGTTTATAAACACAGCACCGTCTCTCCCTTTTAAAAATCAATGTAACAAATACTTACTAGCTAATTACCAATTGCAAAGCCTTTAAACAGCCCTAGATGGGCTGCTCAAACATAAATTTAACTGATACATTTTCCCACATGCCTCTCTGTGTATGACTGGGTCTGTTTTCTGAACCTTTAGAACAAGCAAAAAGTTGTAAGGCAGAAAAATCCAAAATGTTCCTTAATCTCAATTTAAAAGAGTAATAAAGTCTAAAGACCAAACAAAGTTATGACAAATGCATGAAAGTACACTTTGGCTCTTTTAAAGAACTTTCAGACATTTGTAGTTTCCTTTGAAAATTATAGAAAAACTGACTTTGCTCTGTTGAGGAAACAGTTCTTTCCTTGCTAGTCAACTCAGTTTCTCCTGAACACCTGATGAACAGTTTTGTTCATTTTTTCCTGGTTGTTTGCACACACAGAGCAATAAATAATAGGTGCAGGATAGTGTAACACAGCAACTCATCCTCCTTTGGAAACGTGATCCGTTAAGCAAATTGGAGGATTGCAAGTAGGTCCCTCAGCTGAGCTTTGTGCATTTAGTTTTCTCTATTAGTATCCTGTATTTAATTTGGAGATACGTTTTTCCATATCCCTTCTGCAGAGGTAAACTTCAGGCTTTTGCAGTTGTACCTGCAATACACACTGCAAGCACTTTTAGAGCCCGAACAAAAGTCTGCTGAAGAATAAAGACACTCAGCATCACTCTCAATATATATGCGCTTAAAGCATCAATATCCTGTGTAACAGAGTGTTCTGTTGCATTTATTGCTAAAGGAGAAAAGACCGTGTTTATTTTGCCTCACAGCCATGAGGACAGATGTGAATAGGCACTGGTACAGGGCTGAATCAGTGAACTGGTACAGTGAGCCAGTGTGACAGGAACAACTGACCAGAATCTGGGATACTGAGCAGCAGGAAGGGAAAACTACTATGTGGGACTGGATGTCACTGAGGGACATTTTGTTTGAATATTGCATATTAAAAATAACACATGGTCTCATTAAAATGTAGGAATAGAAAAAAACAAAGTTAATAAGCAGACTTTGAAAGTTGCCTTGAAAGTTTGTGTCTTATCTAGAGTACAGGTAACTGCCAATAAAAAGAGAATCCTAAAACCTGTATGTTCCCTACTGGCACGTCAAAGAAAGAGTGAAACTAAGCATCGCTTACAGTAGACATGCTGATACAGCTTAACTCCAGAAATCCTGATTGTGAATCGTTTTTCAGCATCAGCCACTCAAAACGTCTTCAAGTGAAATAAAACTGACAATGTTGGTTATCTAGAATCTGCATGCAGAATTTATGGGTAGATTTCAGAAGGAAGTTTTAGGTCATTCTGTCAGTTGTGGTGTTATTTATATGCTGTTCTTGGTTTAGGACTCTTCCAGTGTATGCGTGGGAGAAAGAGTAAACTATGACCAAAGCCAGCTTCGTTATTGCAGGGAATGTCAAGAGTCACTTGTATTTATTCCACTTCTCTGGCTTATATTTATTGATACAGAATTTAGTTCAATCTGTTCCTTTACAATTCATTGTCAGCTGTGTGTGTGTTCTTGGTGGCAGAGATTAGTTGGTTAAAGAATACATTACCTTATTAATAAGCTTATCATTATGTAACACAAATGTATTTTAAATTTTTTCTGTGGAATTTCTTTTTTACTGTGCTCTAGAGAAAAATGTGTTCCATATTCTGTTACCTTAAACCTAACCTACTGTGAAATTCTTGTTTACATAATAAAATTTAATTTAACAGCTGTATAATAACTGTAAGTTGAATGCTTAAAAAAGAAATGAAAGCACTGAAAATTTAATGGCAGGTTATACAGGATACTATCAAATTATTTACACTTCGGGTTTGACTTTCCTTAAACACCACATGCATTTTTTTCAGTTAGAGATGGTCAGCTTTTCTCTTTTCAAGTAGATAGTTTCACATGACAAGATAAAGAAAGGCCAAGAGTCTTGTTTCTTCCTTAAGGAGCTACTCACTGGCCAGACTCTGCATACACAGGCTCCTCTGCGCTAGCATGTGTACACAGCCTTGTTTATGTTAGGATCTACAAGCAGCCAGGGTTTGGGTGGTGGTGTTTTTCTAAATTAACACTGCACCAACAGATTTGGAAGAAGAAAGATGGTGGAATGCAGAAGTTAAGAAATAAGAAAATAAAATGCGGTTTATACTGTGCTAAAAAAGTTTAAAAGCTAAGCAGCTATGCTTGAAAAATAAATTTTACACCTCAGACTAAACCAAAATAGAGTCATTGTATTTGTCAATTTGGTTATAATCCCAATTTTAAAGCACATCAGACTGAGAGACTAAGCAGTTCTAGGGTGTCTCTCCACTTCTCATAATTAACTTAAAGCTAATTTTGTTCATTTTAATACAAGACAACATTGATGCTACTAGAATTTCTAAAGGATTTATTTGACTTTAGAGAAACTGTTTCAGTTATGTCTGTTGTAAAAGTATTCTTTCTAATTTAATTAGAACTGTTTGTTATATTGTGGCATTTTACACAAAGTTTAATTTCAGCCTAAATTAAGCAGTAGAAAAGTAAATATGTGTAAGATGTATCAGTAGACACTCTACTGTGTCTAACGGACTCACCAAGTAATTGTCTTCCAGAGTAAAATTTGTGTAAGTTCATTTGTTATAGAATTGGTTAAAAACTAATTTTTCCTCACTTTACTACTCCTCTGACAATTCCTTCATTGACAATCAATAAAGAGGAATTCATTTAAGCAGTTTTCACACCTAAATGCAAATACAGGAAAAGGTTAATCTTGAAATCAGTCGTATGGGTTTTCTGAGAACAACTTTTAGTTTCCTTTCCTGAACTTTGAAGGGAGGTTGGGAATAGGTTTTGGTTTTTCATGTACTTAATTACAGAAATAAATAGGACTAAATATGAAAATGTAAGCCTTAAGTGCATTTTTCTGACCAAAGCATGCTGCTACATTTCTTGACTCAGTATCTTTGCCTCCTTGGTATTTTTTATCTTGGTTTTAAGAAGCTTCACTACCTTTCTTCTGGTTTAGAAGAATGTGTTTGGAGTTGGGAAGATCTGCATCCTTAAAGTCCAATGGTACAGATTTTGAATAATTATTCTTTATTAAGTTTCTTTCCAACTACAGGGTGAAGAAGTTTAATGGTCAGCATGGGTGTAGTTAGTTGGCCTCCACTTACTTACTGGCACAACTGTATCAGACCTGTAATTGCTAACTTTACTATAGCAATGATTAAAAAATAGTTCTTTAAAGAGCAGTAGAGTGTTAAGGAGCACTGTTGCCACTAGGGTTCATTCTATTTTTAGGGAATGTAGAAGTAAGCTTTGCCAGTAAAGGAACTTGTTTGTCTAGTATGACTTCTATTTTCAACCTCCCTGCAGTTGGTTGTCCTATTACATTACATTGTCAGGCTCTTAGAAACCTTTTTTCCAGCGAGTTTCCCATAAATTAGATTTTCACCACAAACATACTGGGTTCTGCTTTGAAAAGCTTTTCTCTGAAGAGGCAGATGCCAGTGAACAAACGTTTTGCTACATTGTACAGAACTGAAGTAGTCATAGTAAACAATTGTTCATCACATCAGCATTGTTACTTTTGTTCAAAGAAAAGAGGTCAAATGTAGTCCCTCGTTTTTCATGAGTTTCATTTTCTCTTAACTGTATGGAAGTCTTTCTGTTCATTTTTTGGGGTGTAGTGGTTTGGTTTTCTGATATTTTGCTCTACTTTGTGTTACGCACTGGCTGGTCACCTCTTTCCTCTGTGGTTTGTAGGCAGCTGATGTCTGTGGGGTCTGACGTCAAGGTGAGAGGTTCTCCAGAGGAGGTTGTGGTGCAGAGTGCACATCGTTTGCTGTCAGTGCCAACCAACACAGGCAGAATTTAGGGTTTGACCTGATAGTACTCCCAAAGTAATAACCAGCAAATTGTTATGTAAAAATGACAAAGGTGAGACCTCTATTAAAGTTTATTTATAGGACCTGGTTAACTTACTTATTAATTGCATGATTCTGTACCTCTGTCAGGGAGATCGCCATAATACACAGTATGTTGAAAGCATGATCATGTTATAATTGAAAGTTATTTTAGGAATATTCTTACATAAGTTGTAAACAAGTTATACCTATTTGAAAGATGAAAGGAAGATGTAAGAGAAGATTGTAGTTCAGCAAAGAAATATGAGTTCACAAATAAAGCCAAAGTAATGAAACACTAAGTGTTTTTTGGCAAGAATGCAGTCTCATGGCTCTTTAATGAAGGCAAATGTTAAATGTATGAGATTGCACAATGTCAGGGTGGGTTCACCTATGTCCTGGTGGAAATGAGCAGAACGGATATGGGAGAGCAAAACCCCACCACCTCAGAAGATCCTGGAAACAACAAAAGGATAAACTTTGCTAGTGAGATCTTCTATTTCTACACCATATGAGGAACACAACACAGGTGAACGTTCAGAAACTTGCGTAAATTTTAACACAGTTCCATTCTGAACAATTAGCTAGTCTGGTTAAAAGGCCATTACAATAAACATGAGATAAGTATGGTTACTGTGAAGGTATCAGAATATTATAGAAGACTACAACTGAAATATAGAAAAAAAATGGCTTTAACAACACAATAAAAAAAAAAAAGAAAAAAGTAATCTTCTATTTCCCTGTCTGTAGAAGTCTGGGAAAACCTGTGAAAGAGACTTTCTCAGAGGAGTCAGTGGCTTTCTCTAACCCTCAAAAAGTTATGAATTGCTGACATTTCAAAAAATTTCTCTCTTAAAATTGAATCGGAGTCATATCTTGCTATCACACTGTTTTGGAGAGATTTCAACATAAAAGCTGCTTATTTTCTGGAGCTTTTTCACCTTAGACGTATGTAATGGTTACTGCAACACTGGCTGGAAGTCTTCTGAGCAAAATCCAGCATGTTTGGACTTCACTTGCTTTGTCCCTTTTCCTCTGTTCCAGTGCACAGACCTATGATTCTCTTGTGGTCTTGATCTAAATTTGGTGGCTGACATATTTGCCTTTTTTCTCTCCACTTACTAATAATATCTTCAGATCTGTTTCTTTGCTTTACCCTGTTTTGTTTGTTCATTGTTTTATTCCTGACAGATTGATTGTTTGCTCTGATGTGGGCCTCTGGGCTCTTGAGATACAAGGTAATATGTCAGTCTGGTCAGTCACAGTGAGGTGTCTTATATATCTACTTGAGTATATAAGGTTGACTTACCTATCTACTATTCATAATCCTCCTTTGACCCTTTTTAATAATTTCATACTTTTCTACTTTATATATTGACGTAATCAGACAAAGCATACCAGCAGGGAAAAGGGGGAGAAGTGGACATTTCTTTCAGAACTGACGTTTTCTTTTTTTTTTTAATAAATGCACTCTTGCTTTCCATTTGTGATGGAAATTCACAAATGTTGCAGAGTGTGCATAAATGTTCAAACTACTGACAAATCAAAGATTAAGCTTTATATACACATCTGCTTTTAAATAGTTTAGAAGTAGGTATCTCCTTCTCAGACATAAAGTAACGAGCAGAACCTGACTTCAGAATACAAACTTCTTAGAACCATAAGCCTTGAAAATATTTATTTGTATGAAGTCTTCTTTGTAAAAAACATATTTACTTCTTACGTAAAAGGAGCATTTCTTCCCCAATTATATGGCCTCAGCTGAAATTCTTAAATCTTAAAGTGCCCAGTTGGATGAAGCAATTGTGTTCATTTCTGAGTAGTATGAGGAATCTTCATTTATTTCTCTATTGTCAAGAGGTGAAATAATCAAATCCTAGTTGTTTCTCAGAATGAAAATAGAAGAGGACATTGAAATTAATCTTCTGTTTGTTGTGTGCTGGAGACCAGTGGGAGTGTGAAGAAAAGGAAGTATATGAAATTGCATTAACTTTCAGCATATTTAAAACTGGAAAAGCAAAAAAAATGCTTCCCATTAATAGTGGAAGGTTTTGAGTAACATAGGTTGTGTCAGGAGACTGTGCACAGCACAACCAGGGCGACTGGCTGTGCAGAAAAGGTTCTTCCCTTTATTTGCAGATGTTTCATTCTTTTTTTTTTCCATGATGGGGCCCCAGGTTGGGTTGTGCATTTTTTACAGGAGCTGTTCACATCTTTAAGTGTGAGACCTTTCTCAACGCATCTCTCCTCTGAGTTAAATGTAATACAGTTGCAGGTATCCATTCAGATCAGTGACTCCCTCCTTTGCATACCTTGTTTGGTGCTCTGATAGAAGTGACTTACCAGTTGCTGTTTTCTGCAGTGAAAATTCCATATTTTTCTGTGTATGCAGTTATGTGAGCAGCAGTGCATATATTACATTTGTGCCAGTAATACAGAATATTTTTCCCCAGAGTCATGACTTCTAGATCTGCTACCAACTTGAGATGGTGAAGGTGTTCTGGAAATAAACTGCTTTCCTTCCTTCCCCCGACTTATCTAGTGCACCAAGTGGGACTCTGCCTGTTAGTTCCACATCTTGTCTTCCAGTCCCCTATATCGTTTCCCCTATATCATTCTTTCCTTGAGGCACATTTTAGTCCTCAGTTCATAAATATTTCATGGCTTATTTAGGGAGGATGCCTTTCAGAAGAGTATGCTCAGATGTGAAATAGAGCCAAGTCTGTAGCTTCACACTGTATTCAGATAATGCCAGAGACATTCTGCAGACTTTGAAACAAGGTGTGATGGTCCAGTACTGTGTGTATTCCTAGAGTACCACAAGCAGCAGTGTTTTGCCATTTTAGAAACAAAAATCCTTTCAGGTCACTGCAGGACTCCCTGTTCTTGTGCAAGATTGAATTAGAAGTAAATTGGCTTTGGTTTCTTAGAATGATTGTGTCCATGTTGCATTGTATTTGTTCACAAAGCTCAAGGCTGATTGTTGTTCTGGTGGCGTAACTTGTCTTAGTTATGGTAAAATAAAATGTCATGGAAGCTGTTTTTTCACTTGTCTTATTTGCTGACTTTACAGCAGGCTTGATAAGCCCACTTAGTGAAAGTATATAGGTTTGGGGATCTTTTGGCTCTTCTTTCTAAAGAATGGGATTAAACTGAAAGCATTCCTCCTCTTTATTTGTTTGGTTTGGGGGGCAGAGGGTTATCCCCTGTTCACTGTCTTTTGGAAATGATGACATTTTGCTTTCTATTTTGCTTTTTGGTAGCTTGAGATACAGTTAGATGCCTTTCTAAGGATCAGTCTGAAACTGTGTGGTACAATGCACAGTGATGTGAATGGCCTGTTGTCAGCACTGGTTAAAGAAGCTGTGATAAATCAGCAGCGGAGATGAAGGGGGGAATTGGTTTCCCTAGCTAGGAAAACTACAATGGCAGTTGTATTGGGCAATCAGTGTTCTCTTGGTGTGTTTTTTATTGCCCACATGTCAGTGTTTCTCAATAGCTTGCTCATAGAAAAAGCAGTCCAGGGAATTTTCAGTGTCCAAATCACAGAACATGTGCTATTGTTTGAATTCTCCTCAGTTTGTGAACTGCTCGCAGCAGGCTTGTAATCATGTATCATGCTGATTTTTGGTATCTGTTATGCATTACTTCAGCTTCTTGTGACTTTTGTCTTCCTTATTTGCACAGGAGAAGCAAAAGGGCAAACTAGATCAGGAAAAAGAGCTTTGAGATGTAGCTTTATTCGGGAATGCATTACCTGGTTTGTCCATGCCTTTCAGTCTAGCTTTCGGTGGTGGGGGGGGGGAAGGTAGTGCTTTCTTTAAGACCTTGTAAAAGCTGTTACTGTGTTTGATATTAAAGGTTATTGTGGAGGAGTCATAGGCTTTTTCAGTACAATGTGATCATAGATACCAGTTTGTCTTTCTGATTGCTATGAAATAGTTGTTGGTGCCTCTCTTTGCCAAAGACATCATTATTCTGTCTAAAAAAATACCAGTACAGATTCAGTACTTCCTGGAAAGTGTTCGGTGTGACACAGATACAGGTCTAATCCTTCTCAATTCTCTTTGTACAGCACATCAAATGAACTCTGTTCCATTTCACTACAGCTTTAGATGAGTGCAAATTAAAAGTTTGTAAAAACTGGGATGTGAATATTAATAAATCCAATTTGGTGAAAGTAAAAGGAATGCAGCCAAAATCTTTTAGTTCCACTTTATAATTTAAATGTTTTAAAATTTTGTTTCATATTGCAGATGTTTTCAAATTTTTTCAAAAATATTTACATTACCATTAAGGACACAAGTAAAGCAGCATAATTATATTATATAGTCTGTGATGCACAGCTTGTTACAAGATCCTCTTAACAAGAGGGGAAAATTTAGAAAATGATTGAGGAACATTTTTCCCTAACCAGCTCAACTCTTTGTCCATGCTGATAAAATACACCATGTTAGAAACTGATTAGCGCATAGTTTTGTGTTTAATGTGCATAAGGACAACTGTGTAAAATGTGACCAATTCAAATATCATTAAGAACCATTTTCCCTATTTATAGTAGGAGTAAAACTGTGTTCAGTAGTCAGTATGCTTTTACTGTGTGTTAAATGTAGACAAAACCTGAGTTGTTCGTTGTGAAATACAGACACCAAAGAACTATTAAATGTGATAAGTCTATGACTAACATTAATGCTTATAGAACTGTCAGGAACAATGCAATTTATGTAGATATTTTCCAGCAATGACTTTGAAAAGAGTTACTTGCTTTAGACTATGGAAAACAAACAAAGTTCAGATGCAAAGTTCCTCTTGATAGAAAGAGTGTCTTCCAAGGAGAATGCTTGAGAGGAGCCAAGCCACATGATAAGAAAGCACCCAGACGTGTTTAACTCACCAAAGAATATTGTCTTTAAAAGATTACTCAGGAGTTAGTTCAGACTGCATTTCAGAAGCATCAGTGAAGGCAGCAGACCAGCATGTCCATCGCATCACTTAGAAGAGTTCATGCGTGAGCTGCTTGCCATGGGTTTCCAGGGATCCAGCAGCATGGGGAGAAGGTGACCATTTGGGCCTCTGAATTGTTAGATGCAATTATCTCTCTCTAAAATGGATAAGCCAATGTAATCTGTGGTTATTGCATTTAGAAAAGATACAGGAAGGCATCTCTTCTTTTAATAAAAACAGTGCAAGTAGGCAGTGTTTGGATGGAGTGTCCTTTTGTAGGATTGACTGCAAAGATTATATGTGCTATTTAGTTTCCTGCTGATTAAATTATATTACAGTTTCATCTGCCATCTGTCCATTTTAGGCATGCAAAGCAATAGACCTGGGTGGATTGTACCTTACAAAAAGGCTTGGCTTTTTCTCTGAGGTGTTATTGGAAGAAGAACGTGAGAAGAGTCACACCCTTGATCAACATGGCTGCATTGATGCAAGAGAGTTTTCCATAGAGGCTCATTCTGTTGCAGACAAGGCCTTGGAGAAGCATACTCAGTAATCTCTCCCGCCCACAGGCTGCGGTGGGATGACTTTCCGTGTTTTTAGCAGTGTGAACAGCCCCACTGCAATCTCTCTTCATACAGCCAGTGCAGCCACTCTCTGCTGCTTGCCCCACCTTGGAGTCAGAGAAGACTTTCGGAAAGAAAAGGGACTTTTCAGAAGAGTTGAAAATCCTATCATTAAAGCTCAGATTATTTTCTTTGTTTTGTAGTTCAGAAATAGCCTCTTTTTAAATTGGCTCAGTCTTCTATTGCTTAATCTGACCTTTTAAAAAATCTCTTTTGTGTGGCAGCTTTGATTTCTATAGGGGAATCCATTCTGGTGTAAGAACACAAACAGTGTAGGGGTTCACTTTCATATGTAATACTTCATTGTCTTAAAATAAATATTTTCTTCCAGTTGATTTGATTGGTAGTTGAAAACTGCTAGGAAAAGATATGCATGTTTTATTTGTGATGTGATAGAACTAGGAAGGAAAGCGAGTAATAATGATAACTCTAACAAACTTGTTTTCCACTGGTGAGGCTTATACTGTTTTCCTTGTCATGTAGTGAGTAGTCCCAACATAACTCATGTCTGTATTTAAGGTTCATGTTTATACAGTTCCCAAAGTTGTCACTGGATTTTCAACCATCCTTGCTATTTTTAATGTGGATTTGCCAGTTGATATGAGGAGGCTCTGCCCATGTACTGGCTGATCTGTGCACGCATGGCAGCTAGTCCTCCTCAAACAAACATATTTCTGGAAATTCAAAGGTAACTCTACAAGAATAATTTCTGAGGGCTGAAAGTTGTAGCACAAATGGTAGTATATTTGAATTACACGGTAGCACTTTATGGGAAGTGCTGATTGCACATTGCTGAGTTGCACCAGCCAACATTTGTAATTCACAAATATGCAATGTCTTATTTTTAATCTCACAGCATTGTAAACTACCACCGTGCATGCTGTATTGGTTTGCTTTTATTTTACTGTTTACAGTATGTGAACTTGGGAGGGGACAGAAATGAAATCCTTAGGCCTGCCTGGTGTGTCTACTGCAGCAGCCAGTTTCTTGACCATGTTTCAAGGTGACAGCTCGACCCTGCAACTTAATCCCAAAGTTATAGTAAAAAATTGCATTCTCAGTTGAGGAAACTGCAGATCACTTCAAAGGGTTCTTCCTTACGCGTTCTGGTGCAGGTGATTAGATGAGCCATAGCAGTCCTCTAAAATGGTATGCCTAGATAAATTTTGTCTTTGTTTCTTCCCATACTTGAGCCTGACATAAACCGCGGCATAGAGTTGGTTGATAAACCTTTCTCTGGCCCTGAAGGAGAGGTCATTGAACATGTTTCTGTATCCCTTTGCTTCATCAACTCCAAGTCTGCAGCAGATGACCAGATGGCCACAGTGCATGTTTTGTAGCTACAAGGTAAAACTGATGGCAAACAATTTCCTTCCATCAGTTAGGGACACATGTATAAAAATGTAGATTTATTTTCCAGTTAAAAAAAAAATCCTGAAAACCATCTTCATGAAAAACACTGTTTCATGTGCCAGATGGGAGAGTGTGCTTCCCTCTTTTTAGTGCAGAGCAGCCAAAAATGGTTTGTGGCTCTAAAAAGGTTGTAATATTTGAGAAAGTGCAATTCCAATCTATTGAATATAAAAGATTAAGATCGTCTTTTTCTTCTGGACTTTGTAGGAGATGTGTAACTTTTGGACAATGCCTTCTGTCTGACCTGAGATGGTGATGGGTGAGAAGTAACAGCCACCCCTCTAAGGAGTTATGAAAAACACTGGCATGTGCTGTTAAACCACTTAGAAATATAATAAGGAAAGACAATGAATAGGATTAGAGAAATGTGGAAGTTTGTGGAACTGATGGCAGTGGTTGACCGCTTACATCCACCAGCGGATCTTGTTCACAGGGGAAGTTGGAAGAAACCTAGTTATTACTAAGACTTTGTTTGCTCTAAAGGAAGAGGGCCCAACAGAAGGGAGCTTCAGATAGCAGTAGTGGGCATTTTGATGTATATTTTTAGTACAGCTAAGATAACATTTCCAGAAGTGTAGCTTATGTTTAAACTCTCATTTGGGGTTCTTGGTTTGTTTCATTTTTGGAGGGGGGGAGTGGTTTATCAGCACTTTCCATGCATTCTTTCTTTCCTTTCCTCAACTTTTCTAGCTGCTGTTCTGGAGCAGCATGCTTTTGTTTTAAGGTATTTGTAAACTTTTTAAAACGTAAGTTTTTAATTGACTGGAAACATACTATGTTTGATAATTGCTTATCAGTGTGAAGATGGGTCAATTTGCTTTTATTTTCATGGCCTTTGTTTTCACAGCCCCATGCTTTTATTTTCATTCAATATTAAGACAACAGAAGCAATTGACATTCCTTTAAATGTCTCTCACCTGACCAGGAAAGGTGTACATTAGATATTGTGTCTGAGTTGTTTCCTGGGATCTTTCATGACTCTACACATGTATTTTGTGTAGTGGGATATTTAGAAAATGTGTCTGGCAACTTCCATCATAATTATTGTCTGGAATTAAGTTCTCAAAGCCAAGAAGTATCATTGAATTTGTAGCACATTTTTAAAGGTGCATGTAAAAGGTATAACCTGTCCTGTGTTGCTGTGCCTAGGCTGGAAAATGGTTTTGAAACACTTCTTATATTGCCAACCATTTTAATCTTCAAAAGCAGGGGAAGAAAAAGGAAATGAGAAGTGTAATCTGGCCATATGTAACACATTGGCATGTTTATCCTACACATGGTGTTAAAAACTAAGTTGTCCTAGAAAAACCAAGAATGCCTTTAAAGGTTGGTATTTACAGCCAGTTTCTTGTCCTTTGTCACAATCTTAGCATATGAGCTAGGCATCTAAGTAAGCAGTCAGCTGAATATACACATGGAGAGGTTATCTCACTTCTCGCTGCCTTGCTTTGTTTATCAAGCACTTATGTAACGTTCAGAATTATATTAAGGCAGGGCCGAGCTTTGTATTCACATGCTGTTATCCTAGTGCTGATAGGAGAGATGAGCAGAGCAGGGCGTGAGATGGTTAAAGGGATGGCTCCCTCTCCTGTCCTAAGCCTAAGACCTCAGATCTGACCCCCATCTCTCACTTGCTTTCTAGCAATAGCAGTGCAAGGCTGTGGGACTTGGTGCTTCATGCTTCTATCAGCAGCATAAAGGCACAGAGCTGAGGCTGGGAAGGCAACAAGTGCCAGACTGTAAACATTGATTTGAATGCTATCAAACTGATTTGGGGTTGGAGATAGACCAGGAATTTTCAATACATGTTTATAATTAAGAATGTAAACAGAATTTCATGTTTATATGCCCCAGATTAAAAAAAAAAAAAAAAAAAAAAGGAGGCTTTTAAAGCTCTGGTTTGAACTCCTTGAAAATAAAAGAATTCAATGGTTAGGGTAGAAAGGAAAATGACACTCCTGCAAGCATTAAATCATACAGTTTCCTTGCTTTCTTCCTCTCCCTCTCCATCACACACAGTTACATACAAAAGCTCTGCTGCAAAGCTGCTGTTTTTCATACTTCTCTTAGACTGTACCCTTTTTCTGAACACATAGGCATGTAACAGGTTTTGTTTGTCCTTTCCTCTCCCCGCCACGGCAGGATGTTAAAAAAAGGGTTTGCCTAAAAAGATTTATTGAAGTCAATAATTGTCTGTGCAGTTAAAGACCTTTTAACGGTAACACAGCACAGTATGTTTTACATAAGTAGGTTGATATAGACTCACTGTGACCATTACTTAGTCATGTAACTCAAACGCAGCTAACTGTAGCCAGCCTAAACTGGTTTCAGGATTCTGTTGGAATTTTTTGGTCAATAACTCATAACCCCTCTTGAGACTTACGAAAATTCCTTTTTAGCTGTGGTAGTTGCTAAGTAATGTCCCTACTTGGATAACAGTTTAGATACCAGTCCTTAAATTGATAGCTTGCAAACAGACTGCTAAATTTATGCAGGGAGACTTTGTGGACAAAGCCAGCCAGTTTATTTGCTGTTTTTTACAGAGTGAAGCCTTGGAATTGCTTTATGCTTAAGCTGCTGATAGCCATCTGAATTTTCCTTAACTTAAAAGTTTGTATCTAAAAGAAAAACTGAATCCAGATTTCCTTATCACCTTCGTTACACACTGTAAAAACTTTTAAAACAGGCCTTCCTTTTCAGTTTTGTAACTGTTACTCATTATTTCAGGGTTGCTCTCTTCTTAGATTTAAGCCATTAAACAAATAGTGCATTAATACTGATATCAGGCTTTTGCCATCCCTGTTTCTGATTTGGTTTTCCCTTGAAACTAACTCCAGCTCATCTGGTGACACTCCCAGACGTGGCGCTATGAACAAACATCTGAAAAATTCTGCTTTAGAAAATTTAAACCCTTTCTTTTGTAGAAAGAAATATAACCACTTTCTTGAACTTACTTTGATTTTTAATTTTAACATAAACTTTGATTTTTTTTCAGAGAAAGATACATGTTGAATTTATGTTGATGCCAAATGTTTCAGACAGAGTCAGGTTTTGTGGCAAAGTTTGTAAAATCAGCATTTCTTGAAGGACATACTTACATGATGGCTTTTATGGCACAATGAAGAAGTTTGTGTAGAACATCTGAAAGTTGTTATAGCAGACAGGAGGTTTGTAATTTTACTGTAATTTGTAAACTAATTAAGAAAATCTTTGTGGCACTTTCCCCAAACAAGTGTGGGCAGGAGTAGACCTTTATAAATTTCTATTCTAAATTCCAGGCATTTTTACCTAGCATAGTCCAGCTCCCGGACATTTTCAGTTAAGTTGTCATTAAAGCACCTTAAAAATGCATTAAACATATTAAGCAATATCTTCTTCCCCTTTAACCCCTATTAACTGCATGCTTAAATTTTAAATTTTCAATGATGCATTTCAGGAGGCCAAGTGAGATGAACACCACAAGCTGTAGAATCGTACGTCGCTCACCCACTAACAGGGTCCTTTTTTTCTGTGAGTTTCCATAAATTAGACGCGGAGCCAAAGCAAGCGGAAGCTATTTTTAGTGCAGCAGCAGCACTGCAGAAGAGAAGCTGGCAGAACGTCACGTGTGTCAGGCTGAATCAAAGGGAGTATCCCAGCAATGTGCTGTAAACAAAACAAGGGCGCTGTCAAAAAACAAGCTTCAGGTACCCAAAGGACCCAAATCAAAGCCTCACGCGAGAAGCAAATTCACTGACTGTGTTTCTTAGGAGATTTTCCTATTTTGCAAACGTGGGAGCCTAATAAGAATTCCATGTTTTCTGGTGTCCCGTTGTCTCACTCAATGCAGTCTTTGCCATTAAGCATTTTATTTAGAAATTTTCTCTTTTATTTAGGCATTTTCTTTGTGTCTTTTGTCAGGTGTAATTTTTGAAGACATAAGCATAGCAAAAGCAGATGCAGCTGTCTGCAGAGCCACTGCATAGGGGATGTCCTTGCTGTGAAAGCAATGCTTTACAGCATGTGAGATGTTGCTTTTCAGCAAGCAGAAGACCAATATGAGCAAATACTTCACTCTTACGCAGTAATTGGGTTGACATATTCATCTGTGAGGTTTTGCATTCGTACTCAGTATTTTTATTATTTCATGAATTTTTTTGCATGAAATGCATCTGTCCTAATAAATCATACATTAACCCAAGTAAATACTCACTGATCTTTTCAAATATTAACTTTTACTTCATTTACTTTGGTTTCCATGTGTCCTCATGCTATTGAAGGCACAAATAGATTTTAACTCAGTAATTTCAAAACTATCTGTCTGTTACTTAGAATCACTTGCCAAGGCCATATGCCATGAAAGCTTATCGTCAGTCTATATCATCGGCTTATTATTTACTCAAGCAGATGAGACACAGCCTTTATGAAAGGTAAAAAAGGTGTTGAAAATTTTAATTTCAACTGGTAGTTTAAAAAAAAACAGACAACAAAACAGGCTGCTTCCCTTCTTCCTGAAAACCATCTGTCCAGGTAATGCATCCTTTGTTGATCCTGTTTCAGGTGCATGTATTTGAATGAACTGGAGGGCTTGAATTTGTTGAGGTTTCTCTTTCAGGAGCCTAGGAAACAGGAGTGATTGTTGCTCCTACAGTAAATGCAACTAGCTGTGAAAAAGTGACTTGGGGAAAAGGATGTCAGCCTAAGCTGAATAATACAATTTCCCTACAATAGCAGCCTATGGAAAAAAAAAGGTTAGATGAGATGAATACACAATAGGCACATCAAGAGAAATGCAAACATCAACGGCAGTTGTGTCAGCACTGGCACAAAAGAACTCTTGAGTGCGAGGAGTCCCTCTTGTTACTTCCCTGCTGCTTCTGACAGGATTTTTCCCCTGGGCTGGAAGAAGGGTCACCCAAGCTGACACCTGGGTTTGGAAAGAACGAGTGATACGCATGAGCTCTTAGGCACCTCAGACATGGCACAACTGCTGTATAGGTGCTTCTTGAAATTGTGAGTATAATGGTCAAAGAGGAGATGTAACCTCATCTGACCCACAGGCTGTACATTTTGGTTTAGTCAATATGTTTTAGGCAAGTTGCAACCAGGAAAAAAAAAAAACAACATAGAATGTACTGTTGGGAATGGGAAAAGCTAAGAAATCAAGAGTAGAAACAGTAAATTGTTAAAGAATGTTGCATGCATATTAGCTTTTTTTAAGAAATGTGTTTGATTTTTTTGTGCCAGAATCCCTAAGTGTGTTCAACATTCTCTTACTCAAAGATAGCAAAAATATTTTATATGATTTATAGAAATTATCATTTTATATAGAAAGCAAAAAGCAATAGATCTTCTGTTGATAATAAGTGTTTTCAAATGCCTGTAGCCAAACAAAGGGAGCATCCAGCTGAAGTCAGAATCCACAGTTGCTGCATGAGTTGAGAATCCAAATGTCTCATGCTGCCTTATCATAAGATACAAGAAAGGTCTGGCCATGTGTACCTCTGAATAAACTCCTGAACTTGCTTCTTGTCACACAGTTCCCTTGCACAGATGCACTACCTCCTTATTCCAGTACCCCTTTCTTCCCCTTCAAAATGCAAACTGCAACACGTTCTCATATCTGGTTTGGGTAGAATGCCTTCTACCACTGTAACTTCAAAAAATAAGTAAGCTGAAAACACTTTGATTTGAAATAACTGTAAATCACAGGAAAGTAGTTTGTCTTCATCTTGAATTCTTAAAGTGTTTTTAGGTGTCAGAAAATCAGAATTTGGAAATTAGGACCTAATTGTGATTTCATCAATGCTAGGAAACAATGTTCTGCTTTCTGTAACAAATAACTTGCTGCTTAGTCCCCAGCAAAGCTTCCAAACTTAAACCGAAGTTAGTAATCACCTACGTGTTTGTGGCCAAACTAAGTAGCCTTTGCAGCGCTGACGCTGCTTATGAAGGGCTGGGAGTTGCGTGTACTGCAACCACCGCATTTCCTGTCCCAGCCCTGGGAGGAAACCAAGGCAGGCAGCAAGGGTGGGGAATCTCCTGCTCGGTGGATGTCATGTCAGCCTTTCAAACACACACCTCACTGTTATCAGTAATAAGCAAAATAAATAAATCGGTGTGCCTGCAAGGCATCATGAAGCCACGCTGTACGTCACATCTAGCTCACAAATTACAGCTTCTACAGCTCAGCTCACCACTAAAACATCTATAAAACAGATTTGACTGAATGAAGTGTAGAGCAGAGATGGCACACTAAGGAAGTAATTGCATTGAGCTCTAAGTGATGCAAAAAAAATTGCAAGTTAGAGTAATAGTTGCTGTGAATCTGCTAGCTACAGGGGAACTTGGAACAGATGCTACTTCACTAGGATACAATCTTTCAGTGGGTCAGTTATGACGTATGTAAATAAAAAATCTATTAAAAGCCATCATATTAACATATGGCAATATAATTGTAAAGGAAGAAGATTTCTTTAAAATTACTCTGGGTTAACATATGAGTGTTTAATTAACTTTGGTGTATAAAACTGTTTTAATTATGTAGTAAATTAAATACAACTAGATCAAGCTTGCATTGTTATATGTATTTGCAAAACATTTGCAAGGACATAATATTTGTAAACAGCTTGTAGTAGCTGTAATTTTCTTGCTTCACAGTCTCTGGTAAAGAAGCCGCTGTACATGAGACTTAACTTTCCACTGGTGTATGTATTTCAGAAGTTTTTTTCTGGATCTCTTCTCTTGCCACCTCTTTTTCAGGCTCTTTGAATCTTTTGACGCAGACTACAGGTGCAATTGCAGCCTGTCTGGACACACCCAGCCTGCCATTAACCTAACCAGTCTGGGCACCTGTGCACAAGAAAAGAAGCTTAAATACAGCCAGGATTTTAAAATACAAGGCTCAAGTGCTAAAGCCTTGACATAGCAGAAATACTGCTGTCTGTAACAGAGCAGGCTAATTTAAATTTCAGTATATGTCTGTGGTAGTTCTCTGTATGCCCATGGACTGTGAAGATAATGTCTGAGATGTAATTTTCTCATACACATAGTTTTGCACCTATCCTGTGGATGTCTTTTTTCCTCCTTGTAATGCAAGTTTCATAAGTTCTAGTTCAGCATTTCCACTTCCTTGTTTATCTCTTTTTCTTTTTTCATTTCTAGCAGCCTGATACATTTTGCACCATTATTCTCAACTCTCATAATTCAAAATAATGATACTGGATTTTAATAATCTTATGTTTCTTTTATTGTTCTTTCCAACATATGTGGAAACCCCCTCTTACTTGTTCTGCAAATGTGATGTATTTAGCAGCCTCCACACACCTTGGTGAGCTTCAAAGTTAAATTGCAAAGTGTGCTTGATTTCATTCTAGGGAAGGTCAGGTTGCTGCATTAATTTCACTGGGGGTAGAATAAGTTCATAACTGCATGTTTAGTGAGAATCATAGAATTGTTAAGGTTGGAACAGACCTTTAAGATCATCAAGTTCAACCATCCACCCAGCACTGCCACTGTAACCCCTAAACCACATCACCCACCACCAGATCCAGATGCCTCTTAAACATCCTCTGGGGGTGGTGACACCATCACTTCCCTGGGCAACCTATTCCAGTGCCTGACCACTCTAATAAATTACTTAATTCCTCCAGTATCTGAAACATGGGTAGACACCTGTTTGATAAGCTACACACAGAGCAAAAAGAAGTCAGCCTCTATGGGATTAAACATCAAATAAACTTTGTTACAAATACCCAACAGGAAGCAGAAAATAATTGGGTGAAGCATACAAGTATTCTTCTGCTGTTGTGGATTGTCTTTTGTTTGTTTGAGCCTCCTTTGCATTTTCTCAGAAATACGCAGTTGTTTCGGTAACTTGAAGTAATAGCAGCTGGTTTGCTTTTAATTGTTACGTTCATCATTATATACCTCATATAGGAAGAATTGCATAGTGTATGCAACATGCAGAAGTTGAGCTGAGAAGGTGATATTATCTGGATTGTCATCATTGTACGAACTACAGCTCATCTGTACCCTCTTTCCAAGCAAAGCCTGTGCTGTCAGCAGAACATTATGCAAAGGGTCCCCTCCCACAGCGTTGTCATGCTTGTATCATACAGCAAAACTGCTCTTGCTGACAAAGGGCTTCCTCTTTGGGCTTAGTTTTGCCCCATGGTTTTAACCCTTAAATGATGAATTAAAACTAGAGTTTGTATCAGGCAGATGCCTGTCTCTAACAGATTTAATCACTTAATGACGAATAACATTTTGTGTTATTTACAGTGGTGATTGTCTGAGCGGTGTGTTGGCACTGATACATAGTGATGCATGGCAATGCTTGGCACTGCCAGTTCATCTCCTGCCTCTCAGAAGTGCTTTTTATACTCACTTTCTACTCATTGCTAAGCTGAGATTCAGTCCTTTTTGCACAAATTAAGTAAATGGGATTTTATGTTACAAAGCAAGACAGGAGGGGAAAAACCCCCAGCATTGTCACCCCAGTGTGCATCCCGCAGGTAGTGCTTGCCTTGGCTAGTACTTGGCAGGGGTTTTTTCAGGTCCTTGGATCCAACTGAATATCCTTCTCAGCGGTCTCAGCTTAAGGTCTTTGAAGAGAATCTTGCCCCATGACTTGAATAAATTGCATCCTGAAATATACACCCCTCTCAGTTGTTTTTTCCAAGATGACAAAAAGTTACTGAATTACAAAATTAAGGCTGTGTAAGCAAGCAGAGGAATCCTGGCCATTAGCAGAGAAAGAGAGATGATCAAACAACTTTCTTGATTGCTGGAATTTTTGTTTGGATAATGAGTGTGGGTTGCAAGGGGGAAATACTGTGTTCTAACAAGTTTTATAGCAATGACATAAAATAGTACTTGAGCTAGCAGTGAGAGCTGAGGGCCTTTTTTGAAAGGATTATGAGAGAAGGCATGAACTTAGAACAATAGCATTTTAGAGTAAGACTGTGTAATGTAACTTTGAACTATTTATAACATGCAGAGAGATAGTGCAGGTACTTATGTTTAGTGTAATTATGCTTATGCAATCACCTTTTTTAGGAAGATAACCATTTGACTAGTTTATTTTTGGAAATGTACTCCAGGGTGCTAAGATCTCTATCTATATATCTGTCTTTATATAATTTTCAGCTTTGGTTCTAAATCTGTTTTCAGTATCTGTCAGGAAATATTCTTCTACCTATAAACTATATGAGGCTGATTAATGACTGATGGCAGAAAAATCTACAAATATCAAGCTTTTGGCAAATAAGTGAAAATGCCTTGTTTTATAGGAGAAGTAAGGAGAGAAATTAATTTCCTGTTTAATTTCTACAAGAAAAAACCCACAGCCTAACCAGATGGAATTTCTTTTGTACTATAAATAAGCAAGCCTTTCCTTCTTTCATGGCTTCAATTTTGATATATTTCTATCTAAATTGCTCCTTCCACAATTTTCTTTGGCCTGCTGCATTCAGAGATGTTCCTTCAGATGCTTAGTAGATTATGTAAAAAACGGAACAAAGCTCTTCAACACCAATACAGATGTGTGTCAGCGTCTATCTGTAAAACTCCAAACATGCTGTGGGGCAGTCCTGATCACTTGAATGTGTGTTCTGGGGATAGTTGGAACAAAATACATCTTGCCTATATTTGGTACTAATCTAAATGGTTTTATTAGCAATCACAGGGACTATACACTGCCTAAAAATTGTTGGCTGTGTCTTTATGTGAAATGCATTTTGTTTCCTTCAAAATGCTACATATGTATTTCATGTCATGTCATAGTTCATTCTCCCAGTTGAGTGTAGTTTAGCAATATTATTTGTTAATACTAAATCATTGTTTTCTCATTATATCTTTCATTCCATTCCTTATCTTAACAATCTTAGTCATTTTAGTAGAAGTTATGATGCCATAATGTACTGGCTCCACTGTAAAACTTTATATCTCTCCATGTATTGAATTATGCTTTCAATGTCATGTATGGGCATGTCTTTGACTTTCCATGTCTGTGGGGTATCTATACTACTTTTTAATTGTAGCCTGCTTATGACCAGATTCCTGTTGCTAATCAGTATAGCTGTGTTTGAAGCAGTAAATACAGAAAAGTCTAGTTGGGTCCCCAGTGCTGTTCACCTGTGTTCTGCTTCCAGGCACCTTTATCCTATGTCATGTTTAAAGATAAAGACCATAGTTACGCAGATTCTCAATGCAAGCAAATTTTATCTTAAAAACACTTTTTAAAGAATACAGGTGAGATAGGGATCTAAAGGAGTGAGTTCCTACAGCATAATTTACTTTCCTGATCCTTTTTTTATTCTCCTCCCGTAATTAAGCTGCACATGGGTGCAGCATGATGGCCCATGGCAGTTACTGGACAGACACTTCCTAGAAAGTGACCTAGGTTGATCCTCACAGGATCGTCCACATCATAATGAGGAGAAATATTTAAAAGATAATATGCAACACTAGAAGGTCAAGATGGAACCCAGCTTGTTCCTGGTGGCTTGATGGAGGTTGCAGAGGAGCCTGGTGTACACTGACTGTGTTCCCTTGGGTCCTGTGGAGGTAAAACCACTGTTAGGTAAAGTGTTATTCATTACATTTGTTATATCCTGTGTTAAGCATGCTATTTGGAAGATACGAGAGGACTAACAGTCTGTTTCTAAAGCTGCTGGATTTTAGAAAAATTGCAGGTTACTTTTAATAGCAAGATAATTACACTTGTGGGGAATGACACAGGTGTGATCATTCCCTAGAATAAAAACCCACCTCTGTACTTTCTAAGTACGGGGACATGCCATGCAATGACACATGTTGTTGGACAGTAGTTCTGCAGTGTTTTGGGGCTGGGCTGCAAAGAGTGGGGTCTTCATTTGCTGTGAGGGAAAAACCCTTGTTCAGGCTCCAGACATCCAAAATTTCGCACAGATTGCTGGTATTTTAAGCGTGTGAGCTGCTGTCCCATTGAATTACAAGACAAAGATTTTCTTGAACTGCTTAGCCCCTCTATATACCTGAAATATTTAATCACTCTGACAAGAGAAAAACATAGTGCAGGAAATATACAAAGTTGTCTTGTATTTAGAATATCTCCCCATTTGTTTGTGTTTATTTTATCTACATATGTTCTGCAGTTATTAAAATGCCCTCTTACCTGTGGCTTCTGTGCAAAAACGACTCAGCTTGAAGATGGTGTCAGTTTTGAAGAAAAAGTCAGCAGTTTTTCAGTGCACTTTTAGTATGCTTCAGATTAGTTCTGGTCATCATTTCTTTTCTACTGGCGTGGGCTGTCAGTCTATGTAATGGCCATGTCTTGTCTAGAGGGACAGAGGGAGCCCAGGACATCCACAAAGTATCGTGGTGGAGCCCATCATACAACTCTCAGTGCTGAGGTGGGAGGAAACACAAGCAAAAGGCATAAAAATGGGTTGGAAACATCCCCATTTTCTCAGTTCTGTGATTTGGTTTTTGTCCATGTAATGTTTTGACACCAAAGCTGCTCACAAGTGTGTTGCAGTGCTTGAGCTGAATTTAGGTCAGAGCAGCTTCAGACCTGACATGTAACCAGTAAATGAAGATATATGTCTTAAAGACATGGTTGTTTATTACTTACACTTCTTGATTTGTTTTTCATTTGTTGCAGGCTTTTCAAGGTATTAGAAATACCTTAAAAATACTGAAATTTAAAAACCAGTCAGAAATGTTTCCTTTAAATGAGAGTATTATTATTTCTCACTTTTTGAATATGAGTAGCACTGAGACCTTCTCAAAAGAGCGTCTTATAAAATGGATGAATTATTAGCATCTACTGAGTTAAGGAATGGCTTTTGCTTTGAAATACCATCACAGTTATGTTGTAAAGCTGCACTTTTTGGATTTACCTTAAATTTTTGTCAATATGCCCCAAAGCAAAGTAATTATTTTTCTGAAGGAAGTGTAAACTTTAGTTGCTTTGACGTCTCATTCGTGATACCCTGTTGCAATACAGACATTTGTTAAGGGCAAGAGATCGGTATTTACAGTGCTGGTGTTAGGACTGGATTATGTGTAATCTAATTAAGGAGGTTACTAACAATTTGAAGGGATTATAAGATTAGCAATTATCTGTGTGTTTATTTGATTAAAATAAATGCTTGCAGATTTGGCTGCCATACCTGTGCCTTGGTCTTTGGGAACAGAAATCCCATTTAATTGGAAGTAGTAAAACCAGATAACAACAAAACTTCATAGTTTCATTCTGTTTCTGTGATGAGTGTATTAAAATGTCTAGTCCCTAATTAATCTTCACTCTATAATATACCATTAATTTAAAAATTCAGGTTTTAGCATACGAGACTGTAGTCCTATATGATACTCCTTTGCACAGGGTTGAGGCTTTGTCTGTTAACTTTGCAGTTTGGGTCTGGTGTCACTTAGTGAAGGTTCCTAGATTTATTGTTTGAAGAATGTCCAACTCTCTGTGATTGAAAGTTTCATCTCGTTGCAGAGCCAAGATCCCAGAGGTTAGTGAAAGGTCCTTATTCTTCTTCACACCATACTTTGGATCCTTCTGGCTCTGCCTCCTGAGGGCACTCACTCTCCCAAGCAATAGTATGAAGAACTTTCATATTAGAATTTGGTTTAATTTGGACTTTCCATGAAAGAAAGTCAGATCCTTCTAGGCCATCACAAAAATTATTCTCACCCTCAGGACAAGTGATGGGAATGCTACTTCTCAGAGCATATCCCAGCATTTGAGCCACAATGTCATACACACATTTTGGTGGGGAAAAGATAACCTGACAAGTGGCTTTGGGTTTCTGATATTTGTGCCTTATTTGTATATTCCTTTTCAGCCTTCTGCAGCTGCTATTGCATAAATCTTGCACGTTTTTTCCACTAACTGTATAGGTGGAGAAGACAAATTGGAAAGTTCAACTTCCTTCTTGGTGCCTGTTGCTTGGAGTTTTAGAAGTTGTCCAGGATTTAAAATTGGCCTCGGTGGATTTGTTTTATAAAATTAGCTTTTATCAAGTTTGTGCCCTTCCTTGCAGATGTGAACATGGTACAAAGCAATAGCTCCTGGGAACTGGCAGGGTGACTTTTCAGCTGTAAAGGCTGAAGTTGTTCTCACAGTAACGCCATCGTTCCCTAATGGATGGTGATGGTGGCCACAGTCCTGGCAGCTGCCGGGCTCCCAGGTGGCTCCATGCAGGTCCTCAGGCTGGCTCAGCCACTGCTGCTGTATTGTAGCACTAGCACAGTGTGTCTGGTGCTGCTCAGCCCCTTCCTTCCCTGGCTGTCCTGCCTCGGGCCCTGGATACTGTGCTGGCACTGTGAGACAGCATCTCAGCGTGGAGTACCCGCAGGGAGCAGCAGGGATTGCCTGTGGTGCCAAATCCTCTGTTAGCCACAAAACAAGTCCCCTTTCCTCCAGATTTTTGTAAACCAGACCCCTGAAATGACAGCCACCTGTTGGGTACAGGGCAGAGAGATAAAGAACACAAGTGTAACCTAATCATTAAAGTAACTTGAAGCAGGACATAATCAGGTTGTTGCATAATTATTTTCCTCATTCCTCAAACCCAACTCATTGTATTGTTGTTTTAATAGTACAAATGTGCTGTACACTGAAAAAGTCAAGGAAAGTTGATGGGAATGTAAGGAAACACACAGAGAGTGCAGTGTTAGGAATGCTTTTCACAAAATGCTGTATTGATAGTGAACAGTGTAAACGTGACGTACTGTCTAATGTTACAGGGAGGAGGGTTGGTAGGGCTAGTTTTTAAAGCAAAGTTTTATAACCCCTGTTTTGTTTAAATATCTTATTGCTGTTAAATGGAATTAGGCCAATTATTAGCAAGTTGGACATGGTCACTGCATCCTCCTCCTTCCATTTTCATAGTAGCAATTCATCTTCTGGCTTCAGCTCCATGCCTTCCTCCAGCTACCCGAGGTAATCATTCAGCCAAGCTGTAGGTGGTGTGACCAATTGCTTGAATACATTCAGTGGTTAAATATATCCTGTTCTAAAATGGGCAGGATAATGGTGATATAATGAAAACATCTCAGCAGCAGCATTTGTAAAGATACAGGAATTTTCTTATGACTGTAATGGTTATGTCTAGCATTCATATCTGCGTTGCTAGGCCTCTGCTTGATGTTCCTACTTTCACCTGCTAATTTCTGTGGCAGATGATCGTATACAAATATTTTACCTGATACTGTTTCTCATTAACAGCTCCAAATTATGTTGTGCGTGGGAATAATAAGGATAACCCATCTGCTCTGGACAACAATTAGGGAAGCCCAAATAAATTGTAGAACATGGCATGAAGAAGTTTGGGAAGAGCAAGCTTTGAGTCCTTCCCATTGAAGGCTAACAGTTACCATGTCTCTTTGCTCTACTAAAGGGAAGGCAACAGGTCTATCTCTGAATGATGAGTGAAGTGGTCTTGTTGGGTGTTTGGGAGTTAAATGCTCTGGAAGTGCTGGAAGGATGTCAGTCCTCATCATTCTCCAGTCCTTTAGCTCCTGAGCCATTAATTTTTGCCCTGCTGTGTAAGTTTTCTTGCCTTGTGCATTGACAAGGTAATATCGTATTCCCGTAACTCTGAGAATATGCTGGTGAAACAAAGAGCAGCCCTGCACATCCAAGGGTTGATCATGGAGTTTGTGTCCAGCATGACCCTCACCTTTTCTGAAGCATGTCCTTCACAGAAGGTAGAGGTGCAGTGTTAGAGCTGAGACAAGGATTAATAAGTGCAGAAGAGAAATGATTTGCCACCACACTTCAAAAACTGCAATAAGGAAAAAGAAATTGTACCAGGTGTTCTGCAAGGTCAGCATTAGCAGTTTCTTTTTTCCCACTGTGCAGGAAGCTGGTCACCTTCCTGAATTTTCTATAGAAAAATGTTTCATTTTTCTTAGTTTGCACTCATGGCATAGGTCAGGTTTTATGTGCAATCCTAGAAAGCTTCTTCTGTGGTGAGATGGCTGTGAGAAATCCTCATATTCCTCAAATGGTAGTTATCTATAGGAACTCCAGATTCTGTCTGTGTCTTGGAGCCTCCAAGACATTTTCATGAAACCTGGCCCTGTGATCCAAATATTAAACTTTGGAACCAGTGCCAGTTCTTCTATTTGACTCGAGCCATGTCAGTTCTCTGAGTCATGTTAATGCCTGATAAATACGTGACAGATGAAAGCAAACAGACACACTCTCATTTTCCTCACGATTTTAACACACTGTTGTTTTATTTCTGTGTCACCAAAAATGCACAGATCTGAAAACAGTAATAAATATGCATGTGTGCTTTTCTTGGCAAGGAGCAGTCACCACTCTGAAGAATTCACTTTTCTTCATCTGGGTTTTCTCGGGGTATCCTCTTTTTTGAATCACCTGGTTTGACATTTAGACATGAGAACTCTTGGCAGCAAGTTCTCTTGTACTGGTGCCACAGGTAAACACAAACTTCTCGTGACTTCCTTTTCAGTCTGTGTTTTGTTACCTTTACTTCTTCTGTTTGGGGATTTTCTGCTTTCTCTTTTATCAACCTCCTGTAGAAACTCCAGTCAAACTGGTTTTTCCTTTCTGGCATTCACCGTAACAGACTCATTATTCCAAACCACTTCCACTATAGTAAGTGATCTTTAATTTTCAACAAGCAGTGCTGTTTCTAACCTAGATTTGGCATTCTTCAGGGCTTACAGCACTTGGTGGATTTGTGTACATTTAGAGGATATTTACAGTACAATCTTTTTTGTAAACAAAACCATCAACCAGAATGTGTAAGTTGCACTGAAATAATTTTTCCATTATGACAGCAAGACAAACCTTAAAGCAGCAGAGGAAGCTCTGTTTCCAACATCCAGTGAAAATACATTTTGTTAACTTTCGACATCCCTTGGCAACCTTGTGGTATATAGATCATGCTTGTAAACCTAATGCATTTTGTAGCTTTGAGTATTATCAAGGCTTTTTCCAACAGTTCGCCTTTCCTGAACATAAAAGTCCAGGTTATTTTTGCAGATCACCAGAAGAGATGGAGATGAGGTCTTCTATACACTTTAGTTAGTGTAAAATTTAAAACCAGGGGTTTGATGTATCATTCTGTCTAAAGGCACATTCTCCAGGTCCTGATGGGATGGCTGCTTTCTCCCCATGTCTCTCATGGGATGTTTCAACCATTCTCAGCTTCTCTTCCAGCACTGGTTGTGTAGTTGCTGGAAGATGTTAAACATTGTTTCTTTCAGGCAGTGGATAAAGATACCCTAATTTGCCATACATCAGCTCACAAAGCAGTTGGGATCCAGATCTCTCTGGGTACTGCAACATGAGCTTTCTGTTTTCCGGTTGTTATCTGTTGGTCCTCTGTTTAAAATTGAACTTATAATTGCAGAATGAGCTCTGTGTAGCCTTTACATTGCAGAACTCAAATCTGTGTCTGTATAAACAGTCCATGGGTGTACCAATATGCATCTAAGGATTGTCTGCCTAGGACTATCCTCTCACAAGAAAGAATACTGGATTCAGTGGATTCAAGCTGGTCTAAGTGTGGTCAGAAGGAAGCTCTGCATGTGCCAGTCTAAGTCTCAGATTTTATCAGTGCTTCATTCTTAGTCTGTTTAGCAGCAGCTCCACCACTTGCGCCCCTGGGAATAAAACATCTGATCACATGCAATAGAAAAATAATATCCCTTTTAAAACAAGTAAATAAATTACCTTTCTTCTTCTTTCTCTCTTCGCCTGTCTTCTTCCCTCTTCTCGAGATCCCATGTGGCAGAAGTTGCAGATGATGAGTCTCATTTCTGCTGGAGCCTGTTAACCTTTCTGTGTGAATGACAGTTTTCCAGATTTAAGTCTTAGTCAGTGTTTATGTTAAGAAGAGGGTTAATGATGATCCCCCTAGGCCTCTCGCTTGGAAAGCAAAAACATCTGCTAAGCCAAAAAGTGGTTAGTTTGCTAAATTTAGAAGGAAGAAATGCATTTCCCAAAATTCACACTGCTTCTTAACAAATTTAGGGAACCAGTGGGGACAAGCAGTTATGGGAGTCATACTGTTTATTCATATTTTAGTTTAGTTTGTGTATTTTCAATTAAAAATGAGATTGCTATTATTAAGCAGAAAGGGGGTATTACTCATGTATCTGAAACGTTTAATGCAGTTGAACTTTTTGTGCATTTAAGTTAATAGCTGGACACATGCCAAAGGCTGTGAAGCTTAGAGATGGTCTGCAGCACATGCTGCATACATACTTAGCAGTGGAGAAAGTGAGGTTAAAATGGATGTCTGCTAGGAAACTCCCTTAACTGAACCCACAGACCAGCAAAACTACAGATTTTAGCCGTCTTTCTTTATCCTCGCCAAATGTGCTCCCGATTGCCTCCAGCAGTCTGGCTCCTCGGGGGAGAGGGTAGCCTGACGGATGGTATATGAGCTCTTGGTTGCAACCATTGTCACATGTCTTGGCTTTTAATGTCTTGGCCAAAGTTGTCATATGTAAGTAGGGTTTACACTAAAGTTTCCTGCTTTGTGCAATTATTGGGGAGCATTTTTTTGCTGGTACCAGTGAAGCATCTCGTGATAGCTGCGCTCTTGAGGACTTAGTGGTGTCTGGGCCTCAGCTGTCAGCAGCCGTGGCAGGGGGTGACAAAACGAGATGGGTATAAGCCTCCCTGTCGAGCTGCTTATGCAGTGGCAGGTGGGAGGGACAGTGGGACAACAAAGTACCATCGCGTGAGTATCTCGGAGAGACCATCAGTGGCCCAAGAAGCAGGGTCAGTGTCTGGTGCTGCTGTGGGGAAGCACATGGCTTTGCCAAAGGTTTTACAGCCGAAGGTGCCATGTCCTGGCTGCATATCGCCTCCAGCTACCGTGTCCCCCCTCGCTGGAGCAGAGAGCTGGCCAGATGATGCGTACCACAGATCCTCAGACTTCCCTAGGTGGTTAACGAGCCGGCGGGTTTCAGGCATGACTGTACTTTGCTCTTCCCTCTTGGTCTCCTATTTAACCCTTTCGTCTCCTGACACAACAGGCTCACCTTGCCGGTGAGCTGTGAGCTGTAGATGGGTGACGGTGCGTTTCTGTGGATAAATCCCACCGGGTTTTTTTGTCACCCCCACCAGCCCTCTTCCAGCTCTGGGCAGCACAGCACGAGGTCTGCTGGGACGCTGGCAAACCGTGGGGGAAGTACGAGAGTGAAAACTGAAAAACCGGATCAGCAAGGGAAGTTCGGGAAATCTTTGTTAAATTCAGGAGATCTTTGTTAAATTCAGGTTTCACCGGTGTTTGAGCAAAAGCGTCACGGCGAGACCCTGCTGAGGGTCACGCTCCGGGACTATGCCGGGCAGGGAAGGGCGGAGCGGGAGCCGGAGCCGTGCCGGGCAGAGGGCTCCCCCTCCCGGCTGTCACCCCCCGCTCCCGCCCGTGTCACCGCCCGAGTCACCGCGCCTGGGGGGACGGCGGAGCGGCCTCGCGGTGCTGGTGAAGCAGAGCCTTCCGAACGCCGGGAGCACACGGGGAACTTGGCAGCTCCAACCCCGTGTGAGAAGAGCGGCACCGGCCCGTGGGTTCCCAGCCCTTCTGAAGGCGGCGCCCAGTTCCAGAAGCATCGCTAATATTTGTGTGCTTGTTGTGGGTGTTTTCTTCCGTATCAGCCTATGCGACAACTGGTGCTTCCAAGCTGTGGCACAGCGTCCGTGAGCCAGAGCGCATCCAAAACAGGCATGTGCTCCCTTTGCGCTCTGCCCTGCTGTGCCCTCTCACCCGTGCTGGCTCCTGGTGGGAAGCAGCTCCAGAGTGGTGTGCAAGGAGAGAACAGGAGTACTACCCCATCACATGGAAGCTGTATTTAAAATATAGTAATGGTTTAAATTTGACGGGAAAATCCTTAGCTGCTAAATTTTGCCAAGTCTTCTGAGGGATTTCTGCTGATATTTTCAGCAAATGACTTGGGAAAATTACTCCTTTAGGGATTAGGATATTACTGGGAACTTTTTTTATTATATCTTTCAAGAAATATATCAGAATAGTGCGAGTTTGCTTGAAGCCCAACCTTGGAGCCTAAAGTATTGTCGAAGCCAGAAATAGTTTCCTATTTCAAATGTTGCAGGAAGAATTAATAGGTTTATAAATCCTTAGCTGTTTCAAAAAAGAAAAAACAGTATTTTATAGAAAAGTGTGGGGAAATGTTCAGATAATGATATTGTCCCTGAGAACTGCAGCACAAACTGTATGGGGTTTTTTTCCACTTCAGCTCCCTAGAGACTTGGGGGGGTAGGTGTTTTCCATGTGAAATGTCTGCCTCACCTACGACTTCCTGCAATCCAAGGAGGGTGGAATTAAAAGTCCTAGTCCTGGATGGTTACATACATATATATGTGGTTTCTGAGCGTGGCTGAGGAGTTTGCAGAGGTCTTAATGGTTCATTCAAATTGTAAAGGTTTGCAGACCCCAACAACTTACTTGAAGATAATTTTGAGATTCTTGACTCCAAGAACCTAAAGCCGTAAAGGTTTGACATGTTCCCTTTTCCCTTTTAAGAGACAAGCATTTTGACACGGGTTTGATTCCTTCTTTTCCGCAGCAACTTTTTGATACAAGGTCGTTGAAAGGTTGGAGCGAGAGCATTTAAAAATGGTTGAAGTAGACAAAGATTTATTAAAATGCCTAGTTTGTTGCATTGAGCTGTGGTATAGCACTTCATCTTTTCAATTCTTTGGATGTCAAAATAGACTTAGACAGAAAACTATCATATTATTCTCAAGACACGATTTTTCTTTTAATTGCCATTTTGTTTGTGAGGTCAGAATATCTGTACAGAGCTGTGTAGTGATTTATTCAGTGAGAAAAGGATTTTCATGTACAATTACCTCCTCTTTATTTGTACATTTATGAATTCTTTTTTCAGAAATTCTTATATAGCTGCTACTGCTGCTCAAATTGCCATGGTTTTAAAGAGAATAATACTTACTGATAGTTCCCACATTCACTTGCAGGCACATCTAAAACCTGTGCTTTTGTGTTCACCGCTTGCATAATGTAAAATTTAGAGATTGCTTGTCAAACTAAGTGTCAGCTGAGTTTCCTAGGAAACTCACTGAAGATATTTATAAAACTACAGATCAGCTTAATAATAGATATAATAATGTCAGTAGCTCATGATCTTTTTTTTTACTTTATTGGTCCATTTTACTGTGCTTTTATTTGTTGGCAAACCAAACCACTGCATTTCCAAACAGAGCAGTGGAGACCTTCTTTCCAATACCTTGCCTAATCTTTTTTTTAAATGTAGTTTCTGTGTTCCATATAAGGCAATGTAAAACACTATACTGTAAAATTAAGAACCACCTAAGTGTTACACCAATTATCAGACTAAAACTTTTATAAATAAAACCACAGTTGTGAAGTAGAAATATCAATATTGTATAATATGTTATGGCTTTATTCACCATTGAATTGAATGCATGAGTTTGAAGTTCATTGCACATGCATGCAAAACAGTCAATGCACAATTAACATATATCCTGAGTAGGGGTTTCTATAGAAGCTGCATAAATAGAAGACCTGTCAGTGTTGTAGAAAGGCATAATTCTGCGAAAATATTATATCCCTGAGCCGAAAAAAACAAGATCTAAAAAGAGACAATAAGTGATACTTGCTGTCCATTTTTATTCATACTTCTGCTGTTGTGTTTTCCTCACACTGATTCTTGAGTGGAGACATGAGCATTGCCACAACTGGGAGATCTTTTGTACTTTAAGCTCTTTGAATTGAAATTTTAGTCATTTAATTTCAAAATTTGCTCATATGTAAATATATATATATGTATAAAAGAATCTATATTTTGCCAGAACATAATTATTCAAAACATTTAGGATTAGTACAAATTAATGTTCTTTGGAAAGCAATTTAGAAAAGTGATTCCAGTTTTCCCATTTTAATACAGTAAAGAGAATGAAGTTAGTGTATTTAGAAATGAGGCAGTACTGACTCCTTATCTCATCTGGAATCCATTACTTGTACCTACTAAGTACATTTGCCTGTCAGAACTACTTTTTGATGCTGGGCTAATTAGCCAAGCAAGGAGTTCATGTGAAGGATATTCAAGAACTGATTTTCTTTTGAAAAGGTAGGAGTTTAGCTGTCTTTGTTTCGGTGTCTTAGAAATCTCAGTGCATGCTTAACGTAGTGCAAAACAAATCTTAGGAAGCCTGTCCCTCAGACACAGAAAAGGTTAATTTTCTGTAAAGGTACAAAATTTATCCAAATCCTAATAGTAGCTGCCTGATGATGTTTTGGATGCTAGTGATATCATGCCAGCTTGATACAGCAGGTAAAACCTTGTAAGTAATTGCATTTATTTTAAAATGGATTGCATGTGGACAGCAACCTTACAAGTGTAAAACTCTACAGCTGCTATATCAAATGACATTTTTAAACACATGATATTTGTGAGAGCTGGCTCTCAGCTGCAGTGTGGCAGTTTAGGGTATTTGAAACTGGTCCTTTTACTGTGAAGAGGTTGATGGTTTGTAAGTGAAAATTACTTTAGCTGATAAGTGGGACATCTAATTAGGAGACTTATGTCTTTTCCAAACTTGCCATGGATTGTTTGTAGTGTAACTCTGAATTACTTGTCACTCCTCTGTTCCTTACCATAATTTGCCTGTTTGGAACATGCAAGTGCTAACAACCAATAACCTTCCTGAAGTACTTGTTGTATAGATGAGAGAGGTGTGAGTTAGCACTAAATGTCATGTCTAACACTTCTGGATAAATTCTGCCAGCATGGTCCTGGTATTGCTGAGTCAAGATGTATTGTCTCTGATTTATACCTCAACTTTAGAAGGAATGCTCTGCAAGAAAAACATGGATTCATGCTGTCTTGTGAGGTCTGTGATGGAGTTGTACTTGTGCACATTCACCTCAGTCCGCACTCGTAGCTACATCCCTTTCTGTGTCAGCCATAGTCCATTCTTTGAAACGGACTTAGAAATACAGACACACTAGAAGAAAATTACTCTGTATCTAGGGAGTTTTGTCTTGGAGGCATTTTTGATTTGGGCTTTTTTACCTTCTTTTTCCATGTCCTGTGCTGCAAGCATGAGATGAGGTTCTGTTAATGATAGGTGTGCCAGTTAAAAATGCATCGTTCCGCTCCGGTGTCTGCATTAACTTTGGGATTAACTGAAGTTAAACTGTGCTTGATTAGTCTTCTAATGAAAATCATCTGACCAAAAGGTTCAGTCTGAATACAACTGCTTTCCCATGCTGCTGTAGGTGACTATAAAGATGCGCTTTTATATCCTTATATTAAATTTATGAAGCTTTTAGTGGGGGAGGAGATTGTGTGAAAAAGAGCTTTTCCTTAAGAGTTTCTTCCATATAGTTTTGTTACAAGGCACCCATTTTGTGTTGTATTAAACAGTGTTGTTTTTAAAAGCGCTATGCTTAACCATCACACCTTGATCATCCAGAAGGAAAAACTGGGTATTCTAACTGTAGATACTGCATTCTGTTTCCCTGCTATAACAGTGGAGGTTCAAGAAGGAAAAATAATAAAAGTAAATATGTATGCTGCGTATTTCCTTTCCTTTCAGTTTGTATCCATGGGAAAGTGCTATGAGAATTACAAACAGGCTTTTAGAGGGGTATTTTTTTCAACTGCTCAGTGTGTGTGACCCCCATGTTAACAGTGAGTCACATTTTAAGTCAAGAGTTCACTGGAGTTTTTTTTCTTTCCCACCACAATTAGGTGGGACATGTTTTCCACATGCACACTCAAGTAAAATGAGGAAAACCTGCCTTTTGATTAAGAAATCGAGATACTGTTGTAGTGGGATGCGTCAGCTGGTGGGATATTCACTGCCAAACACCAAATAACAATGCAGAAATCCAAGAAAGCTTCTAAGTGAAGCAAGGGAAGTCTAAGTCCGGGGGAAATGAGCCAGCTGGGCTCAAAAGAAATGGGGGGAAATGAGAGAGCAGAACATTTTAGTAAGAAATGTAAAATCACATTTTTATGTTCTTCAATGCTGTCACGCTAACATGTTTTAGGAAAGAATTAAAGCTTGAAAAAATCTTTTAAGTAATTATAAAGTAGTTCCTGTTTTGGTTTTTTTCCTGGTTCTCTTTTCTCTTGCCCTTCCATTCAAAGTTTTTCTTGATTTTATGCATTTCACTGAGTTTTTGTGACATAACAAATGAGATTCATTAACATCCACTTCCTCTCAGTTTTGCTCTCCGCTTCTTGTGCCTTTGTTGTAGTGTTGGAAGGCAGCAGGTCAGTCCAAACCTATTTGTATACACCAACAAGTATTTCTGCTGATGTTACCGGGACCATAACTAACATAACATTATGCTAGATTAGCATTTCGCTAAATAAAGGCACCCCTTCACCACATTTTCTATTTTAAACCCCAAAATCTTTTTTTTAGTCTTAACAATCATATGATGTTATGAACATGGTTAGTTGTAGTATTTCTTAGTGCACCTCACAGAATTACAACATTTAACTACATTTTGAATGCTTGTGGGTACTACATAACCGTAAGCGTAAAACTGCTGTATTGAAACAGTCTGGGTAGAATGTTTAATTATATACGCTTATAAAATATAACCTAAAGCAATATAAGGAAATAATCAGGCTCATAACTTCACCATTCAAGTTTTTTTCACTTTGCAGTGGGAGTCTAAACTAGAAATGGTAGTGAAAAGTCTTCAACTAGACAGTATTTTACATATCTAAGTGCATGTTTATTTTTCTTCTAGCTTTTTAGAAAGGATTGACAGCGTCAGCATGGATGACTACACACCCACAGATCAGGTTAGTATAACTAATGGGGTAGGGTCTGAACTAAGACTCCCATTCATCTGGATGCTCTATGTAATTTATTTTAGTCCCAGCTGCAGCTGAAATACAGCATATGTCAGAATACCAAAATATGGTCTAGCAGTTTAAGTAATGGATATTAAAGAAAAGAAGAGGCTTTTTGGTGGTGCAAGCTTGTCTTTTACTGTTGTTTTACGCAGGTCAGTGATTCCTCTAATAGATCTGTTATTTTTTCTTGCTTCCCATCCTGTGTCCCGCAAACAAAGTGAATGGAAGAGAGAACAAAAAAGCATGAATGTAAAAGTCTGCTGTTTTCTTCACCAGCCTTTGCTACACAGCAGTGCTTTACTTCAATGGTAGAGATGATCCCAGAGGAAGACTTCCCATGTCCTTCAGAAGTGCCCTTCAGAAGCAGAAGTTTGCAGTGGGTGTAGTGTCCAAATTCAGGGGAGAGCACCAGAGGCAGCAGCAGACTTTGTGAACTTCTCTGCGGGTGTGCAGATTCCTTCTTTCCTCCCTCTGCCCATCTTCTATGTGCAGTATAGTTTCAATTTAAGCCTTATTTGCAGGACAAGACACATTTGTTCCCAGATGCCGTGATACCTCTTGATAGAGTGCTCTAACACACCACATAAGGCTGAAATGGTGCAGCCTTGAAGTAGGAAAGAGCTTCACCATGTTGCACATCTTCGTCTGCTTTCCCTGAGCTCAGGGTGTGTTATTTCCTTGGGCAGGATGTCTCTTTGGCAAACATTCCGTTATTTTTCAGTGCTGCTATCCCACTGTCATCTAGCAGTCTCAACCAAGGTTGTGCACCACATCATGAACTGTGATACAGGTGGCAGAAGAGAATCCCTGCACTGGATAATTCAGTCTAACCATGCAAGGTGTATAACACATGGATGCCCTTAAAAAGAATACAGCTGTCAAATCTCATTGTGCAATCAGGGACTGAAATGAAGCAACTTGGCAGAGATCACCCAAGGAAGTATGCGGAGCAGAGCCTGTTCCTTCAGACCTGGTTTAGGTCTGTAACCACAAGCATGTCCAATTACTCTGACTGTAATCTGGCACAGAAGTCAGTAAAGAAGTAGTTATGTGTTGTATTATAAGGTGAAACTTGTATGGTTGACCCAACAGAGGATCAATCATTAAAGCCTTCAAGACATTTTCAGACCAAAGCAGTAGCCCTGGGAGTTGCTCCATCTAGAACCTCACGGTTTTAGTGTTGATATCAGTCAGCTGGAGAGAGAAGTCAGTGAAGCAAGGCCTCATTTTGGCTTTCATGATTTATGTTACTGTTGGCCTGTTTGCTTCTGTGAGGCTTTTCTCTTTTCTGAAGCAGTCATTCATCATCTAGAAATTTTTCCTAATAATTTTCCTTTGGGAAGAAATGTCCTGTGTCTCCAAAGATCAGAAGAGGCTTTTAGGATTTGGCAGGCAGAAAAGTTCTGCTCTAAAGGGGGGATTCTCTTTTGCTTTTGTTTTCATCCTCTTAATGTTGTATCAGTTGTTTTGCTGAATTAACTGGTAAAAATCACTAATTTCTTCTTTTCCCTTGTTTTCTGTAATTTTTTTTGCATCATCCAAAATAATGAGTCCAATAACATAAATGTCAGCAAGTGACAGAAAATGACAGTAACATATAAAATAACTAAAAGAATTAAGTAAGTGGCCTTCATCTGAGCGCATGTGGCTGTCAAAGCAGCCAAGGTTTGTCAGCTACCAGAGTACTTGAAGCAGTAGGTGGTAGGGTATGGGGAAAAGGTAAGCTGCACTTGTGCTCTGCACCACTGACTGCCTCCTTCCATCCCTGCCTTTGCAGCCGCTGCATGGTAAGGAGAGCAGAGCTAGGCTGAGCAGCCCTTCCCTTGCCCCAGGAAGGGGAGTGCTCTGCAGGCAGGCAGCCATGGCTGCTCTGGGGGGTTCATCCCCCATCAGGCAGCTGGAAGCTTGGTCTGGCCTCTAGTTTTGTTTTACGTTCAATCCCCAGGCAGCAGTGCTGGATAGTCAAGGTTGAGAGTTGTGCTGGTGATGACAGTGGCACATGGTAAGCTAGTTGCCTGAGGTATGCATCGTAATTTGCTTTTGGCTACTTCCTTTGAGAATCGAGGAAATTATTATTTTTTAATAATTAAAAGAAAGTTACTTAAGCTGTAAAGCATTGCTAATTTGAAAAATAAGGAAGAAATGCCACATTTCTGTACAACCTAAATTCTGTTCCCTTGTGCTCTGTAATAGAGCTTTAATTACTCAGTCACAAGCTATTATTTCAATAGGATTCCTGTCTCATTCAATACAAAAGAGGGCAGAGTTTAAGGTTGCCTGGGCAACTGTATCTGGAGTTTTCTAACATTTGACTTTACAATGTGATAACATTTTTCTCAGTTTTATGTAACTTCATAATTCATTATCTGCATCTCATACCAAGTTGTATGACCATCAAGAACAGGTTTCAGTGGACAGTAAAGAGACTGTGTATCAGGTCTCCTGCTTTCTCAGTATGCCCAAACTAAATGCAGTGATCATGTTTGTGTTTATCTACTGTGTCAGTATGGACAAATTCAGATTTACCTACAAGTCTGATTGAACCTAATTAAATGAAACATTTTAGACTTTTCATGGAAAATAATATTCCAAGCTTTAAAAAACAAAATTAGGTTATAAAAAAGCCTTACTAATCAGCTTCTATGTTCTCATTTCCAGGACCTATTAAGATGCAGAGTGTTGACATCAGGGATTTTTGAAACAAGATTTCAAGTAGATAAAGTAAATTTCCAGTAAGTCCATTAGTAGTAATTTATGAATATCATACTAATTCTTAACAACTTCATTTAGATGTCTATGCTTATGTGTTCTTGGTATAGTAGGCTTACAGTGGGAGTGAATGGTTTTTGTTTGATTAGTTTGGTTTTATAGCTCTTTCCAGAGGTGCTAGTAAAACTGCCTCATACTTTGAGAAAGAGCTGATATTAGTTATGTACATTAGCAATGCTTTCTTGTGGGGCTGTGTGTTTTTGTTTTTACAAACTGGTTCATTGGTGTAGCGCTGTAAACTCATAACTTTTGAGATACGAGCTCATGGAAGTCAATGGGAATCTTCCTTTCTTGCAGAGGGCTGCAAGTTCTGTGTTTGTCAGAGTTTTACGCTGTGTCTCTGTAAAACACCCACTGCCAGGTTGCTTTCACTCACCTCTTCTTGCTCAGAAAGGTGGCAGCACTGACAGGGCAGAGCTGCCTCCATGTCCTCCTCCTTACAGAGATGCACTCTCCCCACCACCCTTCAAAATATCCTGAAACCTGTCCTTGTTTACAGTACAGTAGGTCCAGCCTTACATGCCATACACACTTCTGTGGACTGGAAAGGCCAACACTTGCCCTCGAAGAGTATATTTCTCATTTTGTGTGTTCAGTAGCCTCCTGGCAGAGTAGGCCAGGTGGAGCTGTGCAGCTGTCTCTGACATGCAGCGAGCATCAGCAGATCTCTCTCCTCTTCAGGCCATATTTTACTTCCTCTGTCCTTGGGGCTGTCAGATTTTTAGCTGAGCCCTCATGCTGCATGCTTTGTGTGGTTTTCCTAGTGCACATAAATGATATAACATCCTATGGCTTTTTAACAGCATGTTTGATGTAGGTGGCCAGAGAGATGAGAGAAGAAAATGGATCCAGTGCTTTAATGGTAAGTAAAAATATTCCATGTCTTTATTTTGGACTTCCTTTCTGAGGTGTGAGCAGCTTATTGTTCATATTGGCACACAGTATCTCACTAGTACGGAAGACCAGATATTTTCATCTGGCATTTTTGGCAGATGGGGAGTAATGACAGTGTTATGCTGAGGAGTGTGTGCTGGGATAACAAAGTTGTTCTCTTCTCTCTCCTTTCTTTCTTTCTTTTCTGTGCTCTGCCCAGATGTCACAGCTATCATCTTCGTTGTGGCTTGCAGCAGCTACAACATGGTAATAAGGGAAGACAATAACACAAACAGACTACGGGAATCCCTGGACCTTTTCAAAAGTATCTGGAATAACAGGTAAAACAAAGCACATTTCCCACCCACCCTCCCCAATTTAACTACTGTTCAGCTCCTTTTACAAGACAGGACTCCCCTTACTGTATGCTCAGATTGTTTATTCAGGAAATAATCCTTCCCATTATTAAAACAGAACATATTTAATTGTCCAAGCACTCAGCAGAGATTAAAGCCTGTTTCCAAACTTCTTCCAAGAAACTAAGCAATATATTATCAAGATGAAATTATGAAAGTCATTCCTTTGGCTGCATTGGAAAATGTCAGAAGCAAAGGCTTTAAACACACTGGTTCTTCTTTTTGTTTACCATTCAAATAATATACATTTTGGAATCATAATTAAAAAATGT
>JAOXXN010000395.1:98818984-98851655 GCA_026770055.1 Myrmophylax atrothorax | reverse complement strand
TCCGAGATGTGACGGGATGGGATGGCAGGGAGGCATTGAACTGCCAGGGGATGGTCCTACTGAGACTGGAACTCAGGACCTTGGGATTCGGAGTCCAGAGTGCTCTCCTTACACCACGGGACTGCCCAGTCAGGCAGTTGTAGTAGGTATCTACAAACCTTATTGCAAGGCTTCTGCAAGGAGAGGAGTTGTGAGGGATGCTCTCAAAGTACTCTGAGGCACCAGGCTCTAACACTCTTTGTAGGCAGGTGATTTTTAGGGATTATTCAATGCAAATTGAATTCTTAACTGAGCTATTTGATAATTTTCTAAAGAGTAAAACTTTTTTCCTCAATTATGCAGGAAATGTGATCTTTGTGGGGGACTCTGGCTTGTATTGCATACCTGTACAAGCTGTAGCAAATTCATGTGAGTCCTTTTGTCAGACCCTTCCTAAGAGGCACAGAATTAGCAGAGTTGGATCCGTCTATCCTGCAGCACCACCTGGTACTGTGGGTAAGACTCTAAAGATACCGTGTCCTTTTGTGGCTGGTGACCTCAGCCCAGCCTCATGACTTGTCTCCTGCTCTCCTCTCGAGGTTGCCCAAGAGGTGAGGAGAAGCAATCCAGCGTAGGGCTGCTAAATGTGCGTTATGGCTCCTTGGCGTGGGCCCACAGAGGAGATGAGTGAGACCATCAGCCACCACTTCCTATCAAAGTCACACCCTGGGCTGTTCCCACCTCCAGAGTGACCGTAGCCTCGTGCTGGCATGTGCAGACCACCTAGGATGTATTAAAACTGAATAGGAGTCAAGAACTTGGCATTGCCGTAAGAAATTAAAATCTTCTTTTTCGAAAGGAGTGCATTCCTGTCTGCTTCACCATGTGAGGTTCTGAGAAGTATAGGAAATACAAAAGTAAAGAAGAGCAATCGAAATAAAAGATATCAGCATAGCAGGTTTTTTTAGAATACACACTGAGGTGGCTGGAGTGTTTTGCATTTTGCTTTGGCCTGAAGAGGAGCCCAAGGGCCTTCCTGGAGCTGCACTTTCATGCTTCTATGGTAAAACCTTCAAGAAGACCACACAGGGCATTGAGGGGGGTAAAAAGATTAAGTGTGGTTAATGTGTTGATATACAATAATGAACTTTAGTAAGATCTCAGCCTGAAAAGTATTACCTGCCCTCACAAGCTCAGTAAATAGGCACAACTGATATTTTACAGCTCACAAAAAAGAAACATTGGTCCAGATACCTTCTGGACTAAGGCAACAGTAAGCAAGACCCATTACTTGTCAGATCAGCACACCCTTCAAAATATTTTATACTATGAAAACCAAGAGCTGAGACTGAAATTTGTGAGCTTCTGGTTCCCTTTCCCATTCATAATGAAGAAGAATTGTTTTCTTTGGTCAAATATTTCTCGATGGTTTTAAACTACTTTGATCAATGGAATTTTAGTTAAACAATTGACAGGATTTGGGATATTAGTCTTGTTGCTGCTGGGTTTTGATAATAGAATTCTACATATAATAAATGAATATAAATATAATAAATAAGTGGTGCTTAGTTTTTGCTTTGTTTTTATTTTCCTAATTTCAAATAATTTATCATTTTCACCGGTTAAAAAATAAGCTATCTCTTTTTGCATCCTGCCTCTTTCTTTTTAATGAAGAAAAAAACAGAAAGAAAATGGGAAAAAACTTTAATTAACTGTTTTCTCTTATGTGCATTTGCACTTGGTGTGGTTTAGTTCAGAATTTGTAACAGTAAAACCCTTGAGAATGAGATAAAGACTTTTCCAGAAGAGAGTCCATGTTTAGATAATTGGTTTCGTATCTGGGGAAAAGTCTATGTTTTTGTTCAATATATAGCAATTCTTTGGGAACTAGTGGGTGGTCTGTATTTGAACTTCAAAAAACCCATGATAAAAAATAAACTGTCTTTTTTGGCAAAAAAATCCCAAGCAACCAAAAGATAATGGAATTTGCCTTATTGCATATCTTTTGAAGTAAGACAGCAGTGGGGACAGCCTTGTAAATTAAAAAAAAAAAAGGGAAAAAGGGGTTTCTGCGAAAAAATGCTGAGCCTCAAGGCTTTTTCATATCTTGTATGTATTTTTTGTAATTTTCTAAATCATGAGAACTGCCATCCTTTATTTCATTAGTTGCATCCTGTTCATCAATCCTTTTCTGAACTGTCAAGTGGGGGTTTTGCAGAGCGATTCAAAATGCCTTCTTCCCAAAGAATGCTCATTAGCTCAGAAGGAATTTTCATCAAAAGAATAGAAAAGCCTCTGGTAGAATTAGGCCTATGGCTGTTTTTCAGGATTAGCCATATTTTTCAGTAAATAATTATTTTAGTATGCACAGGCTGAGTGCCAAGCAAATCTGATTTATGAACTTCTGTTTCAGATTATTAGGAAAGCTCTCACAGAGGAAAAACAAGTGTCCACAAAGACATCTGCAGCAGATCTTGTGACAGAAACTGATCATTTTGTGGAAAATTTAATTATTTCAGTTCTGAAAGAGAAGTTTCCCTCCCACAGGTGAGTGCCTAAAGAAAGAAACTATCAATGACCTTTGTTTGCTCTTCAAAGGGTGTTTTAGAAGTCTGTGTATCTTTCTTACATATTAACCTACTGCTCTTGAACACTTTCATAGGACTCCTATTTTTAAACCCCATTTCCATATACTCAGTACTTTAAATTTTCTAATATTTATGTTTCTTAATATATGTATTTAATAGCAATGTTTCCCCTGTAGGGACATCATGTGTGAAGGTTTCATATGGATCTCCATGATTTTCAGACTACTGATCTGTTCCCTGTTGTATAAGAATTATGCTAAGGCTATCTATAAAATTACAGCTGGAATATATGATAGCAAAGGTCTCAACCTGCAGACCTTTCCTTCGTTTCCTTTTGCTATCATACATACATGTTTGGCAGGTCAGGACAAGTATCATATTTAATCACATTTACCTTGTGTTCTATAGAATCCCCAAATCAGTGAGAAGCAGGGGTTTTATCATCATCATCATGATTTGATGCCTATACATAAACAGGTTATAAATTACTACATGGGGTGTTAACCCAAGTTTTTAAAGATAGATCAGATTCTTGACTCCTCTTCAATTATTATGGGCAACTTGAAATAACAACAATATATGCACAGATTAGAGAGAGGTTTTGTATTAGTTGCCCAGGTTTGGTTTGATGCAGAGACTCTGCAATTGGTCTCTACATTTCTCTTCAGTGGATAAAATGGACCTTCCTGCAGAGCCTGAGCGTCCCTTAATTGCTGCATGATCTCCTTCCAACTGGATGTGTCTCTGGTGGGCCTTGCATTCTAGCACTTGCAGAAATCAACAAAGATGCAAATCTGGAGGGCTCAGCTACTGATCTGATTGTCAAAGATGCTGCTGTGCAGAAAAAATTACACCATAAGAAGAAAAAATATTTTATACTAAATACGTGTTTTGTGTGGTGGTGTATTGACGCAGTACCGTACATCACAATGTGTGGTTCTTGGCTGCAGTTTGCAAGAGAGTGGCAGGCTTAACAAGCCTGTTATTTGTGTAATATTCCTTCTACTGTTGCTGGCTGTGCTTTTTCCTCATCTCCCGTCTTACATTAGTTTTTTTCCTTGAACAGTCTGGCAGAGAAAGTAAAACATACACATTTCACATGAAATGAGAATCGCCAGAAACATTCAGGTTATTCAGAAGGGGAACTAAAGTTGTAAGCTCAACAGTGACTTAGGAACTGAAAAATCATTAACTCTATCAACTCCTTACAATTAACTTCTGACTTTATAAGCAAATGAAGAAATTGCCAGTTCTTCAAGACTATTATTTTTTGTCGATATTGGCTGTTCATTTTGGATAGAATTTGTTCAGATTAAAACCAAATTTAATTAGACTTGATTAAAACACTTGCAATGAGGAGTCTACAATAGCAGTCAATGCTTAAACTGAATTGCAATGAAAGCATTCAATTTAAATTGTATTCAGTCTTTCCCCTAACCTGGCTGTTCAAAGCAGCACTGAATATTTCTGTTGTTTCTTTTTCTCCTAAATCATCTTGATTCTTATGTCCTCTGAATCAAAAAAATGAACTTCAGGAGTCAGAAAAATTAAAAAAAATGTGTGCTATTTGCACTGTGATAGTGATGAGTCTTGACATATTGGAGATGTACTCAGAAGTAAAGAGAAGGATTAGGAAAACCTGTTCAAAAGGTAATTCTGTCCCATGTTTCTTTCTTCTTCTCTCTTCTTGGCTAAGTGATATGTATCATCTTCATTCATGCTCCACTCAAGTTTTTCATCTTTGTTCACTCTAATATGGTCCATGTGAGTCTTTTTGAAAGGATACTTTTTTCTGATAAATCTTTGAGTTGTAGGTAGACACAGCCAGAATACCAGGGGCTACAGGCTGAAGAAGGTTATCCTACCATTTACCAGTGTTACTGGTACACAAGCATCTTTTGTATTACTTGGTGGCCTTAATTCTGCAAACATTAAACCCAGGACACAGCAGTTAAAGAGGGTGACATCCAACTGGCTTCCCAGCTTTCTGCCCTCAGACCCCCATAAGGGGACCGGGGAGGGACAGCCTCAGTCTGAACATCCTGCTCTCGACTGGGTATCACTCCTGCTGCAGTTTGTGCTGTGTTACAGTTTCCCTGCTGTTCCAGCAAGGAATTTCAGAGTGGCACCGTGGTATGAACAGATGTACTCTAAGGCTTGGCTAAAATTACTGGACTCATTTTCAGTGGGAGTAAACTGTAATCCAGATTTGAAGAGAGGTTGGCAGAGCTGGCAGGATGTCATATTAAATTAACTGTTTTAATAAGATGGCTACCCCTCCCACTTCTCAAGCTGTTCCTAAGATTTGGTCTCTTCATGCTGAGTGTTTTGCTTAGTTTGTAGATTTTTAGAGGACATAGCAACACATCTGATGTTCACCTTGAGGGACTCTCACAGTTCCCAATACTGTATAGCAGCAAGAACTTTTTTTTTTAACCTATCAGCCCAGATTCCATAAAATGTGCACCTATTTTGTTCTACATTTTGGAAAAATTGCCCTTGAGCATGAAGGTTTGATCAATGGCACTGCTGTGCCCCAGCTTCATGTTAGCATTTCTGAACTCAGGGACTGCAGCGTCACGTCCGCATTGTAAGGGAAAGGCGAGGGACAGGCTTGTGATTCTTAAGGGCAAATCATCTTGCACAGAAATACTGCTGTCTTTAAAGAGGTTCTCATTTCACCTTTCTTTGGCAAGGCAGTGGCTACAGTTGAGGCTGTGGTGTGGGGAGCTGGCAGAGGGCTGGAGCAGAGGTATAGTTGATGTGGAAGATGGACAATCTGAAATGGCATATAAAGGCAGCTTCATCTGCAAGATGATGCTCTTCCTCTGCAGCCAGCACTAATTACAGGATTTATAAAAGCCAAAAGCAAAGGATACAGCACCAACCAGACAAAATAATGGAATATTTAGAGCAAGGAGTCTGCAAAGTGTTGTGTTAAACTGAGAATTTCAGACATTTGTTCAAGTCTTTCTTGTTTCTCACTTGTACCACAAGCGCTTTTTCCTTCAGTTGTTGCCTTTAATGGAGATGAAAATAGTAAAAAACACTTCCTAATTCCCTTTCATACCAACTGGGGATCCATAATGCCACCAAAATAGTCTGTTTCTACAGAGACAAAGACAGAGCAACGTTTGGAAAATTCAAGAAGTCTCCTCCTGTGATGTCTGCAGAGCATTTTAAATTCATGGTTGCAAGTGTTATCTGTAATCATGCAGTACATGTTGAAGACACAAAAGACAATAGCTGCTACTCTAGTCCTAAAGAGGCAACTGTTTCTGCAAAAGACTTTTCTCTTTTTTTTTCTATCCATTTTTTTCTCTGTGTATTTGAGATAAGCTTTTTTTTGTCCTCAGGCATTTGCAGGACCTCTGAATACGACTACCAGTTGTTTTAACGTGAAACCACCAGCAAGATTCATTATTAGCAGCTGGATTCTACACCTTGTGTATATATAGGACTTTATGAAAATCTGTGAGAGTGGCACCTGCATGTCTCTTTATAGAAAGAGGTCGTTAGCAGTTCATGGGAGAGCAGGGATAATTAAGGTCAACAGGAAATATGCCAGAACTGGATGTTTGTTTCCCAGGAAAAAAGGAGAAAAAAATTGAGAGAAACTGGGACAGGACAACAGAAGAGAAGATGACCTCAGATTTCATTTTGTGCCTTGTGCATCCAAACAACAAACAACAAAATAATAATTTGTTGATTTTTTTCTGGGTCATGGGAAAAAGAAAGTTCAGCTTTGTAAACCTTTTAATTTCCTGAGCCAGACTACTGTAAAAAATTCAAGTAGGAGTGAGATTGTGGATTTTCTAAGAGTGCATTATTTCCTGCTGGCTGAATTTGACTGCAAAAGAGAAGGAGGTACAGTTTGCAGTTTATATTACTTACTACAAGAGACAGGCCTAACCCACAAAATTACATTCTGCATAAAAAAATCTTCTTCTGGAGTTCCAAGGATGGCAGTTCAGATCTGTTTCTGCATTTATTTTCACAACTTTCTTAATGGTATATTCAGAAAGTGAACATAAACAGAGTTCTTCTTCACCATGTGTGCTACAGATTAGAGAACTCTCCTTCGAAGTGTCTATGGAAGCTCCCAATTCCTAAATTAAAAAAGTAACATGTGTGTTTACATTTATACAAAAATGTTATATATAGAGAGAGAAATTATCTATTAAAAATGCAGAAAGATGGAGTTGTACTTTCCAAGTCACATATCTAAGCTAATGTTCTGGGGTACTGCTTTTACCCTATACCAAATGCAGGTTTATTGCAGAAGAATCCACTGCTGCAGGTTCAAAATGTGTCCTCACCGACAGTCCGACCTGGATTATTGACCCTGTTGATGGAACGTGCAACTTTGTGCACAGGTAAATGAACAGGGAACTGCAAAACACACCAAAAAGCAAAATGTAGCTTCTCACAAGCCCACCCTTCCTCTTAGAGGGGCTTTACCGTGGTAGGTTTGTTCCTTTAACTCACAAGTAGGTGTCATTCCTTTGTCTCTTTGCACCTTGCATGGTGTATCTGAGGGAGGCTGTGTTTGTGCCAGGGAGAGCTCTGCGCTGTTATCTAAAGGGAAGCTGAAGTCTCTGCAGGTTCTCTGATGGCCTAGAGCTCTTGCCTCACAGCTCCTTTATATGTAACCACATGTTGACGTGCAGAGACTTGAGCTGAACTGGAGGAACAAGGCTGTGCTATGATGACACTTGGCCCAACGCCTTCTGCGGGTTTCACACGCTGCTTTTAGGAGTGGTGTTTTCTCCCTTTCAAACACAAATGGTTCATTTTATCCTGGGAAGTACAACCATTTCACGTATGTAGAGTAGTAGAGCTGAAAATGAAGTTGTACAGAGATACTGGTTTTAATTTTTGGAAGTACCTCTGCAAAACAAAATCTACTGCAAAAATGAAGACTTTTAATTCATCATTTGAATGGTAGTTGTAAATTAATGACTGTTCATAATATTTTGAAGTAAAACCCTTCAATATGCTCTGCCTTATAGTTAGTGGCTTAATGTAACTGCAGTTATCATGAAAACAAAAAAAAAAGTATTTCCTTGACTTTTGGTGCAATTACACACAATTCCAGGGGAGGTGGGGGTGTCATGTGATGATGTTTCATGAAAATAAGTGACATTTCTGCTTTCGAGCAATATTTTCTGGATTTTGGAAGCCCTTCTTAAAACGTGTTTTCAAGAAGTTAATTCATTTCATTCTTAAAAATGCAACCATTATAGCATAGTCAAAGGGACCAAATTAAATACATGATCATCACTTTGAAAAAAGCTTAGAGGAACTGGTTTCTTTTTATGTTGATATCAGCAACAAGGTATCTCCATGCTACTTAGTCACTGTTTGAGATGCATAACTTGAACAAAATGTGCTCCTAAAAGTGATGACTTGTTATAACATAAGTGATTTCATACTAAATAATTCAATTACACTAAAACAAAAAAATCACTAAAATAGACAACGTTTAGTCTAAAAATCATGATGTTTTCATGTGTTTATTTCTTGCCTTCTCCAATGTTAAGTAATATTTTAAAGGAAATGGCAAAGTTACAGAGGCTGACAAAGGAGAAATAGTAGAATGTCAAATGCATTTTGACACAAGTAATCTCACAGAGCTCCACATGGGGTTTTGTTGCTTAAGGGAGTTGCATAAGGAGTAAGTTTGGAGATTATTCATCACTTAATACCTCATTTCTTATCTTTCACAGATTTCCAACAGTGGCAGTAAGCATTGGATTTGCTGTTAACAAAGAGGTATGAAGTATGTTCTTTAAGATGGGCACCTGAGAGTTGGCTCGAGGCCTCAAAACTGTGTGGGAACTTAAAAAAAAAAATCAGTCACTACTCAGGTTTTTCCACACTTTTTAAATGTATCTAATCGTACTCCACTCATCTAAAATCTTAGACCTGCAAAACTGACTTATACAAACTGGCAATTAAAAGAGAATTCTTATGAATTATTATAAATATTATAGGATTTATGTGCAGAAAAAGGGAGTACTGGTGTGAGCAAGGTTTTGTTAGACAAAAATCTCAATAAGTTCAATATAGTGCTGCCTCTTCATAACTTAAACATATCTCCCAGTGTTCTTATGTAAGTATTATTGCTGCTTTTCTGCTATCAGTACCCGTGAAAGCTGACTCCTGCTATGAATCAATTTGGAACTGATTTTATGAAGAGTGCAAAATTATGGGCCTAGTTCATTTAATCTGCCTTTATATTTTTCTTAATATAGTAAAATAACTATATTTACCACATGAGAGCTTGATTATGGTGATGTTGGGAAACTACGTGGACTTCATATGTGCCATTTTGAGTTTCCTATCTATACTCATTCGTGCTAGTGCCTTTTCACCAGATGTTGCCAGTTTACAGTTTGATATAGACAGAAAATTGCCAAGGAATGGGCTTCTTTCAGCCCAGTTCAACAATCTTAAATATAAATACAGCTTTAAGTGAAGCCAGCAAGAATTCTGTGCAGTAACAACCTCGTTTTCAGATTTACTAGTACCTTGTACTGATTTAAACAGAATAATGTTGTGTACTTCTCTGGTTAGACTTCTCAAGCATGAAAACTGCAGAGAAACACTTCCATGCTTTTCTGAAATTTATTCATTCCCAGAGGTCCTTTTGAATACTACATATTATTACCAGACGGTTTTCTCTAATATTTATGTTTTCTAGAACACCATCATGATTTTGATGCTGCATATTTTGGGTTATGTAAACTAAACAAAGCTGAAACAAAAATAAAGAATGATGTTAAATCTCCCTCAGTAAACAAATGGGAAAAGCAGAAAAAAGTCGTGAACTGAAAAGGAGCCAAAGTACACACAAGGGAAGTGGCCTGAATATAAGCCTTGAACAGTACTGAAGAAATTCCTGCAGATGTCTTCAGGGAAAGAGTCTATTAATAGTGTGTACCTCAAAAAAACCTTTGGTTTAGGTGGGACCTCAGGATAGGGAGTGAGGACAGTCTATTCCCTTTGAATTGTCCCTGATGAACACCAAGCGCAGCAGAAAAAGATTTGGAGTCTAAAACATCTGAGATGTTTTCTTGACCCTGTTGCCAACTTCTGACACCTTGGGCAAGTCACTTAATTTTTGTGTACCTGTCCACCCCTAAATTCAAGAATGCTAATAGTACTTACACTTATCCAGGGGTGATTTTCAGAGCTCACCTTTGGAGTCTGTAAAGTGCTTTAAAATCTTTTGGTGAAACCCATTAAAGCAATGGAAATTTTAAATACCAGAAGTCAAATTATGACCCTCTTCTTATTGGTAAACAGAATTTCCCACAAAAATTCAAATGTTGCACATTCTTAAGCTTTCATTGAGGGTCACAGTATTTGCTATTTCTGTGTAAACTCCTTCTCTTGTAGTCCTATGACTTCAAGAGATTCTCACTTTTACGTGTAAATAAAAGGATTTTGCAGAGAAACATTTGAACAAGTGACCAAAGTGTACTGCTTTAGTTGAAAAGGCAAGCAAATTAAATGCACCACAAAAGTTGAAGTGCACAGGAAAGCATCCACTGTTAATGAACAGTGATTTGGATGCCTGACTGATATTGGGGCTGCAAATCTTCGGGGTACAGCCAAAGTCAGTGGGACTACTTCAAGGTGTACTTGCAAACCAGTGAAAGCAAAGAATTCAGAATCATACCTTAGAGGACTTGCATATTTTCAGTAAAGACATACAATTGAATTTGAAATCAACTTAGCATTTAATCAATTCTAATGTAAACAGAAACAAGCTGCAAGTAAGAGTTGAAAGGATCAGGAACACATTGCATTAACTTCTCTTTATAAACTGAATTTTATATTACCTATATCTCAATATCACAGTAATAGTAAAAATATTCCAGTTTATTAGCATCAGTATGATCTTTGATTATGTGTACCAATTAAAATATTGCTGATCTTTCTGCCATTAGTAGTTGTTTATATTTCTGATGAGTAATTTGAGTTGCATTCATTTCTTTCCTTTTCAAAATCTTAAAGCTTGAATTTGGTGTAATTTACCACTGCACTGAAGAACGATTATACACTGGTAGAAGAGGTCAAGGGGCATTTTGTAATGACAAAAGGCTTCAGGTATCAAAAGAGACAGGTTGGTCTAGATTTTGTTAGAACTCTAAAAGGAATATGTTAATTTTGTTTCAGAGTTGTTGCAAATCATCATTAGGATAATGAACATCATTATCCTGATGGAAAGTATTTCACCTGCATGATAATTTTGTTGTTTTGTGTTTGTTTTTTTCCTGAAAAACCACAACTTTCCTCCTTTTCTTTTTAAAATATACATCTGAATATGAACTATTTAAATGATCCCAAATTATTTCGCTTCGCAACCATTGTTTAAAAAAAGGACAAATGTGTAGATTCACCAGTTTCATTCCAGCTGTACACTGGCATAACTTTTTATAAGCAAGATGCAATGGGAATGGTGAATCAAATTCCGAGTATTATGGTGACTGTTCACTTATTTTCCAATAAACTTTTATGTCACAAAGTGTATGATGTCCGTAGGCATATGTGCTAACAGTGAACTAAAGGATGCATGCTTTATTAGGGGTTCCTTCACAGCTTGCTCTTGTGTGTGAGGAATGTTTCAATGTACAAATAGCCAGCAACACCCCGTCAACATTTTAGTGGAATTCTTTTAGTGGTAAACCACATCACAGATTTGTCTGTTTACCTAATGATAATACATAAGATAATACATAACAGTAATCTGATGTGCGCAGAGAAGTTTTCTTTTAGTCAATCAAACTGCAGAGGAGAGCATAACACTCAATTGTAGACAGAAGCAGACATATGCCAAAAATGTACATCATTGTACAGAGGGGGTCGTAAAAAATTCACTCCAGAGAGCTTTAATTAGCTAAACCAAAGTGAATTCAAGCAATTTAACATACAGATTTCTTTAGTACCACCAGAAGATCCTGCGTCAAAATTTTCCTGAAATTTGGGAAGTTTGGCTATGCACCTAAATTAATAGTGAGCTGGAGTTCTCTGTGTTTGGAGAGATGGATCAGATTGTAAAGTCAATGTCCCCTAAGATTTTAATCATTAATTATACATCACATTTTTGTCAGTGCTCAAATATCTCATATTCCACAAAAGCCCATCCTGGCAGAGACTATTAGGAAGAGCTAGGGCTGCTCCCAGTTGGGCTGGATCATAGAATCATAGAATCAGTTGGGTTGGAAGAGACCTCTGAGATCATCAAGTCCAACCCTTGATCCAACACCACTTTGATTACTAGATCGTGGCACTCAGTGCCACGTCCACTGTTGAAATGGCCTCACTTGCTTTTGCAGTCAGAGAGTTCTGGTTTCCAGTTGAGCAAGGAACAATTTTGGCACATGTCACTTCTGTCTTCCTTTCTCTGGACATCTAGTCTACGTGGGTGTCTAGAACACAGCAAGGGAAGCAGACCTTCTGCCCTTCCAAATGCTTTGAAATTTTCTTTTGATTTAAGATGCATCATTTGGTGGTGGGAAATTTTCACCCGTGAAGCTGGATCTACTTTAATCTCACTTCTACTGATGTTTTAGCTGTTTTAAATCACAGTTGCTCTGTAAGGGCTGTTGCTTCAGTGAAATAAACCAACCCTGGAAGAGAGACTGTGTTTCCCTGTACACACCACTGGAACTGAAGTGGCCATGATGTGTTTGAGACCTAAGCTGTCATGTTACTTCCTGCCTTCTGTTTTCAGGAAATGTGGCCATTGTAGAACATTAATCTACACTAAACATTCATTGTTCAGATTTAACCATCTGAAATCACAGCCCAGGCAAACACTATTCTTTGTCAGTGCTCGATTTGGTAGAGATCTGGTATGGGAGTCCAAGCAATTAGGATACACTTAAATCAAGGATCCATCTTCCCTTTGATCTTGAGTGATAATTTCTTGTAGTGCTTAGAGTCATGTCAGGCCTTACATGTGCTAATACTGTAAATGTATTTTCTTTTTTTTAATCTTCTGTGGTCAACAGAATTGGTCTTTTCCTCATAAATCTATCCATATCACTGTTAAATATCTTCTACCAAGCCTGCTTATTTTTTTCACCTCTATCAGAATGAGGAATAGTCAGTAAATTTTATGTTGTATCTTGAATTCTTGAAATTCTATCGAGTCTTGTGATCAGCCAGCTCCTTTTCCTAAGCAGAGACCTCCCTCTTACTTGCCTTAGTCCCTCCATCCACTTTCTACTTGTAGCCTTGATAAAAATTGAAAAGATCCATTTATGCATTAGAAATATATTTAATAACCCAAAAGAACAACTGTCTTAGTCACAACCTAATTATTACTGGTGTGGTGTGAATGCCTAGTGCATTTCAGCAATGATGTGTGCATTGAATGTTCTCTAATGATAAATTAGGTCTGTTATGCAAAATAATCTAAGGCAGATTGCTTTCACTATCCAGAGTTTTCAGTAGTGGCTAAACAACAAATACCCTATAACATGCTTGGATTGGTGTTTTTATATTGTAATGCAGTAATTCAAAAACAGTTGTTAAATCTATGTTCCTATGGTTAAGATTTGTGACACCCTGTAACGTTTAATCTAATTGCATACCAGTTACTCACCAACCATTTTACCACATTGCTTGAATCCATAATGTTCATGTCCAATACTAAATTCACTGGCAGCCTGTTTAATTAAATTATGTCTCCCTCCAGCCTAATTTGCTTTTAAAAACCTCCTTGCTAATTCTGCTGAGAACTTTCAGCTTATGCAATTAGTTGTAATAACCAGGTAGATGTTCCCTATCAGAATGAAGGCCTTACAGTTAGAAGGTGACACCAAACATTGGGCACAGCCTAGTTAGTAAGTAATCAACCACTAAACCTTTGAGTTTTGTCATCTCTTCAATGCCTCCGAGTTCAGCTGGCACAGCAGAAGCAGGGACACTTGGCATTTGATCAACTACCTCCACCTACATTGGCATGTGTTTGTTATAGACTGGCAATATTCAGATCTCAAGCGAGGACCTACTTCAACACCTTTCGAGTTACTGTGAGTCTCTCCTGTGACTGTGCACAGGGCCAATACCTTCATCTGCTCTAGGTCAGAATTGCCATTGCTGAACACAAGACAAACAGAACATTCTTAATATTATTATGAATAAAGATACTGCTTTAGTTTGTGATGAGAAGGGGTTTCTTCAGTCATAAGGTGTATTCAGTCTTTGAAATGTTGGAATGAGCTGTTACTGGGTGACTGGTGATTTAGGCAGAAACTTTCCTTTCCTCTTACTGGGTTCCCAAATGTTTATAATTGGTTAACACATTACACTAAAATTTCCTATTCGAGAACCATCCTGTTTTCAAATATAAATCGATTAGCATCATTAGTAGTTACTAGGTCACTGGATTGTTTTTAGTTGACTGCTAATGTTAGTGCATTTGCCAAAAGGTGACCAGACAATGAAATAAAAGAATGTATGGAAAGAGAAAGAATGTAAGAATGCATTCTTGGTTTTAATCTTCCTGTTCTTTTTTTTTATTTAAGTATGTTTAGATCAGACCATTTGCTATGAGAAACCTAGTTTTGCTTGAATTTTTATGCAAAATTGTCACTTATTCTATGAAAGAGTTTGGGGTAAAGAAAGGGACATGAAAATTATTTTTGTGTGAACAGTCCATTAGTGCTTAATTTGAAAATGAATTTACAGAACCTACCTAGAAACTGTTAAATTAATGGAAACATCTCCCTCCCATTGCAGATATCTCGAAGGCTTTAATTTTAACAGAAATTGGTCCAAAACGTGACCCTGCAACTTTGAAACTGTTCCTTGGTAACATTGAGAGATTGCTCAAGGCCCAAGCACATGGGTAAGATACTTTATGACGTGTGTCTCACATTTGTGATGAAAAAGTAATTTGAGAAAGTAGTTAGAAAAATAACCTAAACAAACAAATATGTTGTACATTTTGTGATCTCAACATATATATTGGAATCAAAGGCATTTTCTTTATGTTACTGTGTCCCCTTCTCACGGGGTTTAGGGTCCGTGTCATTGGGAGCTCAACCCTGGCTCTGTGCCACTTGGCATCCGGTGCTGCAGACGCCTATTACCAGTTTGGGTTGCACTGCTGGGACCTGGCAGCAGCAACTGTCATCATTAGAGAGGCAGGTGGCACTGTGATAGACACTTCAGGTGAGCATATCCTTGTTTTCATTGACTTTTGGAGGACTGGGTGGCTTCTTCAGGGCAAATGGTGTTACCTCAGTACAGTCCTTCCCCTGTGGCTCTACCTCATTCCTAGCAATATTCTGTAGAAACATCTGTACTCTCCACTAGGCTTTGGCTGGGTTATTCAGGATACACTCATGCAACTCCAGCCTGGGGTTTCATCACATCGAAGGTCTTCTGAGTCAAACTGTGACTTGAGTAATTCCTTTAAAGCATCGTATTTACACTGAAGAACCAGCCCAGGAGATGGGTAGATATGCTCAGATTGCAAACACATTTCAACAGAGACAAACTCCCAGGAAAGGAGGGCTCTGAAGTACAAGTCTGAACATACATGACTGAAAACTAGTCAGAGGGAGTAAAGGACAGCAGAGTCTCCAGACTATTACTTTATTCATTTAGATGGTTCATGTCTCAGAGTAGTGGTTTACTGGTGACCAGTACCTGGATACTGGGGAAAGATCTGATGGAATAAGAAGAGTATACTGAATGAACTAGTTTCTGTTCTACCCTTTCCTGCTTCTAAAAGGGACTGTTACATTTATTGTTGGATCTTGAACAAATGTAGGCATTCACTGCTTCTCTTGCATACTTTGACTCTGTATCTAGAATTTTCTAAATTAATTTTTTGCTGGAGATTTCCAGATGGGAATTGCTGAATTAGGTTGTTCTTCCTATCCCAAAAGGAGCTACATATGAAGTGTTTTTGAAGCTAAGTACAGCATGGCTTATATTTAAGACAATTCTCATGAATCCTCTTGTCCTCAGGGGGACCTCTGGATCTTATGTCCTGCCGAGTGATTGCTGCTGGCACGAGAGAGATGGCCATGTTCATAGCTCAGGAAATACAAACTATTCACTACAGACGGGATGACGAAAACTAAACACCTACAGCATGGAGTTTGCCCTCTGAACTATGTAACTTTTGCAAGATGGGTGGCTTAAAGGGTATGTGATTTCAGCAGGATGCTTTCTGTGGAGATTTTCTGTGTCAAATATTTTTTATAAATTTATTACAATGTGGGAAGGCATAGGGAGATTTTTAAACCTCTAAGAATCGTGTTTCCTTTTTAATATGTATTTCAGCAGTATTTTTTTTATAAGATAGCGTATTTTACTGGTAGTAAATTAGTCTCAAAATTAAGTTGTAATTTCATATCTGTGGGGCTGATATTTAGTCTTTTGTAACATGCAGCTAAAAATGGAACTTTATTTTTACAGATGCAGATCTCAGGTAAATGAGCTTTAGGACTGTAGTGAAGGACAAGTAGTTAAGATGTGTGCCTATAAGACCCTTGTTCTATGATACTTAAGAATGCAATAAAAATGACATTGTTGTTTCCTAACTACATCATAGCTATCCGTGTATGTACATGTATGTATGTCTGTGTGTGTGTACACACACACATATATATATATACACATCTATACATGTATATGCATGTATACACACACATACCCATGTGTGTATGTGTGTGTGTGTATATATATGTATGTGGGTGTCCTGGATGTTTACAGCAATTTAGAGAATGCATAGAAGAAAGCTAATATTGGAAGTCATTTTCAGGTAAAGAGTACAGGTTACTTAGGTGATTCTGGTCAGGGCTATCCAAATGGCAAACAGCAGAGGTGATCATGGAAAATGTTTAATTATTTTACAAGCTGTCCAGCTAGTTTTGTTTCCCTTCATCTCTCTGCATGGGGATAAATCATTCTGTCCTAAAGGCCTCTGTAAGATACTCAAACCTGCAAACACTTACTACCACAGAGTAATTGTAGTTAAAACCAGGAATATTGAACTCAAACTGAGCTATTCACAGTATTAACTATGACACACAGTAGGAGGCCAGCAGAATACAGCACAGTGTCAAAGAGCTGTTGATTTTAGAGAAACTTCAAGCAGAACAGCAGGATTTGGCCCCTTACAGGCAAGTTACTAAAAGTATGCACGGAAGATATGCTTGCAAAAAGTTGTAAATCACATGCCCTTCTTGCACAAAGTTGTAATCACACTTTTTGGTCAGAAAAACCTGTAAAATCTGTTACATAGTTATCCTAAATACACAGTTGTTCTCTATCCCTGTATCTAGCCAAGGTTATAATTTCTATTTAGATTATGTTTTAAATTATGAGCACAGGGAAAATACAAGTGTGTCCAGAAAAGTAGTTAATATAAAATCACTTCTATTTTTTCTTCAAAAATTTAATTAAAAGGTTTCTTTTTTTGCAACAGTGCAAATTAAATAAAGGAATGAGCCAAAACAGTTGGTTAAAAATTTTAAACTTTTTTTATACACTGCATGTGTAGACTTCGTAAATGTTTTAAGATATCTGCTTAGAACAAACTAAACAGTATTTTTTAAAAATAACCTCGTGTGTGTTTCTTGCAATGAAAAATGTTTTTCACTGAATATAACAAAAAAATGTGTGAATTCTTGATGCTTTTTTCACAAGAAATACAAGTATTGATTGTGTGAAGAATGTCTAAGTCCAACTAAGCATTTAAGAGCTGATGGTAATTACCAGAAAACCAATGCTTTCTGTCACAGTGATCAATGTTTTCTCACTGCTCCCTTTTACCCTCTCCATCTCTTTGTACCTCCCCATTCGGAAATAGAGATTGTAAGCCCTGCGGGGCAGGAACTATAGTACTTTGGCTCTGGGTTTTCACAGTGCTAATAGGATGAGATTCCGGTCCACAACTAGGCACTGAGGTGCTATAGTAATACAAATAATAAATACTAATAGGCTCATTTGTCTCTTGTTCACTCTCCCCCTGCTTTCTGAGCATAGAGGAGATCCGAGTGACAGATGCAGGGCTTGGTGGCACCGCTCTGATCCCAGGGTGCTTAGCCTTGGCAGCCGTGGGAGCAGCTGGAGCTTTACTCGGGCTTGTGCTGTGATTGTAAGCCCTGTAAGGAAGCTTATGCTGGCAGGCAATCAAATGTGGTGGAAGCTCAGCCCCACTTCATCTGCCCCCCCTCCTAATGCCGTCCCGCACCATTGCTCTGGGAGAGGAGCATGTGTGAGAGGCTGCTTCATGGCTCCAGTGAGGTTTCCCAGCAGCTCAGCCCACTCGTACAAAGAAAGGCTCTGACCCAGTTAGGGCTGGTGTGCCTTGGCATCCCAGAGCTCGGCAGAGCAGGGAAACCTGTGTACATGCCAGCCATTTGCGAAGCTGGGAGCCAAGCATGGTGGGAAGGGAGAGGTGCAGAAACCCATTCATAACTTCTCATTTGTGCCCAGAATGCAGTTTTAGTTTTTATTTGGGCTGTAGTTCAAGTATGTTAAACTGGCAGTGTGTGTGGGGAGCAACAGTCCTGTCTCCCCCACCTCCTCTGTCGCCTGTGTACCAGGACAAACATTTCTGAACTCTTCCAGAGGACCAGATAAGTGAAGTGATCTGCCTGTAAATTACCCCAGTAAACAAAGAAAGGATTATTTTCCAGGCAGATCATTTTCCCAAGCCAATGCAGCCCCTGGCTACCATGAGAGTCTGCCTTCAGGCATCACAGTGGGCAGTGAGGGGGCAAGCAGGACGGCTCCCTTCACACATACTGCCACAGTATGCCAGTTCACAGTTTGCATCCAAATGCAGCCTTAAAACTGTTTGACTACTTATATTGACTGAAATAAGTTGTACTGGAGTTTGTCCTCCCCTCCTTTTTTCTTGGTAGCCAAGTTAAACTTTGCTCAGCACTCCCGGCAGCTCTCCCTATGAGTGCAAGCATTCATTGTGCGGTTAGTGCCGCACGTTAGCCAGAAACTTAAATGCCCCCAAATGCTTAAACATGTGGACTCTTTCCCCTGCCAGCTGTTGTAAAATGCTTTGACTGTATTCCTCTACACACATTACAGAGTACATAATGGATCCAAGACAGATGAGTATTTTCTCTGTGAACACCAGCACAAAGGTGCCTGTGCTCTGAAAAGAGTGCTTCCTCTGAAGGAAGTCATGCTCAGCTTCCTGGACCTATCCCAGTTCATGTCTGCATCCCTCACCAACTCACTGGCAGAGAACATTTTTTACCTCCAGTCTTGCTGGTCTGATCTCAAATGATGCTTTCTGGTACAATAAAGAACAAAAATAGCTGTAAACACCAGGAAAATGGTCAGTGGCTTACTCCTTTGCAGTGTGTCTTGAGCTTGTCAGATTTTCCAGAACAAGTGTCAAGCATCCTTCATATGTGCTGAAGAACTGATATTTTGATTATACTAACTAATCTCACAGTGTTAAAAGAAATATGCATGTATTGGAGCTCTTCCCTAGGGGCCTGCAGGCAGTATTCTCCGTATTTCATCTAGAATTTGGTTTCTGATGGCCATGGCTTCAGTTAAAGGAACAAAAATATCAGTTACCAGTAGCCATTCTACTACTGGTATTAGAGCTATGCTCTTCCCTCTGCAAGGTTGGATCTGTTTAATGTCTGAACAGGAGGTGTGCAAGGGGATCTTTGAATAATGAAGTAAGACTTAAGCCACTATACCAAATTAACACAGACCACACCTTTTTCCTGGTAAATTCCTAGAGCTGCCAAGGGTGTTAAAATTTTTTCCTGGTAGGGAAACTGTGTACAAAAATGTGCTCTGCTGCAATACTGTATTGCCAAGACTGAAAATGTAGAGAAATCAGAATTATGGTTCCTACAGCAATTTCCATTTTACAGCATGTTAAAGTTAAGCCTTTCATAAAACACCTCCTCAATGCCAAGGCGTGCAACAAATCATTCATGAATGGCAGAAGGAGGAATTTCCATTTTCTTTTAATCCATGCACCAGGCATGACAATAGCGCTATAGGATCCTGCATTTAGTAAGCATGCTGTGTTCAAGTAGCAGAAGAACTAATTCTATTCAAAAGAGGAATAACTGTTGACACCAGCTCTGGATTTCCATGGGTTTTGCTCCTGAAGTTTTAATTTTAAACTCCATCACAATAGTGCGTTTGTACTTCTGTTCTTTTCACCCCCTTATACAGTGAATTTTAGAGTAAAATGGACTCAGAGTGTGACCTTTCTCATCACAGAACGGGAAGGTAAGTGTTTCACAACATGCAGGAGAAGAGTTCTGTGTCTCGGCATACCAAATGTTAATATTTCAATGACAAAAGGTGATGTGCTGTTTCCCTTGTGTTTCCCACTGTGAAGTCCCTGCACATCGACAATGTCTTGCAGTGCAGCCTGGTAACAAGAGAGCCAGAGAGACCTCCTTCATTCAGGTGGTATGAGAATTGATCAATGATCAGAAGGCTCTCTAACTGCAGTCGCTTTTGGATTGCTGAGATCATTAAATCATGCTGAATACTTCAGTGCATACCCTAATATACAGCATTTATACATTCATGCTCTGCACCCTCTTATGCACACTGCCACTGCATGCTCCAGTAACACCACAACCCACGACACCATGCTTCAGTTAGCTACTGACTTTTGGGTTTACTAAAACCTTTTTTTTTAGTGTATATTCAGGATTTTATAATATAGCCATTAAAGCTGTTGCTGTCCAACTCGCTGCAATAAACAGATTACAAATTGAGGTCTGAGTCTTCCTGCCAACACTGGATGAATTGGATAAATCAGTGGAGTTGTACCTGTTTGCAGGAGAAAAAATTAGCCAAAATCTTGGCTTGAAGGCAGAATTTTCAATCTGATTACAGGGAGGGAAAACCTCTGGCTCAGCAATGCCTAGTTTGCAGCATGGAACATTAATCAGCTGCAAATCAGAGTGTTTTCCTCCTCCTAACATTTACTGTCAAAATCAGCGCTGATGGATATTTGTCAATATTATTTGAAAAAAAATACTATTTATATACTTCCTACCATCTCATATTTCAAAATTAATGGTGCAATGATAATATTTATATATTAATAGATATATGATAGATTAAAATTAAGTCCAAAGTAAGTTTTTAATGTACAAATTACTCATGCAAAGGCTCACAAAAATTATCTTAAAATTTCTGAGTGTTTCCAGCCACCTGTCACAATTAAATACAAAGTGTTAGTCAGTGAAAAGAAAAACATTTATTCAGAGATGTTTCCCAAGGTAAAAAGGCTCGCAGACACATTCTTTGCACAGGAAGATTAAGTTAGGTATTAAAGAGGTCAGTAGGGAAAGGATAAACTTTACCACATTAAGCTGGAAACCTCTTTAAGTGTGAAAGGTCGGTGTCCTTTAGCAGTGCTTTGCTTTTAGCCAAAAATATGCAATGGTGGTATTTGAATTTAAAGCTACTTATGAAAGCAAACCTACATGTGACAGTGCACTGTCACTGTATCAGTGATGCAGCAGTCCTTTGAAATACTGTGACACTAGGGGTCACTTACAAGATATATTCATGGTGGAGATACTGGTTTATTCTATTTTGAAATGAATTCAAGCATTATTAGCCAGGCTGTCAGACAACAGGGAACTAAAATAGGAATTCCAGCACTTTGGTTTGTCCATTGCAATAAGCAGCTCTTTGTTTTCCTGAGAAACACAGATACTCTCTTGCCTAGCATTGTTTATTGTTGGTCATGTTGAGCAGTACAACCAGATGATGCCAGTGAGCCAAATTTAAGAAAATGGGGCCCAAAATCTCTAGTGGCACAAGGGGCCACAATTCCAGTAATGTTATGAAGCTCAAGGCACTGCATGACTGTAACTCAGCAAAATTACCACTTGTCTTTGTACCAAAATAACACCTAAGAGTCTTCTGTGATACCGACATGTACATCCATCAGGTGGCACATAGTCAGGGTTTCTGGAGATACTGGGTGGTTCTAAAGTGTCATTTTGTGTGGTCAGCATGCCTCAGGGTCACACTTAATATTTCAAACAACAAACACTTTAAAAACTCTCTTACTGTAAAACATAGTCATTACTATACATACATGTAGAAACTTAGAAATTTAATGCTGGTTGGCTCCTGCCTTGCACCTAGTTGTAATCATTTGCTATTTGTAAAAGGGATGAGACATGCTATATTAATAGAACATCAGTATTTTACATTCACTTTTCAAACATAGAAGTAAATATACAACATGCAGGGGCTCACCAGTTTTTAATACACCATTTCCAATGTTGAGGAGGAAATCACTCATCATTTACTGGAAGTTTTTTCTTTCGGTTGTACTGTATTGCTGCACTGTTTCATCTACACATAAAACAGCAGTGGGAGGAAGAATTAGTCTTACAAGATGTAACCTGACTTCAAAAGGGATTAAGGCCACTTAATTACACCAGGATATCTTCCACTGATTTACTAGTCTATAGTAAATCTGAACCTAACTGTACATCTGGAAACAAACCATAAGACATAAAAGTGTTTCTGACTCATATAGGCTTTCTAATAATAAATACAAAATTTTCTTATCCATAGCTTTTTCTAACACATCCCTCTGCAACTATTGTATCACAGAAGGTAAGAATAACTATTACATCTTTTATAAAGTCAAAGGAAAGATGGATTTTACATCCGATAACCTACTATGGATCAAGAAACCAAAGACCTTATTAATTCCTCATGTAAGCATGTGCAATTTCAAAGAATGCTCTACACTCACTGGTATCAGTTGAATTTAAGCTTATCTCCATCACACAGAGATTTCATCATGAAAATGTAATTTAAAAATGCAACAATGTCCACATTGCATTCTTGTTTATCTTCTGCGATATTACACATTGTCCTTTGGAAACTAGCATTTTTTTACTGTACCATGTACAGGTTAAAGAGTTTCTCATTGTTTTCTAATGAATGCTAATGAATCATAGAACTCAGTAGACCAGTGTGTCAATCAGAAAAAATCTCAAGTATTGTGAAGCTTTCATTTTTAGGTATAAATAAGATTTATCAGTATTATTATAATAGTAATAGTAAAAGAAAGAGTCTCTGTTGTTCCATCTGTAAATAACTTTCACATTGTACACACCTCTCAGTTTAAGCAAGTTCTGTGAGGAGCACATGAGCTTTAATCAAGCTATTTCTGTTCTCCGTTTTCCAATTCCTGAAGAAGAAACTGAGAAGTAGTAAATCCACTCAGGAGGCAGGATAGTCAAACTTCACACCCCAAAGGGATTCTCTGGTGGGCTAAACACTATGTATTAGCTACAGAAGAGTAGAATTTCATTAAAACCTGCAAATTGTGCACAGTTCCTTCCTTCTCCCCACTGACAGAATTGAAAAAACCCAGAGTTTCATTATTGTTATGCTCCTTTGAATTCCACTTCCCATTTACTCCTGCAAATCAGGCAGTTTATCCTGGTAGCCAGCTTCACAAAGTCAGTCAGGACCCTGAGTACACACCCAGGAGTTTGCTGGCCACATCCAAGAGACAAGCTGAGATGATCTGTTTGGAAGGAAGATCTGGAAAAGGCCACAATTAGGCTTCCCGTGGGAGCTCCTCTAAAGCTGAAGCTCTCCCTCTTGAACCAGACACATACAAGTCCATGGTACCCGATGGGTTCAACTACAATTGCAGTGGGAACTGGCTGATTCACTGGGAGAAGTGTTCCCAATGAGTTAAAGAGGGTGGTCTTCCCCCTCTGCTTAGCCTTGGCGAGGCCACCTCTGAATTGCTGGGTCCAGTTCTGGACTCTCCAGTACAAGAGAGAGAGATGAGTATACTGGAGCAAATCCAGTAAAGGGTCCCAAAGATGATTAAGGGCTTGGAGCATCTGACACAGGAGAGGCTCAGAGAGCTGGGATTGTGTAGCTATGAGCAGAGAAGGCTCAGGAGGATCTTCCCCAAGTACACAAAACCAGGCAGACGGGTAAAGAAGATGGAGCCAGACTCTTCTCAGTGGTGTCCAGTGACAGAACAAGAGGCAATGGACACAAAATCAATTACAAGACCTTTGTCTGAACCTAAGAAAAAGTTTGTTTGCTTTTTATCTGAAGGGTAACTGAGCACTGGCACAGGTTGCCCTGAGAGCCTATGGAGCCTTCATCCTTGGAGATATCCAAAACTCTCCTGGTCATGGTGCTGAGCAACCTGCTCTAGTTGATCATGCTTTGAGCAAGTGGGTTGGACTAGGCAATCCTCAGAGCTGCCTTCCAATCTCAGCAATTCTGTGACTCTGCAATCCCTCCTCAGTGGCTGTCACAGGACCCTTGGACAACATCTTTTCCAAGACACAAAGGAAAAAGAAGATCCACACCATCATCATGAAGACGTTAGCAGTAAACAACCTGGGACGCTTTGAGATCTAAGCTGATCTTCATTGTTTTAAATCTTAAAAAAGAGCAAACTGAACAGCATGTCGTGGGTAGCACCAGTCTGTAACCAAAAGAATGGAAAACTCTTCTTCGCAATGCAGTGTGACAGCAATGTGACGAGCAGAAACTCTCTGTCATTTCAAATCTGTATTGAAAAGTGAGGTACTCAGTGAACCTTAGGAACTTGATTTACTTCTGTGCTCCTTTAAAGTCTCACTTTAGGTTTACCTTAGATAAATCAATACCTGTAGAATACTAAAAATCGGCAAAAATTGCCCCCTTGACCAGTATTGTTCCTACTGACAAGTCATAGGCCCTTATTATCTTCATGCTGGCTTAAAAAATAAAATAGATTGTTTCAAACTGTTCTAGTTCTGTGCATACATCAAGAACAGAGCTCGCTCTTAGCACAGAGCCACCTGCTGACAGCCAAGTGTATTCATTTCACACTGATTTTGAACTCCTGTCTCCGTTTCCAAGGAAAAAAAACCAGTTCTTGGAAATGTTTTTCTATCTATGTATCAAAGGGCTTTGAGGGAAAGAAGTTAAAAAGCAGGTCATTAAACGTAAACATAACCATGCAGAAACCCTGCTGAATCTTTAAACATTTGCAAATCCACACAGATACGACATATGATATTGGAGAGAGATGCCATTTGGCAGTTACCAAGATGTTTAGATTTCAGTTTTAGTGGTGAGTAAATTTCTGTTTGTCCCAACTCTGTTCCATAGTGAAATGAGCTGCCAAAGCCAGAGAGCAAACAGCACGGTGTGACACAGCATGTCTCTGACCTGTGTCCTGACCAAGAATGCCTGATGGAGCAGCTGTCTCTGAAGGACATATTCAAACTGGCCTGTTTTCAGGCCTATTATTCAATCTGCTCTGCCTCATGCACCCGGAGACATTTCAGATGCCATCAACTGTGCAGGCCTGAGACTTCATGAAGAAACACCTGCAGTAGATCCCTTTTCAAAGCAAACAGACCGTGCATGTGTTGGTGTGTTAGGTGACAAGTACATATGATGACTTAAGGCCATGAAAAATAAAATATTTGCTGCAAATCCTAATGACTGTGTTTGTTTATTTCTGCTTGGTGTTGTAGGAAGAAATGAGGGGGGTGCACACACCAGACCCATCAGTCTGTTTATTTCCCTCTCAATCAGGGCTGTAAGGAAGCAGCCTCCCAAAACCAGATGCAGTTATTGATCTAGCAAACTTTGATCCCTTTCTGCTCTAGTTGTTCTGAAATGTCCCTGGTGTGACTGTCAGGCAGCTGTCGCCTGGGTCTGCACCAGACTGTCTGGCCATCCCGCGCTACCTTGCAGCTCAGGGATGGTGGAACTATAACTTGCCCTCGCTGGAGTCCTGCCCATATCCAAAAAAACCCTTTCCTGGAGGCTGTCTCAGCCAGGTTGGCTTGCCAACAGGGGCAGCTCTATATGGGGATGGGTTTCTGTGCCCATGCACCCAGCTCCACCTCTGTGCTGCCTCCTGTATGCACACTGGGCATACTGAGTTCCCCCATCCGAGCCAGCCAGAGCAAACGACAGCCTCGCTCTACACCTCTGGCATTGCTCATGTGCTGCAATACAGAAGCACAAGAGGAGCACTTTAAAACGTTCCCCTACAGCTCTCCTTGAGCTCCCAGAGAGGCATCAATTTCTGATCATGCACCTCTTTGGTTAATGCTTCAAGCAACATATAGTCACTGCACACTTAATGCTTCTGTGCTTTTAAGAGTATGTGTGTTCAGAGGGAAAGGCTACGCACATAATCTAAGACAGAAAAGATTCACTCTAAGGGATCATGGCTCTACACATGCACACTGTTAGAAGCAAAATGGACATTTGACAATGGTAAGGAGGACCCAGTGTCACAGAAAGGAATGTGCTACACAAAAAACCCAATTTAGGTATGAATATAGTTAATATGTGGGAACAGGGTGAAGTGCTTTAGTGATATCTGTGGAAATAACATGAAATATAACCAATCTCTACAAGACTGTCCTAGGAACAGCATCAAGGTTTAGACCAAAATGTCTGATTGGCCTAATAAAGTGTGTCTCAAAGAAGCAAGTAGGCAGTGTCTAGCAGTCTCAGCAGGGATGACCAAAGCCTTCACAAGACACCTGCAGCCAAGAGCCTTTGAGAATCCACTCTGAGCAGATTCGAGCTCCCAGGTCTGCACTCAGCCCAAACATAGCTTGCTCCAAGGACCTCTTCCAGAGGATGCAGCTTGGAATCACGGAATCACAGAATTAATTAGGTTGGAAAAGACCTCTGAGATCATCAAGTCCAACCTATGAGCCAACACTACCTTGTCAACTAGACCATGGCACTAAGTGCCACATCCAGTCTCTTCTTAAACACCCCCAGGAACTGTGACTCCATTGCCTCCATGGGCAGCCCATTCCAATGCCCAATGACTCTTTCTGTGAAGAATGGAAGGCAGACAGAGCACGTATTTCAGCCATATCCCTCATCTCTATGCTTTCCCTAAAAATGAACTTAGTTGCCATAAAACTCATGCCATTAAAACAGGCTGACCTTTTACCTTGGATATGCTTATGGCAGTATATTGTGCACATAAAAGTATATAGCTTGATCTCTCCCCTACTAGTTCCCAAGAGTGACTGCATCAGCATTACTTTCAATAAAAACAAACAAAAAAACCCAGCACCAAAACATTCTAAAATGAGGAGTAGGACAAAGTTTAGCTAAGAAAGTTCTTGAGGCCCAGGCCTTGGCTGAGTGCCCATCAAAATCAATAGGAGTCTTTCTGTTTACTTAAGGGTTTTGACTGAGCTCTAAGTGAAGGGGGGGGTTGGGAGGTGGCAGAGTCTGTGCTGATTACCCACTAACAAAGAAGTGTTTGAAATAATCTGCTGCCATCTGTCTTTGTTTTGCTAACCCTCTCAGCTGGGTCTGAACAGACAACCCATGAGATGAATAGAGAATTAATTATTGAAAGAATGATCCCTTTGCATTTCTCACCTTCTGCAAGACGTACCCCCATTAGCCGCGTGGGAGATTTACAACAAACCACGCTGACACTGAGAGCCTATGGCTGCTACATACATACATACATCATGCAAGTTATAAAAAGAAGTAGATTTCTCCAGCCTTGGATATCTGCTGTAAGATTTGTGTTGTATCTGTTAAGAAGAGAAAGACTCTGATGTGACCATGAAATACGACTGGCAGCCCTGAATCCTCCTCAGCCTGCTCCAAAACCAGCAGGATTTCTCAAGAACCATCCCCACTTAGTATCAATGCTCTGACATCATCATAAGTGAAAGGGTACAGTAACTTTGTGCTCGGGAGTGTTGTGACACACATTAATTGGGTTTGTCAGACGTATTTCCCAACGGTCAGAATCAAACCCAGCCCAGCCACATCTGAGGGGTGGACAGGCCAAGTGACAGCTACACAGGCTGGGGCCAGTGGGGGAGGCACAAACAGATAACTGAGGTCGTGAGGTGGGAGACGACAAGGACTTTGGAGCTGAGGTGGCTGAGGGCAGGAGGCTGCAGTTGTGCAGCAGTAGAAAATGAGAGGTGAATAGCGATGCCCAGTGGTTCAGATCTGAGAATGATCAGCCTTGCAGCATAAAACCATTTTCCTCCTTCTGCAGCCTGACCCACTAAAGGCAGTGAGTGCTGGGGTGTTGGAGTGCACCACAAACCAACTCCATGGCTAACAACTGCTCCTATTTCTAGGGGATTATAAAAGACAGCTACATAAATATGAAAACAGTCACAGTGTTAAAAAAAAAAAATAAAAAAAGACCTGTTAAAGCCTGAGGGCTGACTGGATATTTTGCAGGGATGGGTACAGAGGCAAGCCAGCTCTGGTCAGAAGGCATTTAGGTCCTAAGTCAGGTTTAGACCCCAAACTGCATCTTACAGTCACTTGACGTTGAAAGCTCTTGCAGCTTACCAAAAGCCTTTTTGTCCAGAGAGCGAAGTACCTGAACAGAAGGTAAAAGCAGTAAGTCACACCAATATTTTTCTCAGTCTGTTTCAATTTGCGATCCTTAAAAATTTTCCAGTGGAGCTTCTTTGGAAATTTCACATACACACAGATTACTGTGTAGTATCTGCAAATCTAATTCCTGTTTGTGCATCCCTTAAAAACACTGATCAAACTCAGAGATCTACACACCTCAGGCAGAAGCACATGGGTTCAGATGCAGTGGGACCCTCAGGAAAGTCACCCACAAAGCCTTCTATTATTGCCTTAATGTTTTGGACAAAACCAAAGCACAACAATTGTTATTTTTAATTAAACCTTGAAAGGATGGCACATAAGACATAGATTAGACATACTCCTAGTCCAAGAAAATTTTTTAAATGTAGTTTTTTAATTAATTAGTGCAGCTACCAAGGAAGCATGAGCCCACAGGTCAATCTGGGGCTTAGTAGTTCTGGAATGCTGCCTGGGGTCTGAAGTTCTTCAAGCTCAGTTATATAAATCCTAACATTGCTGTGCAGCTATGGGACAATGCCACATGGATAGCTTCTCATTTTGGGGTGAAAAGCCTCATAAAAGAAAATTCTAATGCTTATAAAATAAAAATTCATATTTCTTCTTGAATATTTTTTCCTTCCTGTAGGGAGTACCACTAAAACAATAATAAACTGTAAAGGTATTAGAAACAAAGCAAAACAAACACCCAAAAAGAGTGATTTAGTTTTATTTGGATATATTTTTGAAGAGGCAACTTTTGAAATATAAAATAAATTGCTTCGGCTTATCCTTGGCATGATCGGAATAAATAAATATTAAGTTTCCAGCACATTATCTTCAATTATGAATCTCATGGACAACATTTCTGCTTTTCATTACTGCTGTCACACTGATACTCTCAATAAGTCAGCTTTCAGCTAAATGCTGCCCACAAATATTTGCAATTCATTCACACAGACAGTATTGCAAAGGGAGTAAATGAGGGCAAAATCTGACCACCTGATTTTAATATCACTTCTAGCTATAAAATATCTACAGTTAAATTTGTGTTGGAAGTATTTCACACCACTGAGAAATTGGCAGAGTAATTTTTCCCATGTGTACAGCATTTGCCCACCCATCAGCACTGTCTTGTTATTATTGTTAAAATCAGTGAAAACCAAAAAGAATAAAATAAAATACCCACCCAAGAAATCTCATAATAAAGAATATTTCTTTTTTCCTGGGCCAGTGGATGGGCTGCAGCAAAAGGTTAGTCTTTAGTTCAACCAGGGCTTTCAGCATTGGAATCTTTGTTGCCACTGAATTATTTTCTGTCAGTTACAGAGCATTTTAATCAGTACCAAAAAAACGTTCCCAAGCTGCTTCTGCACAGCCTTGCAGAGCAGCCAGATCACCTTTAGGAGGAGCCTCATCCCCTCCAGTACAGCAAACAAAAGCACTCTGTGGTTCCTGCAAAGCTGTTAGATATTATAATATTCTGAAAAACGGAAACCAACAAAAACCAGCCCCATGAGATCTGTTACTCCACAGTCTTTTCTCAAAATAACCAGCAGTATCTAAGCCTCCTGTGATCGATGCATGTCTAATTTGCTCCTAAAAACTTTCAGTGATTGTGCAGTAGTGGTTAACACAAATATTAGAATGAGCAACCAATTCTTTAACATGAACAGCCTGACAGAAATAAAACAGAATGCGAGGAAGTGGAGATAGAAATCTGCTCAGTAGTAAAAGCAGTTTGGAATATTTTGAGGACACAGTGAAGAATACAAAGGTTTTTCTTTATTGAAGGGATAAGAAACAATTAAATTTATTTAGGGGTGGCCACAAGAGTGGTTCTAACAGAAAACAGGATCAGACCTAAGCGAAAATAGGAAAGGACAGAAAGCTGAACAGAACATTAGCTTTTGCAAAGCTGAGCCAACCCTTCTAATCTGTTATCTTTGTTGCTAACACTGTTGTAAGTACATCTGTTCACTTCTTGCACTCCCTTCTTAGGTCAAAGAAGGCAAGGTAGAAATACACTTTATTCTGCATTAATCTGGTTCACCTGATTTGTCACAGCTTTGAGAAATAGAAGGAATGTCCAAATAGACCCTTAGTGTCCTGACTTGTCCTTTGTGTCATTTGACCCCTGTCCCAACCAATGTCTGACTTCACATCTTCAGTGGGCAATTGATCCCAGCACCTAAGAACAAGTCACCTTGTGGGTGAAATGTTTCTTAATGGATGACTTAATTCTCCTTTCCTATGGGTTAAGCCCCTGTAGGCATAAAGAAAATGTTATTCCATTCCTCTTTACAGCATTCTCTAAAATCATTGAAGCCCATAATTCACATCTACACCCAATCTTCCCATTTCCCAAGCTACACAGCCCAGAAACCATGTTTTCCTGCATGTCTGATCATTCCCATTTTCCTCTGAGTTTGTTCCAATCTGCTGATATTTTCTTGAAGGGGGATAGGGAAGACTTGGCCCAATACTGCATGCTCACCAATCTGAAGTTGCAAGCAAAACTGCTTCAGGTGACTCCTACTCCTCCCTGTTACATGTGCCATGTGCAGACTTTAGTTCATAGCAATATGACCCCTGCAAGGAGTGACTTAAGCAAGCTTGTTTAACCTGAACTCCAGTGGAAATGTAACATGTATGAGGCGGTCACTGCACTCAGCAAAGGGATGGTGAGACAGAAGTTTAGCAAGAGGGATTAAGACAGTTGCTTATTTAACTCCACCTCTAGTGTTCACTCCTTCAACATCAGCCATGCACTTTGCCCCCTGCATGATTAATGGCTTTGCTGATGACTGAAGCAGATGTTGCTAAGTATTCTGGCGTCCTCACCTCAACCTATGGTTCATTTTCTCTCTCTGTAAAAGAGTGGAATAATTCTGTCTCTCACAGCTATTGTCTTTATACTGAATGTTACTTTGTCACATCTGTTCTTCCTGAGATCTCATTTTATGGCCCTGGCCTTCCAGATTTGGCTTATGTTACTGTTTTATACTCTTCCTCAGTAGGTTCTGTCCACATGCCATCTGTATTATCTTGCTGCTGTTCAAAGATACTTCTTTCTGAGATGCCCAGGTACTAAGTCAGTTATTTTACCCATCTGATGATTTTACTTACTCAAGAGAAAAAAAAAAAAAAAGAGTATTGGGCACAGCTTGTAAAACTACATGTAATGCCCTCCTCTCCTTGTAGATCAGAACAGTCTTCAAAAGGACATGTTTTTCCTATTGCTCTTGTACATCTATGTTTGTATCAGTTATGGCAACTGCCATGCAAATCGAAGCATTAGTGCCACTGGAGGAGCAGGTCCTTGCAAAACACACTGTCCCTTGTCTCAGAGATGATAGACCTTGCACCAGGTATGTCACCTTGGTGGCTGCCTAGCAGTGGCCATGCTGGTTGGATGTCTCTACTCAGACCTTTGGGAAGAGGCACATGATCAGAGAAAAACTAATCTTCTGCAAGACGAAAATTTCCACCTCCTCCAGACATTCATACTCCTGCCTGTTCAGGAAAATCCTTATCTGATAAGGGCCCCAAAAGCTGAGGACTGAAGAAGACATCTAGAGGTGTCAGCCTGCCTGCTAAAGAAACCTGAACCCTATGAGGTATTCTGAGTGGTTCTTGTGTCCCAAACAGGCTGGTTGCAGGAAAAACCAGGTAACAGGTAACTAATTATTCCTGGCCTTGGGGGTAACCTGAGTGCTGGTGATAAGGGCCTCTGGAGTCATTCCCTGACCAGCAGTGGCAGGGTTTCCTGGTGCAGATGCTGGCCCTGGGACAGGCTTGTGGCCGAGAGGCAGGTTCCAATGCTCCTGGCAGGTTTCCCCATGCAATAGTGGTTGGACAGTTGCAAGCAACAAACACCAGTTTGTTCCAGGGCCAAAAAGAACTGCATTTGTGCCCATAGGCATACATGAATAGGAAATACTGCCTCTGTACTTGTGTAGTAAACAGAACTCACTGCTCCCCTGCCTGTAGGAGTAACAGTAAGCACCCCCACTGAAGCTACTGTACACATTAATCCGAGCTCTAAGCTTATTCACGGGCTCTAAAATCAGACGCTGAGACACTTAATCTGTTGATTTGCTCTAATGCCGAAAGGCTAAAAATGAGATTGGCTCACTGTTACTATATTAGCTGTAACTAGCCAACATGTAGCATGCACCTTCCATACACACTGAACAAAATCCCTCCTGCTCCTTTCCCAGGTAAACCATAAGGTACTTGAAGAAATATTCCTTCCCAAAGCGCGCTACTTCCCACCTGTTCCCGCTTCCCCGCCGCTGGCGCCGTGGTGTTGCGGACAAGGGTTAAGCCCCTCTGGGACTGTCTGGGCAATGCTCCCTGTCCCAAGGCACGGCTCCCTGTACCAGCGAGGGGAAGGAAAGCAGGAAGGGCCGGCCGCGGGAGGGGCAACTCCACCCGGAGGAGGAGCACCGCTCGCTACACTTAAGCACCGTGACCGGCGCTGCCCCGCGGCCGGACCGGCCATGGCGGTGGCACGGGATTGTGTGGGATCGCTGCTGCGGTGAGTGCGGGATATCCCCGACCCTAATTCATCCCCGCTGCCCACGCTGATCCCGGCGGCGGGTCCGGCTGCCAGGGGACACCCGGCTCGGAATGGCTCCTTGTCGGCTCCTGCGCCTCGGGAGCAAAGGGCGCCTTGGGAGCGCGGGGCGGGCGGGGGCTCTCCC
>JAOXXN010000395.1:98806120-98818897 GCA_026770055.1 Myrmophylax atrothorax | reverse complement strand
GAGTAGGAGCCTGACAGCCTAAACTGCCTCCTGACCCGAAATGCCCGGGCTGCGCTCACACCCCGGCATCCGAGTGCCGTCTGTGCGCCGGGAGCGGGCGCGGCGGGAGCGCAGCCCTGGTGTCTGCTGGAGCCGCTCGTACTGGGTGACAACGTGAGCACAACCCGTGGCCTGTGCTCGCGTGCCAGGCGTGCCAGCACATCCATGGAGGTGCCGCTCTGGACGCTACCCAAAAATGCACCCACTGCTAGCTGCGGGTTTGGTATCTGCACAGTTCGTGTTTTATCAGGGAAACCACGGCTGCAATCTGGTTGAACCATGAGTCTCCTGACTAATTTCTGACCTCTTTTCTTTTTTTACTTCACTGTTACTGACGCTGTCATTTGCCAGTGAACCTTAACCTAAAAATGAAACCGTGCTATATCCTGGAACCACTCGTGTTGTGCAACATTGATTTTTGTGAGCAAAATTGAAGACCATTGCACCACATTCTTATACAAACATATGGGGCATGTTGCAAACAAAGATAAAGAGTGAAATATGTGTCCAGGGCTCAAGGCAGACTTTTAGTCCCTGTGTTCTCCTAAAAAAAATGAATTAATCTCCTCCACCAGCTTTGACATCAGAGTGAATGTTTGTGGCAGTGTCTGCAAGTCCCTCTCTAGCAGATTGTAGTTATCCAAAACAAATTACAGAAGATGCTAGAGTTTGAAGATATTTGATCTTTCAATTAAAAATGTGGTTTTTGTTTTCCACAGAGGTAGGATTCCTCTTTCCTTTAGGGAAGAGCTAGGACTTGATCCTTTTGACTTAAAGAATAATAAAACAATAGTGGAGTTGTCTGTATCTAACATGTCACTTAACTGTCTAATAGAACTGCATCTTAGTTTCTTTCCACCGCTTGTTTCCTGACTTAGCTTGATCGGCTTTTAATAGGAAATTATTTTTGGTAATTCCAGTCTAGTAGAGGAATTCTCTGCATCAGAAATTGATTTGTCTGGGGTTTGAGGACAGCTGCAACAAGAAAGGGTCTTTCTAGGAGCCCTGTATGTAGGCTGGCCAGTTTGAGTCTATAGTCCTGGAAAGAGAGTGACACACAAAAAAACCCCAAGCTTTCAGCAAAAGGCCCAGAAATGGGAGGGCTCACATTCTGTTTATCTGCCTTTATTTAATCATACTGGCTTCTGTCTCCTAGTACTTGTCCTTAGCTGAAAGCTCAGCCTGCCCTGGAGCTCACTCACTGCTTCATAAGTAAGCTTAGTTTAGAGATGATATTGACAGGCTTTGTTGAAATGTAGGTGAAATGTCTTGAATGTTAAATAGATTCCTAAGACTGGGACTGAGGAAGACAATGAAAGTCCTTATTTATTAATCTGATTTTTAAATCTGGTACAACTAGACAGCAGTGTGAGGTGATTGATCTTGAATCCTTTAGGAACTTCTGCTCAGAGCTTTAAAGTATGGCTTCTATACTTGTTAGCTTGGGTCCTGCCCATGAGCTGTGCCCCTAACCCTTTTCATTCTATATTGGCATGTATGTTTTGGGTGTTCCCCTTATGCTTTGTTATTTGTGAATGGCAACTCGGCTTAAGTCATGGGAAAGCAAACTTTTCAATGGGACTGGTATTATCCTGGGAAAAAAAATGGCAGTACTGTCATATAGGTCACTCAAGTAACTATTCTACATACAAGTTGTCAAATGTTGAGGGCTAACGAGATGTAACTAGCTGTGAAAACTCCTGAAACCCAAATGCTGCACTTTCTAATGTGAGGGTGCCCTGTGAAGTGGTGCCACCAGCTCCCAGGTAGGCGAGCAGGCTTCCTGTCTGAAGAAGAGACTCAGTGACTCAGAATGCGGGCTGCCCACGGACCAGTGGGCTGTTTGGGGGACTATTAACTTAGTCAGCGAAGAGATTGACAAACACGTCCTGTCCTAGCAGGTTTCCTTTCTGTGGAGCCTCAATGCCTTTGTCAGCACTGCTGTCACCTTGTCCTCCTCCCTGGTCTTGATTCTTCTACAGGAAGAATAGTGCTCTTAAATTTAAAACAGTGCCTGTTTCCTGAAAGTCATGCCAACTGGTCATCCTCACCAGCTTTGTTACAGGAAGGAGAGAGATTTCCATCACCATGTGTGTATATATATGCAAAATGTTGAAAACCAGGGACCTGGTGTGTAGACAGCACTACCAAGAAGGTATTAGTAGGAGCTACTAGAAGAGAACTGTTGAATATTCTCTTCCTTTAAAAAAATTAAGCTCCAGTAATGCTGAAGAGTTTATGAAGAAGGTAAATTTTGGTGTGAAAAGGAAAGGCAATAGCCTGTAATAGTGGTTCAGAATGAGAGCAGGAAATTAATTAATTGCTGAAGTCTGAATCTGTTCAGTCACAAGAAGTGATTTTCTGTGCATTCTAAAAGTATGCTTAAAGACCATATAAGAGGTTTGGAAAAGACAGTTATTCTCTGTGGTTGGTGTGGATTTTCGAAAAAGGTGTGACAAGGACATTGTTGGTTGAGTAACTTCATACCATTTCATTGTTGATCTAGGAATTCCTGTGTTCAGTCTCTGGCTGAAGAAAGAGGCTGCCATTTCTTTCCTTTACCCTCAGTGAAGGTATCTGAGAATAGATTTTCCTACATAAACTTGACCTTTTACACCTATGTGGGAAAACAAAATGGGGGTGCATCCCTTTCTGACCCCTGAGCAATTCAGTATTAAGAAGCAAAGGAGGTAAACTCCAGGGGAGTGGCAGACAAAATATTGTCTCCCTTTAAAAGATTTAGAAATCTATTCTTTGCTTCCAGGTGTCAGGCAGAGTGTAATTTTTGGCAAGTTGACTATTGAATTAGCCAATGTCATTAGACAGAAAAAAGCATTACTAAATGTAGAAGAGAGCAGGTCTGTGCCTCAGTGTGGGAGTAGGTAGTTACCAGTGTTGTGTGCTTGGTTTACCAAAGGTAAACAGTCCCTATTAAAACATGTGATTGCCCAGAAAAATGTAAAACCTCTTTCTGAAAGTGCTTGAATTTTTCCAGCTTCTCTGGCAGCCCTCTCCACCACTAAGCATTTACGTACTTGGATCTTAACTTTCATTTTCTTTGACTGCTTCTGATACATTAGGACAAAAACAGGTCTTTGTGTTTTTCAAAACTTGAAGTTTTATAGGCTGTAGATATGATTTACAAGATAAAGGCCTCGGCTGTTGGTAAGTCAAGCATAACTATATCAAAAAGCTCAGTTGCATTCTGATGCTAGGTGTTTTGAATTTGGATAATATGTTTGGGCTTCCTAAAGCAAACTGATATCTTAACACACAAGATTACTTTCAACTAATTTTTTATCTCACTGAGTGTTTATCTTGCAGATAAAGAGAATAATCTAAGTGACTAAATGCATTAAGAACTTCTGCCTTTTTAATTCAGTGTTAAAACCCATCAGCTTCACTGCAATTGTGACCTTGATGTCAGCTGAGCTAGAGGTGGCCCACATCTACTCGAAATTTGGTTTAATTTTACAAGTGCTTCATGGGCAAAAGAGAAAGTTCAGAGAGAGTATATCTATAGGGCTGTGTAATACTTAGTTTTGAAAGCAAGCTCCACAGGTCTAACATGATCTGTGAATTATCGTATAATGTGATTGTGTCATTGAACTCAAGAGTTTCTTCCTCCTTCTTGTAGAACTTGACATGACTGTTTTCATAACTGTATCGAATTTTTGTTTGTCTTAGATCTTTGATATCCGTGGGAGCATCTGTAGGAGCAGTGACAAAACAGACCCTGTTCCCTCCTCTCATGCCTGCAGGGCGACCTTTCCGTGTGTCCAATGCCTCCCGGAGCAGCCGAAAAGGAATTGTTGCAAGCAGTCTGCAAGAACTCATCAGCAAGGTACAGCAAACAGTCCCACTCTGACTGAAACTTCCAGTGAAATACAGTGTTCCAGAGAGGCAACTCAGACTCTGGTTCTTCTAAAAATCATTACGGGGGCAAGGGGGAGTTCGGGAGAATATGTCACATAAACAAGTCTTAATATGGAATTATGGGCTCTCTTTAGAATGCTGAAATATGCTGGTTTTTCTCAGACTTTAGATGCCTTCATTATATCTGCTGGAATAATTACGCTGGTTTTGGAGGAAGATGGCACAGTCGTGGACACAGAAGAGTTTTTCAAGTCCCTGGATGACAATACACACTTCATGGTTCTAGAAAAAGGACAGAAATGGACACCAGTAAGTGCTGACTGCTTCTTTCTCATTTGAGTAGAAGTGGATGGAAGAATGTTTGTGGCTGCTAAAATTGTTGGAAGGAGGGAAGAAGATGAAAAAAAATCCCCCAAAGAGGTCAAGGTATCAACTCCTTGTGGAGCCTTCCTGGATGAAAAATCAAGTTCCTATTTTTTATTGTCCCTTGTTTGGACATAGATCTCTTGGCAAAGATCTGCCAGGAATCGAAATAAAATATTGCAACTGAATTGTAGGGAAAATACCCTGCTTTTGGAGAACCTCGGAAATAACTTTGTTCTTGAGCCCTTTTGTAACATAAACAAAATTAGGACTTTGTATTTTTTAAATTCATGTAGTCAATGCCCTTAAAAGTTAGCTTTTAGAGCACAAAGAATGCTCAAATTAAGCAATCTAAAGCAAGTTCTTCCTTGTGAATGTACTAATAGTTCAGTGAAGCTTGGAAAAATGCCTGTGTTTAATTTTGCAAATAGTTAAAAGTTGGCATCAGAACCTAGTGTTAGTCTACAGGTTTCAAGATGTTTTGAGAACTATTAAAACTGTCTAGCTTTAGCCTTCTGATCTTATCAACTCAACGTCCAGTTAGTGGTTTTGTGTGGAAATAGTCATCTATACATTAATAACACAGTCAAACTCCTAACTGTCTTTCCCTTACGTGGTTGTTGCTAGAAAGCTGGCAGCAACATCTTTTCCACCAGGTGCAGGGCTAGCTGTGGAGCTGTAGGCAGGCATACCATTTTTGTGTTTGTACACATATGGCTGGATTGTATGGCCCTGTTTTTGCAGTCTCCTCTTGCAGTGTGGGCAGTCTGTACGTTTTCCCCCAAGATACCTCACTGGCTTATCAACCTGTTGCATCTAGGCCATGAACTCCAAGGGCAAAAAAGAAGTTGTATCCAGGGTGTGACACCACCTTGCTCCATTCCCCTCTGTCCTATCTGGCATGGCAGCAGCACAAGTTTGAATGCAGCCCATCTTCAGTATGTGCTGAATGACAGCAGGACTGTCTCAGCATCACAAGTCATCTGGAGTGTACCAGCAGCTCTGTTGTGCTTTATCCAAATACTCTGGGTACAAACAGGGAGGGTGTAGGGGGCTAATGATATACTGCTGTGTTTAACTTTGTCTGACTTATCATGACACTGAGTGCTGGGGTGACAGGTACAAAACGGCCCAGTCTTACACAACTTCATTGCTTCATTTAGCATGCTAAAAACAACCTGGCAGCTGCCAGGCCATTAACCTTGAGTGGAATGTGCTGAGTGGAGGATCCGGTGTATCCACTAGATGTCTCTGTAAATATGGGTTCTCTTTACTGTTTTCTTTTTGGTTTTCCTTTCTTGAAGTATACTGTTAACCCTGCAGCAGACAAGGGCTGTTTTCAATAAAGGAGGCTGGATTTAAGCTTGCAGATGACTTTCCATGCTCCTTCTCCTGTGCTTTTTCTTTTAAAAACTTATTATTAAACCCTATGCCTAATCAGCAGTTGTTCCCTCCCTGTGTCTCCTTTTAGCAGGAAGAAAAAGAAGTGTTATGAGCCAGGGTTTGAAATGAGGATGTGACTTTTCACAGATGTCATCTTTGTAGCTGTCTTTAAGAGTGCTTATCAGTACTATGTTCCTTCCTAAACAGAAGAACCTAATGTCATCCTGGTTATTTGGTGACCTGCTTCAGTGTGGACTAACTGTGCTGCCTCAGATAGCAACTGGAAAGTACCAGGATAAACAAATGGCAGGAACACTGTCCAGTGTCATTACCTGTGGCTTCAGTAGGCACTGAAAAAGCTCTATTACAGAAAAGAAATATTCAGGAGGTGCTATGTCACTCAAACTTCTGTGTCTGTTTGGAATAGCTTCAGGATCCTGCTCAGGACTCGAAAAAAAATCATAAGATACAGACTTGCTTTTCCTTGTGCTAATGCTTTTAATTCAAGTTTAGAATTGACCAAGAGCTAGCCCTAAGAGTGGAATAGGCAAAGCTGCTTCTGAAGAGCTACACTGTTAGCAATTGTCTTGCTGTAGTTTCCTGGGTCATGGTACAAGCTGTCTCTCTCTCTTTTCATTAGACAAAAAATGGAGTTGTTGCTGTGAGACAAAAGAAGAAAATGGGGGTAGCTAACATCACATTTGATTTGTACAAGCTGAACCCTAAGGATTTTATTGGCTGCTTAAACATCAAGGCTACCTTCTATGAAATCTACTCTATCTCATATGACATCCAATGCATGGGAGCAAAAAGCATATTGCGGTAAGTATGTTGCCACCACTGGTCAAGTGTATATTTAATGTAAAATCTGTGTTTGCTATTGGTTCTATGAAGAAGGTGTGTTTATAAAGTTAGTATTTTTTTTTATTTCTTACATGCTGACCAGTATGCTGAATCTTCCTTTGTAAGGTGGATAACTGACTTATAAAAAAACTTTCTATAGCTTTTAATGGTGGAATCTTAAATTTCCCTTGACACAAAAACCTTATCAGCTTGTATTTACTGCAAGGGTGTAAATACAGTCTCTGTTCTGCTGAGGGTATTTCCCCACACTTCTTTGACTTGTTTGAAGAGTGCAGAACGCTGAGAAGGAGCACTTTGACGGGTGGACTTCACAGGAATGAAATGAGAGGAATTTGAGATCTAATGTTAAAGTTTGCTCAGACTTTGCAATTACTATCTGCCAAATTCACCAGCTGAACTACACAGAGGCAAAGGAAAATGGAAGAGATATGACACTCTGTCTTAATGTGAATTTATCATATGTAGTAAGACTCTGAGATCTCACTGTTCTTAATCCAACTGGCCATGAGGCAGACTAATGGAGCTTGTCAATGATCAGTATCTCCTGCAGGACTAATCTGTGATGAGTTGTGAGTTTGGTAGAACTGGCTGTTGGGAAATGCTGTCTTACTCAGGGGCAAAGTAATACCTGTCCTGCCCACTGCTTTCAATAATAAAGTTGCTGCCTTGTCAAAACTAACTTTGTCCTGCCCTGATTCAAGAATACTTCTGAATTCAGACACCGTCTTCAAACAGATGCCATACTTTGGCGGCTATTTAAGTCTCTACCTGACTTTTCAAATTCTGGTTGAGACACAATAGTGTAGTATTGTTTCATTTTATTACTTGAGGACCTGATTTGACAGACAGAAGTATATGTACTAAGTGAAGTTTTCACTTCCCCTGAGTGACATGTCTTTAGTCTAAAGTCCCTCCTCTCCTGATGCAACTCAGCTAATTAGCACTATAATGCTAACCTTGTTCCCTATCTCTCAGTCTGGCCTCTCCCACTCTACTTGGGTGGTCCCTTGCTTAATCTTTCAGGATACAGCTGGTGTGACTGTAAAGGAAACTCATGTCCCTGGTCAGGCTGCAGTGATGATCCAGCTCCATACTACATCTGCCTGTAACACTGGCTTCATTAGGCTTCCTTCAAGGCAAAGGTTTGCCCTTGGACAGCTGCACTCCTCCAGTTCCAATGCTTGTCAAGTCTCTTGAGCCAAAACAAACTCTAGTCTCTGGCTGCCTCCTATGGAGCTGAGTATCAGCACTGGAACTTGCACTGCTACGGAGAGTTTGAAGTGACAATTCTGCCTCCCTGCCAAGACAGGGCAGCTGGTGAGAAGAGTGGTATTGGCAACAGCTGAAATAGCTGTGGAGTTCTTCTGGAAGCACTGTTAAATTACAGAGCTGAGCTGTAAGGGAAGTGCCAGTGGCAAGGTGGGAAAATAGTCTGCTAGCAAAGAACAGGGATGACAGAAGAGATAACCTTGGTATCCCTGAACACAATGGTGGGATGGCCTGTCTCAACTTGCTGTTTAAATAGGAGACAGGTGATGTTAGGTTCCCTCTGCTAATGGGTTCCAGATTACTAATTGTGATGCCCCTCTCCCTGCACCCACTTGCAGAGTGAAGGGAAAGGACTTAAAAAATCTACAGTTGTTTCTGAGTGGGAGGGACTGGAAGCCTGCCAAGTCTGATTAGTGCATTTCCTCTAATGGTGTCTCCCCGTAGTGTCCGACTGAAGGATCAAATGTCCAGTTCAGCAAATAACTTGCTCCATGGCTTAAGTGGCTACTGCTCTTGTGTGCAAGTGACACAGTGCAGCTGCTCAAAAGTTCAGTACCAGGTGCAGCTTTCTTTACAACTGTAAAGCAACTTGGCCTGTACTCTGATAGATGAAGAACATGCTGAAACAGCCCGTTTCAGGGAAGCGCAAATAAGGGTACTGTGTTCTTTAAAGGCTTCCCAGGCTATAAGTACAGGGTATTCTACCCTTCTGAAGCACTGGATTTCCACTGCAAACCTTCTTGCATCACAGTGGGGATAAAATTAATTTGTAGGAAGAAGGCTTTGCCTTTTCTGCTGAAGATCAAAGGATAAGTGAGTAGCAGCAGAGGGTTCACAGCTGCCTATTTTCTCAGACAGGAATTCAGAAAATCTTCCCTGGTTTTTTTTTTTTTTTGCAGAAGAGGAAGGCTAGTCTGGTTTCTGCATCTTCAGAAACTGATCCCATTCCAGGTTTGGACTGGCTCTAGTCCTTGTGTACCATTTCCCCAATAAGATTCAGACTTGTGAGGGTCTATTTAACTTCTGGGAGATGACTCAGATATAGCTCTTAGTACTGATATGTCCACTGTTTCATGGAGAATGGAAGGAAGATGCACCTACAACTAAGAGGAATAAATAACTATTCCAATATGACTATTCCCCTGTGATCCTGTGGTGATCCACAGTTTATATTGTGGACATGTGCTGCTTACCTGATGTTAGCTTTTGGATCTGTACTCATTCTTACACAATACTATGTATTTGAATTATGATACTTTTTTAATCTTTTAAAAATATGATAGCTGTGAACTGAGAATTCGTAAGACTTGTAGCTTGGACAGCCTTGCTTTGTCTGGCTTCACCTGTTTTCCTATTGGACGTCCTTTGTAATGTGATTGTTCAGCTTCAAATCTAATCAAGATTGTATTAGTGAATGACCTAAAGGTGAGGCATGAGGTGGATCTATGCTGCAGGAATGCTGCTGGGCCCCCAGGCAAAGCTGTCAGCTGTGGTGCTCTGGTAGTTTCAGTGGTGGCTTTGCAGGAGGACTGTAAATGTCTTGCAGGATGATTGCCTGCTTTGTTACATGTGTTCTCTAGTCAGCAGAACCAACCAGTTTTCTGTTAATTGAGTATTTTTGCTGAAGAAGGTATAAAAATGACCAGCTTCTCAAAAGTGAGAAGGAAGGAGAGAGTTTTTAAATGTATCAATTTAACTCTCTCATAAAGGTGGTGTGGATGGAGAGAAAGGGGGTAATGTAACCTAGTTGGTAATTTTTTTCTTAATCAAATGGCTTTTCTTCCAGGAAAGTGCTTCAGCTAATATCCCATGCAGCACAAATAACTGGACAGTTTCTCCTCTACACTGGAACATATATGTTGCAGTTGATGGGTGAATACGATGAAGATGACATGTGTACAAGATCAAGGCGAGAGTAGTGAACGCAGCTGCGCTTCTGATGCCGGATCTTTTTGGTGAAAGACCTTCTCTTCTCCAGTTATGTTTGTAATAATGTTATAGTAGGGGAATGTCTACTAATGTGAACTAACATTTTTCCTATTGGGGAATGTTTGTAGGCCTTAGTCATGAAATAAGTGTTTGATGTTCACAGGCTTTTAACACCTCAAAAGGATAGGTGCCTAATGTCTGAGAACCTGGCAGAAGGAGAGAGGGCAAGTTTTTGCCCCAGCAACTCAAAAGGGAGAATAGGTCTACTCAGAAACTTACATGCTTTGTAACCAGTCAGAATTTTTTTTCACCAATCCCAACATAGTTTGGTTGTTTTGGGGTTTTATTCATGGCTGTCTACTTGCATTCTGAGCAGACTAGGCTGTGAGGTGAGAGTGAGGGGGCTATGGCTTTTTTGTTTGTTTTTTTTTAATCCTTAACAGTGCTGGTATCAGTGTCAAACCAGGATTGAGGTACAAGGTAAAGTGTACTTATTTACTCCTGCTAGCAATGGAATGACATAATACAACAGCAATCTTAGTTCAGTGACTGACTAACCTCATTAAATCTAATAGGAGATTGCACAACTACTAAACAGAAGCTTAAAATTTAGCCTTACTTCCCTTAATAAAAACATACTATTACAAAAAACGCCATTATATTGTTCTTCAGATGTTTAGGAAGTTCAGGTTAGTATACCTCATATCAGTGGAAGAACCTGATATATTTCTTTAATGAATGTCACGCCTGCCTCAGTATTGAATAATCTGCTATGGTTTAATGAATATGGCTCATAAGTAACCTGTTGAAGCTTCGTGCAGGGGTTAAACCATCACTTCTGTAGTTTTTACTGTTCAGTTACAAGATGACGCTATATCTCAAGTTGTGCTGGAGGTACATGTAAGAGATTTTGATGCCCCTGTGTTCAGTGGAGAGCAGCAGGACACTGTATAGTCTTGTATGCTCTAAAGTGAATATTTCTGGTATTACAGTCTCCCAAGACAAGCTGTATTAAAGGGCAAAGTCAGTATGGTCAGCTTTCAGCAAGCTCTTCATCAACAGTGTAACAAATTGGAAAGCAAGTAGCCTTAGACATCTTGTGTCAAAATGCAAACTCACACTGGTGAAGGGAAAAAGCCCAACTTGGGTTGTTCATAGGTGTGGCTTTTTGAGTTTTTTGTTTGCTTGCTCATGAAGAATTTAAGACTGAAAGCTGTTAAGGAGACAGTAAAGACAGAGGTAAATGTGTCTGATCTGACAGTTGATGTCACCTAGTAAGAGAAGTTCTGGTGCAGAGAGAACTAGTGGGCAAGGGAAAAAAGCAGTGGCAGTGAAAGGCAAAAGATCAGTATGGACCCCCACAGTGCTTGCCATGCCACTGAGAGAGGAATCCACTAACTGTGTGCACCAGCTGCATTGATCAGTTGGAAGAAAACCTAATCTGCTAAAAGAGAAGCAGGAGGATGGAAAAAATGAAGCGTCATGGTTGGTGAGATCTATTCTACCTGTCAGCTGGGTCTGATCACTTGAAGTGTCACTAATGTGGGAATATTGCTCACTTTCCTGTGCTTATTTTACCTTCCCCTTATAGATGTGGCTTAGCCAGCTGGAGCTGCATCTTTCAAATCACTGTTGTGATGAAAAGCAGCCTAAATCCAAATGTTAAAGAGACTGATGGATGCAAGTTTGGTAGGTCTCTGCCTGTCTCTTCAGCAGTGGTATCACAAATTAATAGACAGCTAAGAAAAACCTTGGGTTTTTTTCCGGAGTTCTGTTGTTTCCCATCTACTTCTGAGTGTTTGCTGGAGGAGAGAGGGTATGCTGCTCAGATAAGGGAAGGACTTGTTCTTTCCCAGTTTCTCACAGGGAAGAATGCCTGGAGCTTGCAGCACTGCCAGGTGTCCTTCAGAAGAAAACAATAAACTATTCTGGGAGTAAATAGAAAAAGGTTCTATTAAAATGGAAGCTCTATATTTTATCTCTATTGTTCGTGACATCCCCACACACATGATTGTTGCTATGTTAACTATTGGCCAAAGTCTTTCTCTCACTGTCAAGGAATTGCATTTAACTGACTTTGCAAAGACTTTGTCGTTATTTTTTTCTCAGCTTTTAAGGACTATTTATTCAATTAAACTCATTTCTTGAAAGCCAATTCTATTAAATGCTTCAAAGACTATTTATGTTGCTAACGTTAAAAAATAAATAAAACAACTTGTATAGTTCATGATTGCTTTGTTTGAGTTGCTTCTTTAACATCTGTAATACAAAAGCTTTGCATGTCTCAGCTGTGCAGATCTCTAATTCCAGCCTTCTATAGCCAGAGGCAATTGTTACAGAACTAACACTCCATGGTTTCCACAGGCATTATCTGGGAACCTAACAGTGATCTGAAATGCTAACTTGGTATGAATTTGCAATGTTTTAAACAGCTGCTGCTTTGACAGCTTAACACTTTTAAAACTTGAGCTGCTGAAGGTCATGTGAGCTGCAGTCTCCACCTCAAAGCATTTGCCTCTAATTCAAAATGCAAACTGCTGTACAAAATAGCTCAGCTTTGATAGTTTCTCAAAATGAGAGAAATGTCTTGGAAATTGTATCTGAAATTATTTTGTTGTTTCTGACTCTGTCTTTCACAGGCTTATTATTTGGGGGCTAATATTTGCTTCTTTCCTTCCGGAAAGAAAGTTTTGGCTTTGGGTCACACTGGAGGAGTTTGTCATTGAGTTGGAATCAGTTTGAGGTTTTGTTTTTGTTTTTTTTTACAGACTGCTTAGGAAACATAGTTTTTACTTCAACTCTATATGGTACACTGCAAAGAAAAATGTCAGCTTTTATCTACCTTTCAGAAAATTATATACAAATGCAGTACAATGTTTAGCAACACACAGGAAAACTAAAAGCACAGGTTCTTAAGGGCAGGTGTGGAGAGAAACTACATTTTTCTACTTGACACTTTCAGCTTTAGCTTTTCTTTCCATGCACTCGGTTACCCTGCACTTGGTCCTCTTGCAGACAAGGCTGGTAGCAGTGACATGTAGAAGGTGTGAAACA
>JAOXXN010000395.1:98776214-98790602 GCA_026770055.1 Myrmophylax atrothorax | reverse complement strand
TTTTATTATTTTCGTGTTTAAAGCGGCCAGGCTGCGGCTTAGAAGCGGGGAGGGCGGCAGAGCCCGGGCGGAGCGGAGCGGGGCGGCGGCCGCTGCGTTTGAATCCCGGTGCCCGCCCGGCTCCCGCTGCCAGCGCGGGCAAGGGAGCGGCGGGGGCACGCCAGGAATCCGGCAGCTGCCGCGGGGCCGCCACCCCCCGCCCCGGCCCTGGGCAGGGCCTCCAGGGCTCCGCAGGGGAGTTCCCAACCTACTTCTCTCTTTTCCTCTCTTAGTTTTGGGAAGTGATAAGTGATGAGCATGGCATTGACCCAGCCGGAGGCTATGTCGGTGACTCAGCGCTGCAGCTGGAAAGGATCAATGTCTACTATAATGAATCATCTTGTAAGTGTGGGATGGGAGGGGTGCGAGACGGGGGACTCCGTGGGAAGAGGCACAGGAATCTGGAAGACAGCAGGCTGGTGGTATTGCACATCTGACCTCACTCCTCTCGTACCCTTAGCCCTCTAGCTGTGCCCTGCTCAATCCACTATCAAAAAATACTGTCTACTTTCTTAAAAAGTGAGAAGATGATTGGGTATTATCTCCCCAGACAGAGATAAGTGGCACAAGGGGCTGTCCTTTCAGGTCAGGAGGTGGAGGTTTGTTTATTTTTTAACATTATGGCAGGTGTTTACTCTTCTAACACATATTACTTATTCACACATATTACTTCATCACATCCATCTAGTCGATTATCCCAAATTAAACTGTTGGTTGCATGAGCCGGCATCTGTAGCACTCTCTCTAATTTCATGAATGAGAGGGTTGGACCACAGGTGATAGAGAACTGAACAGTGATTCATTAATAAGATGGCAGAGGCGTCCAAATCTCCCGAGTCGCTCTTGTGTTGAAACAGTGTAAAATGGGAGTCTTGAGTCCTTTGGTCTATTGACATGAACCTGAAAGTGTGAATGTTTCATCTTTGTCCAGCCCGGGTTAGTTCATACTATTTACCTGAATTTGCTGGAACAATTTCAATTTGGTACGGATTGTTTATTTTGTGCTTTGTGGTAGATACGCTGACTTGTACTGTTTGCTATGTACTCCAAGTAGATCTGTCACTGGAGGAGAATCCTTCAAGCATAAAAGCTTGTAAGATGTCAGGATAATTTGAACATAAACACTTTACTCTCTCTGTTATTCACAGAAAACATTACCTACTTTCTTATAAATAACATGTAAGCCATTTTTCTAATCAGAAACTTCCTTCTTTCATATCTATTGCTAATAAAGAGCTTACAGAATGTAATATAGCATCTATAGAACCCAAAAGGTGCCAGCTCTATTTTTCAAGCTGAATTAATTTGTTCCTGTGGTGCTGGGCTTTGCACCACTGTGACTTTCCATACAGAAAGTACTTAAATATGTATGAACTATATATTAGACTAACAACATGACATATTTTTGTATTAAGAGCATTAACTTTGTTAGTTTATTTCAGAGCATTAATGCTTACTTTCTATTGCAGCTCAGAAATTTGTACCAAGAGCAGTCTTGGTGGACTTGGAGCCAGGAACCATGGATAGTGTGCGATCCGGTCCTTTTGGGCAGCTCTTTCGGCCTGACAATTTCATCTTTGGTATGTGGATGTTACTTTTTTAAAAACAAAGCTCTTTTTTGTAAAAAACAAAGCAACAGTTTGGTTAGCAAGTGGATGGTCAAAAAGCATTTAATCACTCTATTATGACATGATCCTACTGAGAAGTCCTAATGGCTAACAAGGTAATTTTAATTATCTGTAAGTCAGTCAAAAGGTCCCATTAACTGAAAAAGTCATTCTTCTATTAATCATTCCTTCAATTAGCATGCTGCTGAAAGTTTCCTGTGGTATTCAGATAAAGTACACTTGCTTTCCATATACATGAACTCCAGAGAAATCCTGAGGCAACTTCTTAACAACAAAACGCATGGAAATTCTGCAGAAAATGGAGGGAGGAGGGAAAACCCCAACGACAAACCAAACAGACTACTTTTCAATTGAATTCACATTAAATGCTTGAGCACTGAATTGGTTTTAGGCTGTGTAATTAAACCTTTTTAGAAGATCCTTAGACTATAGTCATAGTGGAAGAAGACCAACTGTAATATGAAAAACACTGTTATATATAGCCAGTTACTGGCTAGTTATTTTCCAGCCTAGTGAGGAACAGTCTGAGAGTATGTAGAGAACTGGTTTTGCAGTGTTCTTGCAGGGGTTGTTTTTGCCTTCACTATTTTACTTTGGAATTTTCTAGTACTTCCCATTTAAACTTAAAAATGTACATTACCCTTTTTTGGCAGCCTTGTGAAGTACAGAAGCATTATCAGTTCCTCTGCACTAAAGGAGAAACAGCACTTGGAAGTTAAGTGATCCACTTGCTGAAACAGGAAGTCTGAATGAAAGTTACCATGAGAACTCTCATGTTCTTTTGGTTTCCAAGTCTGCACTAGCCATAAACTCATTTCCTCCTGACCAGGCAAGCTTAGGTTGGAACTTAGTTTGGTGTCTCATGTTAACATAAGGACAGGGACAAACAGAGAAAAGATAAAAATTATTTGGGTGGTATAAAACAAACTTAAGTCTGGGTTGTTGCTGGTGAGGCAGAGAGTAAAGAAGCCACACAGAGTCTCTGTAAGTCTTTGACTTAAAACTTTCAGTCCTATCCCTATTGTTCCTGTAAATTCCATGCAGTGACGTTAACAGTCTCTTCCAAAGGAACTCTAAGTTACAATAAGTACAACTAAGCTTAGGGAGAAAAGCCATAGACATAGTGAGTTTATGAAGTATATTTCTGTATTCAGATTTCTCCTTTCATTCCCTTTCCCCTGTATGGACCACACAAGCCCTGGGAAAGTGAATTCACCCGATCTATGGAAATACCTGAACTGGTGCTTTACAGTTTGGCACACCACCAGTAAAACCAGAGCAAAATCAATTCAGAATGTCTTCAACAATGGTCCAGTTCACTGTACTCCCTTCCTGCCAAGATAACAATGAACCAACAGCATGTGATCAACCCATATCTGACAGAGGCCCCTGCCAGCATCAGGCACTGTCCTCCCAACCTGCTGAATAATGTAGAATGGCTGAGCGCTGAAGTAATGATCTTCTGTGTCAAAAACCAACAAAGCATTTTGTTTTCTCTTTAAAAATCTGGCCTGGGCCCACAAAGGATTTTGTGGCAGAAGCTGGCAGTCCCGTACTTGCTGTACCCCAGACTGTTAGGGCTCGTTCTAATGGAGTTGTTTTCCAGCTCTGCTTGTATCTACCTGCACATGCCTGTATCTCCATAGCCAGTAGCTGTGACTATCAGTCAGGACTTCATGCAAGTATATTGAATACATGATCATATATTCCAGGTATGGGAATTTTATCTCAGAGACCAGCAGGAGATTTGAGATGGACACAAAACAATCCTTATACCTGAATGCTTGTGTTGACAGGGTAATGATCTAAAAGCTGAAGAAACACAGGAGGAAGGATCTCGCTGTGTGAGAGCAGTAGGTCTCCTCGCCCTCCAACAGCAGACAGCTGCCCATCAGGAACTGCTCTGAACTCTGATGTACCTCTTTGCACTAATCAGTTTTTGTTTGTACAGTTTTGCACTTGTCTTTCTTTTCTTGTGTATGCCCTTGCTAGGTTTGCTACACAGATACAACTCCAATTAAGTTGTATGAATTGGTGGGGGCAACCACAAAAAGGCTGTCAGGCAGTCAGAGGCAAGTTCTGCAGCAAGGCTCTTCACAATAGGCTTCTAAGCATTAGCGTGCAAGCTACTGCTCTTTCTTACAAGGTTGGTGTTTTCTTTTAAGCAGTGAAGAGAGGAAAAGAGTGAAAGGAAACAGTTGCCATTTTAGGGATTAAAAAATAAATTGACTGTTAGACAAATGGCTTCTCTGCATGTGCGGCTCAAGCTGAATGTCTTTGATAAGCCTACAATGTGCTGAAAAAAGAAACTGATAGAAGGATCTGGGGGTGCCAAGAGTGCAGATAAGTTGTGAAGTTGCTTTGTGTAGACTTCTTTAGATCCTGGCAATGTACAGCGAGAAATGACAGAGGCAGTATGCTAGCGATGGGCTGCATATAATGCAGAGCTTCCAGGGCCGGCAAAAGACTTGCCAAGTCCCAAGTTTTGTGGACACAGGCTCATTTTCCACCTAGAGAATTTAGTCCTGGTGGAACTTGATAATTTTTATGTGTTTGCCTAAGATTTTCAGAGACCAAGTAGGTAGGTACCTGATGAGCGGAGGTCATCCAGTAAAGTTTCACAGGATCACAATCAGGATTCCCAGATGTGTGGCAGAAGTGATACCTCCAGACTGCAAGTAAGAAGTAAGAATGGGTAAGAAGTCTGGAGCTTTCAGAGTCTATTTTACATGTTCTGTGTGGTGGTCTTACAGTGCTATAGAGCCAATGGGTCTGAAAGTATAAGATTACTGGGTGTGAACAGAAGGAAATCTCCAAGAAAATGTCAGAGACCCTAGGCATGTGGCTGATGAAGTGGATGCAGTGCAGTGTTGTCACAGGAGCAGCCAATAGTGTGCTGGAGGGAAGCCATTAGTTTTGGTGTAGGCAGCCACTGGTACAGTTGTACGAAGCAGTTTAGATGCAGAGGTTATGTTAGTGCAATAGAGAGGTGATGATGCAGTAGCTGTGTGGGCATTCTGGAGTTTGTGTGATGCAGAGTAAGAGTGAGGGAGTCTAGTGCAGTGCAGGACCCAAAGGAGGACATGTGCACATCTGTGTTAGTCATGCTACCTTCTAAATTTTGCAAACTTAATCTGCAATCAAAGCAAAAGCAAGTAAAATCTGTGTCTACTGATTTTTTTCCATGTGAAAATACAATTTTCATGTTTGTTTCAGTAATTGCCACTCTTCTCTTACCTAGTTTTTTGTTCCTGTTTCTCACTCCCTATCTCACTGCCCACTGAAGAAGGACAACACAATGTTTACACAAGAGGCAACCTATAAGATAAAGTCCTAAACTCGGAATTTAGCTCTGTTGTGATCCTTCTTCATTTTGGAGTGATGTTTGCTTGTTTGTGTGCACCCTGACGTGCTACCCTATCTGTAGGAGGGGCTCTGACCAAGCAGACTGCAGATGGTTACAAACATATTTAATTCTGGAAGGATATTACAGAGTGCTTTGCCCAGATGGACAGGAAGTGCTGAGCTTCCTAGGCTCAAAGGGAGAAAAATATAGGAGCATACAGAACAATGCATTAACTAACCAAACACATCATGAGGGAAACCAAGCATTTATGCAGTGAAAATAAAGTGCATAATATTTAAAAGAATATCCCAGCCAGCAGTTTCCCTGGCTGTTGTGTTTGGCACCAACACAGTGCACTGGGAATTGAAATGAGACATGGTAATAGGAAGGGAGGGGAAGGTCTTGGAGAACAACTCAGAATTTTTCAGCATTACACTTAATTCTGGAACTACTGGCTCTTTCTGAATACGACTCGGAGGAGTGAGTTCAGAGGCACAATGTATGTATATAGTAGTCACTGTGAGGAACAGGAGTATTAAAAAACTGATGTGCCGTTTAATCCTCCTTGTTATCTAATCATAACAAAATGGTGGCATAACAAATGATCTGGACTGTTCATCTTAACTAATTGAGTGGCCCACAAAAAGAAAATAATCTTGGGGAAGAAAAGAAGGGGTTTATGAAATGTTAGTAATCCAATTTTGCAAGTTACTTTGCACATCCTGAAGAACTGTGAGTTTTTAGGGAAACCAGTAAAACCTAAAAGACACTTAACTTCCAACTTTTTGAAATAACATACTTGAAACTTCTGTTGATAAATATTTTCATTCATGAAATTAAAAGAGTGTAGTTCCTGATATAGCAAGTTAAATAGTATTTCTGAAGCTCAGCTTTGTCCTTGAATGACATTGTTGCCTCTGTGTCTCATGAGAACAATCCAAGAATCTGTCATTTAAAAATATGTATCTGTGATTAAGCCTTGTATGCATCGTGGTCCTTATAGACAAAGCATTTTATGTTTACAGAATAATCTGGATTGGAAGTGTAAAAGCTTTCAAAACAAGAAGTCAAGCCATCTTTGCATTTATGAAAGGTAAAATGGCAAAAAAACTCACAAACAAAACCCAACAAAAAACAAAAGCCTGGCCAAAGTTATGAATGAAAACTGCCAGAGATGATTTAAAAGTTTATGTTGATACTTTCAGAGATTTTTGTAGGCAAAACTGAAGAGCAGTTATCTACCTGACAGATTTATAGCAGCTTCTGTTACAGATATGAATCCATTTAGCATGCAAATATCAAACTTTACTGGTAATTTTGTGTATTTTCTTTCCCTTTTGTATGTTATTTTAGGACAAACAGGTGCAGGAAACAACTGGGCTAAAGGACATTACACAGAAGGGGCAGAGTTGGTTGACTCTGTGCTTGATGTAGTAAGAAAAGAGTGTGAACACTGTGATTGTCTGCAAGGATTTCAGCTCACTCATTCCCTGGGAGGAGGAACAGGATCTGGCATGGGAACCCTACTCATCAGCAAGATACGAGAGGAATATCCGGACAGGATAATGAATACGTTTAGTGTCATGCCCTCTCCAAAGGTTTCTGATACAGTGGTGGAGCCTTATAATGCCACACTTTCAGTCCACCAGCTGGTTGAAAATACAGATGAAACCTACTGCATTGACAATGAAGCTTTGTATGACATCTGCTTCCGCACCCTGAAGCTCACCACTCCAACGTACGGTGATTTAAATCACTTGGTTTCTGCCACCATGAGCGGGGTAACCACATCCCTGCGTTTTCCAGGCCAGTTAAACGCTGACCTCCGGAAGCTGGCAGTGAATATGGTCCCTTTCCCACGCCTTCACTTCTTCATGCCAGGCTTCGCTCCTTTGACAGCCCGAGGCAGCCAACAGTACCGAGCACTCACTGTTCCAGAGCTCACCCAGCAGATGTTTGATGCCAAAAATATGATGGCAGCCTGTGACCCGAGACACGGCCGATACCTGACAGTGGCTACCGTATTCCGCGGTCCCATGTCCATGAAGGAGGTTGATGAGCAGATGTTGGCCATCCAGAACAAGAACAGCAGTTACTTCGTGGAGTGGATCCCAAACAATGTCAAGGTGGCAGTGTGTGACATTCCGCCCCGTGGTCTCAAGATGGCTTCTACATTCATTGGCAACAGCACTGCTATTCAAGAGCTCTTCAAAAGGATCTCGGAGCAGTTCTCGGCCATGTTCAGGAGAAAGGCCTTCCTCCACTGGTTCACAGGAGAGGGAATGGATGAAATGGAATTTACAGAAGCAGAAAGCAACATGAATGATCTGGTTTCAGAGTATCAGCAATATCAAGAAGCAACAGCAAATGATGGAGAGGAAGCTTTTGAAGATGATGAAGAGGAGATAAATGAATAAAGAGATTGGGTGTGTGATTTTTTTTTTCTTTTTCTCCCTCAGGCCAAATTCTCAAATGTGGATTTCTGATAATTAGGCTTGTAAATCTGTATTTACTTAAAAAAAAAAAGAGCATAAATTTCAGATGATAGAGGTGCTTTCATAGTCCATTGAGGTCACTGAGAACACTCAGCATTTCTGGAAATAAGCCATTTCTACTCATGAGACAAACATAAGGCATTCAGTTAAGGTTTTGGCCTAAGAGTCTGAAAGCAGAGATTGCTAGTTTGGGATCTTTTTTGTTCCAAACTGGTTGTCATCCCTAAAGTTTTAGAGGAGAAGATGTAAAATAGGCCTGGAAACCTATAAATTAGAGCTTACTATTTTCATCCAGCTATAGGTAAGAAAATCTTGTGGGTTTGAAGTATTAATTCTGTACCAAATGTAAAATACTGAACTGCCAGAAATAAAATTTATTCATAATAAAAAGAAGAAAAAATTTTTACATATTCTGTACAGTAACTGCTAACTGTGATATTTGAATCCAGTCCTCTAAAATAAAAATGAATAGTATCCTCCCAAACAGAAGTGTTTTGGGCAATCAACACTAAATAAATATCCAGTGAACTGCAGGCTTGAGGCTGGATTTGTGTGATGTGACTTCACACTTGCTGCTGAATAATCACAGATTATATATAAGAAATCTATCCCTTTGTTGCATGTTCTTCATGAATCCCTGGGGTTTAAAGTGACACCCCAGGATCTTGCTGGTCCCTTGTCTTTCTGGCTATCAGCAGTTGCTGATGCTGTTCTTACCTCTATTAAGCCCAGTCCATACAGCTTGAAATGCAGATACTTCACAGCTCATGATGGGAGAGGGGCACAGGCCACGTGTCAACAGATCTCACTACTTAGGTTTCTAAGTTCAACGCACCTACAGAGGCAGTGCATGTTTTGCTAGCAAGATAGGTTAAAATAACTGGACAGATCAAGGTTGAAGTACAAGGGCATTTATCCACAATACTCAAAACAGCCGGCAAAATGAAAGATTACTAACAGGGTTATCTGCTCACAATAAAGCCAAACCAGAAGGATCTCTGCCTAAGCCAGCTGACAAAGGGATTGCTGGGCATTCACTCCTCATGCATGCTTTATGCTTCTGCTCATATCAATTAAACAGCATTTCTCCATTACAGAGCCTCTACCAGAGAACACTCTGTCTACATGGAGTCTCTTATTTAAGTCAGTTTCTAGGCAACAAAACAAGCAAACAAAGGAGAAAGCTCTGGAAAGCCAAACTTTGAATGTTTCAGGAACTCTTTGTTTTTCCTTCTTGCCTTCAGAAGCACTTTCCAAGCAAAAGTGTTGCTCAATACTTAAAAAGGCACTTTACAAACATAGTGTAATTTCCAAAGATCCATTGCTCCTGACAAGATGATGTTATGTTTTGTCAGTTTGGGATTCAGGGAATGAGTCAGTATTTTACAAAGTATCTGAACCAGGCAACTGTTAATCACATAACCTGAAGCTGTATGCCTAATTCTATTCTACACAGAAATGGAACTAAACTAACTTTAATCAACTACAAGTTTTTCACATAAAGTGACATCAGGGGTTGAGACACAGTCACTGGAACATACTAACCAAACTGGCGTTGGCATAGGGGTGTAGGCAGGGATTGGGAGGGCCTGCCTCTTTGTCTTTAGGAGGGTCATATGGGAGTCAACAAATTCACAGGGGCCACATTCTCTGCAATGTCTAGTGATGCCTAAAGGATTTATGAACAGCAATTGAGCACCTTTAAACATGCATTCTATAAATGCGAGATGTGGCTATGTATGAATCACAGCACGAGATAAAGTTACAACATAATATGCATTAAAGAGAATTAACATGTAGTACAATACAAAAAGAATCCATTGGGAATAAAGCCAATAAACGTCAAAGTTTAGTTTGGAAATGGCAGGCTATTGGCTTTGAAAGGGAGGAGGATGCATTACAGACTCAGAGCCTGCCATCACACAGCTGTGGCACAGGCTTTCCAATTACAACACCAGCACAGTTACTTCTGAATGAAATAGAACTAACCATCTCAGAGTTTGTGGAACTGCATTGTGTTATAATACAAAATTCATAACTAAGTCCAAGCCATAAATTCTGATATTGCTCTGAAAAAAACTTTCATACTTTAAAAATGCCAGGAATCATGGTGTTACTAAACTACTGAGTTATTTACCCAGTGAACCAGCCTGTTCTTTATTGCTTTTCACACACTTGACTCAAAAGGCAGAATATAGGCTGTGGAATCCAGACTTGACAACATCCTCTGATCCTCCTTTGACTCACCCATTCTTTCACATGTGTTTACTTGCAACTGTTTGAAGTGAGTTTTTAGAACATGTGGAGATGGGTGAGGAAAACTACTGCTCTCTTTAGAAAGAGACAAATCTTCCATCTGATCTTAGGTGGGGGGAAACCCAAGCCACCAAAACAAACCCAGGAACCTGTAGCAGGGACATCATGAGGACCACCTTGCATCTAAGCAGTAAGAGAGCCACACGAAGCACAAATGCTTCCCGTTCCTCATCAGTCAACCAACTCCAATCATCTTCTTTTCCTGACATACAACTCCAAATTGTTTTAGTAACAGGCTTAGTGAACAATTCCTTCAGCTGTCCTTCTTCCTTTCAAATAAATTCCTGCTTTTTCCTTGGAAACTTGGAATTTTGAAGTCTACATGCTGAGTCCCACCTAGTTTTGTTGCTCCTCTCACATTCCTCACCTATGTGTTTTTCATTTCCCCTCTGGATTTTTCAACCTTGTCTCTTGCACCTTTTATTTCTGTGGCCTAGCCCACCTTCATTTTCTCTCTTTTTTTAGTGCTTGCCACAGAGCAATACTTAGAAGCAGCTGCCAGGACAAGCCAGACCTAAGCAGGCCTGGAAGCACAGCTCCCAGTGCCAGCCAGTTGCAGACACCCGGGTCAATAGTAGCATGAGGAGAAAAAATGGCAACCTACACCACTTACACCACTTGAAAACAGGGAGTGGGTGAGGTGTTGCATGGGAAGAAGGTGTGGTATCAGGACAGAAATTGGAATCTAACCTGATGAGCCAGCTTCTTTGCAAAACCGCCCTGGGCAAAGTCAGGAAGGAATGGGGCAGGCTCTCACCTTAGACATGAGAGTCCCTGTGCATTCCACACTAACCAAGCCACCTGGGGCTCTTCATTTCTCTGCATCCCACGGTTACTGCTCTCCATTCCTTCTCTTGCACTTTTATCGCCTTAGGAAAAGGTGCTCACCTCTTGGGAACAGAGTCAACCTGGGAAAGAGGATCTAGATCTGCTCCTTCTCCCAGCCTTGGGAGGAGCAGGGAACTCACCTGCTCCCTCCGCGCTGCACAAGTCCCTGCGAGTTGAAGCAGCTCTGCTCAATGTGTTTGCAACAAAAATTAATCCAGGGTTATTGGCAGCCATGGCACAGATGAAACTTGATTTTCTTGATTTACGTTCAATGACCTGACATCTTAAATTTGTGAGTAGGAAGAGGCTAACTGTCCTCTTCTAAGAAACAGGTTGGGTAAAATGTTTTTTTTTTTGTTGTTTTTCACCATCAGATTCTGCGATTTTTGGCACAAAACACTGAGTTAAGGCTAAACAAGTAAGTTAATGCCCTAAAATAAAGGTAAAGGAATGCTAAGGGCAATATTATGCTCTTACTCATTGCATGCTGCAATTAAACAAGAGTGGAATTTGAAAGTAGACAGCACAAACAGGGAGTAAGAGAAAACACTGCAGAGGTCTGGTAGTGCCATTGTGAAGAGTCAGGTTAAGGGTTTGGGGGCTTGAGTGGTTGGTTGTTGTGTTTTCTGTTGGTTATTGTTATATTTAGCATGGAATGAAGAAATGCAGAATTCTGCCCTTTACGGTGTAAGCACAGCTAGTCCTCAGCATGGGCTACAAATTGCCTATACCAAACATGAAGTGTTCAGTTAAACTGGAGGGGAGAATAGAACAAACAAGGCATTAATACAGAACATGTGTAAGATACAACACTAGAGCACATGCACAGAGTTCAGTCACTGCTTTAGCAGCCTTGCAAAACTCAAGTTCTATAAAACAACTTTACTATTGCAATCAATCATTCTAAACTTCAATAATTAAGGAAATAAAGTTCAGTTTTTCCAGCTTTCCTGTGTTTAACAACAGAAAATGCCCAGTAAACATGCCCTAAATTGCTGTATTTGCTGTTTCCCTTGCCCCTCTTCTCTGTAAAGCCAGGCAACATCAGAGATGGAAAAATCTTCATCGTAAAGAAGAAAATCCAAAAGAATCATTTCCATAAACAATTTACTTCAAATAACTTGAGCAAAGGCTCTGACCTCTCAGACAACTTTGTCCTCCTACTGCTTTACTGCTTTCCATTATGTTGCAATATACAGATGGAATCAATCACCTCACCCTGCCCTCTGACTTGTAAGCCTCAAAGAAGTTCTGATCCAGCAAAGAAGCTTGGTTTACTTTTCTTCCCCCCTGAACTACCAACCATGCTTCCCTATCTTCTACTGGGAGTGAGAGACAGGCTGTTAATTTTTGAACAGCTGAATTCTCCAACTAATGAATCCTTAGCTCGCAGCAGACAACCAGAAGCAGATTATTCAGACAACTGCTTTCAACTAAGCAGAGATAAAAACACCATAGCTTTAGGTTAAGCAAAGCAGTATGAAACTCAGACAATCTTTGGTTTTGGCTGCTGCTTTTGTGCTTTTTGAGCACAATCTTGTTACCCTAATATAATAGAGAAAGTTTTGTACTGGTCTGAATTCTATACCAAGAAACTAGCAAATAAAGACAAGCTTTGTTCAGAAAAGTACTGTTTTTATTGACTCAAACTGTATTTACACAACACATTCATATGTTCAATATTTTACAGAACTCTGTAAAAAACTGACTAGTAAAACTGCAGGAGCCAAAGTGAGTTTAATTTAAGACACTGAACCACGAATACATTTTAAGATATTTAAGCAACTGTCCAGTTTCACTGTCAACTTATATGGCAGTTCTCTGTAGAAAAACTCTTTCTAAAATCAAAATGACATGAAGGGGAAAGGGTCAGGTAGTTTTGCAAAGCCAGTACTTTGTAAGACCAGATTTTCATATCTAACAATACATTTTGAATGATTTTTTTTTGGAAGCAGGTCACATACAAGTATAGTTTAGATAAATAATCAAAAAACCCTTTGATTTTTGTAAGCTTACAGACATTAAAAAAAAAAGAGAGAGAGAGACCAGTGCCACAAAGGTTGTATATGAATCTGAACTGTTTCAAAGCTGGAAAGGCTCAGTTCTGGCATTCCACTGCAGCTCAAATCCAATCTATGCTTCTTCAAATGGCAAATGAGAGATGATCACCTTTTACCAGTGAACTGATGATCTCGCATCCGTACATCAGAGGCAGAACATCCTTATCACATGAGATCACTCTTCCATTCATTCATAATACAGTTTGATTGAATAAATATTGTTTTGTTTCCAAGTACAAACTAGGTGAGTTTGTTTCTCTTCCAGAGTGCAAGTCAACATCAGTACACACCTCACAGTTAAAATGGCATCCCTCCTCTGATCTGCCTAGCGACCTGTTCATCTGTTGTCTCCTCTTTTTCTTTTTCACGCTCTTTGTTCCAGTCTTTAAGGCCTTCTGGTAGTGAAGTATCCTCATCCAAACTTCCTGTACCTTCAACAAATTCTTCATAAGTAGACTTTTCTGCAAACGGTCTTGGGCCAAGCAAGTCTAGCATATCACTTTTATCGAGCACTTCCTTCTCCAGCAGTCGCAGGGCAACCTGGGATAGAACAACTTACATCAGTCATAGAATCACAGATTATGCTGAGTTGGAAGGACCCACAAGGGTCATTGAGCCCAGCCCCTGGCCCTGCACAGGACCATACCCAAGAGTCATACCATGTGCCAGGGAGCATTGCCCAAAGGCTTCTTGAACTCTGTCAGGCTTGGTGCTGTGACCACCTCCCTGGGGAGCCTGTTTCAGTGCCCAACCACCCTCTGGGTGAAGAGCCTTTTCCTGATATCCAACCTAAACCTCCCCTGACACAACTTCAGCCAATTCCCTTGTATTCTGTCACTGGTCACCACAGAGAAAAGATCAGTGTCTGCCCCTCCTCATCCTCTCACAAGGAATTTGTGACTGCAGTGAGGTCTCCCCTAAGTCTTCTCTTCTCCAAGCTGCACAGACCAAGTGATCTCAAATACCTAAGCTGTCCTCTTTGGAAGAGTTTAAGGCAGTTTGGGACCAAATTTGTCACTGATTAATTTTGATAGAAAAAACAGGTTGTTCAGAGTTCACCAAATATGAGATTTTTTCCCCCCATGAGCATTTAGGTAGTGAAAATATCATTTTTTAAAAAAATCGTACTTTCCAGATTTGTCAAAGTGCCCTCCCTATCGGCCACTGTTGCTGTTGTTGTTGCTTCAGAACAGCAGCCTCTTGCTGCTGCCAGAAGGCTCCTGATGCAAGACATTAAACTATAGATGAAAACAAGCCTTCCCTACTGTTCAGCCAGGATGGTTCAAGCAGGCTGCTGCTATGTACAAGCTAAGGAGCACCATAAAATACCAATGGGTACAATATTCTGTCAGGGTACTTTGCAACCTTCTTGGGTCAGCGAGTACATTGTTCTGCACAAACCATATTCAGTCATCTTTTTTGGGACAGTGACCTACTACACCACCATTTATGGAATCCATACAAACTTGTCTTCTTGTCAATAAGTCTACTGGATGCCTAGCCTGGAAAATTACCTTTTTACTGTGTCAGGCTTTCTGGGTTGGAGGGACAGAATATGCACAAGAATAATGTCAGCTGCAGTGAGGCAGATCAGAAGCATGGAAGGTGTCCCTGCCCATGGCAGGGGTGGAATGGGGTGAGCTTTAACGTCCCTTCCAACCCAAACCATTCTGGGA
>JAOXXN010000395.1:98759122-98770799 GCA_026770055.1 Myrmophylax atrothorax | reverse complement strand
TCACTATCAGTCTCTGCTGTCAGGAATTCAAGTTCTGACATAAACCCATTTGGGGGTTTAAGTACGTAACTGGTTTTTTGTCTTGAATAGGAGTGCTGTGGTCAACAAAAATTTAAAATTCATTACGTTACAATCAAGTAATCAGAGTTCTCACATCCATTCCTAATTCAACACAAGCTTACAATACATTTTCCAGGGAGCAGTTTTTACATCCAAAAAGAGAAATTCCCCTACAGAATAAGCACACAACCTCCACAAAAACAGATCTTCTCTAGCAGTTCTCAAGAACGCAACAAACAAATGAAAGGACAAAGGAAGAAGGCACACATGAGTGACAACAATGAGAAACCTCTTGATTGCTTTTATTGAAGAGAAGGAACTGCCATTTCATGTCACCCTGACTGAAACACACAAAACTTAAGACTCTCAGAAATCTTCTACTTGCTCAAACAGGCAAAGAAAATTTCACACTGTACCAGCAAATACAATGAAATAAAATGCCATGCAGAAGCTCAGGTACAAGAAAACCAGAAGTAGTAGGGAAATAAAATATCTACAGCCTAAATAGTAAATGGAGAATAACAATGGCATTAGCAGTTACTTACCAGAAAACCCAGGTGTTAGTGATGCAAGCTTTCTTGCTAGGTTATCTTTATCTAAGATACTGTCTAACTTCAGAGGTCTAAGATGAACTTTGAAAATAGATGCTCTTCCTTTTATATCTGGGGGTCCTTTAAGATAAAAGTCATATGATTTTACTTTTCACATATATATATACATATTCAAATTGAATGTATGCAAGGAAGTTATATATATAAATAGCTGTAGTGACTTCAGTGGTATTTCACAAACCCATCAGGATACAGCAATGCAGATAAAACTTACCAATGTAAATCTGCCTGTCAAAGCGTCCTGGTCTCATCAGGGCAGGGTCTAAAATATCTGGCCTGTTAGTACCTGCCAGAATTACTACATTTGTGGTTGTATTAAATCCTGTTGAAGAAATGTAATAAAGAGAAAATCTGTGTAAATATAATTTCCATGAAAAAAACCCCTATCCAGTAATAAAAAAAAACTGTCCACTTTACAGGGTCACATAAGAACTGACAGTTTAAACAAATATTTCTATTTATTACAGCATTGTCCAGCTTTTCATAACAAGCAAGAAAATGGCCTTGGGCTCTGCTTTGTGAGGTACTATATCAAATCCTGCTTTATCTTCAAAATACAATAATAGATTAACTGCTCAGGAAATTGCAGATCCAGCATAGCTAGCTGTACTTTTTTACAGACTGGTCTCATGCGGAGCATTTTTTGGCCTATTCAACTACGACAAAGAGTTGGGAGATACAGAATGAGGAGTTTTTTCTGAATGAATTTTAGTAAAACACCAGGCTGTAGCAAAATGAGTCACCATTCTTTCATTTTAGGGAGGTAAGCAAACAAAGACAATTTAGATTTAGACTAGAATCCAAATCTTGGTTAACAGGTCCGAACAAGCATATTAGTTTTTTCCCATAACCTTGTTATTACAGTGTAATATTAGACATTAAATACTTACCATCCATTTCTACTAAAAGCTGATTGAGTGTATTCTCTTGTTCACTTTGTCCTCCAAAGTTGCCTCTTCCTCTCTTTCTTCCTACTGCATCTATTTCATCAATGAACAGAATGCACGGGGCATTTTTACGAGCCAGAGCAAATAAGTCTCTAACCTTAACAGAAGAACAGAGACTGAATCAGACTGGTTTGTAACTGTTGGGGGTTGGTAGGAGGGAAAGAGGCACATCAGTAACAGTATCCTTACAATTCAGTACAGCTGTTAAAAAGAATGCCAAGGCCTCCAGCCAGCTCCCAAAGCAATAAGTTACACTGTAGCTGCTGCTCAAAAAGAATATGAGGGCCCAGGGGCTGACAAACACTTTCCCAATCCATAAACTGAGAACGGCAAATTTTAGAAGTCTTAAGACTTATCCTGCATAACTGAAATGCATCTTCAGCAATAAAAGGCTCCAAATTGCAGAGATTTAAAGCAAGATTTCTTTTTTCAGCTCTTTTTTAACACACAGTTATTACAAACAGAATGGGAATGCAACTGCACAGTCATTGTTTATACCACGGAAAAAGTCTTTTTTCTGTAGTTAGAACTGGGTGATGCAGCTCCTACATGTAGCTCCAACTTAAGGCTTACCCACAAGCATTACTGCTGTAGTCTAACAACATGCTTTTATAAGTATTGACTTTTAGCCCTCCTGTGTCTCTCTTACACGGGCTAAAAAAAACCTTAATTCACCTCCAAAAGTTTATTTGGAAATCAAATTTCTTTCTAGAAATCTGGAAAAACAGTGGGGAGACATGAGTAAAATATCTTATTTCAGCTATTACCTATGCAATTCTACTGCAGCAGTTTCAGCACAATGTGACTGACTTTTAGATGCAACATTGCAATGTTGCTCTGCTTGCAAACATACCAGAAGGACCTCATTAAAACCACTTCAGTGAGTCAACAGACCTATAACTGAGGAATCAAACTGGAGCAAACAGGAAATAAAAATTATGGAAGAACTTTGACCTGATTCAGAATTATACGCAGCTCAGAGCTTTACTACTTTATTTATTAGTGATGCAATTAGAGAAGACTTCTCTGATGACAAACAATGTACAGCAGATTTAAAGAGATGCAAATTTTGGACAGCATGCTCTACTACATCCAGTCCCTCTGATTTTTTGAAAAAAATACAATGAAAAACATGATAAACCAGGAGAAAGTGTCTGATGCTCAAGTGAACTACTTTTCATTGGAAAGAGGTAGAAATCCAGAAATATACAACTATTTTTCAGAAGGAACAGAACTAGAAGTTTCCATAATGCATATACACCAAAAAAACACCACAGGAACCAAGGGTGTAAAAGCAGTTTTAATTCTAGCACATCCCAATTTACAAATTATCGATTTAGCATCACTAACAGTTGTCTTATTTACTAAATTAATAGGAACTGAAACTAAAATACTCTCTTAAGCCATTTTCTATAGGCATCAGATATTATCAACTGTGTTGAAACTGTAGTTTACAGCCAAAGTTGTGTCAAATGATTTCACTAGGTAGTAAAGGCTGATAACCATTTGCACAGACCAGTACAAAAAGTCGCTTTGCTCTAGGGCATTTCAGGTATCTATTGACAACGGCAATGGAGTCTGAGTATCGTATGTTCCCAAATTTTTGTTATGGTAAAATATTATCAGTAATTTGTTTATACCACTTAACGTGTTCTAAATGAGTGACTTTAAGAGAGGTAAGGCAAAAGTGCACAAAAAGTATTAGACAGATACACTTGGTTATTTAAATAATCTGATCTCCAGGAATCAGTCATTAGTTTCATGATCCCTGGACTCCTATTTCAACCAAAAGTTGTGTTTTCTAGACAACTTCTAAGAGTTTGAAACTACAAAGAGAATAAAGTTCTTCAAAGAAACAGGAATGATTTAGAGCAGGAGAAGGCAATCCCACAGAAGTAGTTAAATGAGCTACATATTTCTGATCCAGCTAGAAAGTTTACTTCAGCACAGAGCTTGCAGAGTTCTGTTCTATGTTCTTAAGCTCCTGAAAAGAGGTCAATCCTTAATGTTCTGCAACCAGATACTGAACTGCATTAGTTCCTTTTATGAAAGGTATTTCTACCATTCCTGTGTTTAGACAAGCATCTGGCATCACTTCTAAGTAATCTGCATAGAAGAAAGAACTTCAGCTGAAATCAGTTTGTCTCCAAAACTTGACAACATCCTTTCAACAACCAATACCGAAAGAAAAGAGCAAGGTCAAAGACTTACTCGAGCTGGACCCACACCAACAAACATCTCTAAGAACTCTGAGCCGTTGACTGTGATAAATGGTACATTGGCTTCTCCAGCTGTAGCTTTAGCTAGAAGTGTTTTCCCAGTACCTGGAGGACCTGTCAGAATTGCCCCCTGCAAGAGAAATGGGTATATTTTCCTCATGAAGAAAACATAACCATAATTCCGTGAAATATCTTACTTAAAGATCTACACGTTACAATGTTGAGTCTACTGGCTTTTCTTCTACCACAGTCAAAATTGTGCAAGGAAACAAACTGAAGATTAATACCTCATTTAAATAAGCAAAAGGAAAAAAAAAAAAAAAGAAATGCAACATTGCCAGGTTTAGATTTACAGGAACAGTGTTTTCTTTGACTGACACAATAAACAACAACAAAAAAGGTATCTCATCAGGTGGGCACCCATGACATATCATTTCTGATCCACATGAAAAGATAAAGTATTCCACAAGACAAGTCTTCTGGCACCACAGTTACACTGCTGGCACCTAATGCCTATTTATTGTTTTCCTGATTGCAACAAGAAAGAAGCTGGAAAGCATTGCACATGTAAACAATCCTAGTACAATTTAGAATACTGAGGACTACCAAAAGAATAAAGGCTTTATCTGCTAAGTCAACAATCCCTTACCTTTGGAATTTTTGCTCCCAGATCCTCATATTGTTTAGGATTTTTCAGAAAGTTAACAAACTCCATTATCTCCAACTTGGCCTCCTCACATCCAGCCACATCTTTGAATTTAACGTCTATTTCATCCTTAAGAACTTTGGCTGTGGTTTCACCAACACTGAAAAGTCCACCCATTCCACGCCCTCCCCGACCTAAGCCTGCAGGACCTCTTCTTAAGGTGTACAGCAAAGAACCAATAATCAAGATTGTAGGCAGCAAACTCAGGAGAAATGACCTGTGGAAATAAAAAAACAAGAAAAACACACATCACAAAAATCTATTACTGCACGTAACATGTAGGAGATGTTGGTTCCACCATACACAACAAATTCAGAACTAGCACTCCATTAACTTCTAATATTTATATTTCTGTAGGGTTGTTCACACTGGGAAATAATCAAAACAAATTTGAGAAGAAATAGCTATACTAATTGTTACTTGTTTTTAAACCAAGCACATCAAGTGACATTGATGAATTTTACAGAGAAAAATTACATTACCTAATAAACAGAAATATCTAATTTTTTCCAAGGTAAATTCACAGGACTAGTCATGCAAATGCTTACATTTTAAAAATAAGTTGTATAAGGTTGCATATAATCAGTGTATGCTACAACTTCAAGTAGAAATTTTTCTCTAAAATACATACTTGTTTTTCTTCCCTTATGTCCTTCTCAATTCTTTTACATTTTCTTCTTCTTTCTATGCCTTCATTATTCTTTTCAAAGCTACAGAGTTTTTGGGGGGTTCTTCTTTATTGTGGGGTTTTCTGTTTGGTTTTTTTTCTTATTATTCATTGCCCACTACCCTTCACTGTCTGTCCTCCATCTTTCTAGCATAACTCTGTACAAGCCAGAAATCCTAACACAGTCCTCCTTATCATAATATCTGAGTACTGTACAGATTTTTCTGTGGAAAGGAACAGCTTCAACAAAGAGGTGACAAGAGGTTCTATCAACACTCAGCAAAAACAAAAAATGGAGAAAAGAAGCACAGTCATAAGTCATCACTAAATTTTCAAGCTTTACTGGTAATGCACATTTCTGAGATAAGGAGGTAAAAATCTACATGAGCACCATCTCTGGAGCTCTACTGCTGTGCCTGGCGGACTCTTGCTTCACTCTAAGTCACTGGGAGGAAGGGCTTAAGTGAAGAAAGGAGTAATAGTAAACAAACATTTATGTAATAAGAGGCTATATTTAGCGTAAGAGGATATGGATTTCTTCATAGACAAAGTACTGAACAGCTTCTCTTACGGTTCACACTCAAACCCAAGCTGATCGCTATTCTGATCATACCGCCACCTAGTGAACCCTAATGCACGGCTATTATAAACCCACTTCTGTACTGTAAACACAACCATCTTTTTATCAGACTTCATTAAAGCAACTTCTTACCCATCACTCTCTGTTGAGTAGACTACAGGCAATCTGTTCTCCACTTCTATTCCCAGATCTTGCTGCACAGTTTCCAGATTCCGTTCAAAAGTGTCCACACTCCCAATATTAAACCAGACGTACTGTGAGAAAAAAAGCGGAGATCACCACGAAGTGCCCTACCTTGTTCCAGCTTCACTACAACCCAACTCTGACACATACACAAGAAATCATCAGATCAGATTCAGACCAAGTTTAAGTTGCCTTGTCAAGTGTGTAACTGATGTAAGAGGCACATAATAAATCTAAAGTCTACCAAACTGAATACACTGCGTATCATTACAGAAATCATAACACCTGATAGTTTTGGTGCACTTTAAACAGGAGAAATTCTGCAATTCTCTCCAGAACAAACAGGAGTAATGAAGAGATCTTTACAAGGGAGCTACACAGTCACAATAACACAGAGCACTGAACTTGGAAACACAGCAGTCATACAACTTACTGCTTCACATCAAGTTCTCATCTCTTCTGATTAAGAAAGGCAATTCTCTACTTTCGCAGTCTCTATTAGCTTTAAATCTTCACAAAAACCAGCACGAATTTTACTATGCACCAGGAAAAAAACCATCCAGACATTACTTTCAAACAGTGTTGTTTGGTTTTTCAAGCAACCTCCCCTTTTGCACCATGATCTGCCTGATTTGCCCCTACTTACCTTAATATTGAAAAACAAAAAACCAGAGTAGTTCTGGGTATTAACTGATTGAGAAACAAAGGCAACTGGTTGTATGTGGGCTAAAGAGTAAGCATATTAATAAGCCACACTGAAACCCACTGATTAAGTAACTGCTGCAGATTTCACTTTATCCTGGAGAGACTTGCAGACCTTATTTCAGAAAGTCACCTAAGGAACATCCACCACCTAGATAACCTGATAAAATTTCTCCAATGCAACTTCTAAATTTTCCACTGTCTATCAGATCAATCTTTATTTATTTTTTGTTTGTTTGTTTGTTTTTAATAGGTGCCTGCCATTGGGTATTACTCTTTGGAGAATTTTTGCCTGCATTAGCTAACCCTCACTAGATAAAGTGCTACTAGAAAAGCAACTCCCTGAAAAAAGTACTTTGAAGACAAAACTGAACATTTCTCTTTGTTTTCTCAAATAATTGGTTAAAAACAGTCTAGAACAGTAAGATCCTAAAGTATGTACCGTTAAGTCTGGCATTTTCTTAAGCAGATGGAAAACAGCACCTAAAAGTAAGGAACCTTCAGCAATTTCTCACTCTTCCTGTTTACATGTCTGTATTAAGAGAATGATGCTGGAAAGGAACTAGTTGCCATAGTTTTAAGGTATCTATGGCAAAAAAAAAGGTACAGTATAGTGAAAAACACACTATGTAGGATAATGCAACTACAAGGGAGAAAACGTATTTTAGATTAAGATATTATTAATGCTCCAGACCAAGTGTTCTGCCTCAAACTCTACCTAAAAAGATTGCTTTGCTGTTTCTACTGTCTCACGTATACATACTAAAAGTGTTTACCCATTCATGAGGAGACTTTCCAGGAACAAAGATGACTCTAACAAAGCGCTTGTTCACCACTTCAAGTCTGTCCACCTGTAGGAGGAAAGAACAAAAATGTGGGAAGGGCACACAGTCACTGCACTTCATCCCACTGAGAGCTACAGATACCACAAGCAAATCTGTTTTCCAGTGAGGAAAATAAAATCAATCTTTTACATCAGGATGGTTCCACGATCTACAGTTTGCCATTAGGAATCATGTATGTAATCAGGATGAAAGGAATGTTACAATTTAGATTGAAAGACTGACACAGTACTCTTTTTTTCAAGGAAAAAAACCAATGCATGTCTCAGCAAAAATCATAGTTACAGTGGAATAGTTGAACAATACTTTACTATTTCAGTGGTGAAACAACAAAAGCAAAAAATTGTATGACTCCAAACTCTTATTACAGCAGCTTCCAAAACAGACCAAAGTGAACAGAATGAGGGAAAACTTAAATTTGCTCTTACAATTGTTTTCCCCAATAGAAAAGACCTTCTGTACTATCACACTAAACACAATAACATCAGTTAGATAAAGAAGTATTTGGCTAAAGTAACAGACACCATATAAACTAAACACAAAAACTGAGCTGTTGGTTTGCAGGTATATACTATTAAGCTCTTCTTTAGAAGGCTCCTCAAATGGTTAGTTTCTTGAATTTGACAGGGTCTCTCCAGAAGATAACTAAAGATTTTACCACTTTTTCTTCCTCCTTCCATAAAATAACTGGCTTCAGCATCTTTAAAGCACTTAAAACTAGCAGTGGTTCTAGAAGCCTGGCCTGAATTTCACACAGGTTAGTAGGGTTGTTCCCTGAACTCACTAGATGTGGCCATTTCTCGGAGAACTGAAGCAAAACATGAGCTAAGAAGTCCCTCTATATAGAACTAACCTGATTTCATGCAACACTGCCTGAACATCTTTGTTTTGGAAAAACACATAACCCTCAGGAGTGTGGCCTTCTCCTCACTATGGCAACCAACAGCATTTGACAGCTACATACTTAGATGTGAATATCCAGACTACATCTTGCAAAAACACAAGAAACTTGGTTTTGTGCAACAGCCTACTTCATAATGCTTTTCTGCAACAAGGCTTCGGGCTTTTTTCACTTTAACAGCTGAACTGATCTTTTTACCAAGCTAAGAGTCTTACTGCTTCACAACAAATATAACAACAAGGGTTTTTTCCACAAGATGTACACACAATCATCATTTAACAACAAGACTGACTGTAAGACACAGTCTAGGCAGAAGAGGAGAAGCACATAGAGCAGTTCTGCATAGCTCAGTAAGATGAAAAAAGGTAAGAACCACCCTGTTTAGCAGTTTACCAAAGTAATGGAGGGATAGGAAGCACGGAGTTAACAGAAGATCCCAGGTCATAAAACCTAGAGGAAGGAGGAAGCAAGCCAGTCCTTTGCAACCTGTAGGCGAAGCTGCAAGCAGGGAGGGAATAAAGCAAAGAACTAGTGGCTCCTGAAGAGGAAAATGACTGTGTAAGACATGATCTGCTGAGCTTCAGGGCATCACCAACCTATTACTCCAAGTGTGGAAAGCTGCCAAGTTCTACAGAGAGATAGGACACCGATGATAAAATTGATTGCTCCAGTAGTGGCTCCAGGTAAGAAGAAATACAGGAGGAGAAAACAAAGAGAGGATGCTATTTTACAACATAGTTAGACTAATTTACAGTCCTTGAAGGGATGCCAATTTATTGCACTTGAAGGGATTCTTCCATTCCCTACCCCCACTTTTCTGTTCACACCACTGCTTCTCAGATTCCCCAAGGAACTGATTTCAGGCATGAAACAAGCAGAAAACCTCTTCCTTCAGAGGGATGGGCTCATGGAAGTGCTTAAGGTCAGGAGCAAGCTTCTTCCAAAGGCAGGTGGCGTGTCTGCTTAAGCCACTAGCTTACATATAAAACAAAACTATAAAACAACACCCTGAGTATGGCTACACTGCCCCTTCAAACCAGCATCCTCATGAGCTACCCAACACAGAAATTTTGTCCTGAGCTGCTATTCCCTCTTCTCTCTTGAAAAGACAAATCTCCACACATCCATTCAGAACATCAGATCAAGGAACGGATGAAAATAAAAGTTAATCCCTTTTTCCCTCAAAAGTTACTCTTGAACCAGTTCTCACTCCACAGGCACTTGAACACAAGCATAAGTGGGAAGGCAGAAATGAGCATCTACAGCAGACTACTTTTCGTATTGATTCCCCTCAGTACTTACCACTCCTTTAGAAAGGTAGTTATTGACAAAGTCTTTCCAGGTGATTTCTCTCCCAGGGACCCTGAAGAAGAAGTAGTATACAACCATTGTCCAAAAAAAAGAACTTCCCACTACATACATCCGAAACTCCCTGACATCCCAAGGAATGTCACCCTAGGAAATGGAGAGGAATAAAATGGGGTTAGAGTCTGTAATACAGTAACCACATAACAAACAGGTTCTAGTGTATCTTTCTGGCTTCTATCCCCTGCCCTCTTGGTTGCCACAGCAAATGTCAAAGCTCTGTTTTGATGTATGAGCACATTGCAGTAACTCCAGATACAGCTGAGGAATTACAGCATTAGTAGAAAATCTGTAAGTGTTTTACAAATAGTAATTGAACAGTTTTGATCTGTGAATTACTGTTTTTAGAAAATAAATCTGCCATTCATCACATTACCTTTCTGCCTCCATTCTAATACAATTATCCTTGCCCTCAAGGACTACATGCAATACTGACAGAAAATAAGGGGGAAAATCTCACAGGAAAAATCCCAGAAGAAGGAAGAATATTATGTGCACCAAGTAAAACCAGGAAAACATTTTTTATATCCCTGTACTGCCAGATTCTATCATCTTTGTGCTACAGCTAATGGCAATAAATTTCAAAAAGCAACTTGCATATTGTGGTAGTTTTGGTTTTAGTTTTAGCTAGGCCTCAGTTTTAGCAGGCCAGAGATTCTGATGTAGATTAGAGGGGACAAGCATCACCTGACTTAAGGAACCAAAGAAATATTTCATATCAGATGACGCAAACTGAGATATAAATAAAGTAGAGTAGGAGGAGTTTCTTAGTTCCTTCATGGCTTCTTGTCTGAGAAAGACGTCCTGTGCTGCCCCAGGAGGCCCAGGCCCAGCACCATGTTATCTTAGGGAAGTAAAACAATTGTTCTTAGTCTTTCTCTCTGCTTGGGTCTGTCCCTTGGGAGATTGAGTTCTCTGGAGTGATTTGTAGCTAGAATGGTGGGATTTGTCTTTGAAGGGGAGTGGGGAGGTTTTTTTGTTGTTTCCAACTTGTGTAAGTGTGTGTTATATTGTAGTTTTAATTTTCTCCTTTCTGTATAAATGTATAAACCTGTTTTGAGTTTCCAGATTTTTTCCTCCCTTTTCTCAGCAGGGGGAGGAAGGCTCTGACACTGTTATTGGGCAGTGGGCGTTTTGCCAGCTCAACCCAAGACATATATATATATTCCATTAAGGTCTGAACAGGTAAGAGTAAACTACATTTAACTAGCACTGTGTGGTCAGAAAGTTTTACAAAATGACATTCTGAAACAAAACACAAAGCCTTTAAAGCTCTGAAGTTCCACTATAAGAATACTGACTCCTAGCAACCACATTCACATAGCTTAAAATTCCATTACCATTCCTGAACCAGAGGTAAATGCCTCTGGAGTTACACACAAAACTGTTACTTATGAAAGGGGCTGACTGGGGAGCCACCTAGAGCAGGTGCCATGAAGTACCAGGTACAGGAGGCTTAAGGAAGATTTAGGCAGTCAGATCATGGCCTCAAAAAGCAAAGAACATGAAAGGTTATTTCATGGAAACAGTGACATAAAGAAAGACATTTTAAAACCTTCTGTAATCTGGTCCACCAGTTAGTTTCTTGTTTCTTGCCACCTTTTTTTCCACCACTGCCACCTCCTCCACTACTAGTCCCACTAGGCTGTCGGGCACCAGCCTGCTTTGCTTCTAACAAAAAACAAAACAAAACAAACAAAAAAAACAGAATCAAAATCAAAAACATAAACATAAAAACCCCTAAAATCTTTACATCTTCTATCAGTATCACACTATTTTTTATTAGTTTCAAAATTAAGGAGTTGTTCTGAAAAATGTACTAGTCTGCAAAGCCACAATTAGATCATGTGAGAAACAGCATTTTTCATAGAAAATCAAACATATAGTCCATCAG
>JAOXXN010000395.1:98733834-98746946 GCA_026770055.1 Myrmophylax atrothorax | reverse complement strand
CCCTTCTGTACCAGTCTAGATTAAGACTAAAAGTAGTGTAGTCAAAAATAAAATCCATTTAGGGCCCTAAGTGCAACTCTGTACAAGTTGGCACCCCAAGGCCTTCTTAAGTTAGATACCAATTGTTGAATTTTTAAACATGCCTTTAAAGGCTATAAACCTATCATTGCAGATCAGTCAGTTATTCTGAATATGGAAGTAACTGCTTAGGGACAGATTTTCATATTGGATCAAGTCCATGATTTCTGTAGCGTCCTCTGTTTCAGGAGAAAATATCTGACTGCCTCAACAAGACCTGTGTGGACAGCCTGGCCTTGAATAGTGGGGCTGCTCTGATCCCAGGAGTTTGAGATTATCAATACTTGTTTCATAAAAACAGTTCTGTACTGAGAGGAATATCCTTAAGTGTAATTCATGCTAACAAAACTGCTGGAAGCAGTAGTATAGATGTAGACATAGGGCTGCGAGATGATGTGGTTTCTAAAAGTCTGGTTTTTTATTTTGAACTTCCTGATTATCTTTTTCTCTTTTTAATTAAATTTCACTATGCTTTTTTGCCATAGGAAGGAACAGAAGCTAATGGTTTCTGCTCTAGACTATTTGGTGTGCTTAGAATTATAGCAGAGTTTATGTTGAAGTGGACTTCTAGTCCAGAGGTCATCTAGTCCAGCCCTCTTCTCAAAGCAGAGCAAACTGAAGTGTTAGGTCAGATTGCTTTCCTGGTTGCGTTTGAAATGAATTGAGATTTCAGCAATCTCTGTGGGCAGCTGCCCTGTCAGTGAGGGGTTTCTGCCCAGCTTATTGGAATGTTGCTTATAGCAATTAGTGACTGTTGCCCCTTGCCCTCATTTCTGTTAGTCTTTGGTTAATAATTCCTTGCTTCACTCTGGAGAGAAGAATGAATTTTTTTTCTGTTTGCGTGTCAATCCTTTCCTATTGCCCTTCCATGCATAGCTGTATTCCAGAGGGACTTTTGGGAGCTATGAAGTTGTACAGCATGTGCCGTATTACACAGACTACATCTTGATGTAGAATCATCTGACTACTTGCAATCGAATACAATATAGTTACAAACATTCTCTCCTTTTTACAGACATCCCTGGGATACAGTGATCAAAGCAGCTATGAGGAAGTACCCCAACCCAATGAATCCTTGTGTGGTAGGAGTGGATGTCCTTGACAGAAGCCTGGATAACCAGGGGAGGTTGCACAGTCACCGTCTGCTCAGCACAGAGTGGGGATTGCCGAGTATCGTAAAAGCTGTATGTTTTTACAGTCTTCATGCTTTACTAAGGGTGTGATGCACTTTTATGTCATCATCTGAATGGGAGTTGACTTCAAAGTAAAAGTTTAATCCATAGGAAATGTCATCCACAAGTATCACATAAGCTACAGGTAGCATTCCTAGTAAGGAGAATGCTTTGTAAGCTTTATTACGCCCACAGTGTGTGTATGTATGTCTGTAAATGCATTCCGAGCTGGTCTGTACCATGCTGTATGACTGATAAAACCTACCAGGATGAAGTCTTGTCACAGATGACAGTCTTCTGGTAGCCATTACTTACTTCGGATTTACTTAGGGTCACTAAGAACTTGGAATTTTTTTTGGTATATAATTTTTGTTTCCCCTTCAGATTTTAGGAACAAGTAGAACTCTGACTTACATCGAGGAACATTCTGTGGTAGATCCAGTGGAAAAAAAGATGGAGCTTTGCTCAACTAATGTGAGTGATGGCTTAAAAGGTTTCTGGTAATTAGTTCTGGAAGCTAGAGGGTTTTCTCTTAATATTTAGATTAGAAATGTGTTTGCATCTTTCATCTGGAGGCAACAATTTCCATATATTAATCAGTGCCCTAGGTGACTTTTTTCTCTCTTCTCACAGATAGGAAATTTAAATATTTTAGAATCAAACATTTGTGATTCTGTTTTTAATGCAAAGTTATTTCTCAGAATTCATGTACAATAGTTTGACATTTAGAGGAATGAGTTGTTCTACATTACACTGCCTTTTACTTCAAAAATTTCAATGTGAAATGCTTTTTTTTCATAAAAGGTAATTGAAGTATTAGGCTATATTTTTGTATCCTGGGAACTCATAACTATCAGATTTAAAATGGAATTGTCTGTAGGAGAGACTCATCTCTGTACAAGAGGCATTGTCTTTCTTGGGTATTAATTCTATGTATAGTCCAAGTAGTGTTATGGTGGTCTTGGTCTTGAAGAGCCCCTCTGAACCACCTGCCATAAATCAGACTCGAGATTCAGAGGAAGCTGTTTGTGCTTTGTACTGTGAATAGGATCTTTGATATAATTAGATTGGGGGTAGGAGAAGATGCATCACCCTCTATAGGTTTTTTTATTGACCGTGTTCTGAGTTCTGTATTCTGTGTACACCATGTTGTCTCTGACACTAAACTGAGTGCACCACAGTAATGCTGCTGATGACAGAAAAATGAAAGATGGGAAGTGAGAATTTCAGCTCTTGTTTTCTTTTCAAGATTACTCTCACAAACCTGGTGTCTGTTGATGAGAGACTGGTTTACACGCCTCATCCTGAAAACCCTGAAAAGTAAGTAAGGGTATTTGTGTGCCTCTTTTTGTCCAGGAGACGTTATGTTAGTCTGGTTCAGTTTAGGTGCTAACCTTTTTTAATTCTCTTGCAGAACTGTGCTAACTCAAGAAGCAATTATTACTGTTAAAGGCATTAGCTTAAGCAGTTATCTGGAAAGCTTAATGGCAAACACAATATCTTCTAATGCCAGAAAGGTACATCTTTATTCTGTTCTCTTTCTCTCCATATCATTCTTTTTGTTGAAAAAGTAATTGTCAATTGTGTGTGTTGAATGCTGTATTTAATTTATCTGAATTTTGTGCACAGCATTGGAACTGTTTTTTTGTAGAACATCAGCAGTAGAATATAATTTCCTGAAGCATGAAAAGGTGTCACTACTAAATCTTTGTTTTTCAACTAGAGTTGCACAGCTGAACAAACAAGCTCCTATGTGCATCCCACAATTACATATAACATACACATTTTTTTAGTTGGGTTTTGGATTTTCCTTTCCAATTTTTTAAACACTAACCTCCTATTTCCAGGAGTTAGTGCTAGTGAAGAATGTAACTTCAGTTTCAGTCTTTGTAGTCTGGATTTATCAGTTAATGCCAGCATATTTAGTGTGCTGCTTTGTCAGTTGTTCCAGTTGCTATCCATTACTGAGCTGTCTCCTTGCCTTTGGCTGAAAGCAATGTAGTATAAGCAAAAGCATATTCTTTGAAGAGCTGAGACTATGCTGACTCTCCAAAGGTAACACTAGCCTGACTCCTGTCTTATGCTTGAACGGGCAGAGCTATGGGAATGCTTGGGCATTTCGTTGCATAGTTCTTTGGGGAAGAAACAGAGTTGCTAGACAAGCATAGGCCTTGCTGTCTAACAGCAGGATGAGTGCACCTGGAATTTTGAGTTCGTGCTCTGCATTGCTGGAGAGCTTTGGCACAGGTAACTCCGGCTATGCCAGAGAGCCTGTGCTTTGGCCAGCTCTTTGTCTTTGTGAGAGATGTTGCTTGACCAAGTCAGTGTAAGCCAACATGATAGGAGGCATTGAACAACTAGATCAGAAAGGAGAAAGCCTCTTTTCCCACCCTTCTGTATGCTTCTCCTAAAGTAAGAGGAAAACATGTTAAAATCAGGGAATGGGGAAGGAGTGATAGGTCATTTCTAGACACTGAAGATTACCTAGCTGAGTGCTCTCTAATGAAATGTATTTTAGTTAAATTATAATTCTGTTCTGATCCAATTTCCATTTAAAAGTGTGGGAGGGTCACAGCTCCAGCTAGCTGGCATGTCCAGATAACTAGACACACGTAAAAACACTGGCCAAATTCCTCTTGTGGCATCCATTGCATTTGCATGCCTCTGTTGAGCTTGAATAGAAGAGTGTAAATATTTCTTAGTATCTGTTCAGGTGTTGCTGTGTGAAAGCTCAATTTCTTTTAAAGATTGTTCTGTTCTGCCAGTTTCAAGGAACACGCTGATTCACAAGCTTCTTGCAAACCAGAAAGACCTTCTTGGCCTCTGTATTTACTGAAAAGTCTCTAGAGATTTTGAACTTGGCAGGAATTTGTACTTGCAGTTACCAGCCCTTTGCTAGCCAGTAACCTACTGTGCTACTACAAGCTTTTCTTGCATGCTGTGCTGTGCCTCTGTGCTCTTAGCACCCCTCTTAAACTTCATGAAAGTTGCTGAAAAATGTTTTGTTGTTCTGAAGAAATCGGAACTATTGAGATTTTGTTCTGAGGTAGAGATGGCAGATGACGCATTATTATTTTTAATGATGATGGAAAAATCATTTGCCATATGTTGTGAATCTTTTTTTGTGTTACTCCAGGGGTGGGATGCTATTGAGTGGATAATTCAAAATTCTGAAAGCGCTCTAAGCTAGCAGTTCTCCACATCTACAGTTTGTACTAACTAGTGGTAATGGCAGCATTCTTCTTGGTACAGCATTTCAGCTTTCTAGCAAATGTGTGCATGGACTGTTGTCACGTGGATTTAACCTGCATGTTTTATACACATTGCATACAGGAATGGCAGACATTCATTACACTGCAGCTGTAGAGGGTGAAGTAGGTCCAATCTACACTGGATCCATTAACCTGTGCTTACGCCACCAGGCAACCGACTTACTGCAGTCATGTCTTGTGCTGTGCAGTCTTGCTTATGGTTTGAAAGTGGAATGATGACTGCAGACAACCAGGGATGGGAAGGAGTTCCTTCACCAAGTGTTTGATCTGGTCCTAGTTTCTGTGGTTCCAGCATGTAAATCGTACCTGAAGTAATTAATGAATTAGTGAGTGAGTGGAATTGGCATTGTAAAAATGAACAGAACTGTGTCCGTAGTTTATAAAATTGGTTTCTTGAAACAGATTGCCTAACAGGGATAGTCTTTTGCATAGCAGAATTGTATTTGCTTTTCCTGTGCCTAAGGAATGTTGTTGCCCTTCTGAGGAAATCTGTACAAAGCTTGAAGCTGTCTGGATTCCAGACTGTTCCTGCTCTTCACTGGTCTTGTAGTTGTTTTCATTTCAGTAGTGATGTGTACCCACAGTGATGTGAGTATGGACAAATCTGACTTAAGGGCTGAGAGAACTGAGTGTACTTGCCTCTTGTGATACCTCTGTGCAAATTGTTTTACTTCTACTAGGCAGTGTAGCCTGTCCCTGTCATTCCTGTACTGGCTTGTGCTTCAACTAAAAAAATTTCTTAAAAAAACCCTAATCCATTATGCTGCTTCTTCTAGTTAAGAAAGTAGGGCTTTCTGCACTGCTTCCTTTGAGATCTGTGTATGCCATCAGTGTTTGCTTTTAAGTTCTCATTCCACTAAGCTTTTACGACTGTTTTTCTGGAAAACATAAACTACAAAGGCTCAGCATTTATCAGACACTTAAGCTCTACCAACAAATCTTCATGTGCAGCGCTTGTTCTGCCAGACCCCTCATGCTGCTGACATGCAATAATGACTAATACAACATGCATGCCTGGTTATGAATGTGCTTGCTTAATGACTTACTAGAGAACTTGTACAGTATGAAACTTTATAGACCAGTCCTCTGTCAGATTTCTTTCTGATAATTGGGTGGTTTCACGATACTTGGAGGCTTTGCATCTGCTTGAGATTTCTAACTTAATTTCCTGAGCAGAATAGTCCTGAAGTCTTCCTTGCCAATATCACAAGTTTATTCTGAGCTGCAAAATACAGCTTGCATTATATACAGGTCTAAGGAAATACACAGACCTATGTAGTCTCAAAAACTGAAGAAACTATCTTGGTGCTTCAGTTGAATGTCATGGATTTTTTAAATTATTTTATCTTATCAACAAAGATATCAAATAAAACACAGTGATGTGATTGTTTCATAGTCAGGGCCTGAGAAGAATTTCAGCATTTTTCTACTGAGCATTTTCTGTGGCACGAGTGTTTGACTTTCTGACAAAGTCTTCTTTGTGCAATTAGACAATATAACATGTAAGCTGCTGCTGTCTCACTCAGTTCTCTGTGCCTGTGTCTCCTCAGAGAGGACATTTAAACCTGACTTTTGAGTGTCCAAATTCGTGCTTACTGAAAGATGACACCCTCCACACCCGACCCCCCGGCTTTTTCCTTAGGAGCTCTCCTTTCAGCTAATTCACGGTAGCCTGCCCGTCTGGGTGCTTTTATGGGTGCTTTGCTGGTGTTTCCAGGTCTTGCACTGTGTGTGGAGAAGGTGGAGCTTATCATTTGCTGAAGAATGGTTGCTTTGGTGCTCAAATGGGAGGAACTTAGAAGTTAAATCATCCCCTTCTAGGTCTTTTTTCATCAACCCAACTGGATAATTTCAATCATGCTTTCTTGAACATTATGAGTATCTTTTAAAGGCATATCTTGAACTAAGTTAACTTAAATATACTAGTTCTTGAGGTAATTTGTGGTGGAGCTGAGTCTCCCTTTCTGAGCTTTGACTGAGAGCTGAATATTTATTGTGATAACTGGATGACTTTTCTCAGTTTAAGGACTGCCTGCCAGTGCACACGTAACAATTAGTGTTTATTCTGTGAGTCCCTGTTACATGGAAAACCCAAAGAGAAACAGCTCTTCACTGACCTTAGTGAGAATCTTGAGATAACTGTGCTCTTATTCTTAGTAGAACTTTATTTCTTTTAAGAAGTTACACTTTGCAGCCTGGATCTGGCTTTTCATAGTACTCAGAGTAATGTTTCTAGCCTGAAAAAAGGTCCTTCAGGAGTGTATGTGTCTTGTTCTAATAATTTTTTTCTTAGGTTTTCAAAGCTGCTTACACAGATTCTTGTTCATGCTTGGTGGTTTATAAAAGACAACAGCAGGTTCTGGAGACTAGGAGGTTTCTGTGCACTTTATCACCTGTAATGCATACAATAAAGTTAGTATCACAGGTTGGAACAAAACTGTTTGTGTAGAGGAGTGTTCCCCTCCTTTCTATCGATCTCTGCAGGGGACATGAACTCTCCTGACGATTTAGAACTCTTGGGACTCAAACCTTTATCTCCGTAGCTGTAGACTTGGCCAGAGCCATGTGGCTCTCCACTGTTTGTATTTCATATTCTGAGTAGAGTAATGGAGGTGAATGTCTCTTAAGTGAAAAAGGCCAGGTATTTTCCTGGTTTGATCCCATCTGCTTGCTTTGGCAAAGGCTGCAATTCTGAGCTTACAGAACTCTGACATCTTGCACTTTTATTTTGTTAAAGTACTTCTTATTTTCTTGGCTTCATAGTGCAGCTGGCTGCATCTTGTGGTGTTTGGGGTGCAGCTGCTACAGGGTCTCCTTAAGGTGAAAGATTTTTGACAGGTTTATTGTGCCTGGTTCTCCAGCTGTTACTAAAGCACTGGCTGTCAGTTCCTAGCTTTGGGGCACTCCTGTTCTGAGGATTGAACAGAGAAAGACTGCACCTTTATCTAAAATGTGCAGCCCTAGTCTCAGTTAGTCTGGTGTAGGTGCTGAAGTGTTGCTGTGCATGAGTGTAGAATTCAGTGTGAGTCCACTTCTGAGCTCTTGGTAGGTATCAGATCACTTAGTTGCTACTTCAAAGAGAACTTGGAAGACTTCCTTTGTCCTGAATCTTCTCAAAAACAGTCCATATATCTTTGTTAATGAATCTGAGAACAATATCTAGATTTTACACTAAATCTGCTGATATCTTTTGGGTGGTAGGAGCAGCAAACAGTGAAAACAGAGATCCTCTTAGGTGAGGAAACTTAACTGCTGAATTAGGCTTTTTGCTTGCATGTGCTACTGGGAGCTCAAACAGTGCAGCATTTACTTCTGGCTTAGGGGTTAAGCAAAGGCCTTTGCAGGGAAGTTTGCATAAGAAGATGCAAAGAAATTACCAGTATAATCTGTATCAAATTATGCAGGGCGTGAAATTAATTTTAAAACAAGTCTTGTGTCTGACAGAGGAAGAACTATAGAAACATGAGCAGTGGTGATGTATCTGTTCTGATCCTAAATTCCAGTATTTTTTCTGGCAGGGTCGGGATGCCCTGGAGTGGGTGATCAGCAAACTAAACACAGAATTGGAGGAGCTGAAGTCAACACGCGAGGGCATGAAACCAACCATGGCAGCAGCCTCAATGGAAAAATAAAACCAAGTATTTGGTTTCACCAAATAAAACCAAGTAACTGGCAGAAAAGTCTCACTCTGGAGACTGCTCCCTTCCGAGGCTGATCTGAAGAGGCTTTGTATATTTATAAGAACACTGGATCAGCGGAAAAGTAACCTCGTCTGTCATCTCCACAGCAGCTCTTGTTGCCTACTGAAGATTAAGTTGACCTCCTGCAAATGCTCTTTTCATTTAAACAGTTTCTTTTTAACACTGGAAACAAAACATTTAGCACATTTAAGACAGCCTAAATGTGCCATTTTAAACAAAGATAGAGTGTGTTACACTTACACCATCTCGGTTTTTTCTACTGAAACTTGAAAAGAATGCATGTGTGGTACTAAGGGCTTTCCATGTGAACTTTTGTTCTGTGAAGAGCTGATAGGTCCTAGAGCACTGAAGTTTGTCTGGTTTGTAATCTGATAGTGTCTTATGACTAGTTAAAGGGAGCTACACGAGTCAGAACATGGTACTGTAGAATTAGATATTTATCTAGAGGATCATCCTGAAAGGCTACAACTTGTGTGGAGCTAACACTTCTTTGTTGTTCAGGTGTGCTTCCTGAACATGACATGCAGATACTTTACTCCTTTTGTTTGTATCCAAACAAAGATAAAGATTCTATTCATGTTAATAACCTAAAATAGTTTTTTTGGTGGGGAAAAAAGTATAAATTATTTTTTTATTTATTAACTTGTCCTAGTTCCTCCTCTCCCTGTGAGGACAGGAGTAGTAATTCCTGGAAGGTGCTGGAAAATACTTATTTATCTCTAAGAAGGGTACTTGCAGGCTACTTGAATGAAGAGACTGTGCTGTTCCACTGGTCCTTGCTCTTCACATCTCGTCTTAACTGGGAGAGAAATTGATGCAATAATCAGAAGAGTTGAAATGAGAAATGGGCAGGAAATTTGAAATCCAAATGGTAAAGTTTCATAAACAGGAACTTTTCATTCCCTGAGTGAAGAAAACGAGCACAAGAAAAAAATGAACTCTCCTTTTTGATTGCTTTCTGTTAACTACCAGTGTAACTGAATTTTTCCAACACTTTTCCACGTTGGTACAATATGGTTTTAGAATCATTTTAAATGCTCATTATCTGGAAAAATACTCCAGCAACTGCAGAAACTATTTCCTATAAATCATGCATAGATACGTCCGATGTTTACAAAATTGTCTTGTTTGATCCAGATGTAGTATATGTTTCTTAGACAACCTTCTGTTAGGGCATTTTAACTTATTTTTTGGTGTGCACACAAAGTGAAATAAATGTTGCAAGGATGTTTACTTGTTCAAGTGGTAAGCATGTGCTTAGAAAGCTGTTAAAGAGCATGACTAACTTCTAAAAAACTAGAAGAGTAAAATGGTGGTCATTGTTTTGATCTGGTAATTTCAAAGTGTCTGCAGCTTAAGGGAATTTTCAGCATTCATCTTCTGGTTAGTTTGAAACTGAACTTTAATCTGGGTGTATCTAAATTACGTTATCCTAATGAATAAACCTACTTTAAAAAATATGTATATTAGTTGAAAGCAATTAAATGAATAGCTGATATTTACATTGCTCTTTTTATGTGGACCTAAAGCCCTTCTTATTTGGAACAGAAACCTGGAGCTGCTGATAGCATCCCCTTTCTAGAAGATACACTGGATAGCTTTGGTACAGGTCAGTTGTCCCCTTCTCAGAGAAGTGATGCCACTTCCTGGATAAGGAATACAGATGTTCTAGCTCCTGGTGGTGTTCTGCTAGGAAGGGGAGTGTGCCTATGGCAGGGCTCCACAAAAAAAAAACAAAAGGAAAAGTTGAGTGTGTGCACTTGGAAACCTGTGCTGCAGCATTTCAGTACGTGCCTACGGGAGGTGATGAAAACATGACTGTCAGCAGGGATGACTGTCTTTGGGGAGGTTCATGTATTGCTTTGGTTTGCAAGAAGAGTTGTCTAAAGCTTCTTCTTGCATCAGGAATTAAATATTTGCGTAGTGTTAAGACTGACTTACTTGGGCTTAGCACCTTCCAGCAATAGCTGCCTGCCCATAAAAGTCATCACAGGCTCTGTCTGGGGCTGAGCTCCTCTGCCACACCATAGGGTCAGTAGCAGTTACACATCAGTTTTCTGGATTTCTACTGTCTTGGCACTTTGTTTCCTTCTTCCATAAACTAATCCCTACCTGCTACTGTTGCAGCATCTCCTTTCACTCTCATCCTCCACTGTTTTCGGGCTGCTTTCACTCCATGCTTTGTGCCATTCAGGAACTGCATGGCTAGGTGCTCAGTTTCCCCATCTGTCTGCTGCTCCACTTGCCAGGGAGCAGCACCTCTCCTACTTGTGCTCTGTCCTCTTCTGCCGTTCTCTAGGCTAAATGGGAGTCAGGAAGCTTTGGGTAGGAAGAAAGACACATTTCTTCTGGAGGCCGGTTCTGTCATCCAGCTGTCTCCACTGCCAGACAGTACTGCTTAGGGGTGGGTGACAAGCATCTATGAGATTGTTGATCTTCCTGTGGTTGTTCATTTTGACAGTGTGTACAAGGGACCTTGCAACAGTGGTCAGAAGGGGACCAGGTGGGCTCCAGTGTTTAGCAGTTGAAGTGGGTTTTAGTTTTCTGTAAGCTTTCCATGACAGTTTCACCCTTCGGCTCTCTCTCCACCTGATTTGCATGTGGGTTTCCAGTCCTTCTGTTCCTGTGACAACATGACTCTTCTCCATGGGCTCTGGTGGGATCTGTAACTGTGCATGCTGTGCTTAACACTGTTTTTGCAGCACTCCAATTCCCACTCAAGCTCTTAGACTGTTATAGTCTGAGTTGACCCTTGAGGCAAACCACCCCACCCCCCGCCTTTGGAATTGTTTATCTTGGTCATTCCTTAGAGAAACTCCTCTGTCTTTTCTTTCTTTACTGGAAATGGCTAAAAATTATTTCTGAAGCCAGTTTTTTGTCATGTGCATTGACAGGTGTCTTTTAAAGATGGAAAGCTGCATGTGAGGGTAAGTGCTAGGTTGCTTGGGGGAGCAGAGGGATGCAGGGTTTGGGTTGATGGAGAAGGAGGAAAAGGGTATGTAGGAGTCAAAAAATGTATCAAGCAGAAATAGTGTCAAGTCAACATTGATTAACTTGGAAGGATCTTGAAGTGTTCGGGACCAAGCAGAAGAAAGCTCAGTAAGCATGCTGAATAGTAACAAGTGCCATTTTGAATAAGAATTTTGCACTGTGAGAGTTGAAAGTAGAATTAAATTTCATATTTGTGATTTGGGAGAGGGAGGAGTTGATGGCTGCAGTTGTTCAAGCTGAGGCTGGCGGTTCAGCGTTTCTCAGATGCTGCATTGCAATTCAAGGGAAAGGGAGTGTGGAGGGTTGTGGTGTAGGGAGGTGGTTTAAGAATTCAGTGCTGGCATATCAGGTCTCCAGGTTGTTTGGAAACGTGGCTGCTCCCCCTGCCCAGTACCTGTAGCTGTGTCTCACGTGCCTGCTGTGGAAGGGAGAAGATGGGGAGAGCTGGTTCCTGAGGCAGCAGTGGTTCCCAGAATGTGGCAAACTGGGCATGCTAGCTCTTGGCCTGAAGGGTTTTAAGATATTGAAGATACCACCTCAAGGTAAACTCTGTTTTCTAGTTGATGTCTCATTTTTGTGGTGGTCAAGACAGGCTTGTGTTAGCAATGTAATAAAGTAGCACTGAGTCTGACCAGTGACATTCCTTGATGTGACACTTTTCCTTCAAATCTTTAAATAGAGCAGTGGGTAGGTAACACCTTTCTTGTTCTTGTACTTGCCTAGATTGTGAGCCGTGAAGGACAGGATGGTAATGTCTATGTACACTATGGTGCTAGCTGAAGTAAATGACATGCACAGTTTTAAAAAAACACTTCTGGGTGTAACTGTTTTTATATAAAATGAGCTGTTGCTTTTCAGAGAAGGCTGCAGAAAAATAATCTGTGTTAGTCTGTGCTGGGTAAGCAGCAGGACCCAGAGTACCAGGCTCCCTGGAGCTTGCTGTAAGCCATGCATCACACTGGTCAAAAGCTCTGCAGAGATCCTCTGGTCCTAGCTAGAGTAGTAACTCCACCTGGGACTGGCAGCTGCTTCATTTTGCATTCAAACATGAAATAGTAATCTAAACAGGAAATAGTAATCTATTAACCTTGACTTGTAAACAAGACATTATTTGTCTAATAAACCATTTTCTTACCCTACTGACACTATTTGCCACCTGTCAGAATCACACAGGCTGGCTAAGCCTTTTAATCCCAAGTGCAGAAAGCAGGTCATGCTTTTACTATAGATTTGTTCAATGTAAAGGCATTTTTGTGAAGCACAAGTCCTGTCCTGTCCTTTTTCCACAGCTGAAGTGATTGAGATATGGTTCCAGTTTTACTGGAAGGCACCTGCAAGTAAAATGAACAGAAAGAGCTCCTAATGTGGGATCCTGCTGGTACAGTACTTTCCATTTTACTCCACGATAATTTTTTCTGACCTGGTCAGTATCTGCAGCAGCTGCGATTCAGAGCTCTACCTGGCCAAACAAATATGGGACATGCCCTTGCCACTTCTGCTCTGTAAGAAATTATGCTCATTGTCTTTACAACTCAAGAAAGCAAGAGCAATGCAATCATTTCAAAGAGCTTTTTATTAGTAATGCATAAACAAGAAATTGCATTTCAGTACCACATAACACGAAAACAAGTAGAAGACAATTCTGTTGCCTTTCTCCGTTAGAGCTGATGCCCCTGGTGTACCTGAAGCTGCATAGACCGTACATGCACAGTGACAGCACAGAAGCAGAAGTTTGAAGGGGAAGGGTTTGTGCTTTGGGCCTGTTCATGTCCAAAAAGTGCATCTCCTGTTTGGGAATTTTTTTCCTTTATTAAAAGAAGGGAGTTGAGGAGGGGGAACCAGCTTTAACAGAAACACAGCTCAAATACACTCCTCACTACTTTTCTTTTGTTTTACGA
>JAOXXN010000395.1:98708624-98718628 GCA_026770055.1 Myrmophylax atrothorax | reverse complement strand
AAATTCCCCCAAAACCCAAAATAGATCCACTGCTTTCAAATCATGTCTATTCAAATGGAAAATCAGTAAGGTGAAGTTTGTTTGCTTTGGTAACATTCTGAAACAAAATCAAGACACGTGGCTTTACTTGGAGTCCTAATCAAAGTACAAATGTTTTCTGAGGCACCTGTACCTGGGCTTTTGGATACATATGCTAGAGAGACAAAGTTCAAATCTTGATTTCAAAACTTCTTTAGTGGCCAAGGGCTGTTTCTGAATTGAGGAGTTTTCCTTGAGTCAAGTTCTAATCACACTGAAGCCAAGTTTTAATTTTCACTATACTCTTAGCATGTCTCTTTTTCTCTCTCCTACCACCCCCTCCACTTACAAGTGACCTGGAGCTCTGTTTTGAAGGGGGTAGGAACTGTCTCACATTGGTTGGTGTTTCCTTTTCAATGGAGTGTCGTCTCTGAGGTGGCTGCCGTCTCTCAGGCTGCGGTGTAGATGATATGGGCAAGAACTTTGGAGGCACTAAAGGATTCAAACAGCATAAAAAAGTTAGTTCCTGTAAGAGAGACTCTTGGGTGACGTTGCTCAGTATTTAATCCAGCCACTGATTTCCTAGAATTACTACTACTGGTGGCTGAAATTACACATCCATACTGAGAGCTTCTTCAAGACAGGTATGCCCTTCATCACACCTCCCAGACTGAGAGAATAGGAATACTCACAAAACTAGCAAATAAGGCACACTACTGTCCAATTACCATGGTGTTTCAGGAAACTGTCTTATTCTGTTTATGTCACCATCATGCACAGAAAATACATGCACAGGTTGCATGTTTCATTACAAAACCTTTGCTGTGAAACTGAAACACTTTGAAACAAATAAAAAATACTGTTACCCCATAAAGGCTGCCATAACTTTGCCTGAAAAGTAAAAGACCAGATCTTCCCCTCTCGCCAGTAAATACACTTATGAGAAATACTGGTGATTGCTGTGTCTTTTAAATGAGTACATCCACTGCCATGGTGACAGACATGCAGGAAAACTCTGATTTTGTCTTAGGTTAGAACATGTTTCTGCAGCAACAAACTATTTTATGAGATGAGCAGATCTAACCTATCCCCTCCATTCACTTTTGACTTCCTCTACAGTTCTACATCAACTGCAAGTGTGAACCCTTCTCTTTCACAAAGATATCCACACATAGTGGGGGCTAATGGCTTCCAACTGTTTACCATATTTGACCCATCTGGTGGGTTCTAGGGTTCAGCTTTAGAGGTTTATTCGATTAACAAAGCTCAGCTTCAGCTTTCTATAAAAGTTTCAGATGCAATTCACAACACAGAAGACAACAGAAATGTGTAAAAAAAGCCCCTGGGCTCTCTCATAACAACTTACTCTTTCTGCTGCTGGTGCCTTCTTGAGAAGGGTCTTCCACTTGTGAGGGGGAGATGCTGCTGCTACTTGTTGACTTGTGCACTGATTCCTCCTGTGTGGCAAGAGGAAAAGAAATAGAATGCATCAGGGACTGGTTTTAGTTCTTTTATTTCTTCTTAGTACACAGAAACCATTAAGGTATCACAGATATTTTGCACCATTCAGTCACTCAAAGTCCTAGAAGACCCCAGAAAAACATTGACTCTGCACAGTACCAAGCAAACGGAATTTTTAGAGCTCAATTTTTTTAGAAACTGCTAACTACGTGGTTGGAATTCAGTGTATTTAACTATTGCATGAAAGAACAAGATCAGGAGAGAGGTGCATCAATCCATTGTAACCTGTTAATTTTCTTTGTTGTATTCAAAGAGTTCTGCAGCTACAGCAGATACATTAACTCAACTTTACATCTTGCACTAACAAGGAATCAGCACTTAGATTTCTCTAGTCTCCAAAAGAATGACAGCCACTCACATAAGTGGCCCAAGTAAAGAGAAACTAATCTGATTTGCACTGCACTGTTTCTCTGATTCCCAGTCCTAGTGCAGTTCTCCTTTTTTTCTGTATTGAAAAGAAATCTCATTCACTACACAAGCATGTTTCTTCACAACACCCAAGAGCAACTCCTGCAAGATGAAGGAAAGTGAAATGGGTTTTGACTAACACCTTTCAACCATCTAAAGCATTATGCCACCCAAACTATTAACACCTTTGCTTTCACCTAAAAACTCTGTCTTCAGTCATTACCAGTAAAGATACATATCATGAAAGGAGCCTCCCAAAGAAACAGCACTGAAGGACCAAGTGTGAATGCTCTTTAGCTCTTATGGGAATGTTCTCAACCAAGGAGACTTAAATTGTGTAAGTTGTCAAGATTTACAGATCAAGCATGTGAACTGCTCTAAAATCCAGCAGGTGGCTGAACCTCCCTCTCACAGATTTCCTTAGTTACTTGAATTGCAAGCAGAAAAACCTCCACTGGCTGAAAGACTGCCTTCTTTGGTAAGAGTCAGTCAGACAGAAAGGCTGGCAGGATCACCTCAATGAGCACCATGCATCACAGGACAGAGGCCTCTGCAAGTTCCCAGGTATTCTTGGTTTGTCATTGCAACTTACTTCTGTGCACTAACACGTGCACTGAAAATGCTATTGTGGCCCTGTAATTTCTCAAACATAGAAAGGTTTTTTGAGAATGAAATCTTGTGTAGGAAGTACTGATGAGTCATTGTATGAATTTCTCCACATCTATACAGTAACTGTTGACTGTTACCATAGATTAGCTGACATTTTACATTTGAGCTTGGATCAACCCAACATCCAGAACTGTGCACTTTTCCACAGAGTGCTAAACAATTAGAATTCTACAGGTACTGAGAAAGCTGCAGCTTTAAAGGCATCACCCTAAACCATCTGAATATGTTACAGACATGATTTTTGACCAGATAGATTTAGCTTCATTAGGAAGATACAATTTTTATATATGTATTAAAGAATCTCTATTAGATTGCTACTTCTCCTAGCCACACAAAGAAAACTAGCAATTCTTGCTCCCTGTCCCTTAGAAACTGGGCAATGCAGAAAAAGCAAGGACAGAAAGAAGGAATGATTCATACAATATTCATCCTTGCCAGTAAATGGGCATGGGGCTGTATGAGACCTTCCCCTTCACCTCTGCCTGGCTACACTGCATGTTGGGACATAGCCTGCATCACAACACAGCTGAAAGAACAAAGGAGATTCAGGAGGAAGAAAATGTGTCTATAACATAGCTCATCTGGAGGTCCACAGCTTGGCAGTGCAGGTATTTCCAGCCTGTAATTTAGGGCACAGTCATAATTTCCCTCCCAGTGAGTAGCTCTAAATAGGATAAGCACAATTCAAACTGCAGTGAAAGAGGTCGCGGAGTCATTTATAGACTATCGGAACAACACACACATTCTTCTGTGTGTTACACACAAAACAAAAGTCAGGAAAGAAATAAGACATTTTGACAGAGCGATCTTCACTATGTGCCACCCCCTTCACCAGCTTGAAAAAGTCACCCTAACTTCCTTCCATTTATTTTCACTATTTTAGCATTGTTACTCAGCCCCAAACAGTATTCTGCTTCAGCATCTTTTGCATCTCAGCTGCTTCACCAGTTACTTCTGTTCACTCAAACCAGTACAGCGTGTGTTCTCTGTGACAGCTTGATATGGCTGATATATTTTCAGTTTATCTTTTGCTGTATGTTCCAGAGCTTATTCCATACCACTTTGCTTGCCTGCATGGCATTCCCTAATCAGTACTCACATTCAGGCATCTTATTTTTCCCTCCTACAAGAATTATTTCACATTTCTCTTTACATAATTTTCTTCTACTGACTTCTCATTTTTCTGTGTGAAATATCATGCTGCACTAGTTTCAGGATGCACAGAGCTACAGGCTGTAAGTTCAAGATCCAACTCTCATTGACAGGTCTTAATATTCCTGCATCCTGCCCAACTTCATTCATGTCAACAAAACCTCATGTAGCCTCTATCGTAATTTTAAAGCCTGATGAGTGATTTCAGAATGCAAATCTCTTCTGCTTTCAGAACAGATGCATCAAATTATGCACCCACACAAGTCACCCACACGATAACCCCTAATACAAAGGCCAACCTTTCACAGATCAAGAAAGTATGCAAAGAGATAGATTTCTCCCCACATATATTTCTTCCCAGTCTCCTATCTTTCAGCTTAGATGCCTTTGTAACCACCCTGTCAGGAAACTCCTCCTTCCCCATTTACAAGAGAGAAAAAGAGTCAAGGAAGACTGCTTTCCCCAGGCTAAAATTATCCTGTGTGAATAAACCCTGTCTGCATGAGCTTTCCAGACAGCGTAACTCTCAGAAAGGTCCAAACTCAATTAATATTACTTGGTCCAGAAGACAAACCTCTTTCTTGAGGATATAATGTTGGTACTTCCTGAGGGTCATATATAATGCAGCTTTGAAGCTAGAAAGCTCTTTAAGGTTTTCTCCTTTAATGCTTTTTTAAATCTTTAATCCTCTGTTTGAGAGAAGATGGATTAAAAATCATTTCTCCACCTGAGTGGTATTTGCTTGTCCCTGTCTGTGAAACATTTTAGGGTGTTAGTTCCCAATCTTATATAGCAAACTGCACTGACATTTGCATCAAACTGAAACCCCTTTGGCACAGCTGATGCTCTTTATTTAACAGCCTGTAGGGTGAGGCTGGCCTTACATCTGAGTCCTTTAGTGACAGCTCCTGAATGGCTGCCAGGAGGGTGCAACACATTTCCCTGCATTCCTAAAAGCATAATTGCTACATACACAGTCTGGACAGACACCAGGCATTTAGGAAAGTAAGTAAATACAGGTTTAAGGCCAAAATTAGCATTTAGCATCTTAAAAGAATATTCTCCTCCAATATTTTTGAAGTTCTGTGGGCTGACAAAGCAGCCATGGAAAATTCAGATTATAACGTGGGAAGTCACCTCTCATCTGATCAGTTCAACAAACTAAGAAATGATTCAATTCTGACAAATCAAGAAGTTGTGTCCTGATTTTTTACCTCTGAATCCGAGCTGTCAAGTTCAGCCAACGTGGGAGCTTTAAGGAGTCTCTTGCGTTGTACTGTCACTTGTGTGGCCCCATTCTGCTTTCCTTGTGCTGCCAGGCCACCATTCACCACAGAGGCATCCACTACTTTTCTTCTAGCCTCTGGGGTTGACACATCTAGCAAAAGAAACAGAACAATTGGTGTTTGGACCTAATTTGTATTTTGCCTTCTCAAATCTTACTGTCAAGGCAATACACACAAAAAGAAAAAAAATAATGTGATAGTTATATGTGTGCAATTATTCTACTTTCAGCAGTACACTGCTTGGAGAACTACAGGCAATGGCTCGTGGTACAGAAGCAGTACAAAAGAAAGAGAGCAGTGGAAAAAGCAGCAGTGAATAACAGCACAACACTAAAACCCAACCTCAGAGGAACACCAATCAACTTGAAAAAAATTGCCTGTGTTAAACCCGAAAATAGTCTTCCTTCAATATATAGCCTATAATTAACTATATAACAAGTACCAGAAGAATGCACAACCCTATCTGGGCAAGTGGGTTTCCAGTGAATCTGATGACAACACCAAACAGAAATTAGGAGGTTTAGCATGGAGTAAACCCTGTTTTTCCTGTGAGGACAGAATTCCACTTTATTCTGCAGTGTAGAGAAAAGGAATGAAAATGAGGTAAATAATGAGCATTCATCAAACATATGCACAACTCTTAAACTTGCACAGCCATTTGTATTAAAAGTATGTCTGTGATGTCAGACCTTCATGTAACAGCAGAAACAGGAGGCTCCAGCTTTATTTTCATCCACATGAGTTTTACAAGGATATAACACCACTGAGTAAATTACTTGGGATTCCTGCCAGCACGCAATGAAGATGCATCTAAGATAATGTAAGCTTTGGGTCTGCTGTGCTTAGCCTAGCTTAGCTCAGACATTAAGATAATGACCCAGGCTTTGATATTTTAGGAGAGCTTAGAGTTTGGTCTGATAAATCAGTTTTATCCCTGTAAAACTACAAAGTGCAGTAGTCCAATCTGAAGAAAATTATGTTGGAGGGACAAGGAAGAGCAGCTGTAACCTCCCATTTACATGTATGCCTAAGCATCTGGTCTCTCTACAAATGTGTTTTTCTACTCATGTAATTATAGGACTCCTTCCCTAGTCTCATAACAAAGTACCTCCAGGTATTATAAGGGTAGGGTAATGATGAGTTATTCCCATTTTTATACGCGGTGGAAGGAGGCACAGAAGGTCAAGTGTCTTGTACCTTAGGTTACTGGGAGGACTATGACAGAGAAATGATATCATCCAGATATTCAGAGTACCAACAATGTAAGTACTCACACATCATTTGCAGTTACTCACATAGTAACCCTGGTATAAACAGAGTCACTGCTGCTACAACAACATTTGCATTGATGAAGCCATGCTTGCACCAGGTAAATTAAAACTACAGTCTAGACAAAGCTCAACCACAGTAGCAGGTCTGTTTTACAACATTCTCACCAGAGCAGCTACTGAAACAGAATAACAAAAGGACTAAGTTAAATCAATATATATTTTAAAGAATTATTCAGGTTATTGCTAAAGGCTGGAAACTGAGCTAGAAAGGACATGGGATATATTATAGTTCCTCTGTAAATCATACCTTCAACTGGGAGTATAGGAAAGGCCATTATTTGGGCTATTAAAGTCATGGTGACATTCCAAGCCTATGAATTGTGTACTACAGTGTCATTACCGCCTTCAGGTCCTCCCTACAAGGAGCTGCAATCAAAGACTTAAGACTCTGTAACCCTTAGTTCCTATCTTCAAAGGCTTTGCTAATGTGTGTGTCCTGACCACCACTATGGCTTACAGGTCATGGGGTTTTTTTTCCTCACAGATTTCAGCGAGTACAGCCTGGGCGCCCTCCACATCAAATGCATTCCTGCTCTAAGAGCCGCCCAACGCAATCCCAGAAAGGGACAGCAGGAAAACAGAGCCCAAACTGCCTCCCCTCCCTGCTGCCAATGCCACTTCTTGAGAGCTCATAATTAGCTGGCATCCATTTGACTGAAGAAGCTCCAGTTTCCTAAATGAGCAAGAAAATACCCTTCTGATTGCACAGGGCGGCTCCTGAACAGACTGTCCAAGGAAGCAGCCCCAGCACCACCACACAACAGCCAAAGGCGGTGCCCCTTCTCCCCTAAACCTCCCGGGTGGGGACTCCCCTGCCTCATGGGAGGGTGGGTGAAGAGTGGCCTGTAAGCACTGTCGGACTCACTGGGACAATAAATGATGGGAAGGCCAGAGCGTAGCCCTCCTGCCAAAAAAATAAAATACACAATAGGTCTGGAGCAGGGAAAGAGGGAGGAACACCCACCAGACATCCCTTAGCACTATGGCAGGTGATGGAATGTATTTTCACATCATAAATACTTCTCTTTTTTTTCTGTTTGTTTGTTTTGGGTGTGGGGTTTTTTCCCTAAGAATTAGGCCCAATTTCTTCTAAGACCCAGAAACAAATTTCTGGTCCATTTTGGAGGTAACTTATGTAGCCAATCACTATCTATGAAGCCTAAACCAGCTGTAATTTAGTCACACATGTATGAATTATTCATACATGTTGCTGAGCTGCTCATATGGTGGTTTGAATTTTCTTGAAACACAAAAGTTTTAGTTGCCTCAAAAAGACAATCCAACACATTATTTGTTTTCAAGGGCTCTTCAGTAGGAAATATAATTTATCACCATTCTTTACTTAAAAAAAAAAGCAAACCCAGGAAGTTTTTACAACTTGCAAGCACTAAAGAATAATCAAAAAATAAAGTAAAATTAGAAAATCATCAGATCTGTAAAATCCATTTGGTCAATCAAGTTCAGTTTATCATTCTTGCACTTACAGTACCAGATACTTACGAATAAATGGATTATCATAATTTAGGAAAAAGATCATAAAATCTTAGTTTCAACAAAACAGATTTCAAGAATAACAACTTATTCCAAAATTAAAACCAGAATTTGTTAGCAGACACAGACAAAAAATGATTACTCTGTTTAAGCTACTTTAGTGATGTACTCAGGCAACAGAAACATTACCAGGTGGCAAATTATTGTACATCATAATAAACAAGATAAAATTAATCAGGATAAACAAGTCAGAAACAACAAATAGACTAATGCTTATAAAAATGAATGTGGCAGAAGAAATCAATGGACAATTCTTTGAAACAAACCCCTAAATTTATTTTTTCTTAAGCTGATAGTATTTCACAATCCCTAGTTTCATAGATGTTTTGAAGACGATTCCAATGATATTAAAAAAAGGCTTGTGTGTGCAATAGCCTGGGGTTAAGATTTTATTAGAGAGTCAGACACACTGGGAGGGTGTCATTTCTCCGTGCTTTCAGGCAGCAAGTACAATGAACAGTACCTACAGATTGGATGAATGTGTTGGGTTTGAGTTTTTCTCAAAGCTATCATTACAAAAGGTAAATGAAAGAAGACAAGGTCGTGATTTGATTACTTGATCATTTCGTTGGGCTTCCTTGACTAGCCTTATGAAGGGGGAGACAAAAAACCCCCACCATGGGATAATATGAAATGCACCTTTATTTACACATAAGATTACATCTCTTGCGAAACAAGGAATTAAGCAGACCACAAACTGCATGCAAACCACAGCAGTCATGTAAGCATATGCTGTCTGCCTCCTAACCAGCTCTCCTTGGCAAAGAGTGACAACAAAAACATGAATTTTGCTCTATACAGCAAATATGCTCCTCAAGTTTATAATTTTTTACACTGAGTTAAAAAGAAGGCTCAAATGGATTTGCTGAATTAATATAATAACTTTTTGCTAGTTAGTCTGACGATATATCGGAAATTCTTATATAATGAATAAAGGTAACAGAGATGTGCTGTTCCTTTCAGTGGACTTAAGACACTGAAGTCAAACCTGAGTGCTAATAAATCAGTGTAACAAACTGCCAGCCTTTTACTGCCATTGCATCACATGTATTATTGTGTTATCTAAATTAAGAGTTTACCAGGACCTGGTGGAATCCTTCCTCACACTGGTCTGAGGCAGAGATGATCTAAAAAGTAATAATCCCCATGACATTTGGGTTTAAATGCTTCAGTTTTCTTTTTCTTCTCTCCCTGCACAGCCCCAAATTGTACAAACTGTCTGAAATAACACCTTCAAAGTAGCCATGCATACAGCTTTGAGGAAAGAACCCAAGTGTTAAAAGTGGGAGTGACTGATTTTTGATTTCCATTTGATACTGCATTGAAATTAAGCTGCTTTTAAGCTATCTTTCTGTTACAGGAAGAGGGCAATGACTGTCCTGGTCCCTCCCTGATATTTGAGTACCACTCAGAAAACTCACTACAGGTGGCTACCGCTTTCTCCTTCTATTCTACCAGCTGGAAACAGCAGTGTAAAAGGAGGTCCCAGGCTCCTCCTCTTCAGGAGAACAGCAGGCAGATGCCTGGAGCCGGGCACTGTGACTTATCACCCACACCAGCTCAGTGCCAGCAAAATGCTCTGCAGCATCCCAGTCACAGACAGCATGCATAATATAACCCTGCACCTGTCCTTTAGCACTTAGTAGGAAACACTTCTGTTTTTCAGCTGGTTTTTGTTTTTCTTTCGTGACAGCAAATCCATCAAGTAGAGAGCAATGAAAGCAGTGAAAAAGCAAGAGTGTGGAAATAGTGATGAAAGCACAGTAGAGCCTCTCTGCCTTCAGAATAACGAAAATATTAAAAGCACGCAAAGCAACAGCGTTCAAAATTACTGTTTATCTGCTTACTATCAATATCCCAACCCATCTAATTCACTGGTACTGCTCATCTGGTGTCTCACATCTACCTAGCTGGAATGTTTTAATCATCCCAAATTTACTTCTAAGGACAACTTATCAGATCACTCAGTCATGCTACATGATACTTCTTACTGAGAACCACATGACTTGAAAAAACAAAACCAATCACATTCGGAAGATGGATAAAGAAAACAGGAAGAGTTCTTCGG
>JAOXXN010000395.1:98682072-98699102 GCA_026770055.1 Myrmophylax atrothorax | reverse complement strand
CATAATCATCTACTCACAACCTGCTACCATCACATTTTAATATATAAATATGGATTTGGAATTTTAAAAAAATAACCACAAATAGTACTTTGTTATCTTGGCTCAAGGCCAAAGCTTTAAAAATGGTGATCCCAAACAAGAAGTACATCACTCATAACTTTTACAAAAAATAACTTCACTTATCATCGACATTCAATTATTTCAGTCATTTATTTGTCTCATTATTAAAGGTGTCAGCATTGAGTAGGAGAGTGTTATGTCTAAATAATAGTCAACATGAAACTGATACTGTTTTTTACCATCCAGAAATTTTCATTTAAAAAGGAAATTGCACACACACTGAAACAGATAGAGGGGGTATGCTACATCATTTCCAGAACAGCTCAGGATAAAATTTGATGGTGAATTAAAGTATTATAAGTAAATACATATTTACCATCTTGCATTATGCAGACAGTATAGTGTTTTAGTTAACACAGCTGCTGCACAGTGTGTAGGTGACACCAAAAAGCAAGCTCAAGCAGCAGTGCCCACAAACAAAGTGCTCTGGTACTTCCCATCGTAAGGCACTGCATTCACACTGCTGCTCCCGTACAGCTATTGTAGAAACAAGCTTATGATACCACCTGATAACCATAGTACTCAAAGTCACCCTTTTGAATACCCCTAAAGCACAATTAGGAACTGTAGGGCTCCCTGCTCTACTGAGGATGACTCCTAACCTTCTGGAGAAACACGTGATGAAGGAGGAAAATGAACAAGCAACGTTCCCTGCTGAAAGCAACAGAATGCCACTCAGCACAACTGAGTCAGAGCTTTGTGTTTAAGAAAACAACAGACTCTACAATGCCCAGCTGGTCAAACTGGCCAAAGTCCTTTCCTCAGATTCTCCATGTCCTGCTTGAAACATGAAATATTGCTTATGAAAACACTGTCCATGCACGGCTGTTACTGCAAATATTGTAAGTACTGTCAGATGCTAAATACTGCAAAGAAGTAGGAAAAAACCAAACACCAAAACCCCATGTCACAACTCTCAGCCTAGACATTCAAATTACTGGATATTTTTGATAACAATAGCTTCAGCCTCTATGTTTAAACTCCCATTTTGCAACATGGCCAAGCTAATACCACTAAATCACATGTATGTGTGAAGAGCTTGAATATGAAAACAAGAGTGCTGTTACCTATGAGGAATGTAACTGTTACGTAATGTAATGCCGAGTTTGGATAGGGCAGGAAAAGTACCACAAAGTACCTTAGAGCCATGCGTGGAGTAAGTAACGTAAGAAATATCAGTTACTGTCCAAGATGCACTGCTCAAGAAATACTGAGTATGATGCACATTTTGGAGGGAGGGGGGCAGAAAGGAGAGCTAATTGTGAATCACTGTGAGATTAAAAACTGTAGCTCAACACCTACACATAATGAAGGAAAACCTCCAAGAGTAACTTAACTTTTAAATTTGTCCATTACCAAATGTTGACTCTACCAACATTCACAATTTTTAACTTCTATGGAAGTGGGTGCTCCATAGGAGAAAAACGCTATTAAATCTCCCCAGGTAGATATTTAAAGATTGTAAAATGCCAGAATTAAAGCTATCTTGCTCCCACAACAACCACAGAAATGAGGACTCTTGCATCAGGATAGAGAGATGACAAATCTGGAATTATTTTCACATATCCTGAAATAGAAATGCCAACGTCACTGAAACAAATTAAAACAGTCATTTACCAAAAGCCCAGAATCTGACATTTTACATCTTCAAAACATTTTGGATATTTGCACCATGACATAAGATGGGTGAGAACAGGCAGCTCCAGTTATTGTTGTCCATCAGTGTGACACTTGTGGTAGCCTGAAACACCAAAATACTTTCAAATAGGAACATCTGTTCCTTTCCTAATTTTTGCTCAGAGTAGTACTAAGCACTCATGGATAGATAAGCTACTCTTTTAAACACAGCATCATATCAATAAAAAGAACAATAAAGATTTCATGTTGCATCTCAGGTACTTAAAAAATTTACTTAATATCTTGTTATCATTAGTAACATATGTATTTTCACAAGCTACTAAGTCTAAAACTAATATCTATAAATTGAAAGCAAAAATTGCTTTCAATAAAAATTTTGCCAAACATCCATTTTGACTGATAGAAAGAAACATAACCCATCTTTTCCAGGCTGGCTTAAAATGAAGATTTACGATTCTTAACCCTTCTCTTCTCAAGAACCACAAAGGTTTTCTCTGATGAGAATACATATAATCAGCTTTGACCCATGATAGCCAGCTAAAAGATGCTGTATTTATGCAATCTAACTAAACTTGTAATTCTATGGGAATCTTTCAGGCTCTGCACATTCCATGTCAAGCTGCACTCTTAGTATTGAACATGCTTTGCACAATCTTCATGCAGACCCTGCAGCAGGATTCAAGTTACTGAATTTGAGGTTTCCAATAAGAAAGAAGTGATTTTTCTAACACAATGTCAGCAGCAATTGTAAGACTGAACCAGCAATTACATCACAGACAGCCCTACAGGTACTGTACCTGCAGCAGATTGTAATCCCAATTCAAGTTTACACCCAGAGTTCACTCTGACAAATCTATCCAGTAGACCAAATAGCAGGCCAAAAATAGATGCTTGCAGGGATTCTGTACACAGTGAGAGTCTGGATGAGCAGAGGAGCAGCTGTGCCTCCAAGACATACCACATAATGAAGAAAATCTCTTCTGAAGAGGCAGGAGCTTGCTTAGTAGATGATGAATTAAAAGCTAGTCTGACAAAATCAAAATTAGATGACCCAGGGGTTCCCATTCAAACAAAACTACTGTTCTGATTGCATACAGTAATCAAGGACCTGAGGGGACTGTTACCCTTTTGCTTGGATAGGAGGAACACAGCACAGTTCTGTGAATTGTCAGGGGTAAGACAGACAACCTCATTACCTGGGTTTGTATTTTACCCTATCAATTTAACATCTCAGCAACATCTGCCGCAGAAAATAAATACAATCGGATAGTCTAAATCCAGATTTCGATTAGGAAAGTACTCTCAGCTCAAACATAAAGGGCATTTATACTACACACTTCCTGCCTCTCTCATCTGTCTCCCTCCACCCTCTCTGATCTTTTCTGGTGGAATCATGGCTTTCTCACTAACAAAGACTGTGTGAGAATTTGTCAGGAAAGGAAATACATCTTAACACTGAATATTCTGACAATGCTTCCATTGTAACTAAGTCAGGTGAAGTCATAAGTAAGTGCAGGGTATAAATATTGATATTGACCAAATACATGCCTCTGGCAAAGGGATATAAAATGCTCTACTGGAGATGAGGACCCCTTTCAATCAGTTGCTAGCTTATCAAGCAGAACATCTTATTGTTGAGAAAAAGTACAACCGAAAAGGACAGAAAGAACAAGGAGACACCAGTAAATATCAAATGAGTTCTGATAAAAAGGGTGCCTCAAGTCATTCTTACAACAAGCACCTTTATGAGGATCTAGGAGGAAGAGACCCATGAACACTCTTCAGCTTGCTTTGCCTTATTGTCTTGACTTGAAAGCAACAATAGAATATGCTGACAATAACAGAGCCAAACTTTTACAAATGGAAGTTTTAAATTTTTTTTACAGTTTTTTTCATTCCTTGAAAATTCCTAATAGACCATGGTAACGTAAGTTTTCACACACTGTGATACAGACAACAGATAATAAAAGTTTTCAGCCACTGTAGGTTTTCCTTTCCCATCACAGTATCACTCATGGTAGAACTTTACACTCCGGAATTGCAAAATCTGTGCTGTAGCTCAAGGTGAATACTCTCTCCAATAAGAAAAATCTAAAATAATCTCTGAGTAGAAAGTATGACAGGACTTTTGAGATGACTCTTAAGGTTAACACAAAACCAACACAAGTCATTTGTTCAAGCATATGATAGGTAGGCATGTCTTTCAGAATCTTAAATGCCTGACATATGGAAAACAAAATACACTACATGTGTTGGTTTCATGTTTCCCCCCTCAATGCACTATGTAAATGTAGGATGCCATATAGAACCCATGAACTTTAGTATCTATAAGAAATAATAATTTCAAGATTCTCAGAAAAACAATAGAGAGAGTACAAGAATATAAAAAAAGGAAAAGAACATTTCAGGTTTGACAAATTCTAGTGATTCTCTTGACTTACCATGACCTTCCTTAAGGTGTAGCGTTTGGATCTAATATCATCCATCAGCATCTCATAGGGTGTGAGCTGATACTCTATTGGCAGTGGGTTGTACTGACGCTCTTGAACTTTCTTGAGTTTAACACCATTCCGTAAATCTCGCATCACTTGCACCCAAAAACGAGCCTGAAGGGAAAAGAGAGAGAAATTTTATTTGATACCTTACCCTTGGATACCTCCTCAAATTAAACCAAAGTTGTTCATTTTTCTTCCAGGACACTACCAAATATGTCCAGCTGTACTATTTTACTTTTAATACATCAACCAAAACCCCATTTTATTTCATATAAGTCTATCTTTAATGCTCATGAATGTAACAAAACTTTGCTGCAACTCAGCAGGACTGCTGAGTCTCACCTCAAATACAGAAAAAGGATTTGAAATTCTCATGCCTTACATCTGTATTCCCATTTCAAGTATACTGCAAGCACGTCTTCAAAGTTTTTAGACTTATGGCTAATACTATGTGAATTAAAACAGTGAATCTGAAACTTTGTTGCCCAGAACTTCCTTGGAAAATTTCCCAGTAGTTCTTCAAATAGAAATTTTGGAATGGACTCCAAATCCTAAGGTCTAGCAATAACCTCTCATTAGTCAACTTCCTTTTGCTCTGCCTGTGAGAGCAACGCACACTAACACTTCCCTCTCATTTTCGGGGAAGTAGAATGGTTGGAGATAAAAAAAGAACAAGTGGTGGGTAGAACACTGGGAAATGGAAATCAAGTCCCTTCAAGAACCTCATAATATTCGTCTATGAACTGGCAAGAATAGAAAGTAGAAAGTAAAATAAGCTGCTTCCTGGTTAAGAGTTCCCCTATAACCTTATTCTTTCATCACAGGAGAAGCTAAGCTGGTGGCTGTGTCTACGGTGTGGCTGCCCCTCTGAAGGGCAGTCAGCAGGATACTTGTCTAAATGTCCAGTCTTTTTAAACTGCAAAAGCTTCTCCATGAAAACAGTCTGATTTTAACATAGTACCATGGAATAGTTTGGGTTGGAAGGGATCCTAAAGCTCATCTATTTCCAAACCCACTGCATTGGGCAGGGACACCTTCTACTAGAACAGGTTGCTCAAACCTGTTACTGTGCCTCACCACCCTCAATGCAACAAACTTCTTCCTAATATCAAATCCAAATCTACTCTCAGTTGAAATCCATTCTCCCTTACACTGTCACTACACGTGCTTGCAATAAACCCCTTTCCAGCTCTCTTTCAGGCCCCCTTCAGGTACTGGAAGGCTGTTCTAAGATCTTCCTGGAGCCTTCTCTTCTCCAGGCTGAACAAGACCAACCCTCACTGCCTGTCTCCACAGAAGAGATGCTCCAGCCCTCTAATCATCTTTGTGGCCCGCCTCTGCACTCACTCCAAGAGGTCCATACCCTTCTTATACCGGAGGCTACAGAGCTGGACACAGTGTTTCAGGTGTGATCTCACCTCACGAGAACAGAGGTAAAAACACTTTAGGTAAGATTTATAAAGAACTACAATCTACTAGTAATGATGCTGAATCAGTATTGAACTGTTGTCTTACCCAGTCAGCATTTTTTAATTCATCAAGATCTGCGCTGGATTCATCACTTGCCTCTTTGTCCATTTCCTGAATCTTCTTCAGGTTCTGCCAATGAAAAGAAAATGAGTCAATAAATGAACAGTGGCATTTCTCTCAAGTAAAACAAGCTTCATTTTTGACATCTGTTGTATCAGGTTGTTTGAGTATTCTACTGAATGTTTTATGACTTGAATGGTAATACTGTAAAAGTAACTTGAAATACTATTTCAGTGTCTTTCTCTTCCTTGAAAAGTGTACCTTAAATGCTGGGAAAAAATGTTCAGTTTGGAGTATGAAAGTAGTTCAGGTAATAACATGCTGGAGGAAAAACTATACATGGAAATTTTAATATCCCTAAAATTGGGCTATGCACAGAAAAAAAAACCAAATCGACCACCTAGATGCCTGTTAAGGTACAACAAATCAGAGGTCTGACAGACGTATTTATCAAAAATATATTTCTTACTTTTAAACACTCAACTCTTCCTCTCATGGAACTGAATAATCACTCTCAATTCAGCTTCTGAGTTTTCCAGAAAAAATAAAAGTAAGCGTATTTTTTAAAACTTTTTTTTTTTCCTGGAAGTAGTTCCAAAACTGCCAACATTTCAGTGTAAGAAATGGAAGCCCTGGCAAAGTGCTTAAACTGTTAAATGTGCAAGTATCTACCAAACCTGGCTATAGAGACAGCAAGTGTGAGTCAGCTACCACAGAGGTTTTGGAAAGAGACCAGATGGGCTCTCTATTGTCTTATTTAGGTAACACAATTGTTTTCCCATCAAAAAAGGAATACTACCATTGCCCTATATAAACAAAATACATAATTTACAGGAAGACTCTAAAATACATAAATTACCTACACTAACAAAAGCAGATATATCATAGGACAATGTGGGAACATTTTGGCATGACTTGCAGTATCACAACAGGATACCCAAAGGGGAAAGAATGTCTTTATGGAAACTTGTGTTGTCCTGGTGCCATGGTCAGCACTCAGTCTGACACTTACAGAAAATTGCCCTTTCCAAGGGAAAAAAAAAGAAAAATGGAAAGAATGGGTAAAGGCCTTGCTTATGTGTATTTTGCTATTCAGGGTTTCTTCTTTTCTGTATTCTACAGTTGCAATAATAATTTCAAATACAGTATCTGTGAACTGCAAATTACTTGCTTTCTTGCAAATTGCTAGGATGTATTGAAAAACTGCAAAATATAAAATTGTCCTGATACTTTCTCCTTTCTCTCTTTGTAACCAAAAGGTAACTTCAGTAAATGAGCTCACAACTGTCAGATTTGCTCCTCCTTTTCATACTGCAAAGTACATATTAATTTTTAAAAAAATTAATGTGTTCCAGCTGCTTAACCTATACTTTGGATGTTCAACAAGACTGGTGACAACTACCCATCTCAGCAACCATGTTCCCTGTCGTACAGTTTACTGGGCTGGTTTATGCCCAAAGGCTGATGCCTTTGACTGACATAAATATTTCATGAAGCTAAAAAGATTACAACCTGTTTTTCTTAACAACAGAAAATAAGAAGAGGGAAAAAAAACCCTGAGCAGCTGAGAGATCTTCCAAATAAGGCAACCATCTAATTAATTTCTCTGGAACATAGCTACAGGGGAAGTTTCTACCCAAGCAAGCACAGGTGTAAGTGACGCTGGCTACCATGCACTGGAGAGCTGCAAGAGCACAACCTGCCAGCCAAGAGATAAGCTTCTCAAAGCGCACTTAAGGGTACAAATGAGCTGGTACAAACACAGGCTACCGCCAAAGTCAGGCTTCTATTACTGCCCATCTTTGTGCTGAGTGCTCTGGATGCTGCCCTTGCACTGGCAGACACCCAGTTTATAAGGGTACTTCATTCCCCTCCCCGGCACCTGGCTCAGACCCCTAAATGCAGCTCACCATGCAATTAGTGGAGAGGAGTACGTAATAAAGGCAATTCCATCATTATAGAAATTACAAAGCTTTGAAAGACTGGGGATAAAAAACGCAGCAAGTGCTCTATCCTTGCAGGTAGTGCCTAGGATGGCTTCTTTAACTATTCTACATCTGTCAGGTGCTGCTCAGGAAGGAATAAATTCATTGTGACAAATGATTATGTTTAAACTTCTAGATTAAATGGAACATTAGGATTTCCCTCCAGCATCCCCAGCCAGCATCTGTGGGTTTCTGCCTCTGTTTCTAATTGTAAATTATAGAAACCAACACATTTAAAATACAATAGACCCTTTGTCAGAATTCAACTGTCATCCAAAACCTGCGACAAACCTCAGCTGCTGTAGCCACTTGCACTTACCCTTGGGACAATGGCTTAAGAAAAGCTATTACAGTATAATAAATACATGGCCTAAAAGGATTTCCATTTCGGAAAGCAGAAACTTCTTAAAAGGGTTATTTTAAACAATCCCAGAACCTCAGACCCACACCACAGACCTGATTCACCTCTTACAGCCTGGGCGTTTGTTCAGGAAATAAGGGTTGGATGTGTAGGAAATGAGCGTTTCAAGAGCTTTCACTCTACCTTTTAAACCATTATAGCATTTGGCCATTTTTTTAAAGACTGCATTTTGTGACAAAAGCTAGTAATAAAAATATCAAATCTCTTCAAACCTCTTGCTGCACTATTATAAGCAGGCACTTGATTTGCTGCTGCTGCTGCGTGGCCCACATTTGAGATGCACTCTGCTGTGCTCAGTGACAGATGGGAGTTTATATAAGGCACTTGTCAGCACAGTGTCAAAGACTCACTTCATAAAATGGTCTCTAAAACACGAGGTTTTAATGAACATGGTATTCTAGGGAATCCAGATCTGAACTTTGCCTTTCAGTAATTGCAGAACACAGTCTACTGCAGTTCCCAGTTTATATTCTAAATTAGGAATAATTTGTTAACCGATTAAATTGAATCTTTCACTGCTACCTGTGAAACCAATGAAATATTCTTGCACATCTAGGCTCAATTCACAATACGTTACATGCACATAGGGGAAAAACTGCTTTTATATATCTTCAGTTATTCAACTTGGGTTTAAATTCCAAGGACTTGGCCAGCAATGTTATTCTGGTTCTTTGAAAAGACCCAAATCCCATTTAAATCAAACATGGAGATAGGATTGGTTAAATCAGTCCCTGAAAACCTTGAGATGATATTGGACAAAGTTCTTCATATGTAGTGGTATAGGTCAGTGCACCTTGCTCAGTTCTGGAGAGGGCAATATGCTGCTCAACAGAACTGTTGGAGAGGAGGCAAAAAGACCAAAACCAAGTGCATGGAACACTGATTGAGTGACAGTGCCTGCACCACTTAAGAAAATAAAACCAAATCCTCCCCCACCAAACACAAACCAGCAACATATTCCCTTATTAAAGCTCCTAAATTGAGGGATCAAACAGATCACGATGGAGCTGCAAGCCTGATGAGAACACAGTCACCAGAGGCCTGGAAATGTAGGCAAAAGTGAAGTTGGGAGAAGAAAAGTTTGTGAATCAAATTCTTTCTCCAGTTGTGCTTTCTGAAAATCCAAGCAGCAGGATGTTTGACAGCTTTCAGGGTCACAAGACTTTTAAGAGTAACATGGTTAATGACCATTATTTCCAAAATAAGTTAGCCATTAACATTGCTTAGGTACCCATTAACTGCATCAATTACCATATTTTGTACAAATAATACAGCAGTATAGCCATGCTAAATGGAAAGTAACACCTGACTTCTTTCATTAACTGTTTTCCAAGTGAATCTTTGCATGGCATGAAACTAGGAAAAAAAGAAAGGAACAGTTTTATTTCTATGCATGTACTTAATTGGAATTTGTATGTTTACATTTCATACAGATCAGATTGAAATATACCCAGGCAGACTGAAAGAATTACGTTTTTACATCAGAAAGGACAGAAATGAAAGTCGACACATTTTATAAGAACAGTACAAAAATCACAGATTGGGAGCTTTCTCTGTGTTCTACCAAAAACTTAATTACAAGGCACACTGTGGATAATGAAATCATGGATGAGTTTTTGATGAGCAGGGAGTTTCACTGCAATCAGAGATGTAGGCAATTATAAAAATATACAAAGTCTTAATTAGTCTGGAAGGAATATTAATCTCGATGCTTTAGGCTGTACATCAATCTCTAAAAATTGTTGAGATGAAAGTCAAACATGCTGTGACAGATCTGACCACTGGACACTTCTCCTGTATTTTATGCTGACCAGCATCACCTGGAGTTTTTTAGCACCAGCTGGCCCAGCCCCCTCCTCAAGTAGGGCCACACAAGGCAGGCTGCCCAGCATTATGTCCAGTCAGCTTCCGAATATGTCCAAGAATGGAGACTCCACAATCTCCCTGGAAAACCTGTGCCAGTGCTTAGCACAGCTGTGCCACCCTCACAATAAAAAATGTATTTCTTGATGTTCAGCAGGAACCTCCTGTGTCTCACTGTGTGCCCACTGCCTCTGGTCCTGACACTGGGCACCACTGAAAAGAGCCTGGCACTGTTCTGTTTGTATCCCCCCTTCAGGTATTTGTAGACATTGGTGAGATTCCCCCGAGCCTTCTCATTTTCAGACTGAACAGTCCTGGGTCTCTCAGCTTTTCCTCACAGGAGAGCTGTTTCAGTTCACCATCATCTTCCTAGCCCTTCCCTGGAGTCTCTGCAGTATGTCAATGCTTCTCCTGTACCAGGAAGCCCAGAACTGGACCCAGCACTCCAAATGTAGCCTCACCAGTGCTGAGCAGGGAGGAAGGTTCACCTCCTTTGACCTGCTGGTAACACTCCTCCTAATGCAGCCCAGCACACCATAAGGCTTCTTTGCAGCAAGGGCACGTTGCTGGCTCACTCAGCCATGAAGTGCACATGGAACATTAACTTCAGCAGAGGGCCAGCCCAGGCAGAGATGGGGAGCTGAAGGTGGACTAGGGCAGATACACCATCAACACATCAACAAAGTAGGTTCACAGTGTGGACAGCAGCACAGGTGAATCCACTGCATGATCCTGGGCAGCAACTTCTGCATTCCTTTGCTTGCATAGATTCTCCCTGTCTCTCTCAGTCACACCTGGTACCATTTCAGAGCGATGTGTGTGACCTTTTCAGATACTTCGCAGCAGGAACATTTTCTTTATCTCATGAACACCATTTATTTGCACCTACAGTTCTTCCTATGGCTAGGTACCAACAAAGGTTACCTCAATGACTTTTGGATGATGCCAAAAAAGATGAATCTTTTCTTCTCCATGGGTCCATTTTTTTGCAGATATTCCAACTACTTTGCCCCTTGCCACACACCGGTTTTAACTCTTGCCTTTCCTCCATCTTGTGGATCATTTTCCCCCAGAAACAATAAAAAAAAGGGGGAGAAATCCTCCTTCTGTAGAATTTTCCTACTGCAATTTTGAAAGCTGACTTCTTGAGATGAAATACAAGGCATACTCCATCTTTGTCATCAGCTGTAAATGTTTAAACAGCAGGACACAGACTTAGGAGCTCTTGGCCCATTAAAGGATGGCAGCAGATGGTAGCCAGGGTGGGTCTGCAGTAAGGGTACCTTTCACAGAGCCTAAGTAGCATAGAGATGCTGCCGGCAAGCTGAAAAAACACCTCAGCAAACTTGCTAGAAAAATTTCACCTTGCAAAAGGAAGTTAGATCAAATTAGTTAACTGAATTTCAGCTGTTTGAAATTTGGAGTTGCTGCTGCTTTTCCATAGAACTATTTTTACTACTGTTACTCTAATTGTAGTTGTTTAGTTTTTTAACCCTTGGACTAGTAGTATCACATCTTTCTCCATTCTGGCCTGTCCTGTGCATCCACTACATTAAACATTTCTTTCTCTGAGAGAATGAAAATATCAGCTCCTTGTCTGCAAGTCAGCTTTACTGCTGACCTTTCAGACACAGGGACTCAGACTGGAAATAACCACATGGCACCAGTTATGTGACAAAGTGCCTTAAACATTCTATTTGACATCCATTGAGATGACCTGAAGAGCTCACTCATTGCTTCATCATTTCTGATTAACACACTCAAATATATGTCAGTAGAACCCTTTCTGAAACTACGTTCCATTTGTTCTATGACAGTGATGTTCACATGATAGACTGGGGGAGCATGTGACTCCTCAGTATATGTATTAGTAATAAAACATATTATGACTCCATAGACCTATCCCTCCTACCTCCTGATCCATCCCTCATGAAATACTGTAGCTTTCAAAATCCTGGTAAGTTTTTAGCGGGACAAATTGACAACAGCATCACAGCAGCAAATTTTTTCTGACTCTTTCACAGTTTATTTCCCTTCATAACCTATTCCAGTCTGTAGCATAACATAGGGCAGATGTGGTTCTCTCAGAGCAAGTTCTGCAGATAAAAATTCTCCCTCTACCACTACAGTGAAGTTGGCTGTTTAAGTGTTCACTGAGCAAAAACTAAGAAACTCCTCTGTTTCTTGGGAAACAGATACCCAGTTGCCATTCAGTGGCCCTAGAAGGAATCCAAATAATTTCAAAGTAATTTTTTTCCATAGGAACGTTATTTTAAGTAATTTTAGAGGATTTCTGCTGCTTTTTGGAGTTTTAATTTAATTTTGATGTCACATCCACAACTATGTCAAAGTGTGAGGGATTTTAAAGCCAAATAAAGCTATTATTTTTTGAAATAAACTAACAGTTTAAAATTCATGGCATCTTTAGTGTCAAAACCACACTATCACACTATAAGTTTTCTTTAATTGGAACTGATGGAAATTGTTTTTACACTCATTATCTGCCAATGCAATCACCACAAATTCATGACAACAAAATGTCCTCAATGAAGTATTCTGTGTTTATCTCCTTTATACCCACTATTCATATGACAATAACAAAAAGAAAACAAACAAGGAATTCTTTTTACTGGAAGAGCATTTAGTTGTACTCCTCATGACTTAAGATTCTGCTATGTGTTTGACAGATGTAAGAGCATATGAACAATACCACAGCTTTTACTAGCACAAACCTAGTGGGATCATATGATCCCTGCTTGCCTCAAGTATAAACCATAGAGGTCATTTTAAAACGGTGTAACAAGATTTACAGCATTCCACCTCATATTTCCTTCATACGTGATTTCTATTTTGTACAGTACATTATTTTCAAAATTAAAGACCTTCCAAATCTATAGTTGGATAAAAGCTACAACCAAGGATCAAGGACATCATAAACCCAAAGCATTCAGATTCCAAAAGCTGCTTCCAAGGTAATTTTCTTGGTAATTTACATGCCTACTCAGAGGCTGATCCAGGGTAAAACAGAATCAAGAGGTCAAAATTATGGCCCTGGTTAGGTGCAGCAATAAAACTCTTACTGATTGAGTAGGGCCAGAATTCCATCTACAAGGATTACTTCCTTTGACCTAAATGTGCTTTGAATCAATGCCTAACAGTCTGTGAGAGGCAAATGGTTTCTTTCATTTAGGATTAACTCATGGTGTGATCAGATGTTGTTGGGGCTTTATGCCCAATTATAAGGTTATTAAATAATCTGCAAATTCAAACTGCCCTTCTACATTTTTAATATTTTTTAATTATTATTGACTTGATTTTAATGGTTGTAACTCACAATATTTTACTTTGACATTGACAACAGAAATGCCTTATTACAGTTTACTGTGGCCAAGATGCTTAAGAACTACTGGAAACTTAATTCCTCTCTAAGCAGAAAGAGGAACTCCAAAGTGTCTTACCTTTGAGCCCTAACATTGATTTACAATAGCTGTTAAATGAGGCGCTTGCAGCACAAGTCCCTCAATTAATACATCCAGTAGTTAAAAGGTGAGGTGTGAAATTAATGACGTCAAGGTTCAGGAGACAGATTTAGCATGGAGACACTGTATCCTGACTGCTCCCTGTATCAGGGGCACTTGCTGAAGATGTCCTGTAATACAGGCACTTCACAAAACAAGTGGCTCTTCAGTCATGCTGACACTGCCAAAATTATCCTGGTATGACACTGCTTCAGTTTAAAAATTGCATTCTGTTTCAGTAGGACTGGAAGAGATGTGGAGATGAAACTTAACCCTTTGCAGCAAGAAACCATCTCTGAAGGATTTGCCCTCTTGGATGACGCATCGCAACAAGGAAGGCAAGACCACCAGCCCCTTATGCCTCTGACCGGTTTGCATCTTCCACCATTGAGGTGAGAATAAAAGCTCTCTTGTGCTGCTCTGAGGCTCATCTGACCCTTTCAGATCATTAACCTGACAAGGAATAACTCCTTTTGTTTTTTTGGTTTGCTTGATATTGGCTGGGTTTGTTCCCTAGAGCCAGAAGGAAAACAGAGAAAGCATGTGTGTGGGGGGGTGGAAAAGCTCTGCCTCTTTCAGCAGCAAAATTTTTAGGTCAGCCTGTAAAATCTTATCCTGCTTTTCAAAGGCACCGTAGCTCTTGACTTACAAAAAAAAGAAAATCCTTCAGGGATTTATTAAAAGAAATTATGAAAGTGCTGTTATTTGACAAGCTGGCTTTGGTGAAGAAACCAGCTTTAAGAAGCATGTTTCCCTTCCTGCCCTTCCCATCACCCACCAGCTTTCCAGTGTCACCAGCACTGGCACTGTGTAACTGCAACTGTTCATGGGGCCATTCTGCAGGCCAGATCAGTGAAACTATCTGCATTAAATATCATCCTTAAAGTCACTCTTCAGCCAGACCATCTAATTGCAGTGATTAATAGGATGGTCTTTCAGCCAACAGTAACAGCCAAACAGGCACTGAACACAAGCATTGTGACCTGTAGGCGAAAATTTTTATATTTTTAAAGTTGGGTCTGCTGCAAAACCAACGTGACTGACAACAAGCCAATCACACAGCAAAAGGGAAGAGCAGCTGATGACTGGGGACAAAATATGAGCCAGAAGAATCTCAGATAATTCTCAGCGAAGAGAATTCCCTCATGGGAAGGAGCTGAGGAAGAACAAGCAAAGCTCTGACACTTCACATCACTGAAACACTAGAGAAGCTTTTAGACTCAAATATACTGCATACACGCATGCAGGAATGGGTGCATGTATGCAATGTGTTACCCTCCAAGAAAATCTTGTGGTTTTCTCCCAAATAGACTAGTCACAATCCGTACGTAATACTATGAGACATCTGTAAATGATTATTGGCCAAAAGGAAAAAGAAAACCTCAGCTGAAGAACTGCTCTCCTTGAACACTACAGACCATTTCTTCAAGCATCTGACATTCTCTACTGGCTGGGAACAGAAGTGATTTTGTAGGCTGAATTCACACAGCAATGAGCTCAAAAGCAGAACACCTTCTCAGACTGCTTACCTCTTTTGCACTTTTAATTTTGGCCAAGAAAGTGTACAGCTCCATCGTTTCTGCAAACAGAGCCCGACATACCGCTTGGTAGTGGTTGGGAGCCTCTGAGCGGGCTGGCAGGTGGGAGGCACACAGCTGGGGAGAAAAACAAATAACAGTATCAAAACAATGCCCGTCACCTCCATTAATGCTACAGAGCATGAGAAAACATGAAAGTGAATGCAACAGAATATCGAGGGCACAAGCATCCATGAGACATTTCAGTTTAGTCATAAATTGGGATGTATTTTACAAACTTTGTGTTCCTATTTATTTTATGAGAACAGCTCTGTAAAGGACAACATAATTGTGAAGGGAAAAAATCAATCTTGCAGTAGCAAATTTTGGAAAACGTACTTCATTCAAACCAGCTTTAACAGTAAGTGTTGTTTAGCTTCCTATGAATATGGAGGAGAACTCTATCCCTACCAGTTTATGAAAGGATGAAAGGCGAAGCAAGGAAAAAAAATTCAGTGTAAACATCAAGCTGAAACTCTGATTAAATTAATTTCAAGCAGTACAAAGATTTTAAAAATCAACAGGAGCCATGGAAGCACAGGCTTGTTGCTTCACCTCAGACATTAATGAACACTTCCAAACAGGCACAGCTGATGTAAAGAACACTGACAGAGGTTTTCACACATGCTAAACCTGAAAAACTCTGAAAGCCTACTCAAATCACTCATAATCATTCATAACTACTGATAAGCAGTCAGTCCAGAATCACTTTTAGAGTAAAACATGCAGCTCCCACTTCCAACATGAAAAATTTCCCTGAGACCAGCCTTTACATTTCAAACAGAGAACTTGAACACTATGAGCAACATCCAGTTCCATAAACATGAACATCCACCTTCTACCACTGTCGAATAGCTCAGCACAGATACTACTAGTTTTTAATTTCTTTTTCTCTTAAGTCAAATTCATCATGTGCAAGTTTCAACACAGAAATCTTGGCTGGAAACAGACAGAATAAAGTAACACATGAAATTTGTTCCCTAAACACTTTAAAAAAGTCCAAAAGCCGAAACTAGAGGATCTGTATCATATTGATGTATATATTAAAATAAAACAAAATCTTAATGAAGACCTTAAAATTTGTCTTGTTACTGTGGTTTCATAGTACCTATTTATTACATATAGCTGTAGGTACAAGTATAGAGCTAAAACTAAGAACAAGCCCAAACCTGAGGGTGGCTACATTCAGATCTCCAGAACTAAAGCCTGAGACAAAAGTCTCTTTAGCAGAAGAGCCCTTAATCAGCCCAGCAGCATATTTGTCTAAATATCTCCTGTTATGACAGTGAACACTGTGGTTACAAAGGGCATGCATGTAAAGCTCAGGCTGCTTTTCCATATTGCTTTCCATTTGACTTAAATCCATACTGCCACTAAAAGGTGAGGTCCTGTGGCCTCCAGCTGTACACATCCACCGATGCCTTTATGCTGGCACCAGAGTTCATGCCCTAACTCAGAGAGGATCAAAAATTAACAATGTGAAGGAAGTGGAGCAGGAGACAATTATTCTTCATGGCATAGACACACATGCAGTGGTGCAGGCAAAAAGGAGCAAGGAGAATGCGCTGCTGGGGTGGGAAAAGGGAGGAGGGGATGAACAATTGTGTTTCAGTACAATCAGATTTAGATTGGCTCAGTCTCACTGACAAGTTGCTTTCTGAGGTCATAGGTCACTTGCTATCTTTTATTTCTTCCCATCCAAATAACAGTGCAGAGTTCAGTGGTCAGATTTGGTCAATTCCTCTGATAAATTTTTCCAAGCACAACTTGGACTCCTGCAATATTTTGTACCAATTACTATACCTATACCATCCATCTATCTATCTATCTATCTATCTATCTATCTATCTATCTATCTATCTATCTATCTATCTATCTATCTA
>JAOXXN010000395.1:98667976-98681972 GCA_026770055.1 Myrmophylax atrothorax | reverse complement strand
ATCTATCTATCTATCTATCTATCTATCTATCTATCTATCTATCTATCTATCTATCTATCTATCTATCTATCTATTATTTTAGTCACAAAAAGGAATATATATAGGAAAGTTTATGTATGTGTGTGCATACTTTAATTTCTTCCTATATACTTTCCTTACATGTAGGGAACGTAAGGCAGATGTTCACAAAACTGCCTCCTCTTCAAATTTTATGCTGTTTTATAATGGATGGCAAAAATTTTCTTAAACTCTTCAAATGTATTTATGTATTTCTGGATAATCACAAGGATATAGCAGACAAAAAACCGAAACCAAACAAAACCCCCTTTTCCTTTTTTTTTTGTCTTCTTTTTTTCTTCTCCCCTTTTTAATTTTGTTTTTCTTTTTTTCCTTTTTAACAAATCAGATCCACTTCTTTGTGGATAAAGGGAGCAAAACCAAAACAGATGTACCTCCAATTTGTGCAACAGTGACAACACAGACCACAAAGAGAATCTATTAAATATTTCCCTTAACTTAGTGAAAATATTAGAACCTTTGAAAAACCAAATTCTGAGTATGGTTAATTTGTGTTTCTCTCTATCTCAATAATGAATTGTGTCCTTACCTGCCTTGTTTTCAGTAGGCTATTTCTGGTTATTGATTACAGTACAGATAAAAGGGTTTTGTTCCAAAATACACCACTTACAAGAATAATAGCAACAGTAATTTCAAAAAAGGTCATAAAATGGTGTAAGTCTTCATAGCCAAGAATAAATTTTTATATTATACAGATTGCACACAGGTTTTAAGAATGCTTTTTTTCTTTATTTAGAAACATGTTAATTAGAAACAATTTGCATCAAATATTGAGAAAGTTAATGAAATGCAGTGGTGACAAGTTCAAGCAGGGCATGGATATAATCTTGATTCTATTATTGAAGACAAAGTAAAGCAGAAAAAAAAAGCGCCTGCTGCTAAGCTGAGTTACAAAAGCAACCACATAAAAAGCTGACCATTTGGTTTGCAAACATTAGGCTGCAGGTATTAAAGGAGGGCCAGCAGCTCCTACTAACTTTCATGTTCTGAAAAATCTCTCTCTCAGTGATCTTATGTGAAGATGTGTTACATAACGTAACTCCTCGTGGTAGTATTAAGTCAAGCGACTTAACATTATTTTTTGGATTGGGAAAGGTAAGCCTGAAGACAAAGGTAAATGTAAATAGGACAGACCGGTTTTTTTCTCCTTCATTCTAATATATTGTACTTACATGTTGTTCAGAATGCCTGGCAATCTGTAACTTCTGCATGAAACAATACTGCAAAATCTAGGCAGGCAAGGTAAATCAAGTATGAAATGTCACTTCTAGCTTGAGTTCAGTGTATTTGTCCACTTGAAAAAAATTCAAAATCTTTAATTTTATGGTAGTAGTGTTTGAAAAGCTGTGTTACTGTAACAACAACAAACACCCCAGTCAGAATGTTTAACAAGTGAGATTATGAAGGGATAGCCACCTAATACACTGCTCTTACCATGGCACAGTGGTCGTGGTGCAAGAAGGATTAAGAGCAGATCTGCAGTCTATTCCAGTCATTTTGAGTTCATGGAGGAAAGGAAGCCTCTGCATGCTGCTTATTCTGACACTTGCCTTTTCATCCCTCATGATACAACTTAAAACTGTCCTAAGGGGAATGACTGAGAACAGTGCCCAGAGCTTAACACAAGGGCTGTTTGTTCTGTTTCCAAGATGTCTCAGAAAGTATGGCTCAAAACAGATTATGTGGTCTTTGCAAACTGGTGAAATAACAAAAATATTATCAACTACTGAAACATTAACTAGCTCAGGCTGTAAATATTTCCACTTGCATCACTGTGAAGAGTTGTGATTATTTTTATTTTTTTCTAACTGAGCCTATCCAAAACCCCAGCTTGACCCAAAGCATTCAGTCTTTGCTTAGATCACTAAGAAGTTTAGAGGCTGTTTCCATCCACATTCAAGGTTCACAAGAAAAAAAGGCATTATGTAAATATCATAGCTTTGCCAGCTCCTCCAACTTCACCCTCAGTTGACTAGGAAACAGGGTGCACCAAGCCAAAGCACTGCCAAAAGAAATCACAACTTAACCATCTGAAGAGATCAAACAGAATTTCTTGCATTTGCTTGAATATATTCCAGCACAGTCTCCATAAAATTACAAAAAAATACAACTGGCTCAGCCACTAAAATGCAGGTCAGTTTTGTAAAACCATTTTGGCTAGATATATACTGGAAGCTTAACCAAAATACCTGGGCTGCTAGAATTAAGATTTCAAAAGACAAAAAGTGTTTCCATTTGCAACCTTCTTGGGCAGAGGGCCTGTATGAATGCACCACAAAGAAGAAAAGGATTTCTTTTTCCCATGAGCCACAAAGATAGGCTATTGATATTATGCAAAACATATTACCAGCCTGCAAATACCAGGCTTGTTAACTGTTTTGAAAGCCTTGGAGTATTAACACAGACTTAAAAGAAATACTTTTTCTTATGCAACAAGCAGAAATTACTTTAACCAACAGATCAGTGAACATGCAACTGTACTAAGGATCTGCCATATGCCCCAGCAGAGCAATCTTACCAAGACAAGACCAGCGTATTTGTTAAACTCAACCAAGCATTTTGCTTCAGTTTATTAGCCAGAATAGCATTAAGGAGCAGGCTGTACAAAGGAATAAGTGTTTTGTCATGAGTTTGTAAGATGTTTCTGCTTGCTGGAACCACCTCCATGCATAGTACCCCTGACGTAGGCACAGTGCAAGTTCTGAGGTGGCTTGCACAACACCTGGAGCCAGCTCACCTACTTCCCAACAGCCCAGAGCTGCTCTCCCAAACTTTCCAGGCAGAGATTCGCCCCTGGCTTTGCCACTTGTAACTGCAGTGGGTCAAGGACTAGCTGATCCCTCTGATAAAGGATTTTAGGGCAACAAAACCAAGGTAAGACTGCAATAAGACAAAAGGGATGAGAGCAAAGTTACTTATTAATCCACAAAATAAATTAATAGAAAATACAGAAAGTATTCACAGAGAGTTCCTCTTCACCTGCAAAAGCTTGGTAACTTTTTAACTGATATTTTAAATAATCTTTTGCAAGTGCCATGGAATTCCAAATTGCTTGACATGTGAGCTCCTGGTTAATTTTAAACACCTCACAGAAAAGGTAGGTTTTGTGGAAACTGAAGCAAATTGCTAGTATCAAGCACATCTATCTCAGTATTTATGTGTTCTTCAGCATCTCTTTATGATGGTATTTGTTGTTTTGATCATGTTTTTCATTGCTTTGAGGTGACAAGAGAAGAACTACACAGTTTTCCACTTACACAAGTTCCAAATTTAATCATTTAAGTGATCCTCCCCATAAAATGACTTCATAAATACATTTTTGATTTACTGATTTTCTTTTCTAATATGAAACCTCAAATGCAGCTGCAAAGGTTTTGCATTTAGAAATAACAGGTACAATCTGACTAAACAGTGGCCTTGGCTGGTTCTCTCAGGACTGTAAAAAGAAGACTACCATCTAGCTGCTGAAATTAAAGCCAAAACTGCAAACGCGAATTAGATGAGGCAAGGATTGAAAACAGTGCTTTGCATAATATCTTGATCCTTAAAGAAGTGTCCACTTTCTGTATCATATAATTGTCATCATCTTCAACCTCCCTCTGCATTGCAAACTCTGAGGATTAAAGGCCTTGAGCACATTACTTATATCTCTATATATGCTGAAATGTCAAACAGGAATGGAGTAACAAATGGTTACAAATGCCCTCCTGAGTCAAAACTTAAGTCAGCAAGGAAGTAAAATTGAAAGGCTCTTGTCATGTGAGTAGACTGTGTTTGGGAAATGCTGTAGTGCTGCTTAGTATGTTGTAGATGGTTTTAGAAACTCAAAGCAGAACACGAGCAATTCAACAATGTTGAGGATGAAACTGGTGCATAATAAAGGACTTTCTTCCATTATTTTACTTTGAACAGAATATCTGTCCTGACATTGTTTCTTTCAGGTACCAATTGCCTTGAGGCACTGAGCACCATTGACTCATTTTTTTTCTTAAAATCTTACACTTCACAGCTATTTGAAGAGTCTTAACTACTTTTCCACACTATAAGACTGAATTAAGCAATGATGAGAATCTTGATAAAATTTCAACAGACTGCAACCACAAGACTAACATGTCACTGAACTATCTCCTTTATAAACTTGAACCTTTTCCAATAACAGACACAATTAAAGGTGAAGACAATTTGTATTCTGTTACATTCATATGACACCGTCTTTAGGTAAACGGGTCTTACAAATACTTAACACAATTACAAACACCTGTGGAAGTATTTAAAACTTACACTGATGTTATGAAATGGAAAGCAAAGTCAGTGTAATTTACTGACTACATCTCAATTTTCAAGACCAGTCCTGTACTTTTCATGTTCAGTGAACACTGTTCTTACTCTTTATTAGCTTTCTAAGACTAGAATGAACACCTTGACTACTGAAACAGACTTCAAATGAAAGTCAACCTATGTTTTTGTGAGTCAATGATTATTTCCACTAGACATTCTGACATTAATTTTTCAATGACTGACTAATGTTATGTGCTAGTGCAGACCTCTTGACAAAGCTGTCTTGGTATAAATCCTCATTTCTTCTTGAAAACTAGTATGTGATTTTTGCCCCCCAAATACAGCCCCCTGCATACAGCTGTTTCAGGATTGTGTGTTAGGTGCACTGTTACACTGTCTTTACACAGTGGACTGACAACATCCTGCTTCTCAAAGAGGCTGGTTTCAAAAGGGCCAATTAAGTGAAAACCAATTCTGCATTCTCGCTTAGTTTCGGAGGAACTGAGCTCTGTTGTTTCTTAGCAGAATAATGGAGGAATTAATAATATAAGTATGCAGTGATCTGAATTTGCTAGCTCTCATTCTTTGACTATTCAGTGGAACATCAATGGGATTATTCACGAGCGAGGGAAAAACCCTACCATTTATATTTTTCCTATTCTTTTACATGAAATGTGTAACCCCTGCAACGTTTAGCAAACCCACTAGGTAGCCTGTCAGCAGCAACTGTTTTCTAAAGCCTTCTCTTCACAAAAGGCAGCAGCTCTGGGCACATTCGGCAGCTCTCACCTGCACCACTCACACACAGGCATTTCCCGCAGGAGCAGCAGCGCGAAGGATGACATGGAAAGGCAGCCGGGGAAGAAAACTAGCTTCAAAAGCAGAGTAGAGGTGCAGATGAGGAAACATGATAAAACTGGCTAATTAAAGGAGAAGGGGAGTGGCCGTACATATTCACCTGTAGTTATTTAGCCAGCAGCCCATTAAGCTGTGGAACCACCCTACACGTTATTAAATAACTTAGACCTAAACAACTGATAGCAAAGAGCTGCACCCCTGTAATGCCATTTTGTAGGGTTGTCTGCCATGTTTCTCAGGCCCTCCTGAGGGCTGGAGGATGCCTGCTTAGTGGAACTACTACTTCTGTCCATCAGGAAAGAGAGGAGAGCAGGTTTTGTACCAGGATGCCTGGTGTATGCAGTGGGGAATGACAGCAGGACAGATGCTCCTCTTTCCTGCTCTCCCCTCAGCACTCCACACAAGCATATAAATCAGCCATTACACCCAGGGTACTGCTGGAAAAAAACAGAGCATCTCTGGAAAAACAGCAGAAAATAGTGACATTTTCAAACAGCATAAATGAGAAAACAATTTTATCAAAAGGCCACAGAAAATGGTGGGGGAATAACTCTCAAATCAGAAACCAAATCTCACTGACGCACACAGAAAAGGAAGGGGAGTATGAAGGGACGTTGTATCAGTTTTTCAATCATGCCCATCGATCACATCACTAAGGAGTTCAGATGTTTGCATACTTACTAATTGAGAGACAATATATTAATGTAAGGCAGTTTATTCATGACCACTTAAAATCCAATTAAAATATATCAACTAAAATAAAAACATGCACTTTCCTTGGCAGCAATTTACAGTTCACATACAGAGCTTTAAAGTGCATGTGTGTGTGGGAAGCTTGTTTGTTTTTATGTAAAGTGCTAAAACTTCTCTCAGGAGGCATAATAATAATTTGCTTTCATGTTTTGTCCTGAAGCATGACTTTTTTATTTGTATCCAAAAAACCAGATTTCCAGCTGCCTAACCAAACAGACAGCATTACTAAACATAACAAACTTTTAAACTTCACTCCAAATGAATAAATAAGTAACTTTTAACCAGTCTCATTTTGCTTTCATTAGACCTCAGTGTATGGAAAGCTGTTCTACTCCTTCATGTATGCCATACTCCTTATTTGTACTACCTTTGTCAGGGAAATCAGATCTTGAAACTCTGATTGCATGAAAAAGGCCTACAGAAAAATTCCTTCTCCTTATAGGCAAGCATGCTTAACACTTTTAAAATTTGTAGCTACTGAATCTACATTGCAATTGTCTTATCAAGGGTATCAGTTACAGAAATGTTCATACTTAAGACATGTGCCACTCTAAGATAGGTATGAACAAAATTAACCCACAATAGTGATTAAAAATTGAATTTGCAATTTTAATTCAAGTATTAAAATTTGAATAAAATTTTAATATTATTCAAATTTAATATTATTCATCCCTTGCTTATACAAGTAGAACAGATATCCAATGAATCAGAACTTAAAAGGTGTTATTTTCTCCTCAGTTCCCCCTGTTTGTAGTGCTGGTGCCCTTTCTTGCCCATTTCCTCTGTGCATGCTCCATTCCTGGAAATTGCCTCTGTATGGTAACTACCAGGAACTGAATTACATGGAGTCAGTGGCTTTGACACACATCTGTGTATAGGTGGGATTAACCACCTGTAGGGACTGCAGATGGTGTTTGTACTGCCCTGACTGCTCACAGGCTTGAGGGAAAGACAACTCTGCTGCTTTGCTTTGGCTCCACACATTTCTTGCCATCGTAGCAAAGCAATAAAACCACCACTTGTCAAATATTCAGGGCCACGTCATGTATCCCAAACTGCACTGAGTCCACACTGTAGCTGTACTGCAGGGGCTCTGTCACGGCCTTGCAATCTATGCTTGCATATATTCTCTCACCCTTGTGACATTAAGGAATTATTAATTTTATTTTGCCAGTGCATCTGAGGTCAATGCAAAAGCCCACTGAACTGGTCAGGAATCTTTTCTGATCAAGCAAATAAAAAAATTCTGGATCTGAGCCATAGCTGACCAAATCACATATGATGCCACAGCACATTTTTCCATAATGTCCCTGCTCTGTTAGTCCCTTTGCACGTGTATCTGTCAAAAAGATCTTGGTCTCCAGATGAAAATTTAGAATGGAAAAAACTAGTGAATTATTTTGCATCTTGCACTAATTGGTGGTTTTCTTGAAATCTTTAGTCCTGAACTCAAAAGAATACATATGAAATGTAACCTTCATTATTTCTAATGAAGAGATTGTGAAGATTCTAGTACAATCCAAAGGCTGACCACTTGCTCCAATCTTAAAATATGTTAGTTTTTTAACATTATGACTCCTTAGAGGGGACAGCAAGAGCCCTTTCTTCTAAAAAGGATGAAAAACACAGACCTCAACACAAGATGAGAACCCAAAATACAGAGTAAGAGAGATTGTATTTTGCTAATAAACTAAATACAAGAACATTTCTTCCTCTTCCCTTGGGTTTGGCTGTTCCTTCTAACAGTTACCTTGCTTATTTTAAATATGCCACTTGCAGAAGGATGCAAAGTCATGCATTTGGACCAATCTCTGATGGCAAAAACAAGTCCAGTTTGTTATATTTTCAAAAAGAAAGCTGCTTGTACTTTCAAATGCTGAGCATTCTTTTGGAAATTAATCTATTGGCACACTCAGAAAAAGATACACGGGAAAGCAAATACATAGTTTGAAGTATTTGAAGACTCTTCCCAACTCTTATTACTTTGTTTTTTAATTATCATAAAATAATTTTGCACTTTAGGTTATTTCAACCACATCAGATAAATCTTACCATTCTTATCTAAGAAGGCACCTTGTAGAAACAAGTATGTTCTTCAGTAAAAGGAATGTGTCCTCGACAGAGAATAGCAAAAGGGAAAAAAAACAAGTAATAAAACCCAACAATAACCCCCCCCATACGCCCAGCTACCAGCTGCCCCTTCATCAAAATTTTATTACCTGAAGGGAAAAAGAGAAAATGGAAGGGGGCAAATCATTTTCCTAGTTCTCCAGTCAACTGCTGCTTGGCTGCTTTGTTTTCAAACACAGCTCTTAAAATAATTAAACGATTTTGTGCCAAGTACTCTAAGGACCTGCACCACAGATAATTATTTACCTGTTCTCAGTTACATATCAAGAAAGATATATCTCTACAAGTCAGGCAGGAATTCCCAGCTCAGTTATTCAACTTCAAAGCTAACTTTAAAACCCCTGGCACTTGCAGAGGCATCTACTACACGTCCATTGAAACAGATGCTTGTACATGATATGTTTACCAATGCCTTCCAAAGCAGAAATATGAAAGGAATTAAATCTCTGGAAGGTAATTCATACTGTAGTGACCTCAGTCCATGGAGAGTAAGGTTATCAAAAGGTGATCGTGGTAGAGCACTCTTCTGCGTGTAATCAAAGACCAGTTGTTACTCTTGGGCAACTCTTTTCTGTACTGACATTTTTCATGTTAAATCACTTTTGCAGGCTGAAACTCAAGGCAGTTAGTTTTAAAATACACAAAATTTTAGAGCAAAGCACAAGTAACTAGAAATGCAAATATATAAATTAATTTCAATCATTGCTAGCTTCAGTAGATGAATGCCAGTTTAAATCAACTGAAGAACTTGATAGCAATGGATAAAGGGACAAACTTAAGACACTGGCAAAGTGCCTCAACTGGAGTTTGCTGACAGCTCTAAACTGAATTTAGGATGCACCATCACATCTACAGAGAGTCTGGTGTAAAACTGATGAGTGTTAAAGATTACAGATTGTTCTGCCAGTAAAGATAACTTAAACCACCACTCTCTTGTCAAAAAGCCCCAATCTAAGTGTTTCTCAAGGACGTTTTGCCAGTATCCTTAAGTATAACTCAGAGTACCATGAGAAAGACAACTCCAATTGGAATCTGGAGAGGAGGGGAAGGCAAGGGGGGCTCAGTTCCCTCAAACGCTGCTTGACACCAGCAGGGAGCTGCCAAGAAACCACTCTGCTCGCAGTGCCTTCAATCAAAGGCCTAGGTAGCTGCCAAATTAACCTCAAAGAGAGGTTGTCTTTATCTGTCAGAGTGGTAAAGAAAATTAATAATCATTTTATTGTGGTAGGCACATAAGACAATAGAGGTTAGTGGTGGGGTGGCCTAGTTATCTTGCTGGTTATCTCCCCTCAGCTGGCTGCCCTGCACCAGGCAGCAGCAATATCTGCTGGGAGGTAACAGACCTCTTGAGTTTCATCTTTACAGCAGAAAGTGCCCTGAGCAGAACACCTGTCCTGTTTTACCTGCTCACTTGACCACAGAGCCATGCTGAGGGCACATGGGCACCATCCCTCCCTGGCTGCCAGGAGAGCAGGGAGCAGCCACATTCCCTCCCTCCCTCTCCTTCAGCCACTGGTACAAAAATTGGGCCCAAGTAGGAGAGAAAACCCAACGTGCAGTGTTCAGAGGTGCACATTTTGCAGTCGTTTTACAGCTTGGGGTTGTTGTTTGAAGGTTTCTGGGAAGGACAGATTTCAGCACTTCTGCTGAAGGTGACGCCGTGAGGCCAAATGGCTCTGGCAAAGAGACTCTTCACTGGAAAGTCCCCGGCAAAGTGCCTTGGCTCCAAACATGGCAAGCATCATTGCCAGGGCAAGAAATTGCAATAAACACCCCTCCTTTGCTCACCAACACACTCAAATGTGAAAAGGACTGACATCACCTTTTTAAAACAAGCACAGTGGTTACTTTCAAAGCAAAGCTGACCACGTGCTGACCTCCAATTACTCTGGCCAGAATGAAAAATCAGGACATCTGTTTAAGACACCAAATGACATCACTTTAATTAATGAAACCTGTCTATCAACATAATTCACTTAAACACTTGTCACGTTCAAAGCTGCTTTAAAATTACTTTAAAGGGATTTACACACACTGTCCCCAGCTTTCTTCATCAAGCTAAGGTACAAGAATCCCTTCACTTTCTGTATAGGTTTATAAGAAATTACACACAAGGGCAAACACAAGGGCAAAATTAACTTACTGAATATTATTATTTCCAAGTGTGTATTGCCTAGAAAACATATTCCCTTTTTTTTACCTCTGAGCCATTAAAAATATTTCTACTGTGACATGATTCTTCTGTCCAGATATGATAAGACATAATAAATCATGCTGAACTTTTTTTTTCATTTATTTTTTACTATTACTTGCTACTACAGAAGTTAATGATTTTTTTAAAAAACAAACCCTATAGCTCACTTTCTTCACTTAACACTATCCTGTTTTCAAATACCACCTCATAATCTTTCCTTTTTAAAAGGTGGATTGAGGATAGTGATATTTCACATTTACCTATGCAAAAATGTGTGACTGTATAAAATACATATATGGGGGCTTGTTACATGTAGTATGATATAATGGACCGATTGATGTGAATTGATTAGAAGAGACCAGTTCATAAACAGATTTGGCTTCATCAGAATTTGCTGATTTAAAGCAAGTGTTGGTCTTAAGGCTCACATCAAGAAATCCTGGCATGCTGGAAAGGAAAAACAAATACAGTTGCTCATTAGGACCTTCTTGTCCCAACTCCAAGTTTCCTTTGTCCTAAGAGAAAGCAAAAAAATAAAATCCGACCATAGAACTGTCTTTTAGCTTAAATCAAAGAAAGTATCATGCTCTTGCCTGCCATTGTGAATGGAACATCTATAAAACAAATGCCTGTTTTTTCTAGTGTTTAAAATCAAGTTTCTAGCCTCTTTCTCTGAGATGCAAATAAATAACAACAGAACAAAGGGTTTTGTCCCTCTTCAGGGAAAAGGCAAAAGAATGCCTCTGTTTTCCATCCAACCAAGCTTCCGAAAAGAGTCTTCTTAGTGCCTTCTTTACAGGCTTTACACAAAGCAACTCAGAGCATGGTCTGAAGCATTGCCACTGTGCAGCTGGCTTCCCTTAGCACAACCCTGCAGCTCCCTGGCCTTGTCAATCCCTCAGATAAATATTCCTCTTTATATGGTTTAGTTTGAGTCTCCAAACAGCAAGCAGCCATAGCTGCTACTTAGCCTGCCAGTCTGCTGTGCCTCCTCACATAAAATCCCTGAATTCCCAAACCTGCTATCTTTCTGTAGGATCCAGGCTGGCCTACAATAAACGCTCTTCCAAGTTCACTAAATTCAAGGAATTTTTCTCTTGGGAACATTTTATTCAGTTGCACAGGTGACTTACCAGGAAGGCTGTTAGATTAAAATCTTCCAATGATCCTCCACCACTACACATACAGGACTCACCTGCACAGACACAGAAGCTTTGGGATGGTATGGCCCAATGGTGCAGTGAGGCAAAGCAAAAACTACGCAAGAAAAGCACAGAAGCCATCACCCAGGAGAATACTGCTTTTCCCATTGCGTTATTTCATTTAAAAATATTTACAAATCAATCACTTATCTTTTGAAAGCTACCCCTTAAGTTTGCTTTAGTTACTTACTATTTAAGGATTTTGCAACTTCATGTTTTAAACAAAAAAACTACTGTAAAAACCTTTTACTAAAAAATGCAAAACATGCCCTGTCTTCAGACCAATCTTTGGGATAAATATGATATCCTGCCTTTTAGATTCAGATCTTCAGAGGACAGCACCGTCTAGCAGACACTGTTTATTGCTTTGTATCAAATGGCCTTATCTCACTTCAATATTTTTCTAAAATACAGCATGCAACACTAAGCAAAGGGGAGCAGAAAATTGCATAATGGGAACACAGTAATCAAGAGCATACTAAAAAATCACATAGCCAAAATAGATTAATCTTTTGGACAATTAGTGGTATTAGAAAATTCAATTCTATGAACTTTCCTTCAAATTTTTATTTTCTTTTTATACTGTTACTGGCACAGAAATAAATGCACCAAAAGAAACTTTGCCTCAAGCCCAAGGCTACCTCTTGAATAATTCAAAAGCAAGAAGATCACAGTGGCTTAATTAAAGGGCCCGTGCTCCATTTCTTTATTTTTCCCATGTTGCTGTTACAGGACAATATGCCCCTATAAGGAATTAAGTAATCTTGTAGCACCTATGCTGCTTCCATTTTTTTGGGCAATGCAATTCTACCATCCTTGAAGTGACTCTGAACTAGAAATACTGACAACCGAAATACAGACAGGTTTTTATGCAACTGCTATTAGCAAGCAAAACTTCCAAGCATACTCAAATCCAGTCATTTGTATCCTAGCAAAAACTAGAAAAGGCAAAGCTTTCACAGCCACTCTTCCTCTTAATCGCTCTCTTTGAATAGGGTTCTAACACCTCAGAGAAGTTAGGGACTCCAAAATTTACAGCAGACAAGCACTTGGAGACTCTGCCATTGGACCTTTCTTTTCAGCCTGGAAAGGATAACATACTTCCCCCAGCTAAATCAGTCAGCCTAATTAAGAAGTTCTCCCACACTCCGTAACTCCGGCTTCTTTCGTACCTGTAGAGCACTGCAGCTACAAGAACACCTAAGCCGCCCATTTCAAGCAAGAGCTGCATATGCACAACATAAAAACGGCCAGAAACAAGTCCATCTGTTTTGAACGTGGTCTGTGAGGGCAGCAACTGGGAACCTTCAACACACAACTCCGTATGAAAGACAACATTGTACATCAATTTCGCATGTCACTACTGATTTACTTGTCTACTAAAACATACATCACATACATTATGTAAATAATACAAGAGTCCTCATAAGGTACCTGGGATATCCCCTATGGCATGCAGGCACCACATGGAAGTCAAGGAACACTTGTACAAGCCTTGCAGACACAATAGAAGATGGCATGTGAATCTGTGTGAGAGTGGCCTGCATTTTTAAAAGTAGTGAAAGGAGCCCACAGAGCTAAAAACCAACTGGTAACACCACAAACATCCAAGGCTTCAAAGTCTACATGGGTGGAAATGACTCTGACAAGCTGAACCTTTGCCAAATCCTAATGTAAGACTAGCTGCTGTCCTGGCTAATTTTTCTGAGCAGATCTACTGCCTTTACCAGGCTGACAGTGGAAAACCCATCACAACCTTCTGTGCACTTATCAGTTTTAACACCTGGAGAGGGGAGGAGGTTCAGAGCTAGAGAGGGAGACTCAGGCAGATCGCCTCAGCTTTGGCCGAGTCAGCCTGCTGGAGCTAATCATAGGGCAGAGAAGATATGGGTTCCTTTTGTAATGGTGGCTCTGCTCTTTTCTCACTTTGTTATGGGTCATTACAGCTTTACTGTGTTAATTGACCATTACCCTGATTTCAAGTCATTAGTTAGAATTTCGACTTAATCTGATCAAACAGAACATACCTTGTGAAAGTAAATGCTCACTGATCTACTTTAGACTCCAGGGTCTATTTCAGGCAGCACAGGCTCACACAGGTTCTTTGACACTTCTGATGTGTTATTTCTAACAAACTGCATGTTTCAGACATTTGTATTTTTTAAGGGGTAACTGGAGCTCTGTCATGAAAAAACCCTGCATTTTATGCATTAAGGGACACCATTACCACCAAGGAATCCTTCTATCCCCACTAAAAAATGGAACTTCATTTTTACCAAGGTATAAATTATTTATAATTACAGCATAAAATAGACAGGGGAAAAAGTCCCTGGCCTACTGTGCAACTTTTAGATACAAAAAGGCCACACACAAATTTGAGGTGTACTCTGACCTCCCAATCCATAGAAATAATCTGAACACCCTATCTGCGTTTCCTGTTTTTGTTGGACAACTCCTTGGAGTCTGAATACTATTTTAGACCTCAGACAGGTTATACCAGTGT
>JAOXXN010000395.1:98621746-98655793 GCA_026770055.1 Myrmophylax atrothorax | reverse complement strand
ACTCATATTATACTGTTCTTTTACAATAAATTGTGATAAAGTTGCTGGAACACTTTGACTTCTAACACAACGTAAAAACAATATCCTCACACTCCTTTTACACATGTGGCAAAGGCAAAACCCAAATCAATCCAATTATTTTCATATACAAACACCTTCCTCCAACACATTAAGGCGTATCTCTTGGAAAGGGGTTCATCAGGGATTTAATCTTTTAAATTACCCAAACTGTGCTCTTCCAATGAACACTTCCAATTAAACATTCTCAAAACCCCTTCAAATACATTGCCTTTGAACAGGAACCAAACAGATTTGAGACTTGCAAAAGTGAAATTACCACGAGTGCTTCACTTCGAGAAAATTCCTTTTTTCCCCTCAACATATGTAACTCCCTGACTCCTGTTGAAGTGTAGATAAGAACAGGCAGAATCCACATGCCATTCCCCTCACTCAGGGCACACACAATAGGGCTCTGTCTGAGCTTTCATCTCCTTCCTAGGCTTGCCTCAATTTTTAAACAAATCAGAAAGGCCTAAGGATAGGCTTGTACTTACAGCAGCAAAGGATTTTTTTTTCAGCTGTACCTCCCAAAATTCTCCCTTTCTCCAGAAACCACTCAGGCTTTGTGTCCTTAAACTCAGATTAAAGATGCCATAAAGCTCCAGCTACTAAGTAAGTAAAATAACTTTGAACTTTCGCACAGGGACCTCAGATATGGCCACCAGCCACAACATTTGCTCTACTCCTGCCTTGTCTTTTATGAATTCCAGTATTTTTTTAATTAAAAATGTGTACTACAATTACTAAGGGCTCCCAGTTCTACCCAGCAGATCTCCAACACCTTATGAAGGAGAATCACTCTGCCTCACGGTAAGAATGCTGAGAAGTCCAGGGCTGGTGTTGGCCATGGCACTCCTTAGGGCAGAGCCCCTCTCCACCACCAACGCTGCCATCACCCCTGGTATTAGGCAGCACTCAGTCAATCTGCAAAGACTAACCTGTCCTACTGCTGACTTGAAATGAGGATGCCAGAAGTTGCATGCTGTGCTTCTGGAATCATAACACACAGCATAAACATAAACAGACACCCTTGAAGTCAAGAGTTATGTATCTTAAAGTTTCTATGACACATTAGGAGAAGACACACAAACACACACAGTTTTTGTGATCAAACGCTGTAGTATGTCAAAAAGACTGGCATGTTAAAAGGGTATATAAACCCCTGATTCCTCTCTAGTTAGATGACAGAGGGAGAAAGCTTTTGCTCTGGGGCTCATTTCCATTTGTAACTAAGGAATTTGTTGTTTCTTTTGTGTCCCAACTATGGAAGTGAAAAAGATCATGCTTTTAGGAAAGGAGAACAAATAAAGGGGTTACCATAACCCAGAGTATATCTTTTGGTTATTTACCCCATCCTGAGATGCCCTACATAACTCTCAGGAACACCTCACAGAAGAGCATGTCTAAATAGGACGTCGTGAGAGATGTGTTGCTGTCAGTGCATACCTCGGGTATACTAACATAGTTTTCACCACAGCATTCCCCAGTGGAAACAGGGGAGCACTACCCAGGCTTTAGAGGCTGAGGACACAGCTAAATTTAAATCTGACCTTCATTAAATTAGAGCAACTTGCAGCAGACTTTCAAATGAGAACAAGGAGAAAACTTCCTAGTGCTTCCAGGTAAGCAGCAAGGATTTGGACTATTTCCAATGAATCAAATGAACAACTCATTTCCAGAGAAAAAAGACATACAGCATATTTAATTTCTGGGTGATGTGTTTTGCTGCTGAAGTAATGACGTGCTGCTTTCTGCAATATAAAGAACCTTGCTATTTAAGTCAAAGCAGTAAAGAAAGCAAAGAAAAAGTCATAGTATGTCAGGTCTAATAGAAAATAAACACGAGACAAAATTAAATAAACCCTTTTAACAAGGTGCAGTCTGGACTAGATACATTCAGAGCTGGGTAAATTTCTCTACCGTATTCAGCAATCTTTTTCAAAACGGTTTTATATCCTGAGCCTTTGAATGCACTAAGTGGGCAGAGAGACTTACTTACTGAATTCTTTGTACTATTCAGGTGTACATTAAAAAGATTCAGTGCAAGAACTTTTGATCAAAGACACAGAAAAAACCTAAAGCACACAAAGGGGATTCTGGCTTTTTGGGGGGTTATTTTGTTCCCCCCAAGGTGAATATGTGAAAATACATGAAGCACTTAAATGTTGTTGGACACAGTCACCTCTAAGAAAGTAGCAGTAATACAACTGTAAGTTCATTAAGAATCAAGTGTAACGCAACTCTCCAACTTATTCAAAGGTTCTGATAATTATAAACATGTTTTTTAGTTGATGAAGTTTCACTGTAGGTATTATCTAAGAACTATATTAGCATAAATGAAAGCAAAATTTATTTTATTGTATCCATCTCAACTTACATTTTATCTGCTGCATTGAAACAACAAAACTGCCAATTTTCTTCTAGCTTTTGTTCATACATTATAATCCCCAAGATCATGACAAATCATTACTCTGTTTCTAAGCAATTTATTCAACCTGAAGGAATTTCACCAAAGTGACAGTTCACCCCCAGAGAAAAACAAAATTAAATCCCTCAATTTAACTGTGGAGACTTCAGTAATGGCTGAAGCTTCAGTAAAAGAATTAGGTGCAATAATTAAGAGACACAGGTGGTGAAAGTCATTTGAAAGTTCTTAAATACATCTCTATTCATATCATGGTTTCACATAAAGGCCAGGTTATCCTGACCCCATTTAAATAAGAAGAGTCACAAACTTCTGTTCTGGTTCTGTTGTCTTTTATTTTTATTTAAATTGATGAAATATAGTTAAACATATATATTTATATGCATATAGTTTTTTATAGAAATAGAAAGCAATCAGGTGAACTGCCCAGGTGAAGCAAGAGAAGGAACAAAGACTTCAGCTGAGTACCAAAACCATAATCAGGCCCCAGAAGTGCCAATTGGGGTCAAATTGTATAAGAGACAGAAATTGCCATTTGTCACATCAGCCTTTTGAATAAAGCTTTTTCTGGATTACAGGGAAGTATCAGATTAACTACAGCAAAACATTTTGCAGTGAGAGACAGAAGTAACTGGCTCAAGGAAAACTGGTATAAAGGAGAGCGAGACTAATTGAGTAGCTCTGCTTCTGAGAACTCGTGTGCGACTTGTTTAGCTTTGGCTGACACTGCATTCCTGCCTATGGTTTGTCAGATGAGGGACAGAAGAAAGATAATAAAAAGCTTACAGAAGCTTTGATTCAGTTCAATTTATGGTAGTCATGAAGCAATGCAAAACCAATGTCACTTTTATTCAAAATACCTCTAGAGTTCAACTACTCTACTCAAAGGGTTTGCATGAACTTCTCAGCCTTCCCACACAACTTTCACTTAAACCACTACAGTCCTGCTACAGGTTTGGCCCCCATTTAATTCATCAAAAAATTGAAGTGAGTAAGCACCTGCTGCAACGTAAAGCATTCGTTCTCCTGTGAGTTAAGGACTTTCTCACACCTATTTTCATCAAAATTAACAACCATAAAAGCCAAGCAAACAAACCACTGGTACAATGACAGCTGTTCTTTTAAATATAAATTCTTGATTAGTTAAAGTTTTACATTTGCATGTATGTCTTACAAGCTTTCCAGCAGCGTCTCACAACAGACTTTATAAAAGTCAGGCAGGTTTCACTGTATTTGTCAGACCTCTGTCTCAAGCATTTCACAGATGATGAACTTCACAGAGACATATGAAGCACCTGAACAAGTTTACACAGAGTTGGGAACATGACAACTCTTCTGGTTTGACTGTAGCTTTCCTCAAATCCATCCTCTTTCATTCCTAAAAATATATGACATTCTGGTTCCTAAAAGACTTCCCTTGTCAGTCAAATTGTCATAATTCCAAGATTTCATGCCTAAAATGTCAAGAAAGAAGCCCAAATGTAACCACTCAACAGGTCCTTTTCAAAGTGATACGCCACAAAAGAAGGCTGGTATATGCTGCTCCTTTCTAGTGATGGAGTATTAATTAACCACACACAAAGCAATACTAATTTAATGCTGCTTGTCTTTCAGGTACTGAATATTGATGGCAAGTCAAGTAACCACCCATAAAATGTTGTTCTTTTCATCCATGCCAGAGGAGAAACTTCAGAGATGCCTACAGCATATTGCATTTATTACATAGACACCTAAGACAAACCATGCACAGCCCTCTCCACTAAATTGTGGAGGATCACTCAGTCATACCTATGTTTCCTTCCAAAAGAAACTCAGGGGAATTCACACATGTGAACATGGCCTATGAACAGAAAACCAAAAAATCTGAGACTCTTACTGAGAGTTCATCAGTCATATGTGCAAGGAAACTTGGGCTCGGCATAAGGATATAATGTGAATATAAAATATGTGAATATTCACATGGAGTATCATGACAGTCCAAGGAGTTACTATTGTGCCAGACAAAGGATTCATTTAGGTCACGTACGATCTCTAAGTATGTCATGCAAACATAATACTGCAGGCTGACAAAGCCTCTGCAAAGCTCCTGATTTTACGGATATTATTCCATGTCCTCTTCCCCATAACCAGCAACATTGCATACAGGCATTTGGATCACTTGCACTCAAGCAAATACGCCTTCAAAACTGAATGCCTAAGTGAACATAAAGCATTTATTAAGGAGCAAGGGGAGTTACTGCACAATTGCCTTTGAGCTCTCATAAAAGTCTAGTATTTGCTAGAATAATTCAAGAGAGCACCAGTAGGCATTGTTAACAAGTTATCTGCCTATAAGAAGATACAAGCTTGGTATTATTTTTTAGGTCTGGAATTCAGATACAATCATAGCATGGGAGGCTGACTTACCCTAAACCAAAGAGCAACAGAATATATGGCTGAAACTCAGCAAAAAGCTTACCACCACCTCTTTGAGCTGCAAAACCCCAGAGAATCTATTTATGAAATGTCACTCACAGATTTCTATTTCCTTCTGAACAGTGGAATCCTCACCGAAGAAATCCATATTAAGACACACAGATAAAAGCTACTGACATATAAAGCACACAATTTATAACCTCATGCATGAAGCACCTTGGCACAAGATATTCCAGCACCTGCCAGCTCTCCAAGTCGTCAAAATGCTGAATTGTGACAGTTTATTATCCTTAATGGAATAGCCATATTCCTGGATTATGAATTGCTGACATTGTTTTACTGCTCTCTTCCAACAACGACAAGATCCATTTATTCTGGCACAGTGATGATAACAAAGATTGGCTTACAGTCACAGGTCAAAAGTGTTATGCTATTGAAAAAAAAAACCATATGCATTTTATGCTTAAATTAAAAAACAAAACAAAACAAAACCCCTCCAAAACCCACAAAAAAGCTAAAGCATTCCTGACTCTGGAATGTGAGTGTCTGCAGAAACCTCTCTCACACCCCCTGATTTTGTACAATCCTCAGCACTTGATCTTCTAAGAGAACAGAGGTATTTTCCAGATAACTCATTGAGCTGCTTGGGTAGCAGACAAGTTACTAAATATCCAACCATTGGTGGAAAGGGATTAAGTCCAACACTTCTAGCTGTGAAAGTTGCACAGGTACTTGGGAATGAAAACAAAACCAAAAAAAGGTATATGCATACCAATTACGTAGATTTACTGCCTCAAAATCTATAATGAAATTCTCAGCCCTATTCAGTGCATTTTGCACTGCTTGGGAAACTGGAGACACCCATAAAATGGGCCTCAAAGAGCCAATCCTGAGTTTCTCCTGTGCTGAGACCTTTTTAGTGTGCTGCAGTTAGTTCCTGCCATTAGTTCCACTCTCTCGCCCTCATCCCAAGGAAAAGGTGTATGTAAAGATGTATACTGGGGGTAACATCATAGCAAGGGGAAGGGCAGAGTGACTTGTCACATCCATAGGAACTCTTGTGCCAATTCATCCCTGGATTAAGGATTCAAAGCTTTCTCACTGGCTTGCAAAGAACAGAGCTGAACTCAGGTGTACAGGGATTATAAATTCCTTTGGACTTTATGCTTTGGAAATTAAATTAATACTGCAATTTTACCCTGTCTTTCTAAGCATGTTATCATCATTTAATTGACAGAAAGGGATCTCTGCCTGGGAAAAGGAAGTCAAGGCATTATGTTCATACTGTGGTGAGCTTCCTGATTTTTTGAAAACATCACACTTTGGAGGGAAAACAATTAAGGGTTTATAATGTCCAATTAAGTGTTTTCACAGCACCTCTAAGACAGAATATGGTTTCATCCCCAATTTTCTTAACATAAAACAGTCAAAGAATTCAAATCCTAAATTTAGTCTCATCTTTACATCCCCAACCTCCCAGCAAAATAAGCTGCACTGCCTTTGCTAATTACTTTGCAAACACAGGCATTACCTCTTCTATCCAGTTCTTGAGCCAGGTTCAAATGTAGGAAGTGTATGGGGTGAAGGTCCATCCTATGGGGTCTTCCTCACTGCTCTTTTCTTGTGAAACCTCACACTGGTCATTTCCCCTCTCCTGTAAGTTTTACCACCTGTTTATATGAGGATATTGACCCATTTTCCAAGCTTTAGATGAGAAGTGCTGTGCAAGTCTAAATTACATTTCTGCATGACATGCACACAGGCTTAAGCTCAGCTGGAAGTGCCTCTAATCATCCAGTTTTCCCTATGATTTTTGTTCCCTGTAAACCAGGGGAAGGGGAAGTGAAGAAAAGTGCATGCCTGAGGCTAATGGGCAGGCTTATCAGCTGGGTGCAATGCAACACATAAAACTGCTTTTCTTTGAGACTGTAAAGCAAGATTCAGGAGTGATTTATTTAAATGTAAGTAGCCCAGGCAGCGAGAGAAAAGAGCTACTAAGGTTAGCCTGATTGTTCTAAACTTCACAGGAAATAAATTCTGACAGCATCATCCCTTTGTCTTGTTACACCTACCAGTCTACAGTCTAGAGAATGAATGTCTTGAAGTTTAAGAAACAGGGAAAAAAGCAAGGTTTTAATGATTTATGACATTGTGGCTTTAAATTTTGATCCTTAGTTTAATTAAGTATCCCCAATTATTTGCAACATCCTTTAAGATTTTAACATTTTACAAACTCCACCATAGCCACAAACCCTTCTGGGAAGACCTTTTGTAATACACACAGCATGACAGTTCATATTGTATCTCAAAAAGAAATTGTCTGGCAATTATCAGATCAAAAGGAAAGAAGGTTGTTTCTTCAGATAGTTCTTCAAAAACTGAAATAATTTTCCTAGAAGGAATTAAAAAAATAGTAAATTAAACCCCCAACCAAACGAGCAAACAAAAAACCCCAACAAGGTAACAGTCAGAAGGTCCATTACAGATAGAACACTAAATTCTGCTGAACTTTCACAGGGACCACAGCTTTGGAATAACAAAAGCATTCCTGCCTAGCCAAGAAAGAAGTTACTCAAAAGTAATTTTAGATTGGAGACATACCATTTGATTCCATCATACAATCTTTTATTCTTGTTCTTTTATTTTGTAGCACCCCAAAAGTTTAAAAAATTAACAATAAAAGAAAATATATAACTGTGTTACAAACACATGCCTAGATTTTTTTGACTAAATAAGCAGAGTCATCAATATTCTTCAAGGAGTTAAACAAATTAAATTACTTTGAAAGAGCATCTAGTCAACTACCTCCAGTATTTAAAGTGCCACTGAACAATTTACATCTGTGGATTCTGTAGCTGAGAGCCACAGCAGAACCTGGTTTTATTTTCTCCTCATCAACCCTTTCTCACAGATTATTTTTGTCCTCTGTCCAGTCATACCATGCTCACTAAGCTGTGTGTTTTCACACAAACTACTGAACAGGCAGAGACATGTAAACATTAGCCTGTGCAAAGGAAACACCTCACCAAGAAGAGGAGTCTTTCCTAGGGATTGGGACCACAAGGAAGTGTCAGACAAACTTCAGTGACACCATTTCAGAGAACACTGGTTGCAAGGAATGAGTATTCCTTGCCAAACCAGTGCAGAGGGTGGGTGTCACCCCTGCCACCCCACCCATCCCCTGCCAGCATCACTGGGCATGTCCTGCAGGGCTGTCTCCCAGCTCAGAAACCTGACCTAGCTGGGAAAAGTCACATTTTCCTGACCAGCTTAGGAAAAAGAAAAACCACCAAAAACCCCAGCAAAGCCAAACCCCAACTCCTTGTGCTACCATATGCACTCTCTAGGCACGTGCACGAGCACTCTCTGTGCTACCACACCATGAGCACTGGCTTGAGGCCAAAGGAAAGCACAGCAGAGCAGAAACATCAAAGCTATTCTAACCCATAAAAGAAATGTCTATTTCAACTGGAAGAGATAAAATTAGCCTTAACAAGGAGTGACTCCGTGATTCTTTGCCATAATTATTTAACACTGATTTGTTACCAAACACTTGTGACAGTTAGAGCTACAATGGGCAAAAGGTAGGAGGTTTTGCTTTGTATGGTTACGATGAAAAAAAATAATTTTTTTTTATGTCTAACTCAAATCAGATCTTTTTTTAAACTAAGGTTTATTAGTAAGAGAACTCTAATAACATTAAAGAGATTTCAAAGTGGGGCAAACCACTCCAAATATAGTATCTTATTTTACATGGTTTTTTAAACCAATTTTAACAAAACCCCTTAAAATCAAGTTTCCAAGGTTTTTTCCATTTTTATGGAGTAATACATGACATATCAGCAAAGTCCAGGGAAAAGGAACAAGCAGATTGGCAATACAACCTTCCCTGCTCACTGCCCTTATCTAATTAAGCTAATACAAGTATTCTACCAGAAGAAATTATGCTTTTCTCTGTCCTAGAAAGCTCTCTATTTTTAGATGGTCAAACTGAGGGAATGAATAATGTTTATAATAACTTGAGGCACACCTCCCAGCTAAAAGATATATTCCACGAGCTGACCAACCAATGAGACTATGTAAGAGTCTGACCTAGAAAACTATACTAAAAAAAAAAATCCATCTTTTTTCCTTATGCATAAGGTACACCTCAAACTGTGGTTTACTATTACCCAGAAAATGTGGCCTTAGGGAGAAACTTCCTCCAGAGAGCAGGACTTCAGCAGTTGCTGCTCGTATGGGAACACTACAAGGAATCTGTGTTAGGCAGGATGGCCAGCAGCCATCACAGACACAGACAGTGACAACTCCTGCAGAATTTTTAACAGAAGGCAAGCCTTAATATTCTCAGAGCATGTGTGATATTTGTCATTTGACTACAGCTTATTTTTCTGGACTGATTTACAGATGCTTCCTCTAAAGCGACCTCATCTTACCGTGAAACTCAGAGTTAATTCTCTATGGGAGCATTTTGCTCTTTCCAAAGTTGAAAACATCTTGGTTGAATGCTAACACTAAGTTGTTCACAACAGACCCCTTGTCACTGTTTTCTAAGGAACAGCAGCCATTGAACCTAGGAGAGGAAGCCTGTGATCACTGTCAGATGCACCAATCCGCTAAAAACACCAATTTTGCAGCATTTGTTACCAAGGGCCCACTCCTATGTCTCTTGCTCAGTCACATTTTTGGATTTCAGCATTAAAAAAATACACTGGCTTCTGTAAAAACAACCATTTTCTTTCTCTTCTATAACTCAATAATTAAGAAGTAACTGCTTACAAATTCCAAATGCGTAGAAACCAACTCAGTTTCTGAATTCATTACCCATCTTGTGATAAACATGCAACCAATTGGAATGATGTTTCAGGCTTACTGTGCATTGCTAAAGTGAGTTGGCAGGTGCTTGGATAAAGCACTCACAGTTGCTACAGAGTAATACAGCACTTCTGTTTGCAAGAAAAATGGGGCTTTGTTAACTTTATTAAAACAGACCACTTTTCTCCCCGCGGACCTCACCTTAGCATTTATGTTAGCAGATCATAACAGTGCTTTTGATGTGAAACTCTCCACCATCCCTCTCTGAGCCTCTGGGTTGCATCACGGAGTACTGTGCAAAATGGGGCTTCTTTTGGATGAAGCTAAAACTCAAGAAGAAACCCAGAAGCTCACCTAATGCACTCATTTTGCTGATGGCTCACTCGGCCTAAGTCTCTGAGAAGAGAGCTCAACAAGAAATAAAGTCATTGGGACACGCATTCCATGGACACTGCAAACTCAACACAAACTTTGTTGCTCTACAGACTTGAAAGATGCTATTTGTTAATGCAAAAGACTTAAACTGAGACTGAAATGTCATAAATAACTTAAATGCAAGACTCAAGAACAACTGAAAAGTTGCAAAGTAACTACAAAACTATTAAGCCAGTACAGAGAATAACAACAGTGAGTATCTTGGGCCAAAGCTGGTAATAAAAGCTGTGGTTTCAGTTGGGCAGCTCAGATGTACTTAGTTTCTGCTTTAATGGAAATCTATGGCAGGTGGCTGCACCTCTGGGATATCTGGGCCAGGAGATGTACTCTTTGATGAGAATCCAGCAGCATCTACTGCCATTCCTTCCCCTGGCTGAAGGAGGATGAGTACTATTATGGCTGGATACACTATAGTAGGGGGACACAGTTTAATAATATGTACATTATCAACACCTTTAAGCTAGTACAAAATGCTAAGGCATTCACCTTTGAGTCAATACACACAATCAGCAAGCCAATGGGAAAAAAATACCATGATATCCTTCATGTTAATCACAAAGTACTTCGAAAGGAGAACACAAATTTGGTAAGGTAAAATACCTAAGAAATTCCTTTAAAATACTCCCCTGCAACAGAAGTGAAAATACTAACAGAACAGGAAAATTCTCTTTAAGATGAAAACCACAGCCCTGTTTTGCAAACCTTTATCCTCCCATAGGTACGGTACAAGATACACCTATCTTTACAAAGTCAAAGAGTACTACTTCCTTGTTCCACTCCTACACTTTGGCTTCTGATGGAAACAATGAGAAATTCTTTAAATTTCTGGAGTGAAAGGTTATCATTATAACAAAATATTTTGATCCCAGTTGACCATATGGAGCTAAAGTTTCTTTTAAAACCAGAAATGTCATTAATTCAAACATTCTAAACTAAATAGCCTGGTTTTCCTCCTTTGGCATATTTTCTTGCTGCTAAGATGCTGTGAAACTGCAAGTAACTATCATCAGTGTAAAACTACCAGAGGAAGGTAACAACCATAATGTAACATATGTAAAACAGAATTTGGAGCTTTGGATATTAAAAGGTGAAATAATACAGCTACACCTACACTGCAGTTCAAACTAACACCTGCTACCCACTTTGCTTTACCCTATAGGAAGAAAATCATAGGCAGGCTAGGCAATGGATAATTTAACTTAAATTAAAAAAAAAAAGGAGCTGAAAACTAATGTGTAGTCTAACATTATTGACCAACATTGTTGTGGGGTTCTTTAATAAATACACAGTGTATATATGCACATTGCTCAGCACTCTACCTGTCTTCTTTTAGGACATCTTTGCTTCTTACTGCAGGTCCAATTTCAATGGGATTGCAGATAATGAAATATGGATGAAATAAGGTTATGCTGAACATTTACAACATGCTGTGAATAATAAAGGTACTGTAATTATAACCTCCCAAGTCACACCCTTCCCACAGAATATTCTTTACACCTCTGTAGTACCCAGCTTGCCAGTCAGGGGTGTCCTCTCTGCTTAGTCCCAGCCTGCTGAGCAGAACACTGTGAGATGGAAGCAACGCAGGAAAAGGGATTCACTACCATTGGGCCAATTCTACAACCAGGAGGTGCTTACATCTTCTAGTGTCTAAGACAAGGGATTCAGGAAGGCCAGAGGGATTCTAAATCCTCTGCATTCACCAAGTCTAGTCTGTCTTTCCATGCCAAGGTTAAATTACTCAACACTTTTCAATCGGCTACTGAGAGAACAGCAGCTTCTCAAGGAAAGCTAAACAAGGACTGCAAAGTTAAAATCTCAGTTTTTTCCTTCTCTTGTGCAAAATGATATCCTAACATTTGTAGCCATATAGAGGTAGGAAAGGAGGCATGTGAAAAGAGCTACCAACAAGAAGTGACACACTTGATTAAAATACATTAGATATATGATATTGGGGGGAAAATATCCAAACAATAATAAGCACTTGCTTCATGACAACAAATATTATCATATTAATTTGAACACAAAATAATAATATTTTAATGTCATCTCACAGTGGTTGATCACTTCCAAAAATCTTTTCTTCATACCATAGTTGTTGCAATAGGTTAAAAATCCCATACAGACAAAACACCCACATTTTTACCTGCATGACCCTCACCTGAGATGACCTGCTTCCTGTAGGAAATGTGTCACCTCAGAAAACCTGCACACATGGTGGTATCTCAAAATAGGAGTAAGGGAGCTTTTGAGGGATCAGAATCAGGGGTGGGAAAGCTGAGGGGAGATGCAAGGAAACAGGATGCTTAAGAGTAACTTACACCTCATACAACCACTCACACATATTTGAAATTGCACTGTTGAATCTCTGTGGGAAAAGAAAGGAATCAAAAAGCCAAGTGAAAACTGATAACCTGTGTGAAATGCATCTGAAAATACAGCCATCAATTGTGATCCAGAGTCCCTAAACCAAATGGCATTGGGAACACAAGTGGATGCAGTGCTCTAAGCCATCGTATCACACAGACCTTTACAAAAGAGATCCCTCTCAAATGAGCCTTTACTCCAAAGGGGAGGTAACTGCTGAGCAGACCAGCATTTGTCCAACATCACCTTTAACACTTTGCCAGGCTGGAGCTACACTACAAGAGACTATAAAGGCTTCTAATGAGGACTTGACTCACAAAGCAGCATTGATGTACAAATCTACATTACAAGTAGTTATTGTAGTTATTTCACAATGCCCAGCCTGTGAGATGCAATTTCAGGTGGTCTACACCTGTTCTGCAGGGCTTGGGGCTGTCAGGGTCAGATATCTTGAGCTGGTTGTAACTTGAACTCTGGCAGAGTTCAGATAAAGGCGGTTAAAGAGCAAAGAGAAAGCTTTAGTGTCTCCCAACTACCCTATTCCAACAAAGAAAAAAGGGAAACAGAAACAAAGTTTGTGTTACCAACACAGGCTTGTCTCTGTCTTTTTTCCTTACCTTTCCTGTCCCCAAACCCACAGGCATTGTTAGATGCCTAAATTTAGTTTCAGATAGCAGATGTCTTTTTCATAGCTCCTCCAAGCAAAATGAAATAATAAAAGGGGGCTTCTTAAAATTTTAAAGAGCAGAAAAGAGTCTGTTGAATCCCTTGCTGTTACAGTTAATTATGAACACTGAACACGTTTAATTAGAACCAACCAAACAGAAAAACATGTAATGTATGCCTTTGGCATAGCGTTAACCATGCAAGGGGCAATGAGGCAACCCTCCGTCAGACACTTTAATTAATTTTATTTTAAATGGAATACACAGATCAGGATTTGGCAAGGATACTTCTAGAAGCTGATATAAGATCATTGTTATGAAGGTTACACTTTAAAATCACATTACATTTTGGGACAGTAGAATGCCTCATCATGATACATGAAAATCTTGTTATATGAGCAAAAGAGATCTCCTATTGGCATGGAATGGGCAACACTAGTTCTTCCATTTCACAGCTCTCACATGCATGAGTTCATAGGTTTTATTTTGTGAAAGCAAGAAAGGATGGTAGGGGAGCTAACAAAAGTTAACTCTGTCAAAGCATCACTATAAAGACACCTGTAAAATGGCAATCTTCAACCCAGAGCCTACACACAATACAAGGCTGCAGTCTTCCACATGGACTGATTTATCCTTGGCGGCTGTTGCCAGAAGGAAACAGTCATCCCTGATACTTCTAACCACAAATACTTCAAAAGTCTGTGGCCTGTCTCTCATCCACCCCTGTGCTCTTCAACCTGTTTCTTCCCCTAATGGAAAAATGAGTATGTATTAAGCTCAGGCCACCCTTTGCTGGTAAAACTTCTGTCTCCACTGACTGGAAGACTGGCTTAAAACACACCTGGGTGTCCATAGCTTTGGTTTCAGGAATGACTTTTCTCAGCTTTAATAAAACCTTCCACCATTTAGTCACAGTAGACATTTATAAATGCCCACAAGACCTGCTGCACATACTTAGTATGAGTTAAATCCTGAATTTTATACCACTCTTTTCCTATAAGTCTCAACTCTTGATTAGGTCAGAATGACAGAGGCATTGAACTCCCAGAGCTGCAATGGAAACCAGTGAAAGCTGAGTTCTCAGCACTTCAAGTGCTGTGTAAGTGTTAAGGACTCCATAGGTTGGGTTCTAGGTATTGAAGATGGACACCTAAAGTTACATTATCTGCACAATAAAATGAAAACATATTATGAAAATATACATTTGTAAAACCTTTTGAAATCACAGCGACTAGTATAATGGCAAAGCCCATGACAGAGTCAAGCCTTCTTTGAAATTTGATTTGAATGTTGCAATTATAACATACAATGACTTTGTGAAAATCCTGTGGAAAACCTGTAGGATGATGCAAATACTGGAAGGAACCAAACTGCTCTTGCAAAGCCACCACCATCAATTATGGACATTCTTAGTTTGTGAACTCCTGAATTTACATCCTTAATAAGCTTTTCCTTTCTAAACATGTATGTGTGTAGATACAATAGCATGCAAAGATCTTCCTTCAAAACGATGTCTTAAAATACATGTGCGAATAACCCATTTCACTCATGTTTTGACGTGTGTGCACAGACACACAAAAACACCATTACCTACAGAAGCAAACAATTCTCCTGTCTATCCCCTGCTATGACTCTGAAGCTAAGCTGCTTACTGTAAAGAATTGAACCTATTCTATGTACTCTGGCAGCTTATTAGAAGGAGCAATTTTACACCCGTAACTGTTCAACTTAAAAAAGCAAATCAAAACAAAGAGTGGGTTTGCTTTTTCTGAAGGTTAAAAAATATTCAACATTCTGTCTAGCGACGGAATACTTAGCAGAGACCAAGCCTGCACATCAACAATTTCATTCCTTTAAGAGAAGCTACTACAGAGCAGACAGGCAGCCTTGGTGATAACACTGTCTGAGCCCATTTAGGGCTTTGAACATCAGAGCCCCAGTTAGAGCCGCGCCTGGGATGCGACTGCAGCCCAGCGCAGGGCAGGGCATCGGCACAGCACTGAGCACTCTCACCAGCGGGGCCACAGGGTAAAACTGGCATTTGTCCCTTCATGTGGCCTCTTAGTCATGCAAAACTGAGCTACAGGTACCATACTCCATGACAATAAGGCTACAAAGTACGGCCAAGGGAGCAGTAAAGAGGAAGGGGTTGGGAGCCCCAACAGCAAAAGGAATTAGATGTCAACCATCACCACTTCTTAGCAGCTTGTTTTAAATTAAAACTAATTAACTTGAAGAAATTATGCAAGGTTTTCTTAACTACCAACTGCTAGTACCACCTACAAATTTCAACCATTAGGTCACATCCACAGAGCTTGTGAAAATCAGCTTATGCTTTTTTAATGCTTAATTTTAGGAAGTCTTCTTTACAGTGTGATTACACAAATTGGAAATTCAAGCATAGTTTGAACATAAAGAAGTTCTATTTATGATATGAGACTTGCAGAGGTATTACATGAAATTAATTGGGAAAAAATAATCACCTAGAACACAGTAAGTACATTCTAAAAATTAAACTCTTAGCCAATTCACAGCTACCCAGAATTAGAGAGTTCACAGCTAATACAGCTAATATACTGCTGTTCTTGAAGTCCCTTTTTTTGTTTGGTTGGATTTTTTTAAAGGAACAGCCATAGGCCTGTTAAAGTATGAACCTTTACAATTGTATTGCTTTTTCAAATGAATGATGTCATACAGGCAACAAAAGAGCAATTATTTCTAACCATTTAAGAGATGTAACTTTTTTAAAAATCAGCTCTTAGTAAGATAACAGATGAACATGTGAACTTGCACATCTCTCCAAGGATATATTAGAAGAAAGATACACATTTCAGTCAATACAAGCATTACTAGCAAGCTGAAATGAGAAATACTTGTTTTAACAGAATGTAACTTATTTTTCTGTGCATGCTTCTACTGTATATCTATTCATGTTAAAATATTCTGTAGGATTCCATTTCAACACCATTTCAAACACTTTTGCCAGCAATTGCTAGAAAAAAAGTCAAGGGTGATTGCATATGTCCTGCTCAATACAAATCTATTTAAAATGTAATTTTACCAAATTTTGTGAGATCAAAACACACAATAGTAGGAGAAAGTAATTTGGGATACATAAGCAAGTATTTTTCCTCATAACAAATATCATCTGAACATTAATGTTACAAGTATACAGACTATATAGTATGGAAGAGGATTTCTTGGAGGCTTTTAATCAAGAGAGTTTGTTAGTAAACACACTGAGTAGCAGCACAGAAATCTTGCCCTGTGCCTCCAAAGGCAGAAAGGTCAAGAACACAAAGCTCCACTTTTATGAGCAGGAAGAGAGAAGGTTAAAGAAAGCGTCACAAAAGGATTTTTCCCACCCCCCTCCTTGCTTTCAAAAAAAAAACCCCAAAAAAAGAAAAAAGATCAGAAAAAAGCTTGGTTAACCTCTAACCAACATGAAGAATGTTTTTGTTCACTTAGAGAACAATTTTGTTATACTAAGCATCTTTACTGGTTTGCCTCTACAATAAAAAACAGTAAAGCACAAGAGTATCTTGAACATTATCCGTTTAATGATTTCAAAACAAAGGATGAACAGAGTATCAGAATAACTGCCAGTAAAATGAATTGCAAAGATCTTTCATTTTAAGCACACAGACCTTCCTGCAGAGTATGTTCCATTCATGGACATTCTCTTTTCCCAATATGATATATTGTTTCCAGAAGTACTAGTGCAAAACTACTGATCTATCTCATATGTCTCCACTTATTCTCAGAGCTCACTTAAACAAAGTCTTGATGAAGCAATCCAAGAAATTCTCCAGAAAAAAAAGAATTACATGAGTGCTTACAACAGATAACCAGATAATACAGGAGAGCCCACTTCACTGCATGGTTCAAAAGCTTAAAACACCTCCTCATTACGATTTCACCCCTAATCATTAAAATACCCAGAGTTTTTATTGTAATAAGGTTCCTATATCTTTATAATGCCACGTTTCAAAGCACTTTGTTCCCCAGACCACGAGCTGGCTGCGGATAGGCTGAGTCTGCTTTCTGCTCAGCTTTACGGAGTTCTGAAGTGTTCCTTCCTGCTGCTGCTCTCCCCTTCTCTCTTCTAATTAGCCCTGTGTTATTTTACAATCTCTGAAAATATAATTTCTTGAAAAATATTATTTAAAAACAATAAAACCTCAAGAATTAAAAAGACAATAAAACTAATCCTTGGATGAGACCATCCTTTATTTTAGATGGTTGGGTGCCAGAGCACTTGTCATCAGAGGACAGGCAGATGGACCTGGCCTTCTTCAAGGCTGGCAAAGGGAAAATTTTAGGGAGTAAAGCACAGCCTGCCAATACCTGCAAGGCAGTAACTGAGAAGACTGAACCAGGCTCTTCACTGAATTGCAGTGTGAGAACAAGGGACTGAGAGCTGACCTAAAGGCTGGAAATTTCTAGGCAAGCATTTCTCTTTAAATTTAATGTTACAGCTGCAATGGAAGCAGCAGTTTGCCTAAAGCAATCATACTCATGGCCATAAGCTGACTTGCCAGCAGCAACAAATACAGTGATTAATTGTCATACATTTATGATTAAAAAAAACAAAAAAAGGCTGTCCCTTAGAATCCAAGTCTCAGAGGCTGTCAGTATTTATTAGGTTTTATCTTAAGATGGAATCTTGCCACGGGCACGAGTTCATGCACATTCATGCAGTATTATTATCTCTTTTATGGTGTAAGTGCTATTGTTTCGTGTTATTTAAATGAAAATATAAAAGTCATTACTTCTTTCTGTATGGGTATTTTGGAATAAAGCTGTTTACAAGATTTGTGTTTGGCCTGGCTAATAGAGAATAAAGAATTTTCCTGGCAAACTGATTTAAAATTTGCACCTGACAATTCATAATTTATAAACTGGTAACTTAAGAGTCTTAAAAGTACAGTTTATATCAAACAGAGTGCAAAGAACTATCAATAAAAAGCCTCCCCATTTTTGAATAACAAATATAAGCAGTTACCTTACGTTGATCCCTCTATTTTTTTCTACTACTATTTTATGTGACCAGATGATAGCAATGTACTATGAAGAAACTACAAACATTGTGCTAAATTACAATATGAGAAAGTAACCAAACATACCAAAGAGCTAAAAGTCACTAAAAGTCTGTAAGATCCAGAACCCACTCCTGATGTAGTAACTCCTTCTGTGCCATCTGATTCAGCTGCCTGCTGTGCAGTGCCAAACACAAATGTATCCATCCTGGTTGCAAGGGAGAAGACCAGCCTGAAAACAGTCGACTTCAACTGAAGATGGGATGGTACCCTATCATAGTTGAAGGGTACCCTATCATAGTTGAAGGACAGCAAGTAGATATACACCAGACATAATGAGGAACACAGCTAGGAAGATACATGTATAGTTCAAATTGCTGAGTTATGCAGATGCCTAAATAAAAAGATCAGTATTGACTAGTTTGATAAGGTTTTCCTCATCTGAACAATTAAATACTTAATTGACTCACAGAAGTGCTGCTGTTTGACAGAGCCCACTCACTGAAACACAGAGTTGTGTTATAAAATCCAGGTCACTCTCTCAGCATTACGGAAGGCATGAAATGTTTCCACCAGAACAGCCAGTCTGTACCAGCATCATAAAAACATTATTTATTAAAAGCATAAATTATGCCAATGTATTCTGATTTTGCCAGATGAAGGTTCGATTTCTGGATATCACCCAGAAGTGGTTCATTAAAAATACCTTGATTTCTGTACTCCCAAGAAGAAGAGACCTCATTACAATCACATAACTATTCAGATTATTCAATGCAAGGACACTTGTTATTTTGCTGTTCTCAATGCCAATTTTTGTAGCATAAAATGGCTACAGCTCCCATTTTTTCCCTAAAATCAAATGCTTACTCACAATAATACAGCATAGCATATTTTAGTTGTACCTGATGAATGGATGTTCCAGGCGTTCCTTGGCGTTTCAATAAAACTCATACTGAAAACTTTTCAGTGAATACCTAAAGACAAACCCTTAAAATACACAGATCTCGGTTTAAGACAACTGATGAGGTCTGTAGCACAGCCCATATGGAAAACTATCCAGTCATATTTGTACTAAAACCTGTTCTGTCCTGAGACATCTTTCTAATTGCACTTGAAATATTAGTTACCAGTTCATATGAAACTGAAAAACTCATGCAATTTAGTCTGTTTCTTACAGTTACAGCTCCTGAGTTGTGCAACAGAGCTTAGGGATTTTTGCTTGTTCATTTTAAAGTGGGGAATTTTTTTAGCCTTTAAAGTTCAAGTAAATAAAAAAGAAAAAAAACAACCCTCAGGAATCCTAAAAGGCTTGCAGCTTTAAAGAGGAAATTAAATTCAAACTCATGAATTTCTGATGGGGAAAAAAAGGGTTTTCTAAAGCCTGACCCAATTTCAAGTGCTTGGATCTTATATTACTGCTTTGCTTCATTTCAGATTTATTATTCCCATAGTAATCATTATATAACCTCTCCTTTTTTAACAGCTTCAGATTTTCTGGGGATGCTCAGCATATACAGGCACTATATACATTTCACACCAATATTATAAGTGCTAGGGAGGAAAATGAAAAAGGTAAACAAAGCAAACTCCTGCTATCCCACTATCAACATTCTTGTTTCTACAAACATTAAGGTATCTTTAAACAGCAGTCAAATCTCACTCAAAAAGGTGCATTATTAGTAGCAGTTATCATTGTAACATCTTCCCAGACCTAACTACCCAAGGCCAAAACACAAGACATTACAAAAACCAAGATTACTGCACCCTGTCTTCTAAACACAGTAAATTCACAAATTTTCAAGGAATTTAGTTAATGTAGCAAATAAAATAAAAGCAGACTGCAAAAAAAAAGGAAGGGAAAAAAAAGAAAAAAAGGAGAAATTCACCACTCTTCAAAAATCCTTAAGCAGTCAAGAAACATTTTTACATTAAATCTCCCCTGAACTTAATCTTTGCTAGTTTTTCACTATGTCATTTCCTCAGATATAGACCAGGCAGCCCTTTATTGCATTCAAAAGATTTAAAGAATAAGAAAATTTTATCAAAATTTTCTATTTAGAGCAGAGGTGGTAGATCTATTGCATCACACTAGCCCAAAGACATGAAAGGCAACACCTAAAAAGCAAAAGACAAGGATTCACATTCCTTCATAGCTCTAGTTTGTTTGGTTTTTTTAAAACTATGAGCATTAATCTCATTCCTTGGTAGGGAGTGCAAGAACAAAGAGGAGCAGCACAGGAATAAACAAGCAAATCAACAGGAACAAGCCACTTCTCTAAGAAGAAACCATCTAGTGGGTGAAGGGTGCTGGCATAACTTAGGTGGACTTTTTTCTGCTTCCATGTAGAAGGGAGAATTATACAAGATTTCTAAAAGTCCCTTCTAGCTGTATGTTTATGATTCAGTGCTTAACACAGCTTCAGGCAGCTATAATAACCAAAGTCTCCCACACTCAGTATGAAAGATGTCATGAGACCTATGAAACAGAATGTTTTATTGTTCTGATGAGACAGCAATATCCTAAAAAATATTTTCGACATCCCTCCTAAAAGGCAGACAGCATTTATTTATAGCACAGCTTTATTCTCTTAGAACTTCATCTGTCTTGCAGAATTTGAAGCAAGAATTGCAGTGTTGTAAGATTTCCCCTTTTCATATTCTGCTGCTAACAGAAGAAAAAGAAGCTTCACCCTTGATGTGACAATTTTTGAGTTATCATGAGATATGACATCAGTTTTGGGCACATCTGTTAGGTTGGCACATCTATTCCAAAGTGACTTCTGTCTAATCTTTCTTGGGAAAGTACATTTACATAATCATATGAACTTCATATAAAGATGTTGCTTGCTAACTAAAGTTCACAGGGTAGCCCACCAACATTATGTAAAAGTGAAATAATATTATTTAATCATGAAATTGTGAGCCAACTCATCACATTTTTTTTTCTCATTTCCTCCTTTTTTGCCTCTCTTAGAGGACGGTTGCAACAGGCAAAGTCATAGGAAGTCATCAAAAGAGACAAAAGAAATAAAAAATCATTTTGCTAGAAAAATAAAAATCAGTTATTCCTTGCCTCCTGATACTTTTGAGTCCAAGTACTTGGAATATCCTCTCCCATGACTGTAATAAGTTTAACTCATTGATCATACCCTACATCAGACTAGGATGTAGGACTCTACATCCAGTTTTGCTCCCAAAGAGCACTTTTCAGCAGCAAGCAGATCATCTATTCTGCACTGACTGTGACTGTACAAAGTATGTGCTCCCACAGTAGCACTGCCCATGTAGAGCTATGGGCTGCCAAGGCTACCTGCAGGCACAGATAGCTCAGGCAGGCCAAAACAAGAGACAGGTATTTCCTGGGATTGCAAGTCTTAAATTTTGCATCTTCTGTTTGGAAACTGTGGCTGTCATATTCTTTCATCAAGACAGACTCAGAACTCCTGCAGAAACATGGAAACTCTTAACACTGCAAGGCAATCACTGAATCAAGAGTTACTGATGCTCCTGATTGAGATAACAGACACTTATTCAACCAAAGTGGTTCTTTTATGTTAGATATTACTAAACACACACACACATATGCTATACATACAGGCATATATATTTATATACACATACACATGATGTAGATGGTAGCATCACAGATACATAGATTTTCATTTAAAAAAATCCATAACTGAAGCTTTTCTAAGTACTTCCTTTCTGGAAAAACTGCTTGCTCAAATCCAAAGCATTGCAATCTCTGCTCCACTAAGCCTTGAAGGCAGCCCAAATACATCAGTCAGCTCAGGATGGAGGAGTCTCAACTACGACTCATTAGCTGGGGAATTTCTGCCCACTCTACGTCAAATAGGAAGTGATTCAGTCATGCTGAAGAGTGGGCCTGTTGCAACATAGCTGCTGAAAAAATATCTGTAAGACAATTCATGCTCTACCCACTCTCCCTGCTTCAGTCAGTGTACAATCTGCAGGTATTTTGGTCCAAAAAAATTTTTTTTCATGTAATAAATGAATATTTTGTTCTTGTCTTTGATGACATGTCTGTACTTGTAAATAGGCAGTGTCTAGTTGGAGGAGTTAGAATGGCAGAAAGATTGAAAAATGTGGCATCAGATGATAATGGGATGCTCACCCTGTAGGATTTCTTATCTATAACCAGTCGACTAAGTATCGTATTCTTTGCTCTTCATATTCATTAAATGGGATTCTTTTACTCATACAGTGGCCACATGGCTCAGAGAAACACTGTCACCTTCTCTGCTGAGCTTTTCTGAGATACTGTCTCAGTAATTTAGAAGAGGAAGATTTTTGAAGTTTCATATTCCTTTGCCAGCTTACAATGATACCATAAAGCAGCGCTAATAAATATTCCTAACTGAACAGCTCCACAGACACGTGAATCCCTTCTCTTTGGGGAACAATGAAAATGGGCAAAGGACTATTTTCTGTGTTTTGTGGAGACCAAAATCAACTTTGGTAAGAAAGTAGGGCTAGTTTTGACTAATGCATAAAGACGATGGAAGTTACAAAAGTGACATTCCTTGAAAACAGCTCCCAGTTTAGATGTTGCAAGAGGAGAAAGGAAATAGTATTGACTTGTTATACATCCTTAGAAAGGTCAGGCTTTTACTGTTCCTGTTGACAGCAAGTGAAGTTCCCTCTCTGCGTGTATTACCTTCTCTTCTGAGAGAGAAGAGACACAAAATATATTAGTTTGCTTTAAAATCGTTTTTACAATAGTATGTGGGGATAATACTGCTAATGAAAGGAAGTGGGGAGCACTTGGAGTATCAGATGAGATTTAGTATTTATTGTATTATTTTTTGTTGGCCTGAGAGTTTAAGCCTGCTCTTTTCTGACACATGAAGTAAGCAGACTTACTTAAAGTAAGTCATCATTTTTCTCCTCAGAAGCTGAGTGAAAACATTTCTTTCCAAATACAGTTTGCTATTACATGAAAACATCAAGATGTTTGGTTTCCACACAGGAATTTCTCTCAATCACAAACAAGTCCCTGACCTTCAAGCGAACAGGCACAATGATCCCAGTAATAATCTAAATTTACACTGTGGCTAGCTCACAATGGCCACATAAATCAGACATCAAGGGTGGGGAGATGGAAAAATGGATAGGACACAGCCACCCAACTGGCTGGTTGGTGGTTCTTTTATGGATACCAGCCCTGTCATCATGGCAACTCCACTTGCTGGAGAGGGGATGTGGATGTAAAACACTGCAACAAACCTGGAATTAATTTCTCAGACACTGGGGCATGTTGACTCCTGTCAGCAGTTAGGGCACAGTAATGCACTGGGACAAACACAGGACAACTCCTTGGTATTTACTTTGACATCCCACTATGATACTCTCAAAAAGTATGAGGCATTAGAGCTATGGATTTTCCAGATCATTCATAACTTTACCTTAAAATCTGTTGTATTCTGTGTAAGCTTGTACTCACATGCACATGTTGGCAGCTACTGGTACAGGAAGAGAAAAGAAGTGCATGTATCCACACCCACAACGTCCAGCCTTTGTATCTGTATTTTCTGTAGTGTTTTTTTATGCTGTGATCAGGCAAAAGAAATATGCTTCCCTGTTTCTGAATGAGTAAAGGAACTCATGAGAGGAAGCAGCAAGAACAGCTGCCTCTGCAAGAGAAGGTGAGTCAGGAGCAGAGAGTGACCACAACAGAGGCAGGGGCAGTGCCCTCACTGCCCAGGGACGCGGGCCCAGGTACCCAAACAGGAAAAGCAGAGCAGGTCTGGTGAGAGAAACCAGGGTCAGCCACAGTCCATTATCACCAAAGTCATCCCATGGTGATGAGGAAGGTCTGAGGCTTGGCCAGGAAGGCAAGCCAGTGGGTCAGGTCCAGCGAGGGATGTGGCTGGGCACAGGACAAGCTGCAGCATAGTTCAAGGGACAAATGCAAAGGCTGAGCTTAAATGTTCCTCTGGAGAAAGCAGGAGGAATGCCTGCAAGAAGGCTTCTCACAGCCCCTCACAGCTGTGATGTGGCTGTTTTCACAGCCATGATCCAAGGCTACAGCTGTACCACAGCAGCGTTGGCTTTGGGCACAGGCAGCCCATACCTACACCAGAGGTGAGTGCACAGGGGCCTGGCACAGGGCATTGTGCTTGGTACCAGGAAATACCAAAACACTGAGGGGGGGAAGTGTGTATTATTCTATTAAACATATGTGGCAACTACCAAAAACCAAAATGTAACTGAAGAATCTGAAGTGAAGAAAAGAACAATCCAGCATTCAGACATAAGATGTATCAAGACATAACTGCAATATATATGGTCTTTGAAAGTTCACTTGTGAGAGAGTTCCACTGGATTCTGAACTTATCTTGAGTTTTTCTGACATATGATTCAGAATACTAGTCATGTTCTTCATGAAAAGAGAAATTTCGTCTTACCAAATCAAGATTTGGGAATTTGCTCGCTACACTTGTTTTGTAACTGTGCATGAGACCTGCTCACAAACCCATGCTATTCATGTTTGTGTTGTTCATTTTTAAATTAAATTAAGTCTATTGTATTTGGGAATATCCTGGAAAATGCCTGTAATCAAGTCATTGATGGCCTTGTGCGAGAGAACAATAGCCTTTTTAATCCAATATTGTTTATGAAACTAATACCAATTAGGTCCATCAACAGTAACACATAAACAAGACCTTCCTTTAAAAGAAATTATACCAACAACTATTGCAGGAAATACAGAACACAAACATGCACATGATTTTCATATCCACAAATCAGTCCTGGGTATCATGTTACTGTGACTCCTCAGTATCCTCATCCAGTTTGTCCTCTGTCCTTTGTATGGGCCTCTGATTCTCTTTAAATGGTTTAGCCAACACGATGGCTCATTCCTCCTGGCCCTTTGACCATGCTACACACCCAGTGACACTCTGTGAGTCAGCTGGCAGCCTGTGTGACCAGGGCAACAATTCCACCTCCTCCCTGAAACCTCCCTGCACTGTCCCTGACACCTCATCTCCATCCCCCAGGTCGGTGTGGGCGTTCCAAGCTATTAAAGTGTTTCAGGACTCCCACGTGTTAGACTCACTCTCTCATCTCTGAACCTGGAAAACAACCAAACTTTCTTTCCACCAAATACCTGCAGAGGCTAATGCACAGCTAAAATAACCCTGACTCAGAGCATTCAAAGAGCAATAAAAAGGATTGATTTACACACGGGGATTTGGTCTTTTTTACATAAATTATTTCATTATGGCAACTTGAACAACCAACCCCCTAAAGTGTTCCAAATACATATGCTTAGGCTGGTTTAACAAAACAAACAGCTAAGAAAACATTACTAATACCTGGAAAATATGTAAAGATCTTTGCTTATCTTGAAGTTTTCTTATTTTAAAATTGAACTGTCTGTATAGGCATATATATGAACAAATATTTTATAGCATTTGTTGCTTGTTGTTAGGCAGCTGCCTTTCTATAAGAAACAAAATAATATCAAGTATATAAAATCTATACAATTAATTACTGGCAAACATATCTAAATTTGAGATATTCATGTGGAGAAAAAAAAAGAAACAACAAAGGGAAAAAGTTCTAGTATACACAAAGAGCTCTTAGCTTATGTAGAAACTGTGGCTCATATATCTGGAAAACATTTCATCACCAGCTTCACTGCAAGTAAACAGTGGTACAATCTAAAACAGAAGGTGAAACATATCCAGCTATCTAATGACACTGGCTGCCCAACAGTCATTTTAAGATCAATTAAATTTGAAAATGACTACATTATGGTAACACATGTAGGGTATTTTAAACATTGCAATTCATAAGGCTCATTAGGTAACAACAAACTTTCTGTAACATTAGCTTCAGTGAATTGAAGTCTCTTATAAAACTTGTGATCAGTCACAAGGCTCTATGACTCTTGAGATTATCACTTCATTTAAAGGGAAACTTTTTTCCACCAGATATTTACATATTCCAAATGAGCATATATCTATTTACCGTATCTACTTAACAAAAAGCTACTAAGTCTCACTTTACTTTTTCCTCCTGTGACACACACTAATTCCTGATGTTGTTTTACATGCCTGCAAAGCAAGCAATATGATACTGCTCCTAACAAGAAACACTGATGTATCCACTCTTTTGTCTGCTATTTCACCAAGACAAAAATAAATATAAATACATACAAAGGCACTTATGTGTTTTTGTTTGTTAGACATGATAAAACATAAGCTTTGTATCCAGAAAATACTAACAATACCTTAGAATTATTTGCAAAGTTTAAATAAGATCACTCATTGTCTCTAGCTTTAACAGTACTCTGAGAAGGAGCTCATGCCTTTATCTTTCATGTTGTGCTGCCCTCAGTATTTCTCAACCTGCAGTTCAAAACAAGTGCTGGTAGATTAAAGACAAGACAGAAAGACTGCATTCATTTCTATGACTTAAATTTTCAAGTAACTACAGATACCACCAAGAATTTATTTTTCTTTTGGGGTGGGTGGCTGCCTGCATATGTGTTCTTAACAAGGAGGGTGGTGAAACAAAGGTGGTGGGATTTCCAACCTCGGATGCAATCAGAACTTGACTAGGCAAGGTCCTTATCAACCATATTACCACATTTAACTTGAAGTTAGTATTGTCTTCAGCATGGTGGTCATCCAGCCCAGCTGACCAGAGGTCATTTCAAAAGTCCCTTCTAAATATATTATTCTATGATTCCATAATACTGTAACTTTGGCTGATTTCAAGCCCTCTTACAACTTCACCGTCATTAAAACACTGAGACCTTCATACATAAGAGGTTCCGGAGCCCTGCACGCTCAGCAAACAGCACTGTTGCAAGTCTTCAGGAATGCCAGACAGCTTAATGAAGTTGCAGACCTCCTGGTGGTCATGATGAAGAAGCCAGTGCTGGAAACCTTCCCAACTTCAACTCTAATGCAGCTAAGGCTCTGCTGAAATAAATGGCAATCAGCAATGCCAGCACAACCACAGATAATAGAAATTTGTCTTGGCACAACACCTTAGCTATGTTAGATGGATTTGAGTAGGGATGGCCAACCCCTCAGTTACTCACTCCACAGTGGAGACAAAAAAATCTGAGCAATGATATGAAGGGCTCAGACCTGTGAATGTTAAAAGACAATTCTTCACATCCAGAGCAAGTTAGAAAGTTCATAAACTTTGTGTATCCACAAGGAAAACACAATTAAATTGTTTGTATAGGAACAGTTGCCATAGGATTTCCAATGTGCCCTCCTAAATAACATTGTGGTTAACAGGAAAACCAACTTTATTGAACGACAAACCAGTAAGAATGTTGCCAAAGGTATAAATTCAAGGAGATGTTGCATCGTTCAGTCTCATGATATGAGAATCAGACTGTTTAGCATCTTATGACCTAGGCGTGTTCTCTGCAGGCTGGAAAAGGACAATGCCTGTTTTTCTTGATCCTAGAAATCCTGGAAGACATCCTTAAGTCAGCCACTGTAATGGAAGAAGCTGAGGAAATCAGAGACTTTGTGCAGTAATTACACCTCTAAAATGGACTGCGGCAGCATGAGTTATTCCTCCACTTCAGCGTCAAGAGGGTGCAGTGCCCCACAGCAGGAGTCCTGGAGGTCACAGGCCAAGAACAAACGAGAGACAGAAGGCATAAAGAGGGATACACCATGTAGGAGTCAACTGTACATTCAGGTTCCTGACTCTGCAGCTGTAGGTGTTATCAGAAGATGCAATGGCAGCAGCTGCTAGGCTTGGGGCAATCAGGATTCAGCAGGATTGGTGGCTGAGGACAACCGTTTGCTCTGTCCATTCATCTCTGATTCTTTTGCTCAGACTTTTTTTTGCTCAAGATAGCTGTGTGAGATCTGCAGGTGAAATCCTGCACTACAGTGCTGAGGACTCCTGGCATTTGCAGTCCCAAGGGCATGGCAGAAATGGGTTGAGACAGGGACAATGGCGGAATTAGCCTGAAGTGCCAATGGGGCCAACGTTGTTTAAAAAGTCACCAATCACCCTCACCAGGAAGGATTCTACAGACTGGGCTTTGCTCCCTCTGTTTATGGGATCTGAAACCACTGACAACTCTATGTTTAGTTACTGTTCTCTCCAGAGCAGCAAATAGTCTGAAAGTGGGTGGATGACAAGAGGTATGCTTTGAGGATTCTGTTCTCTGAAGGCAGATTGCTGCTTACCAGCAATTTAAAAGAAAGCAAAAAAAAAAAAGGCAGATTGGAATCCTCATTCAGAGAGGAGCTAAAGAGATCTGGCACCAAGAGGTGACAAGCAAAGTAATTAGAAAATGATTATTTTAAGGGAGAAAGGGATGCAAAAGAGTAGAAGTGAGTTAAGATCATTTCAACAGAATTAATCATGAAAAAGTTAATTCAGAAAAGAACATGTCCACACTAAACAGTTCCCGCTATGCTGGGTGATTGAGAGGGATGGGAATGCTTTTGACTAGATCTTAACAAAATTTTTACTAGATCTTTGTTTCTGTAGTCATTAAACACAGAAAAAGCACAGCAACCAATGCTTTGCTCTCTTCTATTCAGAAAGCTTTTTGAAAACTTGCTTTCAGATACTTTATAAAATCTGTAACAGGCCATGTCAAACAAAAACCTCCGTGTCACGTAAATTCAACCAGTGGTGAACCGTATCTTTTAGTTACACACAACAGAAACCCAAATGCAATCATCCATTAATCTGTAATGTTCAAGCTCCCATGCCACGATAGGAAATGCAAAACCTGTATATACACATACACAGTGCCTGCTGTCTGGTAAAATCCATCTATCTAGATATTCACACAGACAAAAGACTGAAGAACTGAGAACTTCAAGCCATCTTTTCCAAAAGCAAAAGGATGAGACACTGACAGGAAATGCTTGGAATCTTATTAGTTTGATACTCTGTGTTTTCATATGACATTTGAAATGCCAGAACAGCACCAAAATGCTGTGTTGCATTACATATCCACAGTGAGGTTCAAGATGGTTTGAATGATTATATCTTTGCTCATGATACATCTGCCAAAACAATTATACCGGTCCTCTGAAGCAGATTTTGTCAAATGAAATTCTGCTTTTAGGACCCCAAGCTTGCTCACTTCTAATAGATTATTTTTTCTTCAAGTTCTCTGTCCTACTACTTATTGCTGTTACACTACCACTCTGTGAAGCTAAACATTATTTCATCCACATTTTAATGACAAGAGAACTCATTTGTTTCAGTCTTTGCAAATGCTGCATTGAGGAAAAGTTTTCTTATTCTGTGTTAATTTTTGATGATTCTTTCCCTTATTACTGGAATAGTTTCCCTTTCCTCACACCTAAATATGACTCCTACTTCAAATCCCCCAAGTTTGATTTTTTTCCTTGTATGAAAATATTAATTTTTATCTTTCTCAAACATCCTACATCTGTTTTGAAATGCTTTTTCTGACTTAAATGTATACAAGAAATTTTGGGGTAAGTTTGCCTTCTGTGTAGGAACAAAGTTCAGTCTATGTAATGCCAGAAAGGGAACAACAGAAAGTAAAGTTTGCTTTTGTAGTAGTATGGCAACATCTACATGTATATCCCTGAAAGACAAGTTTATTTTGAAAGAGAATGGGCTAACTCTTCTGCAGAATTTTAAAGTATTTAAGAAGTCTACATGGGAAATAAGGAATAGACTAGCCTGAAATTAAATTCCTAGTATCTTGAAATGTCTCTCAAGGGAATTAGTATTTTTTTGGCAGTAAAGGTTTGTGTTTTGGGTAGTTAAAATCTGAGGAAAGATTTTTGGATTTCTGATTAAGGCTTAAACAATCTAGATTCTATGTTGGCTTTGCAATGCAGTCCAAATGTCACACTGGACAAGTTGCCTGAAGACTTCAAACTTAATTTTTATTTCTCTAAAATCAGTATAACATTTATTTTGTCCCACTAAAACATTCATCTTGCCTACTTTAGTGTCCATATAATTAAGACACTGGAGCAACTCAAAGAACCACAAGTATATCCTGCACCTCATTTACTCCTGGTCTGGGTTTTTAACTGTGAAGTCTGCTTCTACATTTGCATATAGAACTAGCATAACAAGACATGGAAATTATCTGAATGATCTAAGAGTTGCAGGCAGACAACACTCCAGAAAGTTGGGAGTCCAGGGATTAAAGAAATCTTAACTTTTAAACGAACATTTTCCTTGTGTAGGAGAATGAAGTACTTCAAATTGAAAATGATGTTGCTATAATCTCTCTAAATAAATGACAAAACTCTCCTCATCACAATGGAACATTTTTCTCCTTTTCTCTCATTGAACAATTCTTTCCTATGTTTTTCAGATTAACTTTTTAACATCCCATAAGGAGTCCAAAATATGAAAACCAAACAGTATTCAAACTGATTTTCCCAGTGCCGATGCTTTAAATGTTACAGGCATCACCATGCAGCTGACTCTCCATATGCATGCACTGTTAGTGTTCAGATGTCCTTCAGGCTGCCTGGTAAAAGCACCAGACTGTGCATAAAGAAAGAATCTGCAGGTTCAGGTTCAGCACTAGCTCTGTCTACCAGATCTGAACAAGAGACGACAAAAGTAAAGGCAAAATTTTGAAGAAAAATGCATTACAATAAAAAGGGTTTCTATTAAATAAAATCACAGCAGAAGTCCTTAAGTCCATTCAGTTGGACAATGAAAGCTAGAAGTATTAGGATAAAGGAATGCTGGTGTTACTATTCTGGCCAACGAAGCTCATTAAGGACATTATTTCTGTTAGTGTACAGACAAAGAGGAAAGGGAAAAGAACTATTTTCTATATGCCTTACACATAAGTTAAAGCAAACTCCAAAAGCACACAATACAAAGCTATAAACAAGAACAGTCCTGTAGAAAATTGCAAGGAAAAAAGGTGGCCAAGGACCAGATACCACAATTGCTTCACTTTGCATGCAGTTTGAACTGTACTTATTTTCTCCATGCCCAATGAAATGAAAGACAGGAAGACCAAGGAATTGCATTGAGCTTTCACTCAGAGACTAAAAGTAAAGCACTCAGACATTCAAGCATAAGTGACATGCTCAGAAAAACAAACATAATCTGACATGCTACGAAGTACAGTCAAGGGAAAGTATGGATTCACAATCACCAAATGGTAAGGGAGTTGAAATATGTAGTTTAGAAGAATACATGCATGTTTTTCTCATCTATATTCTCTGAAACATTTCTAAGAGCTTTCCTTCAGAGCAAACAGAACTGGTGGCAAGTCTTCCTAAACAAACCAACCAGATGGAGCAATTTGTTTACTTTGCAGTAAGTGTCTGCTCTCGAACTGCAATTGTAGGAAGAAGACAGTCTAAATGTGTAGGTCACAGGTGAAGAGAAAAGCAACATATGGCCATCCCAAACCCACAATGCACCCAGAGGAGAGTCTTTCAAAAAACTTTGAAGAAATATTTTTCATCACTGCCAAGAAAGGAGTAGGTGGCAGGCGGTTTGCATCAGCCAAGACAACCCAACATAAAAAACACAAAGCCTGAATTATCATCTTGGCAAGAGAGAAGAGAGGGGGTGCTCTTAGCAGATGGCAATTAAGGATTTGGCAGGCATCTGGAGGACAGGAAAGGGTGTGAGTCAAAGATAAGGGTAGCATCAGAAGTCCAGATAACAGAGAAGATAAAGATACAATGAGAAATGCACAGCAGAATAATAATGAATTCAGTTAGCATTACAACACCCACTAGGACCACCAGAAGAAATAAGCAGAAAAGCAGAGAGCTGTTAAAGAACACATTTGGAACAGAAGAGAGTCATCTCAGCAACACTGAGAATCATCAAATACTGGGCAGAGGCAGTAATACACACTTGCAAAAGCAGATCATTAACTTTTTGGTTAGGGAGAAACAGAAATCAAGGAAGTTAATGAATGAACTATAGAAGACTTTGAAAGAAAGCAGGAGAGGGAGGCTCAGAAGTAAAGGTACAATACAGGTGAGAAATGGTGACTGGACACTTGAACAAGGGTGTTTCAGGCTTAGGGACTAATAGGTGAAAGAGGAAAACTTGTCAGTTTAGCAGAATACCCTTACTCTCTTAAATGAAGCAGGAGTTAATCTACTAAGTGTGAACAGCTTGCCTTGTCCTAGTTAATTATTTAACCTTCACTCTTGCTGAGGGTGAAATACTAACAGCATTATAGGTGCTTCATAATTACTACTGGTTAATAGAAGAAAGGAACACGATGAAATACACATTTGAAATTCAGTCTAATTTTATCTGTGTGTTTAATTTACCCTCTGCATTTCCTTTTGGTAAATAGAAGTATTTTACCTCACCTGCTACAGCACACAGCAACACTCAGTGATAATCGAAGAGTTCAGCATAGAACATCTTTTAGAGTCTTTCCTTCATGCCATTAAGAAGAGATCTTGGAGATTGCTTTGTTTTCCCATGATTGACATTACAGACATGTAAGTGGCAAACAAAATTAAACAACTTAAGATGAAAATGTTCACACTGGTAGGTCATGGCGAGCACAGCAACTTACCAGTTGCTAGAAAGTTCACTTTGGAACAAAAACTCAAATGAATTGCACTGTGTCGAGCCAAACAAAAGAAAGTACAAAACTAACAAAAAGTCCCTTTTGCCTCAGTGAGCCCCCAGACCAACTCAGTATCCTCTCTGCCAAAGAAAGCACGCAGTGCTGCACACTCTCACGACTCGACTGCAAATCTTGCTTTGTTTAACGTCTCAACTTCTCAGGTCAAGTGATTCAGACAAAAAGGCTGCATGTAAGTGTTCATGTGAAGAAAAACATTTAGTCATAGAACTGCAAAGAAAAAAATCAATGTCTTTGAGCAAGTATTAACTAAAACCCAGAAACTAACAAAAACCACCCATAATACTTTCAACAGATTGTTTTCTGCTGATCTCACTGAATGATAGAATAAGCCTTATGATTTTTGAATGCTCAAAGACAGTGTTACAGGGAATTTCTGCAACCACCATGACCTGCTCTGTTATTAATTAACCTACTGAGACTGTGTATCTTACTAAAATTTCAATTAAACTCTACTCTTAGTACTTTCCCTGAGTAACCTTTGGAAATCCTGTGAGGGGACACCACATTTCTCCTCCCTTCTCCTGCAATAATGGGAGCTTTCGCTTGTTCACAATACAGGATTCTTGCTCCCACATGAGAGACAAGGTAGCAGAAGGCAGCAAGAGAAATTGAAAACTAAACAAATATTAACCACACTGTCTACTTGTACATTCATTACACCTCTCATAATGTTATTTTCCCAAGTATAAATTGCGGAGGGTTCAACACATGTGAACTATAAGTGGCTAACAAGAATTTACATGTTAAAATGTGATCTACTTCATACAAGAATGGTTTAGATGAACTAGATCAATATTTCTAAGCACATTAAAAGCACAAATGACTCGATGTTAATATGTTATCACTGAAAAGAAGAGTGCATGTGTCATTAAACAAAGTAGATGGGAGCACTCTGGATTAATCTCATTCACATACAACTATTTTTCTCACTTTAAATCTCTTCGCATTTTGAAAATAAATTTACTGATATTGTTAGTTTCATCTTTCAATTCTTGCCTCATTTTCCTAATGGTTAAAATTAAAACAATATTTGCTTTTAAACTGGGAAACCAGTACCTGGTAAGTAAACTGCTGAAATGAAATCAAGTGTTTAGTACCCTCAAGTTCCTGTCTTCTTTGACCACTGACCAAATCCAAAACTGTATGTATGTATGGCCAAACTTCGCTAACGAAGATTTGGGAAGGACTCTCCCCCACATGGGTGTGCCCTTCCAG
>JAOXXN010000395.1:98603797-98621646 GCA_026770055.1 Myrmophylax atrothorax | reverse complement strand
ACTGCCCGGGACGGTTCCACTGAGACTCGAACTCACGACCTTGGGATTCGGAGTCCAGAGTGCTCTCCATTACACCATGGGACCGCCCCAAATTCAAAACTGATCAACAAGGAATCAGGCTATCTTTGCTATACTAAGATTAGCCTAATCCAGTAATGGATGTTATTGTTGAAATAACGGTGATTAGACTTTCAATGATCTTTATGTTAGAGTCATAGAGCCACTAAACACAGCCATCCAGAAATATAAAAAATTAGACATCAGTTAGGAACACACATACACAGAAGGTCTATTTGAGCAGTTTTCTCTCTTAAAATGATTAATAATCTAGTAGAACCATAACATTTTATGAAAAAAAAATAATAACTCCATGTTCGTTCTTCATAAAACACCAGTAATATCCACTGCAGTCAGAGGAAGTTATTCATGTCCTGAAGTGAGGACATGAGTCTACAATATCAAAAGTAGAACATCTGGAAGATAAAATGCAGTAAAATTGAATGCAATATTATATTTGGATACTTCATCAACTCAGCAAAGTGCTCCTTGCTCATCTGAAGCAAAATACGTGCTAAAGTCTGATTTCCCTTGGCTTCCAAAAAATCAAGGCACATGTTTAACCTATTCAGTACTCCCAACTTCACCACTGCAAGAGTAAGTGCTGTGTGGACTGAGGTGGTGCAGGGAAAGAACAGCTGTAAACGACAGGAAATATTCAGAGATTCAACTGCCTCGCGTACTTTTCATCTGTCATTTAACCTACATTTTATGTACCTTATTCTCATCACCTCTGTATCTTCTGCATACTTTTTACATTGTGGATGTTGAACTTCTGAGTGAATAGACATACTCAAGAATTTGGTTTGGGTCAGGCTTTGTCCACTACTGATTGAAAAGCCAGGGCTATCAGGTTAAACTTATCACTGAAATTGAACTTAACAGAACTCCAGGGTATATTCTACCTCAGTTTCAGAAACACCCAAGACAAAAATCTTTCAAGAAATAACAAGGAACATCTTCCATGTAACCACTCCATGAACTATTATCCATTTCTATTCATCCACAGAAAGCATAATCCTTGTTTGGATTATGTTTTTACTATTAACTATTTGGTACTTAGTAAAGAGACAGAAAAACACAGCATCTCTAACAGAAAATTCATAACTAGCAGAGTTCATAGAAAAACAATGTCAAATAATCTCAGAAAAGCCTTTGAAGGATTTAGCAGATCAGAAATGCAGTTGCAATTTTTGTAGCTTAAAATTTTCTATAGCAGATAAAAAAAAAGCATGAAAGACAGCATTCTTGTTTCATACTGATACTCTAAACTTGTCTTGTATTACATACAACAACAAAGATGGACAACACAAAGGGCCATTAAATAGGAGGCATGCAAACAACATCTAAAGCTTATTTTTTCCTTGCAGTTTGAATAAGCCATCAAATTACTCTCTTGGTCTGAACAGACAGGCAAACACATCTACTGGCACTGGTTAACTCCAAAAACAGCACCTCACAGCTAATTGATATGATAGCTATCAATCAGTACATATGATTGCTGCCATAGGTATGCTAACACGCCACTGATAAGATGGGTATGTTCTCAGGTACAACATAATAGAATTTATACAGAAAGGTTTCTGCAAAAACTAAAGATCTGTACAAATTATTTTATTCTTCCAAAACTCTGAGACCGCTTTCAGAGTTATTTAATCTGTCTTTGCAAACTTTGCCATTTAATCCCAGGGGAAAAAAAAAAGATAATTCTGTAGTTACCACAGGATAACTATACAGGGAATATTTTTGTGCTTTGATATTTAAAAAATAAAAAATTAAACCCCCACTAAACTCCCCACAACATCAAAAAACCACCACCACTACCACCTAACTTAATGCTTCATGGTCTATTAATTGTATTTTTCACAGGCAAAATGTTCCCAAGAGGCATCCAAGTTACTGTAAGACCTAGTTTTCCACCACCCATTATCTGAAATTGTCAGAAGACCAAAGGCTGAAATCTGCCTCTGGACTCTTCCCCAGCTGATTGAGAGGTTTATCAGTGGTATCACTGGAATGAAGATTTCATCATAAATCCTGTATGACTTTAGGGTGTGTAGATTAATAAAGCTACATCATAATACTGCAAAATTACAAAGCCTTTGCAAGGAAGAGCTGAATACTCTTAGAGACTCTGGACAGATGGCAGGATTATACTATCACTAAATCAGCTTAGTCAAATACATTATTAGTTCTCCAGCCCAATATTTGCTGTGTGTTCCTAATGAAATTGCTGAATGAAAAGGGCAATGGGCCAAGCTTGTAGCAAGTAAACACTAGAAATCTATTTTTTTCCAGGATCGATCTCCTCTGATGTGCTAGAAACTCTTACACAAGTAACAAAATAACAAAGCTTCTCCTGAAAAAGCAGCTCATTACAAAACACCAAAACCTAAGTTCTACTTTTTTGTGTGTTTACTATTTAATCAAATGTCTGTTAAGCTGCTTCTTTGTGACTGTAAGCATTTCAGGAAAATCAGGAGGTCAGACTGACTGTCACAGAACCCCCACATCCACGAACGAGCACAACGGGCTTTCAGGTATCTGAAAAACAGGCCCCTCAAAGGCTGGATGTGCAGCTTCTCTGCGAGGTAATTCCATCAGCAAGGGATGAGTGCTCCACTTACCAGAGCTGCCATACAATGCTCAAGCACAAATTAATGCTTGCAAGAAAAGATGCACGATTCTACTTTGGTTCTAGAAAGCAATTCTGAGTTCTTGCTAATGTTCCTCTTAAAAGTACAAGGCACCAAAAGCTGTCAAAAAATTATCAAAATTGTAACCAAGCATTCACAGAGAAATTTATTTTGATGGAAGACACACTCAGTCATATTTGACTAGGAGAAATGATTCTCAAACATTTTTGCCTGCCCTCTGTGCAGGGACGTTTTTTCTCCCTTGTCACCATAAGGCTCAGGAAGGAGAACAAAGTGATTATTACTGTGCATGACAAGGATTGTTTGGTGCAGCAATTACTCCTCAATCAGAATGTTACTTTTGTTTACACTCAACACGGATAAAAAAATGAACCCTAGTTAGCATATGCTAAATACACATTTTATACTGCTTGAAGTATGAGCAAGTAACACACTAATACAGGTGTGGCATTGCTTTTAATGCAAATTTATGACACCTCTTTTGAAATCCTAAGATTCTGTGCTATTAAATACATGTTCTCATTTGCATCTCCATGAGAGAGGTGGTTAACTTTATTTGCATCAATACACTGAACTAACAGGTATATTCTTATTTGTACCAAAGAAAACACTGTATTCTTATAACCTATATATTTATGTCCCTGAATTATTTTCTTAAATACAGTCAACATTTCAAGTTCCCAATGAAAAGGTTAAAAAAATTATCTCCATAGACAAGTACTGTAATTTTTACTGTAAGTTGAGATTTTTAATCTGATAGTTCATGACCAGAGTTTGCATACAGAGCAGACAAAGTCTGACTAAGTTGATTCCTTCAGTGATTTATCACAAATTGAATGACGTTGAACCATTTATTGACCATTGTTTGGGACAGGCTCTTTAACTCCTTCCTGACTCTCAAACAACTGTGAGAGGCTGTGTATATCTTTATATTAGCACACATACTGGTTAACTACATTAATCATACACAACAGGCCTGTGCTCAGTTAGGTGGGTCTTTTCAAATACATAGCAATTAAACTCTCCTACATATGAATCATTTTGCATTCACAGAATACTTTCTATATGAGCACTAAATATTTACAAACGAGGCTGGTGTATTTTATATAATCTTCACCACCTCGTCTGAGATGACTAAGGAGCACTATCATTATGTACACAACAGTCACAGGCAGGTGCAGATTAAATAAGGTCACCTTATTCCTTACTCCCATCTTCCCATTATGGGTATGGCACCTGGACTCTGGACTTGACACACCACTCATATTGCTACCTTGAAATAAAAGGTGTACCAAGTCAGGATTGTTTACAGGACATTTTGCCAAAAAAGTTATGATTGTTATTAGTTAAGATTTTGAGACTTCCCACATATTCTAGTATGTTTAATCAGGCCATATTCTCTTACACAAGAATCAAAAAAGTGAGATGAGCTGTCTCAGCTGAATTCCAGGTTCTGAAAAAACACAAACATCATCAACTTCAAGTCTAATGCTGCAACCCCAAAGGAATTTAGGAGCAGAAAAAGCCACTGACTCCTTCACAGGCTCCTTCAAAATGACAAAGATAAAGAGTCAATATGCTAATGGTCACACTGCTGCTTATTAGAGACATTTTAAAATGTCTCCCTCTTTCTCATGGGAAATTCTAATCTGCTTTTCTTTTCAACTAGCAACAAAAAATATTTTTGAAATATCAAAATTAAAAAAACTCTTTTCCCATGGAAGGTGAAGTCTAACACATCCAACTGACTCTCACTAGACATTTTCATTTGAAACAAAAGCACTTTTACTTCCCCGGAATGAAGTATTTTATGTTTTGCTAAAAATATTTTAACAGGGGTTTATTATCTGTATTTTTAGTGTTAGGGCTTTTCATTACCTTTCTTCTAAAAAACACAAAGCAAAATTGTAAACACTATTTAGTATGCAAAGCAAATGATGCAATGGATTATAATTAGTAAATAAGACATTACATTTGTGAACTGAGATTTTACAAATGCTGAAACTGAACCAGGATGCATTTGCTTACACCGAACCACATGAAGAAATGAAACACATCTACTTCCAATCTGTGTATTACATGCATTAGGAATTACTCCTTACACTGCATCCTGCAGAAAGTACGTGTTTGGATTTATTACTATTAATAATAGTTGCAAAAACCTGGATGGCCTTAGCATTTTGCCATTTGTAGTTGAATTAGCTGTCCTTTCATTTTGCCTATAAACCAGCCATTACCATGCACAGTTTATCTTTGCACAAACCTCTCAGTAACAGCAGTTTGTCACCTTCATATATATTATTGATGAGAAAGGAGACAACCCACCAATTAAGATGCTTCCCTTGTCCCATCTCCAGGCTCAGCCTGAGGTACTGATGGAACAGTTGAAGTAAAAACTCAGTTTTACATTTCAAAGAAAGTTCAAAGGCAGTGAGAAAAGGCTGCCCTGCAAAGGACACAGATATTGTATTCATTGCTGGAAAAGTTTATTTAAGGAGTACACTGTATTATTTACCCTGTATGATAATAAAAATTATACTGACTCCACATCTTGTTCAACTAGATGTTCTATTTAGTTTTTCTTTCATGGATTAAAGCTATGAATCTGACAAATGACAGTTCGAACATTCTTACAACACAAGTCACAGTTTATGATCAGAGATACAGAGTCAAATAATGGTCAAGACATAAATGAAGCAGATTTAACTGGATTTGTGTTTCTACTGCTACCCCAACAAGACATCCAACAATATCTCTCAGGCCGCAAAACATGGCCAAGTGATCAATTAAAGGAAATATTAAAAGTATCTGAAATCAGGATCTCTTAGGATAGACAAACAACCCTGAGATAACTTGTCTTCTCTGCTTCCCTCCAGCCTCAGGTTGTCAATAATCACCAAGCCATTCCATAAACACTAAGTATTTACTCCATGACTATTAGTCTTTTCTGAAGTAAGCAAAACAAGAGAATTTATCCAAGAAAAGTTACCTAAATTAAATATTCTACTAATATATATAAATGAAGTAAGTATCACATGAAATTACATTGCCTGCCTAGTGTATCTCTAATCTTGTCTTTGAAAAACCACACAGCCTTTCTTTCCTCTGTTTCTGAACATAAGACTACATACCCCATGCTAAGACACATTTATGTGGCTGTCAACAGAAGTCATAAACACACTACAGAGTCCAACTTTGCAATGATAACTACACAGTGTACCAGATCTACACTGTAAGGTAATGGAAAAGAGCTAAGCTAAATCAGCACTAGTAGACAATACAAAATATTTCTCTTACCTCCATTTCTGTGCAGTGTAAACGACCCGATTTATCTGTAATAGAAAAAAAAGTTTTCAGATTAAGTGAAAGATTATGTAAAAAATAAAACGAAAAACTTGACTCTTTTTTTTTCTGCGTAATTGTCAAATATTCTTTGTCTTGCTTGAATCACACATTTCAATAATGTTATTATTATATATGCATCACAGAATGAACAACAAGAAGGCCCTACCCTTTTTATTTGGAGCCTTCACAATACTCCCTTTTAAAAAAAAGTGTCTTTAATGCCTGGCTTCATTATTTAAATTGTATGACTGATGCTTGGCCATGGAGAGAACATGAAAACACACTGGCTTAAATTAAGGAGTAGCAAATAATTATTTTGAGAGAAAAAAACCAACATTAATTCATAAACCAGGGAAAAGCCACTGTTTCATCTAATAATTCTGGGATATCAAAGAGTTTGACAACAACATGAAGTTCAAGCAAATTAAAGTTGAAGCATTACTGCACTATTTTTGTAAATCTCTCTTGTCAATTTTTGCATTTCCTCAGAATTCAGGAACATCACTTTGGAATTTGTATAATACAGAAAAATTAAGTTTCCAAAGTGTTTCATCAAATTGAAATCTCAATTTTCTCAAAGACAAAACAGGTTTATACGAAAGAGGATTGACAGCTTACCAAAAAGAAGACTGAAATTTCACAGCATTTTAGGAAACTTTCATGACACTAAAAGCAGCAAATTGATAATTTTGTATCAATAATCCTTATCAAAGTAGGGAGAAGCAATTCTGACAGGATTATTTTCTGCTGGAAAAATTATGTTCCAAGGATGTAAAGAATTCCACAGAAATCTATCCATTAGAAAGGGACAAAACTTCAATTTCAAAACACACAGACAACTGTATTTTACTCTTTCTGTCTTAGCTCTTCGGCTGCATTGCACTCACACTGCTTGTTTGAAATGTGTGACTTGGGGACGGTGGCACAGACCCCGGGACACTGTGACACAATGCCGAGTCCCCCCGTGCTCCCAAACCAGAACAGGCTGCGTTCGCCTGACTGTGCTCCGAGAGTGGATGCCCCAGGGGATGGCTCCAAGGATTTACTGCAGGAGTTCGGAAAAGCCTGCGATTTGTAGCCATAACTGGAAGGACTATTTTATCAGACTGGTTGACAAGCCCAAGGAAGCTCAACCACCTGGTTAGCACAATGTTTGCACGCAGGAGTGATCCTTCTGACTCCACGTGTTACGTGGGAACAGCGTGCAAAACACTCAGCACCAGGGAAGAGTCACCTGCAGAGAAAAAAAGCTTGACTTTTAATACTGAACTGATTACCTTCCCTTTGAAACTAAAGGTTAAACACATCTTGAATGAACAGGGAACATCCATCCAATAGCGTGAAAGTTGTTTACCTTCCTTTTGAACTGTTGCCAATGTAAGCTGAACGCTTAGCACTGGCGACTGACTTCAAAACAAAAAGCAGAAGAGTGACTTAAAAAGGAGGCTTTTGCATCACACATTATCTTTTCAAAAGGACTGATGCCTCTGGTTGAGTCACTCTGAGATCCAAATAAGAGATTTTTTTTTTCTGTTTAAAATGGTAACATTCATGTGATTTTTATACACAGGAGAAATTTACTGAGAATGCTTTTAACTACTCCTAGATTAGGGGCTATTTTTGTGAAACTCGAATGACAAGACAACCAAAACAATGTATCTCCATGATACAAGATAATGCAAGACTGATTTACAGAAATGTAGTCAAGATAGGATTAAAAAAAAAGCACTTTGCTTTTTCTGAATAAAGATACTATTTTTCAAAAAAAATTACTACTTCAGAGAAAAGTAGTATTTTAAACATATAACGATGTAATGGCATAGAGCAGGCCACCAATATTTGCAATTACTGATAATGTAGAATACCTGGCCTTGGATCTCTTACGGTCTAACGGAGCAGAAGTCACACTGTCCACTAGGTCCTCTCATTAGCACAAACACAAAGTACTCATTGCTACACCTCAAAGCACTGCCAACAGCCTGTGAAAACCTTTCAATAGAAGTCCTAAACAAATCTTGAAGCACAGAAAACAACTAAATCAGCCCAGACCTAAACAAGACAGACAAAATCTGAATTACTGAGAGTGGAGCAAGAAGCTTATCTCGCAACTCCTTTGACAGGTCTTTGACTAACTTCCATGAAAGCTGTTTTACAAGGAAAAGCACTCAAACTCTGGAAACTTTCCTTATTTCATATCTGGTACTATCAAAATTTACTACTACTTTCAGAGCAAAACATAATTCACTTTTATTATAAAAATATAGGGAACATCTTCAACTTAGTTGTTTATTCCTATTTATACCAACACTTCACAAAACAACAGTATTGCCATGATTGCATGTGCGGGGCCGGAAGGGGGAATAACAAGCAGTTTAAGCCTCACACCTGTCCAAACGCACTGCAGACAGTATTCTAGACAGGTGCAAACTACTGAGTGACTTACAACATTATAATACATGCTGTGTTATGGTAATTATTAATCATACCATTCCAGATGCCTCTGTACACCTTCAGTCCAGATATACACTTTGGAGATTTCCCCAAGGTGTTTGCAGGGACTTGTGGACACCCTCCATCAGGAATTTACTATATTTCTGAAGAGATCACTAACAATACCATTAATGCATTTACATGCATCTATCAAGGCTTAATTTATATGTAGCCTAAAGGTCACACTTCCTTCATTTGTACTGGGAGAAAAAAAAAATCCTATACGAAGTCATAGAATAGTCTCTGTCTGCAAGCAGTACTAAGTGCTCCTCTGATAAATAGGTGAAGTCTTGAAAAATTATTTCAGTTGCTGTTTCTTAACATAAATGGAAACTTCTCCAGACTTCAGAATCATTCAACTAGATATTCATTTGTGGATTTTCACCACTCTTACTGTCAAAAAATATTCAACAATAATTTTCCAAGCAGCTTTCAAACAGCAGCTAATAGTTCATTACTAGTAAACAGCATAACTTTGACTGTCAACTTCAGTTTATAAACAAACTACAGTTTGGAAGATTATATGATTTTTTTCATCCTCAGCTTGTTGAAATGCAAAGAAATTAGCAGTTTTTGCAAGAAGAAAAGTGACGTATGTTGGAGGTTTCCAGTATTTATGAAAACAGCCTTCAGAAAGACACATTTGCCAGAAGAGACAAAAAAAAAAAAAAAAAGAAGAAACTCTAAACCTTTACATGTGTTTCTGGTTCTTAAAAATTTCTACTTGAAAATTATTCTTATTTTAACCCCTCCACAAGAGGTGTCATGAAAACTTTCATCAAGCACTAGGGAACATGGTGTCATCCCTTAAGGCAGGAACTTCCTGTACTGCTGCCAACAGTAACAGGCACACACTGAGTTTTAAAGGCAAAATAGACAATTCCGTATGTTAGAATGGACTGACAGGGTATTTGTAAGAAAGCACGTGGGTACAGAGGTACAGGGTTGACGTAAGTGATGTGACACCACAATCACACGGCCACTGTTTCAGCCACAACCAGTTGCTCCAAGAGCCCTGCAGCTCAGAGCCTCAGAGCATCTCCCCAGGCTTCCTCCAGAGTCTCAGATTCCTCGGCTCACATCCACAGGCATTTCCTTCAAGACAGCTTCTTGCAGAATTAAAACTATGAACACCGATTTTCTGGCAACACTGGCTGATGTATGCACTGGCAACAAACTTGAAACTCATTTTCTGTTAAAGATTAATATTGTAATTAAATGTCACAGGCCACTTCTGCAGGTCTGGAGTGAAATCAAGCTGCTGTGGCCACAACAGCAGAATTCAAGCAGCCTTCAGGAATGACAGACACTGCCTGTATGTACTGGAGTACAGTGGTACAGGTGGCTGAAGAAGGAACAGAGGGGCTAACCTAAGGAAAGGGAGCAACGAAGAACATGAGTCACTAACTCAACTGCCTTAAATTGAACACCTTTAGTTATGCTCCCAAATTAACAATAAGTTGAATTTGTATTTGTTTTCCAGCTCTTACATCTTCAAGAGGCACTGTAGCTACAATCCTATTTTCTCTTCCCTTAAGAGAATGAGAAACTCCCTAGTCAAAAAAGAAGTTCAGACTCACACTGGAACATCTGACTGCAAAACCAGGAGTTTTGTAACTTTGGAGTTACCAAAAACCGGAGATTTGCTCACTAATCTGAAACTGGTCAGATTAGTTGCCAAATCTGACAAATTCATCAATACAAGAGTCAAGATGAGTACCAATAAAAGGAAAAGGAACAAAAGAAGAAAGGAAAGGTAACCAAGCAACACAAGAAAAAAAGACGAACATGCAACGAACAAGATTCATAACTAAATCTAAGGAAAAGATTACAAGATGAACTGAGGAGGACAGTGAATACTTGCATGATGAACAGAAACAGGAAAAAATGTGAAAGATACAGGGAAAGCATAGCTTATGAGTAAGACATCAGGATGTAGGGAAGAAGGTCATGAAGAGTGAGAACATGAGGAAATGGATGAAAGCGAACTGGATAAGGAGAGGCAATCAGAGACCCTGCAGAGCTGCAAGCATAGAATCCCATGTTTTTAAGAAAAACACTTCTCCTTTGAGGATCAACATAATCTTTCTTTAAAATGTAATTAGAAGGCAATGAGAAATGGGATGAGTTCTCAGAGCTTGTGGCTTTTTGGATGTGAACCGTGATTTCTGTATCAGCCTGCAGCTGATGACTTAGCAACTGTATGCCTCATTTTTCTGCTTGGGAGAGGAAAGAGAAGGAAATTGTAAAACTTTTAAGAGAATACAAGGAAAATTCTTAGAGAGATTTCTAGACCAAAGGTAGTCAAGACTTTTCTTCCCTGTCAATCTTCTTTCATGCCTTCATTTTTCTCCATTCAACACTTCACCGAAGTTACTCCTCGTTTCGTACAGTCATAAGCAATTCTCTTGCACATTGCACAAAGCAAAGGTAATGAATGACTAAGAGGTCTTACGTGTTAATCCTCTTAAATTTTGTAATAAAATATTTTTTAAAATGCAAATTAACTAATCCATGCTACCTTAGTGCTACCTTCTAAGATATAATTAAATAATCGCTCTTTGTCTTGTCTCATTTCTACTCTGCATGAGCCTATGTTCCATGATTTTTCTGTGTTCCACTGCTCACCTTCTTTATTAAACCTGTACATTTGCCTGTGGATCACATAAATTTTTGTTGCTCTAAGAAAATACTGTGGTAAATCCACATCTCCAAGTGCTGCTGAGCTCCATTCGTACCTGCCAGTCTCTTCTGTAGATGCTTAAATATATATACTACACTCACTGTCCTATGGCCTTTCAAAAACCTTTCCAAAAAAGTGTGAATTTTCAGAATTCATGAGTCTCAATGTTTTTTTTTTAATTTTCTGCTACTCTAATCATAGGCTAATTTTTCCTGGAGCTACCCAATTGCCTGCTCATTCAACAAGTACGTGTGCTCCTGGCAGGATTGTGACTCCATTTAAGTCACCAGCAGTTTCTTCCATCATGTTTGATGGTTATATGGAGTTTCAAGCAGGTTACAGATTTTCTAAATAGATAACACAGCACTGTTAGATCTCTTAAGAACTTTCGCCAGTTGTTAATAAACTCTCTCAAGTAGATGAAAAAGGAGTTCTCTTAATTCTTCTCTACCTCAGCTATGTCTTTGCAATCTTGTATTTACACTCTACAAAGTGACTCATCTCCTTTTGTTCCTTTCAAAGTGCACAGTAATAAAACTCAGTAACACACTCAGAGCTGCATGTGTCATACAAGCTAGCTGAAGGTTTTATCAGGAATAGGACAATATTCTTTTTGTCCCCTTACCAGATCCAGTGCTATGATGGTGATAAACTAATGCAGAAAGAAAGAATACACACTCCTCAGTTTCCTTTTAACAGGTATTAAGAAAAAGCTTAGCCAATTTTATAAAGATGTGCTCATTGCCAACATGATCCAGGATGTTATGTACCTTTAACCCTCTTGTTACCTGCAACACACCTGCAGCACTCATGGCAAACAAGCTCCCGCTTGGGTAAGGCTCGTTCCCAACGCTGCTGCCGTGCGGGTCATTGGCACTGCCTGTCACTCTGATCACGTCCTGCTCTCTGAATCATCCTGTTCAAGGCACTCTCCCTCTCTCTCCCTCTGCCACATCATACACTGCTATTGTCTTCATTTTCAAAGCTCCTCTCATGCTACCCCTGTCTAACCACCACCTTCCAGTGGGTACTCTGGGGTAAACTATCTCCTCCAGCCAGGCCTGAAGCTGGACTCAATCACCCTTTTTTTTTTTGTCAAGAAGAGTATCTTTGTTCTTTCTCAAGCGATGCCCCACAGGACATGGTATTAACTCTGCAACATCATGGCACATGTCTCATTTTTTACTCTACTCTTCAATCACTGTTAACAATGACAACTAAAATTCCATTCTCCTTTCTACAGCAACATTTTTACTGCATTAGCCAAAAAAAACTCTGTTAAAGTACAATGTGTTGTCTTACTTGAAGTCATTATTAATATCAGGAGCCCACAATTGCTCTAAGTTTTTCTTTCAAACTTCTTATGTTTTCCTTAGAAACAAGTGCAGTTTCCAGACAACAACAAATCAGACTTCATTCTTTCATTGCCTACTTACCATCTTCAACATTTCTCTGTACAAATATAGGTAACCGAGGTCACCTATCACTGTTGGCAATTACCTTCAATTTCTTTTGTACAGGCATTTGAAATATTCACTTTTTTAAGCCAAATACATTGTTTTGTTATGCTGAGATCTTTTCTTTGCTTATTTTGTCCTCCCCTACCAGAGCTGCCTACAATAGGACCTCCAGAACCTGTGACATTCACAGAGAGCCCATGTAACCCCTCATGCACAGGATGCATCAGCATAAGCCATCACTGGAAGCCTTCCAGTTCATGCTCATGTACTGGGAATCACACTGATGACAGAAAGCCTGCCATAAATAAGGCCTAAGCTTTCTTTTTTCACAGATCAGTAGAGCAAGCAGAGATAAAAGCATCAACTCACCAAGGCTCCTCTGTGCTGTCTAGTAGTATTTTCTTCCTACCTTGACTTTCAACATTAACATGCCTATATAGATATCTATCTTAAAATTCCTGTGGGATACAGTGAGGCTCAACACATCAAGCCTTACTACTTTTAAATACAGATGCTTCTGAATATCCTTGAATTAAATCTAAACTTAGAGCAAAATTTAGTCAGCATTCTAGAGGTACTACTTGGTTAAGCAGTATTCATAGCAACACCTCCCTTGAAACTTAAAAGGAGTAGGAAAGGCTACTTTCAACCATCATCTTTAAAAAGGGTCAATGACATTAGAAGGAAAGTGTCAGTACAATCATTTTCCTCTAAAAATCATGCCTATTTTTCTCTTGCTCTGAAAGGTGAGAATGTCTTGATGCATACAAGCTGAATTTGCATTTATTTGTCCCACATTTTTCTCCATGTTGCCTTCCAATACCTGGGCAAGCAAGGGTGTAAGAATGACACGAAAGTCATTAAAACTGCCAAGGCAACATCAACTATTCTTCTCCAGCATGTCTCACCCCTGAGCCCTCCAAGTCGCATGAAAGCCACCATGCAGTCAACTCTTCTGTGATCTTTCTGATTTAAAGCCAGAATACTCCACACATTATGCCCTCCTGCTGAATGCCTGGCAGATTTCCAAGAGAAAAATCTGCAGCGTACTTGCTTCTGATAAGACCAGCAGTAATTTCGCTCTGTGCTTTCTCTTCTAGAGCTGGAAAACAAGGCAAGAGAAGGGCCACTGACACTACCCACACAGGCATGTTTTGGGAGGGAGAGGGGAGGCCAAGGAGCACCACATTCATACCAGCCTTCAACAGCCAATGGCTGGAATTCAGCCCAGCCTGGCATTCAAAGTATCCATCTTTGCCCCTTTCTGAGATCCTCACAGTCGTTCCTCTTAAGGAGCTCGGTGCAATGCCCAAAAGCAGTGGCTGCCTTTGCTAAATCCAGGATCTGGCACTAACAAAACACACAGGGAAAACTCTCATTTTACCAAGCCTGCTTATCCCCAAAACTGTCCTGTGGGAAGTGGGTGGCATAGCCAGTGAGCTGAACAGCAAGACACCCTTATCTTGCTTGCAGAAACAGCTCAATCCCAGTAAAATAGTCTCCTGTGCCCTAAGGTATCCTGGTGCTGCTAAATGCTGCACATGAGGTCTCCTGCCAGCTCCTGCGCGGGTTTTCTGCCCCTGTATCTATCATTTCATTATTGCTTCAAGTTTATAAAAGCGCGTCGTACGTGTGGTTTGCAAGAAGAGAGCTTGGAGGAGTCAAATCACATGTTTACCCCAAACGTTTTAGCTCGTTCAAGAGTAATTTCACTTCAGCAGGTGCCACCGGTAGCTCTTTTTGTATAAACTGCAAGTAACAAAGAGACGGTTAAAACGCCTACTAGTCTAAATACATTCTACACTCTATCTCCAGTTTAGTTGTGGATATTTCTGAGCAACCCACGTTTCTGTGGTATTCAGACGTCAGGTAGTTAAAATGATCCATACTAAGATGACCAGAGTGAGCATAAGGTTTGCTTATAGAAACACCGCTTTGTGAGCGTCTCTATAGCAAACTCCGTGATGCGGCTGCGTTTGCTCCCGACTTCGCCCAAGCCCCACTGACAGGCGTGACTGATCACATCCCTCCTCACAGCCCCGGACAAAGCCCGAATGTTCGCTACCCAAAGACCCCATTCTTCCGGGACTCCTTTATTTGCCCACACAGGATTCTGTTGTTTACTGAAACAGAAACTAACAGTCAATATTTGTTCCTGTGAATTATCCAAACCTATGCACCAACCTACAGCTATACATCTTTTATGTATTGATAGAACAAAACAGTTTCAGAACTCAGAGATTTAACTCGCAAAACCCCTATTGCTCTAACAAACCTCCTGACATGGGCATTTAAATCTAAATTGTCTGAAATACAAAGGCAGGAAAACAATTAGCAGGAATCCTTTCTGATCCTCCTCTTCCCAGGGGTTCAGGTGATATCAATGGTTACATGAAAATGAACAAGAGTGGAATTTTCATCCCTAATCTTTTTACTTCTGTTCAACTAAAACTTTGGGCTTTTTTTTAAAAAATATAACAAAATATTAATAGATCACACACATAAAACTAGAAAGATCTGAGAATCAGTCTCTGGTTTTGTTCAAGGACTGGGACTCAATTCCAAGGGTGTTTTTCTGCTCTATCAGCGAAACTCATCTTTGTTTCCTATCTTAGGGACATTTTCTTCAATTTATTTACACTGTTACTTGGAATTTTAGGTATTGTGCATGAACTGGAAAACTTTCACAAGAAACTGCTTTGGAAAAGTACCATCACTTTCTACATAGTTAGTACTTCTTTTTAAGAGAACTTCTAATTTGTGCCTCAAGAGTAAAATTAATGTGACCAGGGAGCTTCAAGGCCTATGCTTTGCTGTACTGCTGCCCAAGCCTTGGCACTGGGGCGATGGCTCTTCCTAAGCTCTCACTGTTCCTAAGCAAAATACAGGAGCCTAAGAATAAATACCTGTTCAAGAAGCTCAAAATGAAATGGGCTCAGGAAGCTCATTAATCATCACCTAAGGAGAATGCAGTGAGCAATAAGGAAAAGAACTGGAACAGTTCAAAAGATACCAGTGGGGAAAAAGCCTACTGTGTCAGCTCCTCAGTATTTAGTATAGTGAATTACCAACATTTGCTGTACTGCTCATATGACAATTTCCAGTGAAAATCTGCTATAGGTTTCACAAATCAAAGAAAACACGAAATGTTTTGTGAAAGCTTGACGGGTGAGCAATGGCCTATGTTTCAGTAGTCTATTCAAAGTCTGGCAGATGAGGAAGGCCGGGAGCAGGGAGAGGACCCCAGGAGGAATACTGCCTCCTTTCAAATCTAGGCACCTAGGAGCCTGCGGCTGATGGAAATGCAGGATCACTGAGCATGGGTTATAAACAGACAGCTGGCAGAAAACCCCCCTCCTCCCCTTTTCTATTACACGCACCAGAGGGGGTACTCTCCCTGGGATAACTCCCCCCTCGTGCTTTCCTGGGAGGTCTTAGCAGACTGGTTACCTTTATTTATATAGACACACACACTAAAGTTTTCAAGAAACAAGCACATGCGTGTGGTGTTAACCAAAATACAACACAACACATACAATAATAAAGTTTAAAAAAGCCAAGAAAAACAGACAGGGCTGGAAGATAAAAAAGTCTCTTCCATCCAAAAATTTAAATGCAGGATCAACATACACAGGTTAGCACATGCTAACTTAAACATTTTCAAAGACTAATGCAGATGTGACATGCAGCTTTAGCATAAACTAAACATGCTGGCTATCAGTGAGGGGCCTGAACTTTATATCCAGGTATAGCCAACACCTTCCTACAGCCAGTAAACATGTACTGTAGCAGGAAATAAAATAAGCCCACCAATAGCAAGGAAAAGAAAACAACAGAAAAAAGAAATACATAGTAAACCAATGTATATCCTGGAGTAGGAAAGAGAAAGGAAGAAGTCTGATATCATCTCAAATGACTGTAAGTAGAAGCAGCACACAATACAGAACTCTTCAACACACTTGTGACATGCAGATGCCTTGGTTAGGAAAGCATTTTCCTGGAATTTTTGGGTGTTGGTCTGTCATTTAATTAACATTACAAAGACCTGTTTTTTGAAACAATTTTAAAAGCACACCAGATCACATTTAAATGGAAGTCACTATTAGACTCATTACAATTGTAGAACAAAATTATGTCCCTTCTTCCACTGAATATATTTTGATATTTGCATGTACCTCTAGCTCCAAACTGGATTACTGCAAATCTCTGCCAAAAGACTTTTCTGACTGGCACTGTATTAAAAGCCTTCATTAAATTGTAACACCAGGCATAATATCCATGCTCTAAATGCTGAGGGCTCCACTAATCCCATTTTGTGAATTTACCATTGCCCTCTGCTTCACACAACTTTAAAATGCCGAAACCTCTTGTCTTCCCAGAAAATTCTGTGACGCTGAACATGGACTAGGCAGTTACTGGGGAACACCATGACGTGTGTGATAACCGACCACATCCCTCTGCTGTCCAGTTTTAATTTCTTTTCAGAAATCAAGCTTTACTTCCAACAAGAAATACTGCTTTCCGCATTCAGACTTCCACCCTCATTTTCCTTTCTGACGCAAGATACGCTTTCCTGGGTATTTTAACGAAACAGATTGTAGGTGCTAAGCCCCTCTACACGGCTTTCGCGCTTACTTAATGTCAGCACACATCTAAATCGATCTATCCCTACAGGCGCCTTTTGCTGCCAAGCTGTTCCCTGGAGCCCCTGCGGGATGCAGGGCACGGCCGGAGGAGCCCCAGAAGCCGGGAGCCCCCACGAGCAGCGCTCCGGGTGTGCGGCTGACACGGGATTACGCACCAGGAGAGGCGACGCAATTACGAAACACTGAACCCGCATTCGCCTGCCCGTGCCCGCACGCAGGCGACCGCATCCGAGGGGACGGGTTCTACCCTTGCACGCACGACACCGAGATCGTGCAGGGACACACACACCCACACACCCGCAGACCCCCCACCGCCCCCGGCACGGCCGAGGGGCCGAGCGCTCGCCCAGCGCGACCCTCCGGCGGGAAGGACCGTGCCCTCCCGCACAAAGGCTGATGGAGACGGGCGGCCGCCGTGCCCGGGGGCTGAGCGGGTCGGAGGAGCCCTGGCCTCACCTGCGGCGGCCGGGGGTGGCCGGTCGGGCTCGTCCCGCTCCAGGGTGACGGCGCC
>JAOXXN010000395.1:98568173-98582391 GCA_026770055.1 Myrmophylax atrothorax | reverse complement strand
CCAGCAGCCTGGGGGGCAGAGTTTATTTATTTTCTTAATTGATGAGTGCCTCCCGCCCTCGTAACTTGCCCCTGCCCTTCCTTCCCTGCCCTTCCGCCGCTCCTCCCCGCCGGCATGTTCGTTCCCTGCTCCCGCGGCGGGCTCGCCGCCGCCCCCGACTTTACGGGCTTCACTCTGCTCATGGTGAGTGCGCTCCGCGCCCCCCGCACCCGCCCGCGGTGGGGCTGAGGGGTCGCTGCTGCGGGTCCCGGCGCGAAGGGCTCCGCTCCCCTGGCGCGGCGCAGGAGCGGCTCTGCTGTCCCTCCCTGCCGGGCCCGGGTGCTGTCCCGGAGGGCGCTGTGGGCAGGCGGTGTGTGCGGTGTGTGCGGTGTTCTGCCGAGGAAAGCGGGAGCCGTGCAGGGCTGTGTCCGGCAGGGTCTGTCCCGTCACCCTCTCCCCGCTCAGAGCCCCGGGCCTGCCCCTGCCGAGGTGTCCCGTACCGAGCTGCAGGACCTACACGCGATTTTAGTACTCCTCTAAAAATTAATGCGCACCGTGTGGTTTGACAAGATTTGTAAGACCGGTGGGTTGCCACTGCAATGAAAGGTTGTGGTTGTTTTTTTCATTTAGATGCGATATATAAATGTTTCCAATGTAAAAACTCATTTCTGCTATATTTAAAACTGGGATTGGGATTGTTTTAGGAAGTGTTTTTATCCCCTCTTCTTATGACATCGGACTCAGGTAATGGTACCCGAGGTGACGATGTCTGTGTGGGGCAAGAGCTCCAGCACAGGCTGCGATGGGACAACCCTCCTCATTTCTCCTGCCCGCATCATTCCTCTCCCTTTGCCGGGTTAGTGAAAGGTAACCCCAGCTCTTCCCAGCCAGGGCTGCACAGCCCGGGATGACTGCGCAGGCTGCGCGGGCATCATTCCCGGTCAGCTGACAGGCGGCAGGAAGTGCATCACTGCAGCCCGATTCCCGCGGGTTGGGTACCAGCCCGCGCGCTGTGACACTCCTGTGCCATCGCGTCCTCTGTCATCCTCTCTCAGCATCAAATTCGGTGTCTTTCCGCTTCGGGCCGCAGCAGCAGGAATTCGTAGATTTGCTTATAAATTAGAGGAAAGCAACTGAGGGTTTTATTGTCTTCCTGTAATAGTTTCTTCCGAGGGACGCAAACTCTTGACTTTCTCTTTTCTGTGCCATCACATTGGGTCACTGTAATAGGTCAGTATCTGACCCAACTGGTGATAACCCATTGCAGTTCCTATGAAATGAATCCAAGGGGATTATCATCCTTAAAAAATGAAAAATTACCTATCTTGTCTATGGATCAGTCTGAGACTTAAGAGGTTTAATACGCTTTACCATTGGATGTCACGTGAGGTTTGCCAGTCTCACATCAGTTTCTGAGTGGATTTTATCTGCTCTCTGTCCAAAAAATGAGGGAGAGGAGGGAAGTTTTCAAGCCCTTAAGTTTACAGTGAGACAGGATTATTCACAGAAGTGGCCAGGATGGTTTTTTGTGGGACAGGGACCAAATTCCATATTGTTAATCTGTTAAGAAATAGTCGTCTTTGTCAGAGGACAAGCAGCCACTTTTAGAAATCATGTTTGACCAGAACTTCCATGTTTGACCAGAACTTATTTTAACTTCCACTTTTTCAAGAGCACCTTGTTAAACTCCCCTGTAATTCAGTAACTTCTGTTGCTTCAGCCAGCAGTGTCCGTGGGAAATGTTGGTCAACTGGCAATAGATCTGGTGATTTCCACGCTTGACATGACTAAAGTTGGTTACTTCTACACTGATTGCCTGGTGCCAATGGTTGGAAATAACCCATATGCAACAGCAGAGGAAAACTCAACGGAGCTGAGTATAAATGCTGAAGGTGGGTTATTGAATGCTGAAGGTATTTACAAGGTGCTTAAGGTGCAAGAACATCACATTTTGCAGATGTGTTTAAATTAAGGTCAATAATAACAACTGCAGTGACCTACAGATAACAATGTATTTACTTTTCACTTTTTTACTGTTCCTGTTTTTATTTTCAATAACCAATTTGACATGTGAAACCAGTAAGAAATGTTGAATTTCAGCCTTATTGCAGTGCAGCCAAAACTCTCTGCGGATGTTAATCCAAAGCAACATCAAGTCTGCACATACTTAAAATAAACTGTCTGAATGCAAGCTCAGTTTCTGATGTAGAAGGATATTTATCCGCTCTTCTTCCTTTCTTCTTACCTACATTTACCTTTTTCTCTATGCAATGTTTCTCTCTCTACCCCCTACAAATTCTTAGTTTCTTTCTCTACATTGATCACTGCATATAATTTTTTTTACCTTCTTAAATCTCGGAAATCTAAGGATAATCTGTCAATCTTTGCAAAGCTGCATAAACAGATTATCTGAATCATTAGAGGTGGCAGATCTTCATTTATTTTTCTTCAGTTAATCCTTTTAATGTGAAATAAAGTCCAGTGAAGACATTGCACAAAAATAGGTATTTTTAACAATGTGGATTTTGTCAAGCTTTCCCATATAAATTGACAGCTGAAAGATTTACTATCCTGAGGTTTGTAAATTGGATAAATTTTGATATTTCCAAACCCAAATCTTTTTCCTAGTTTCTTCTGAACAAGACCTAATTATTTCTTTTTGTAGTGTATTCGTTACCTTCAAAGAAACTTGTAGTTCTGCAGATCAGATCACCTTTTATAAAGGTAAGTATGTTCATTGTTTGTTCTTACTCCACTATTTGGTTTGAATAGCTCTGCTGGCAAATAGTTTAAATGGCCTAACAAAATTATTTTTCTACTTCATGCTATAACACCTTCTGCAGTTCATATGATTTTACTGATCTCTGCATTCATTCAGATCTGAGCTTTTGTTTTGTTTTTTCCAAGCCTACAACAGCCTGCAAATGGTGGAAGATTTTAGTATAAATATCTCTTTAGTTATTAATAGTCCTGAAAACACAAAATTATCTGGGTTTTGTATGTTTGGGGTTTTTTCGTTACATTTACTGGTTTTGTGTGTTCTTTGTAATAGCTTAATTTTTTTGTGTCACACCAGTTTTATTATTTCATAGTGTTCGACATTCATTTAAACTGCATTCATTATGTAAAAAATGAAGAATTTAGAATTACTTATTAACTGGACAGAGGCTGCTATTTAAAATAAGCAGAATACCATGGCAGAAAAAAATTTTGTGGTGCAGTTTTTTAGCATTTCAAACTGTGGAAAAATATTGTGTGCTCCTACAATCCCATCTTACTCTAAAGCTTTTTCCACTGACATTAATGGCACAGAAACAGGTGGTACTGATATTGCTAACATGGTCTTAATGATGGTTTTTGTTATCCTACGTGTAGTTTTGATTAAGTGAACAACCAGGGTAGTGCTCTGCTTTTTAAAAATATATCTGAGGCTGAAGGCTAACTGGATATGAAGAAAAACCCACATCACTGCTAAACATTGTATATAATACCTAATATTGTTAAGGACATACTATATTTTCCACTTTTTCTTCTGTGTCTTTGCATAAAGAACAAGTACAGGCCGTTCTGTGAAGCCCTGCTTTCCTGGGTGAAAGGCAGCAGCTGTGCCAGAGTAGTTGTTCTGTCCAGCAGCCACGCGTACCAGCGCGACGATGAGCAGCTCCTGGGGTACGTCTGGGGCACTGGAACACCCAATGGAGCCTTCTGTTCTCTTTAACTGACTGCTTTTGGCAGGGTGCTTTTGCTTGGCTGTGTACATAGGTCATAAAATGCTTAGTGTACTATTAAAACTTGATGTTACACAGGATTATTTTATGCAGGTCTCTGAACTTTGTTAGTTACTACTGTCGAAATTGCCATAAGCAAATTGCACTTGTCCTGCACTGTCAGAAAAAAGAGCCTAAGTTTTAACTTCTTGTGGCTGCAAACAATGTCAGGGAGCAGCTGCTGACATAAAGGTCACAGATTAGATTTTTGAAGGTTTTCTTTAATACAGTAAATTGTCATGTTTGGTTTTTTTTAATAGGAAGTTACCAGTTATTTTTTGTTAGGAGGCAGCTGCAAGATTTAGATTATATGTGTTTTTTTAGATATTACCCATTTAAAACACAAGCATTTCTTGCTGATTGAGGGCATCATAGTTGGTGATTTAACAAAAAACAATGCCAGAATTTTTGTAAAAGACCAATTGTTATCCTCAGGCTCTATAAATGTGTAGGGCCTTAAGGAGGTTTAGGTCTGTGCATGTCCCAGATACACTGATAGTTGCACACAACTGCAGGATGGCCAGCTAACATGGAATGAAATGAGAGGGACTGATGGTTATTTGATGAGGTCTGGGTCATAAGTTGTGGTGATTTAACCCACCCCCCCCTCTATAAGCACCACAGAATAACTCTCTTATAGCAGATTTACTAGCGTGAGCTTATTAAAAATAAATGGTGGTGAAGCCCAAGTTTACCCAAACAAACTTTAAATTCATCACCTCCTATCTGAAGGAAGAAAAAGCACATTTTGTTTGTAAATAATTGTAACGACCATAAACAGCTCCTCACTTAAGTGCTTCTGTATTTGGTACTTGCCAGTTATTTGAGCCTCTAAAAAGTGGGCACCTTAGTTCTATTTGTGGCAGAAAGTTGAGTAGTTGTACTGTTTTGAGACCACACATACCTGCTAAGTTTGGTTTGAGGGAGGGAATGTCAAATCAATTCCTCACTGCAGGTGTGAGGTCCTCAATGTTTGCACCTTCTGTCTGCCACAAGTAACAACTTTGGTACTGTCTTTCCTTGTACCACTGAATGTATTCTTGATTTGTTTCTAGGACACCACTGCGCTACCTACTCACACCTGATCTTGAGAAAGCAGTTGGAGGCCTTATGCAGGAGCTAAACTGGAAAGAAATGGAAAAAGCAGCAGCTTACCCTGGAATAAGTGATACAGACAAAGTTCTGCATATTCCTGGAGGTGGCATCACAAAACTGTTGTTTACTGAGAGGTGAGTTGCCTACAGATACACACAGAACGATATCAGAAGTTTTGTCTTTAGTACTTGGGTAAAATTACCTTTTAAACTGCTATGTTACAGGAGAAGTTCTTCTTTTCATAGAAAAGGATTTTGTAGGAACAGAACTTGTTCCAGGTCAGGCCCATAATCAAGAGGGGGAAAAAATTGGGAATTCTGTATCATTGTTAGAATATGATAAAAATATAAGGGTATTAGCTTTACAGTTAAGATCACAATTGATCTGGTTGTAGAAAAAAGAACCCAAACCCACAAACAATTCTGAACACTAAGAATAAGTTAAGATTACAGGGCCAGCAAACAATTAGATGTAGGGGTTTTGTTGAAAGGGTGTGCATCAGAAGGTGTGCTGAAAACATCTGAGTTTTTTAATTTGGGATATTAATACTCACTTACTATGGCACAACTGTGTAGTTTTGCAAAAGATGTTTGTTTTGTTCAGGTATAAAATTGACTTTTATTTTTAATTACTATTTTTGACAAGTCTCCAAACTGTTGCATCCAACAGCAGCAAAGTTATTAATACCATTTGTACTGACTTCGGTATGGAAACAATACACATACAAAAGAAAAAACCTGCCAGGACTTGAGGGAGAAAAAAATCAAAAATAACAATACCTAAACAAAAAAATGAGAATATTGTGAGTAAAGCAGTGATGTGCAGGCTGCAAAGCTGCTGGTTTAAAATGCGCAGAAAGATAAGGAGTGATTGTATCAAAGGATCTGTGTGAGTGCCCCACCAGTGCAAAGACATAGGATTCCTGCCTTGCAAGATAAAGAACAAATTCAAGACTAAGAAAAAGAGCATGAAGGGGGAAGTCTGGAGAGGAAAAAAATCTATATATGCACACATTTTTACTTTTTGGATTTAACAAGCCATATGCAGATTGTTGTTGCTCTTAATACATAAATATAATTGCTGTGGATCTAAAAAAAAGACATAAAAATGCCTGCTCCTTTTTGTTACAGCTGCTCAAAGGGAATTCAAATGGCAGTTCTTCTGAAATTTTGCTCAGAAGGTGACAACATCCCTGATGCATTTGTTCTTGTTAACTATCTTAATGAATGGCTCCAGCTAGTTAAAAGTGAAGTAAGTGCTGTTTGATCTAAAGTTCTTGCTTTCTTCTTTTATATCTGTTATTTTCATTTTTCTTCAATCCAGAACATTAAAAATGTTACTCAGATGAATTTTAGAAGAGTTAAATGTATTTGGGTTGTTAGTTTTGGCTCTTGGTCATCAAGGGTAGATATATTTTGATTAAAATCTCAGTGGGAATTTCCCCACCTGATAAACCAAGCCTGAACACCAGTACTTTGGTTTGACAGGTGCAGGGGAAAACTGTGTAAAGGTTTGATGGAGTTCTATCTTCCAGTGCCTTCTCTAAAGCAACCCACCATGACACTTGGCACCGCTGCCCATTCCTTTAATACCTGTGCCAGAGGTAGAATTACATCATTAGCATTAAAACTTAATGAATTATTCTGGTTTTGTTTCAGAGTAACAATTCCACAGATTCTTCTTCACAGTGGAAAATACCGAGTTCTTGGCGCTTACTTTTTGGCAACGGACTTCCACCTGCACTCTTCTGATCCATTCTGACTCTCCTGTGAGTCACGTGGGTGGTCACAGACATCTCTTGAGGTGGTGATTACATAGCAATTGCCAAACAACAGCAGCTTGCTTTGTTGTTCACATAAACGCTTTATTTAAGAAAAATTCCTTTTGTGTGTGTGGGTAGCTAAAGAAATTAAGGTAACTTTGACAAATTGACCAAAGAAATATGTTTTGTACAGTTGTTTATTGAGCAACTTTGGTTGAATGTTTTTTCTAATAAAATATTTTTAAGGAACCTTTTTCTTAAGTGTTACTGCCATGGACAAGCCTGCAGTCCTCCTTCTTAATTAGGTCAACCTGAACCTTTGCTTTTCCAGGCTTCTGTTCCACTTCGAGGGGCTGCTGAGATGCCAAAAGTAAAGCTTTCTACCTCTATAAGCCTTCTTAGACGTTTTGAACATGAATACAGTGCTCTGAGATACAGAGGAACTGGAGAACAGTGTCATGATAGTAGGCAGTCTGGTATCTGTGTATTTTATAAGCTTAGTCTGAAACAGCAGTTGTGTGATGCACAATTCACATGTTCAGTGCTTTTCATGGTAGTTGTATTAGATTACATGTTCAGTTTTGTTCTCTTGAAAATGCTTGGTCACATCAGTTTATTTAAAAGCAACTTTAAATCATGGATGTGAGATGGTCAGTTCTAGAGTTGAAGAGCAACTGTTAACCAAAACTCATTTTTAGGAGTTCCCATAGGTATCCAGACTAACAAGCTGTCGAGTCGAAATGCAGATGTGGTCAGGGAACACATCCAAAAGGCCAAGTGTAGCACAAGGCAAGTCTGGTAAGCCTAAAACTAGTTGGAAAAACCAACCATATTCAAACTGAGCGGAGTGCATAACTTGCTGCGAGGCAGAAGGGAGAACAGAACGCATTCACTTTCCTCTTTATTCCCAACACTTGTGCTGGGAGGCACAGGCAAGCAGCTGTGCAACAGCAGCTTCCTTGCAGAAAGTCATGGATCTGTAACTGTCTGTCACACAGAAATGTAAGGTCACCAGTGTCCTGCACTGTAGGAGTTCTGTCCAAGCACCAGAGTCAACCACTGGTGTGAGTGAGGTGCAAGATGGGCTCCATGCTGAACAGGTGAAGACTGTCTCTCAGGCTCTTTTTTTTTCCTCCCTCTTCTTCCCCTCTTATCTCTAATTCCCAGCCTAATGGGTGTGTACGTTTAGCTAACTACATTCCAGTACCACACACTGACTCCCAGGTGTTAGTTCTGAACTTTGGATCTGTGCTAAAGTAGATAACTAGAATGACCAACTGGAAAGACTTGATGAGGGCGATAAATCATTTCATGCTTTTATGTACCCAAGGAGCCATTCCTTGGCATGGAGGAGAAAATAGACAGGGCTGAGTATTGCTAAGTGCTAGAAGGATTCCTTGTAGCCTCGAAGAAGTGATTACAAAGTGTATATAGAGCAGGGGGACAAATTAAGTCTTGAGGGACTGAAGGACCAGACGTGATGAAGAGGGCATCATTTGCTCTGCAGTGTTTTTCCTAAGTGAGCCATAGATGTTCTGCACCTCCTCAAGAGGCACAGCCGAGTGAAACCTCGAGAAGGGAAAAGGAGAGCAGTCGTACTGGAGTACTCTAAAAGAGAAAATCCTCGAGGCTTTCCTGTTCCCTGTGGATGAGGTACAGGACAGCGCGATCCTGCCGAAGGACAAGGGCACTGGCGGCCACCAGGTGCCGCCGCAGGACGGGCAGCTCCTGTCCTTGGCCGGCCCGAGCCCCTCCTGCCTCCAGAACGCCGGGAGGGGCGAGCCCACCCTCTGCACACACCAAGGCCTTCCCGCAGAACAAGGCCTAGCAAAAATAAACACGTCTGCAACACTTTTCTTGAACGTGAAGAAAAAACCGGCAGTCAGTAAATCACAGCTTTTTCATTTGGAAAAAAATGCCATCTACAAATCTGATTCTTCTAACCCCATTTCTTTAAACGCTGCAATTAGACACCCACTTGTCCTTTCTCTGCAAAGGCAGCCTCTCCCCTTCCTTCACCCTTTTAAATACATTGTCCCAGCAGCGGTCAAGAATTGTGGCTTGTGTAGCTAAACAAATGCAGGGGGCAGAAGTTCCTGGGCCAATAAGCCAAGACTTCTGTTACAAGGCAGCCCTCAACAAAACCTGACAAAGCCCTAGTTTGGGAACTTCTAGCTCTTGATCCTCTGTGCCAATTCATCAAGCTGGCCTGACATCAACTTTAATCCAGCAGCTCAGTAGCTAAAAGCCCATTTAAAAACTAAGGGCAATCAGCATTTTGATGAGCATATTTAGCCCTCTATGTCCCACAATATAAACTAATCCCATACATGATAGCTCTGATAGCAGCAGGTAAAATAATGAAGCACGTGCAGGTTTGCAGTAGTCATGCATTGTATGCTTACAACTCCAAGAGGGAAAAAATAATGAACACCTAAACCCTAGCCAAAGGTAAAGGGTGTGAACAGCTGAAAGCCTTATCCAAAGACTTTACAAGCAATATAAACAGGCTCTGTTTCTGTGTTCAGCAATTACAGGGTTTACTGTAGTGGTTTAGGCAGAGCTTGAGCGCTTGTTATAAACACTCCTGGTCTCGCAGCTGCACCAACTTGAAAATGAAAGCTGAATCAAGTCATGATGTTTTCTCCTCCAATACAGGCTCAGAACAATACTAACCACCTAAAGAAACAAAAATATTTGGACAAGCCAGACTCTGGCAATTAAGACTATTTGAGGATGGTGTCAAGTCTGTCTCAAGTAATTGCATTAAGTACTCCCCTGATTCAGCTTCCCCTTGAAGTTAAACACAACTCTGAATGTGATTGCTTTCATGCATGGGCCTGGAAACCAAGTTCTGCTAAGATTTCAGGTTGCTGCTTATTTTAGCTAAAGTTGCTTTAGTTGGCCTAGATTTTCCCCCTCTGCAACAATTTACTTTCAGTAACTGTATGATTTGTACAAAAACCTGTTATAAAAATATGCAAAGTGTAAATTACATATAAAACCTCCCCACGTGCCAGTTTAGACATAGTGTATGTATAGGGGTTTTGTGAGTTAAGGTTTATCTGAAACTGTCAGAGAACATCAAGTGCAGAATTAAGATCAGCTCTGTTAACAGAAGGCAGAGGGCTGGAAACTCTGCTGACCCTGTTGGAAGAATTCCTTTAAGCAGCACTCCCGTTTATCCCTTTCCAATCCATCCTGTGTCAGGGAGAACACTGACAGAAGGTGGGATACGTGAAGGAAAACACTGTACATGCAACACATGACAATGGCACAATCCAAAACCTGTTTAATTACTGACACCATTGACCTGGCCCTCAGCTCCTGTTAGTTGCACAGGACCATGGGTCACAAGAGGTCAGATTTCCCATCTTTCTTCTCTTTAAAGCACCAACAAAACACTTTCCCTTCACAAAGTTACTCTGAACATTTTGTGCATATTTTGTAGCAAACATAAGAAGGATTACCAAACCAACTGGTCAGATTAATAAAATAATAATCTTAGTGGTGTATTAAAAAAGAAATGTGCAGGAGTTCCTCCTAAATCAAACTACAATACTAAGCATTAATGAAAATATTTTTAAGCACATTCCGTTTTCCAGTTAAGACAGGTATCAGGAAACCTTAAGGCAAAATGCTTTTTTTTCCCCACAGAACAGGCTCTTAACAGTTTCTCCCTAACATAACGCGCACACAACAGCATATTGTCAATTTAAAAAAATATTTAATGCTGCCAAAAAGTATAAAAATACAATAAGAATGGCAGTACAAAACAAAATATTTCCTAATTTATTTCTTTTACATCTTTCTACATTAATACAGGCATTATAAAAACACAAGATAGCAAATTATTTCGTTTTGCAAAGTAGCACACGTTGCTGGTGGTCTTCATCCCCTCGCTGCAGTTTACGTTGTAAACAGATAACTGAGGTCTTCTTGGTACTTAACAGACCTCACTTTTTGTTCCCGAAGAGGGGGGTCATGTCTTGCTTTGCATGTCAATAATTTGCAGTTTATAGCTGCAGAATATTCACAAGTCTCGAAGGCTTAGGTGTCAGTCAGTCTCGGCCTGCGACATACAACCAAAAGAAAGTCACCGATTCAGTACAGAGTACGGGGAAAAAAACAACAACAAAAAAGAACTAAGAACCAACAGTGGGTTTGCAGCCCACTGTCAACACCAAATAGCTTCTCATGAATTCCCTGGAGTAACTACTGCCTCAGAGCAAGTACTCTTGGAAAGCCATTGCTTTCCCAGAAGGTATTTCCATGTTACAGTATAAGGCACATCCTTGCTGCAGAGCTTCAAGTACAGGTCCAGCACACCCCTTCCTCACACATTTAACCCCAAGCATTGCAGAAATCGCCTTGGACCTCAGTGGGACTATGGCAGGCTGCATGTCAAAACACACCACCTCTCACGACTTCATAGGCCCATCCTGGCACAGAAATAACTGTTCCTAGGCAAAGGTCTCCTGTAGGGAGGAAGACATCCCAGCACTGGACATTCTGTTCTTAGGTAACATAAGGGTGTGCTCTGAGGAACACAGAAAGACACCTTGATGTTCACAGCACCTCACGCCCAACCTAAAACAAGTAAGCTCTGTGAGCAGAACACTGATTCATAAAACAGCTTTCCTCGATCAGTTATGACACATTGAAAAAGCGCTTCCAAGCATTTATCCTTCCAATTTAAATAAAGACTCAGACAGAGATGCAATTTTGAACACATTTATTTTTTGTACATAAAAAAGAACGACTGACTTAAAACTTTGGGGGCAAACAAAAAAGCCCAGGAAGACTACTGAGTGTTACGTCAACCTTGCAAATACCGTCCTCTGGCTTAAGCCACTCAGCCATGCAGAAGACTTCCTCTTTTGTCATCGTTAATTTAGTTGCTTGTGCAGTCCTCAAGTCTCTCAAGTTTTACTATAATGCCAAACAGCAAACTAAATAATTTGGTTTACATTCATTAAACATAAAGCTAGCCAGGCTTTTTAACTGCCTGCACAATCCAGTCACACATACATGCATACACATTTATGCCTCTTCCCTTTCCAGTGGGATATAAACTGGTGTCAGTAAACCATTTTACTCAAGGTTTAACAGAACAAGCTAAGTTTCACTTGCAACATCTCACTTCCATAAAATAAATCCATAGGTTTTTTTCAAACTGCTATTTCACACTGAATTAAATTATTTTACTCAATACATTTCAAAGAAAATACAGATGTACCGTCACTCTAAGTGGACTGTCCCTGCACCAAGAACATAAACAAGAAACCTAAAGGACCAATTCCAATTTTGCAAATGCCATGCAATGGCAGTCCAAATGCTTGCTAGGGATTTTTTTATGAAAATGTGCATAATTTGTACATGAGTGTTCATCTGAGAGTCAAACATTGTTGTATCAAATTCAGAGATGCCCACTGTGCATCAAGTATTTCGACTGATGCATTTCCAGAACAGAGGGGAAAACCCCAATAAAGTAACATGTTGAACCAATCCCAACGACATTTTAGAAGTAGCACAGGACCAGCCAGCAGCTTGCCAGAAACCAGGGTAGGGGGGAGGCAGGACAGGGGTCAGAAGGCATGTCCTTCAATTTCACCCTTTAAGCATTTCCTGTCATAGAGGTGCCTAGCATAGACAATTCTTCATTTTGGCCTGCAGTTGTTCCCATCTAATGTCCAAGTTGTGCAAAACTGCTGCAGATTTAAATCCTACAGAATAACAAAGGATCACAAGGGCTTAGTATGCAGCAAGGACAAGTCTCCTCCAGATTTTGGTTTTTAAGGATCAGTGATGGACCAGGAAGACGACTATCCAAATCACTACCTGGAATGTACTGAGACCTATTGTTTGATTTTCCTTCCTATTTTCATACTGTCATGAATTCAATGTTCAAAATAGTTTTGTCCAAAACTTGTGTTGGTTCATCCTCCCAAGGTACTTGCAATCACAGAACCAAACCAAACTCTTACAGAACAACTGCTGAAATGTGCAAGTTCTGCTTTATTGCCTCAAGAAGGTAACAGAATGCGAGGTGATGTGAGATGGTTGCCTCCTGCCCTGTCCCACCCTGACATGAAGGATGCTTGCTCAGGATCAAGAAAACTGAAAAACCAGAAATTAGAAGATGGAATCAGGAAACAACTCCAGTGACAACTTGACAAGCTGCCATTAGAGCTCAGTGCCTGTAGGACACTGGTGGTCCAGGAAATCCTTCTCATGACAAGAGAAGGGCAATAAATGACAGTGTGATATCAATGAAGGTTTCGCCTGCACTTTTTCCTTAGCGCTTTTAAGTATTTAGAATAAAATCTGGAATATTTGTTACAAAAGCATTTAATTACATTCCATGTATTTTTCCATAACCAAAATATCTTTATAAGGCACATACATTTACAACTACTAACAGTTGCAGCTGATACTGAAAAACCTGTCTTCTCAATTTAAAGAAAAAACTTTCGACAAGTCTTTTTGTTGGCTTTAAGTTGCTGTGGTTGTAAATATTGTGAAATGTCTTAAAATACCTAAGCTGCCTGCCTATACTGTGTCACAGCAGTCAGCAGTCATTTTGTTATTAGGGCTGCACATTTGGTCAGCAATGCCACAGAACAAATTGTCTTGTTCTACTGACGCACAATTTCCCAAACTCAGAACTGTATGAAACTACATTTGTTTTCCTGATCTGGACCCTTCAGCATTTGTTTACTATATAAACAGCGTGGTCCAAAATAGTATTAGCGATTGCGAAATGAGAATTTCAAAGAGTAAACTGTACTTAGCTTTGCGTAGTAAATGTCAAAGTAACTGGGCCCTGTGCCTCCTATGTTACTACCAACCTTGGATATTCTGAAAAACTTGCAAGTTACTTCCTTTGAATGAAGAACAAAGTAACCATCCAGGTCTTTCAGTATGTTTCAGCAGTAAATGCCAGAAGCACTTCACAAAAGGGGAGTGGGTGGAAAGAATACCTTCAAAACCCCACACCCAACAGAAAACAACAGAGCTTAGAAAACAGAAGGAGAAAATATGACTTCTCTGAAGTCACCCAACAAGGCAATGCTTGAATAAATAAAATCCAGGTTTCAAAGTGCAATCCAACCCTACAAATTATTAGATCTCAACTTGAACAACAACAAGCTACATACAGCCACATATCATCTCTGTATTTGAAGGTTATTTAAAGGGCAGAAAGTGATTTGTGTTGAACTACTATTTAGAAAGTCTTATCACCGAAGTAATGGAAAGGGAGTGCTCAATAATTTTGAAGAAGCTGTAGCACAGTTCTCAAAATACTAGTCATCAAGTGTTTTACTATCACGCCTGTAATGCAGTGCTGGAGAACCTGAAACACAGTTGTACTTTGTGAAGCCACCAAAGTGGCTCATACAGGTGAACAAACTGAGTATGGTAGAACACCATCAACATTTCTCTTCTGTTAAAGCCACCCTTTGAAGTCCAACTATCGTTTCCTTTGGTGTGCTTTCTACACTTATCACTGATGAAGGAAGTTTATTCTTTCTAGCAATTAAAATCTATTGACACACAAAACATTATGTCTCACATTTAATGGAATGTCAGAACTTGAACAATGTTTGCCTTC
>JAOXXN010000395.1:98544691-98560753 GCA_026770055.1 Myrmophylax atrothorax | reverse complement strand
CTAACCGGGGCTGACCCTGCTCAGCATCCGAGATGTGACGGGATGGGATGGCAGGGAGGCATTGAACTGCCAGGGGATGGTCCCACTGAGACTCGAACTCAGGTCCTTGGGAATGTACTTCAAGATGAATTTGTAAATGCATTTCAAGAGCTGTGTTTTTAAACTGTCAAACTATAAGAATTAAAAAAACGCATGATGTCAAAGCTTCCACTGGCATGTCATTAACTTCAAGGCTTTTATATGCTTTTAAAGCCTTCTGACCAAAAAGACCATACTGGGAAGGGAGGCAGGGTGTCAGGAGAAGGAAGGAGGTGACAGAGCAAATGAGCAAACACTTACCAGAACAAGACAAGTGTCTACCAACGAAAACGTGCCAGAACGTCCTATTCCCGCACTGCAGTGAACTACTGCAGGCCCGTGTTCAGGACTCAGCGAACCAGACTCTCTGACTTTAAACAGGAAGTTCAGGAATGAAGCTGGGGATTCAGGAACTCCAAAGTCTGGCCATGTGGTATAATGAAAATGAGAGATCATCCTGGACTCACCACTCTAGAAGTGAAAACAAGTAAAACAATACAACTAGAAAGTATTCCTCTTCTGTTCAGTTAGCACATTCTCCCCAATCTACATCAATAGCTATTTTCTATTTTAAACCTCCCGTTCAGACAAACCATCCAATAACTTGCTGCAAGTTGGATGACAACCGACAGTGCAAGCTGAAGCAGGTTTTTCATCCCTGTTAGTAGTTTCCTCCTTTGCAACTGTTACCATATACATTTCTTCTTCTCAAACTTACAATATATTTGGGTTGCTTTACTACTTACTCCCAAATATCCTTCCTTTTCTACCATTGATGCAGTTTAAAGGCTGACAGCAGTTACTAGACAGCTAGAATTAATACTACTGAAAAAGTTTGCATCAGCATTGTATGCTCCCCACTCTTGCTCAGAGCAAGTTTTAATGCCAAGAGCTATCACATCTCCTTTATACACTAACCACATTGCTGAGAGGAGCTGGAAGGTTTTTGGAGAAGGCCTGTAAGAACCCATACAGCAGGATGTCTAGTGAGACTTGTGCTGGACATACTCAATCTTTTTAGGTAAAAAGGGAGGATTCCAAAATCATACAGTCGCTTTAGAACCACACAGCTCCTCTCCTAACACAATCAACTAACTGCAAGGTTCTGAAATGACAGCAAGAAGTATGTATATAAAATTTGGATTATATTTTTAAGGAACTCACTTCAGACCTGCAGCTAAATGGCAAGGCATGGTGATTCTGAGACAAACTGATCACTGATTTTAGCTCAGAAATTTTAGAAATGTTTGTTTATTTTTACCTTCCCTCCATAACATCTAATTTTCCACATGGACTGAAACCTACTTATGCCTCAACAGAGTCTGAACACCAGAAGATTTAAAACATCAATGTATTCCAGAAAAGCTATTTTTCTTTTTCAGTAACAGTGAAATACAGCCATGAAATTAAAATAAATTCTACTGGTTTTCATATCCTCAGTCTGTTTCAACTTCTAAAGAGACACAACTTATGAAACTCCTTTGTGAAACTAAAATAATCCAGTTTGTGGTTACCACAGTAACAAAAATACTCTCCCATTTTGTCTTTTGCCTTCAACGCCTGATACTGCAAGACTGCCAATATTTTCACAGAAAACAGCAGATATTAGCAGGACTCCAGTCACTCTCAAATGCAGTCATCTTCCAGAAATACTTTGTCTTTTGGCTAAGAGCTCAACAAGGACAACAGAGTGTGATCTATGGTATTGGGAAGATGAGTTCACATCAAGATTTCATAGGGGAAGAGACTACCAAGGTCTAAATTGTGTAAATACACTGGGACTCACCTCTGCCTGAAGCAAAGCATTAAAACAAGAGTTTGAATTTTCAACCCAGACCTTCCTACTGCTCTTCTGTACACCCAGGTTTTCAAGCAGCAAGTTAAATCCGAAACAACTGAAATGACCCATTTCTTCAAAAATCATGAAGAAGATACATTTTTTCTAAGAAATCTGGAAATAATCAAGCAATTTCCTCTATTTCTAAGAAAAATAATTGATCACTTAAGAAACAAAGAAGAAAACTGGAGAGGTGAGCTGAATGCACATACTAAGTACATCAAAGGTTAAAGTTGTTCTTGTGAATCTAAACAGTCTTTGTAACTGGCAATTGATACTCCCTCCCTCAAGGCTGTGTGATAGCATTGCAGATTAAAGCCTCCCTTACACCTCAAAGGCAAAATTTTTTTTTGTCATTTGGCATCAAAAAGGTGATCTGTGGGGTTTTTGCACGGGTTTTGTTCCCCCAGTCTCATCCTGTAACAAGCACTAGCATCCTCTTCCTGGAAAAAAAAAAAAAGGAGAAATATTGCTTCAAGCACATGGCCAAGTGTCAGCCTGTTTATACAACCAATCTGAAATAGGTATTTCTAAAAGAAAGACTAAACAGTGCTGTTTACATGTCACTGAGCTCTAACCCACAAAAATTACATTTTTTTCTCCTCTTTTTTGTATGAAGGGTTTATCCATCCCATGATTTTCCATCCCTTCAGCTCATTTTAAAAATATCTGCCTCTTCATCTTTCTACAAGAGTCCCACTGCAGTGCACTGGAACCAGCTGGTCGCCTTTGAACTTGCAGCCTCTAATCCTACAGCCAAATGCCATTTGAAGATTTCAAACCTCCCACATTTCTCACTGAAACAGAATGGCTCTTTCAAGTGGTGCTTGGCAGTCAAGCTGTACAGCTGAAACGCTGCCTTTGTGTGGTATCTGTACCACCCTTTCTTGAAGAACTCCCCATCGCTGTGCCATGTACCACGGCTATCGCTTACGTGAAGTGATGCGGGACAGGAACAGGAACAGGTTCGGCTTGCTAAAGATTCACAACTGTTGATGGATAAAATTTCAAATTTAAAGAAGAACTAACTTAATTTGAAGAGTTACCAGGAAACAAGCTAGTCTTTTAAATTAAAAAAATCCGCACTTCAAGATTCAGGCACTAGTATAAGAATTTATACATTATGCACAAGGAACACATTTCTGCATGGTGACTAAAACCCGGCTTGTCCTATGGTAACCACAACACAATCCTCCAAGATTTATTCCCTAAGACCAGCTACCCAAAAAAAGCCAACAATTTTTCAAAAACATTTACTCAAAACCATTCTAGTGACATTTTTAGGAACTATTGGGATAACCAATATAGCTAAAACTGACAATCTCAGAAAGTTACCACCACACAGGTCTCTAACAACTGCTGGAAATACCAACAGCACATCCAAAGGATGATCAAAGCACAAGCTCCACGTTACAAGCAGACAGCCACATGAGAACTTGAGCAGAAAAGCAGTATCTCATTAGATTAACTACCATCAAAACAAGTCTCGCCGTGACCTTTTCACAGTGACTATCCAATCACTCAAAACAAAACAGTACAAAAATCTTAGAGTAACTTCAGGTTGTTCAGTCACCTAAGAGTATAAACACAAATAAAATACTACCAAAATGCTTAAAAGAAGTTGATGCCTTCACTGTCAAGTAAAACATGTGAAGACAGAAAAACATTGGTCTGTCAAGTTTCACACGCTCCTTATAAAACTTAATTTCATAATTTAAGTGCTACTGAAATGGTCAAATATACAAAGGCCTAACATACACCTACCACCCCACAGTGGGTCCTGAATTTAGTGATCATGCCTTAAGTGCATTGACAATTAATTTGACCATCTAAAAATGAGAAGGCATGCTGTAAGGGCAATATTCTACACACTGAAATTCAAAATCATAAATCAACTTTTTATCAGAGCCTCCTCTATTTGTTCATTCTACTGCTTGGCAAAAGGGCTTCCAAAATTTAAAAAAAAAAATGGCAATGAAGATAATGGGGCCAAATAATCCTCACAAACATTTAGGTTCCTCCACAGGATCAGCTCGTGAGGGCCACTAATAAGCAGTCTTGAGTTACCTTAATCTGACAGCCATGGACACACAGAAGCTTGACACTAAGTTGAGAATCCATTTTGCTAATGGGTTTTTCCAAATATTTGCTATTTGCAAACGACTCAAAATTCCACTTGGGATTTATTAATGGTCCTTACTTTGAAGTATCACAGCACCAGTGTCATATCAAATTTAGTTCATTTCTCCAAGTCCTTTCTCCTCCAGCAAATATTTTCTTTGCAAACCTCTCCTTCAGCTGCTGTATTCATAGTTCTAGAAACCCAGTCTAAGCTACCTTCATCCAGGTTCCCTCAGTAATGTCAAATTACACTGCTCCATTTCCTGATCCACACAATCCCTGTCTCCCTGAAGTTCTGATGGTTGCCTGCCCTCCCACTGCTTGTCTGAATTTCCCAGTCCCAGTGTGGCAAGAGTTCTGCTCATAAGAATTCATGTGCCACACGAACTTTCTCGGGGTGTCTGGGTTGCCACATCCGAAAGTGCTGAAAACAAAAGTTTTCATTCTCTGAAGATCAATATTAAAGTTTCGAACAAAGAAAAAAAAAGGTAAAAGCAGCAATAAGGAAGATAATAAACATATTCAACACAAGGTGGAGTCTTTCTCAAGTTAGCTGTCAATATCTAACAATCTTGCCAAAACATTGTCACAAAACTCAGCAACCCCATCCAGTAGGTTATTTTAGGGATTTAACAAAAAGCTCTCAAACACCTGACTATCACTTCTCCAGTCTGTTAGGAGACTTTGCTTCAAATCGGACATGCAATAGCTTCACACAAAAATTATTACAAAACTTTAACATGAGCACAGTATCTTCTTCTACCTTTATTTCTCAATAGAGAGAATAGACTTGTAGAAGCCTTCACAGAAAGTCTTTCCTCAAGGAGAGTTCTGAACCTGAGCTATTACAGCAGAAAGCACCATCCAACTTTCATAAAAGTTGACAACTGACACAAACAAAATCACGCAGGATACACAACAACCCATGGTGGAAAGGCAGCTTCAAATGCCTTTATTCTAAAATTCTAAAGGCTGGGTCAGGCAAAAAATAAGGAAATTCCACAATAATAAGCAGCAAGACAAAGAACATTAGAAATACTGACAAGCATTTGGAAAGACACCAATCAACACCATGTTCCTTCCAAAGCTTTACTGGACTATGCTAGCCCCAACAGTAAAAGCAAATGTTTGCCTAGAACAGATAGAAACTAATCATCCCTCCTAATCCCACCTGTGCTTCCAAGTGTTCTTTAATAAACCCATCAACAAAACAAACAAATATTCAGAGGTTGTTTCATTGGTAACAATGTTAAACAAGCACTTTACTCTTCATACATGTATGTTATTTTCTTATGTCTTAAAGAGATTTGTTGCAGTAAGACAAATTTACTTGATCTCAGAATGGTTGTATTATAAAGACAATCTTGGCTCTTTCTGTTTTCAAGGAAATGCTAAGATTTAAGTATTCCTTGGCATTCAGGATATATTTTGTTCATGAGTCATCTTATATTCCAGGCAGAGTGGCTAAATGTCTTACACTCTGCCTCCACCAAAGGCCCCTCCAGAATAACTTGCATAAACATAGTCAAGCTCACATTTCAAGTTACTGTGAATACTCAGTTCCCACAAGTATTATGGTATAATTATCAAATCCGTACAAAAGGCTGCATTTAACATTCACAGTGTTAGTCTAGAAACTATGCAGCTTTTTTAATTCAATAACCAAGTATGTTTTACTTCTTGTAGTATTTTATATAAAAATTATTCTTTAGAGTTAATATTTGTGGAGCCTTACAAAAGTGCCAGGGCATTAAAATAAAAATTCAGTACAGACTTTCTGGGTATTTATGAAACTGCTTTACGTGACTTACAGGAAACTCTGTACAGGGCGACAGGCCTGTGTTGCTGGTCCAAAACAAACCCAGATATTTAAGTGCTCAATAGCTCCAACTCGAAAGTCTACTATAGTAGACTTTGTGATGTTCCTCAAGGGATTTCTGCATTTTCCAGTTAATGCCATGTCCAAACATAAAGGTGTAATGAAAACTGCATCCTTTGAAAATAGGAAGTTTAAGAGTAGGGGCCAACATCAGCCAAATAATTACGCAGAAAAGCCTGATAGTTAGGAAAACTGGCCTTCAGCTTTCCTAAAAGGAGAGCTGTGCTTTCGCAGGCACTAGCTTGCCAGCACTACTCACATTTTCTTTGCTTTTGTTGTCAATAAACAAACTACTAAACAGAAATTCTTCAAGTCAGCAGGATGGTATTTCAGAAAGCTTTTCTTACATGGAAAAGAACAAGTTTTAGTATGCTGGTCTCATGAGGGAGGTTTTGAATTAACAACTACCCCAAAATACCATCAATAGTAACTATAAATTCAAAACAAATATATCAATATTTAGTTGTACAAAACAACACACAAAAGAACACCTTCAAGCTTTCCTTTCCCAAATCCTCTTGACAAGACAACCTTGAATAAAACTTGCCATACTAGCATTTTCAATTAATATAAGGCAAGATTCATAGGGAGAGAGAATATCTTACAAGACACAGCTGGAACAAACAGACAAGCTCTTCAATCCTGTCTTCCGCTCTGAAACAGAAGCAGCAAATTCCAACCCAAGCTCAGGCCACGAACAAGTTTTTTGAGCTTAACTTGGTTAAATTGTCAAAGTGCTTAATTGTTTAAGAGAAAAGGATGTTGGTCCTGTGGAGCAGAAGGGGAGGTAAGCAAGAGGAGATAGTTACCTATCTACAGGTGGTAATTACCCCTCCCCCAAAAAACTTAAGATAGCTAGACTGAATTACGTGGAAAACTTAAGTTTCAACAAAAAACCCCCAGTAATTACTGAGTCAGATTTCTGATATTCAAGGGAAATCAGAATGTTCAACTCCTGTGTTCTTTCCATTAGGTTAATTCTTACAGCTCTGTTTAGTCACCACTACCATCAATCACAATTCAGCACACTAAGGTACTGCCAGATGGAAAATATAAGCACAAAAATGCCAGAAGTGTATACACTGAGGTCTAACTCGCTTATTTTGCACACAAGCATCTTCAACACTCTCAGAAGCCAAGTGCATTACAATTTCCAGTGTAAAAGATCAATCAAACCCGGAGTGACAACATGCTCAATAGTTCTCATAATTCACTTAAGCCCACATATAGGAGCTGTCCAGACTGAGAAAAGCTTACATTGATATTTTCTAATTGCAGTAGATGCACTGTGTAATAGGATTTGACGTCTTCAGATACCAGCCTCACACGGAAACCTGTTTCACTGAATGTCATAACTTCCTCTTCTTTTGTTGGCCAGTATTGTGCACACTTCACCTAATTGTTTTTTTTTAAAGAAAGAAAAAGAAAGGAAAAAAAAGAAACATCTGGTTAAATATCCTACTATCTTGGGCTCTGCTTGTGCAGATTTTGAGACCCGATTATTCAATACAGTAGACTCAAGTACCTGCTCCCAGTTTGAGGAATTCTCAAAGCCAAGTTACTATCACTGCTTCAGTGGCTACTGTGCATTCCAGCTTTATCTGGTTGTCCTTTCTTTCATCGCAGGAATAACATGTTTTGCCATACATCTTAACTCTTCTCCCTCTTCCCCATCTAGTTCTCTACAGGGAACTGAGATCTCTGATCAGCTATTTCAGCATTTCCTCCCTCCCTTTCTGACATGCACACCTGCATATTTACAGAACTCTTCTATCACATCCAGTTCTCCCCAAGCTTGTTGAATACTGGAAGGTTCTAGTGAAACAAAGGAATGAACTAACAGAGCAACGCAAAACAATTCTTTTGTTTTATTCCTCTTGCTCTGCACTCAGATTTCCTGTAGGAAATTTTTTGCAAAAGAAAATAAGTTACTTTTTAATGGGCCAGTCATAACTTTTTCACTACCTAATCTACTCTGAAGGAAAAATATAAACCTTAAATGACATGCATTTATAACTAAAATCCACAGTGCTCTTAGGTACAATAGCAGAAAAACTACATCATAACAGCAAATCTTTATATTCTGCATGTATACCATCAGTTTTAAAGAATTAAAAATAACCAGGTAAGTTTGACAGTTCTTGGGCAGCAGTTTGTCTTCACTGTTACAGCTAACACCTCTATAATAACAAACACTACTCTGTTAGATTTAGAGGACTCAATCTAAAGATGCTTTAATTCAAACTTGTTTTCCCACCTTCCATTTCTCAGAGCACCTTACACTGCCTCTAGTCCACACTATTTGTATCTGCATATCCTTTCTCAGAATGTTACTTTCACCTTTCTGGATGTATTTTCACCAAAAGGATACTATTTTTACCAAACCAAATTTTATGTCTCAGCTCCATCACTTTAATGTTGTATTAAACACACAGTATGCTGTACACCCTTGAGAAAGTGTGTTGGCTCTTTCAATGTAACAAACAAACATTGTTCAACTGTATTAAAATTACGTGGCTTATTTTACACCTTTAGGCCAGTGTCACTTACCGATTCCTTCTCAACAATTCTGTTCAGCATGACAACTGCTTTGGTTTGTTGTTGCCATACCATGAGCCAAAAATGACAACACGTGTTAGGTAGTGGACCCTGTGTAGTAAGAAAAACATGCATGAGAACATACAGGCAAGGCAGTGTTTTGACACAGCCAACGGCTCACTGCAGGAAACAGGATAAAGTCTTCCTCTGAAAAGTTTAAACAAATTATTAATAAAATTACAGAAATGGCAGGCAAGAAAGTAGCTACACTGCATATGCCACTCCAGTACAAAAGGGTTGGGGTTTTTCAAGAAAACAAAAACAATCAAAAAACCAAACAAAACAGCAAAAACTCAGGAAAAGGCTATGTTGGTTTAGGCATCATTACTATTGTGCTGTTAGAAGAAAAGCTACTGCAGGCATGCTCTGAAGGTATAAGATGATATAAAGGCTTAAAATATTGCTGCAACCAATTTCCAAAAGAACTGAAGAGCAAGAAACACTTGAAAAGCTTCATAGGCAGTAAATTAATCACACTTCAATATTACCTTTAGCCTTTCTTAAAAAATAAAGTAATCCCTTCACAGCTACATGCCACAGGGTGTCAATATGAGATGTATGTGACACATACAGGCAAGGAACCATCCAAATACAATGACAACTGTACAAATCCCTCTCCCCAAGATTCTCAATCCCTGTAATAACCCAGTAATTGGTACTACTCACCTGTGTTAAAATATAGTATCTCTGGGCTTCTTCTATGACCACTAGGCTGGCATTGATATAGTCATTCTCGGTGTTCTGGAGTTTTACACGACTATGATCATCTAAAGTTCAAATAAAATTAAGAATTAATGATGCATCCATATTGATGAATACTCTTAACAGCAAGTTTAGGTCTGATAAGTAACATGAAATAAATACTGCAGTACCACCCAAGCAGTAAACCACTGATATGTATGAAACTAATTTATCATCTAACTTTGATAACTGTCTCACTCTCTGCTGAGCATTCCTTCACAGTAATTTCAGGCAGCTACTAGTAGCACCTGCTCAGAATACTGGAATACCCATTTTTCTTTTTAAAAAAAACAGGCAAACAAACCAATTTTCCCATATAGGCCAAAAGATGCTCACAGCCATCCCCAACAGCTGCATTGCCTTAATACAACAGCACCACAACTCACACCAGCCAACACTGTCCTATCACACCAAAACACTCCTCTGCATGGTTTCCTTTATGTTCAGAATTCCAAGATTTTTGGCAAACTGAAGTTTCACAGGTTGAAGCACAATCATAAAGTTAAGCTCACACGGCTAAAAATCCCACCAAAATCTACTTAGAATAATTCAAACCAATCACTGATACATTTAATTTTCCTTGTAACTTATTGTTGAATAACATACAACATAAAAACAATAGAGGCACGTGCAAAAACATATATATTTAAGAAATCTTCCATTAAATGAAGCCCAATCTAATGAAATGGTTTCAGTGTCTCACAATTACACAGGCAAGACAGAGGATTCCCTCATTTATGGCAGAGGCAAGTGAAGGCCTCAGCTTTAAATTCTAACATTAATATGAGAAAGATTATCATACTGTCAAACTAAAACACTGCATAATAAAAAGTCATTGTGGCTGTTCCTAGAACCTTTTAGTGTCTGATTTATCAGCCTCTAGGACACTTTCAGGTAACCAGATTTATTCATAGTAAATAATCCTTTGGCCATTTATCGGCCACTGTATTAAATAAAGAGCACTTTTAGTTTAAAAATCTGTGCACAACAACATGACAGAAAATGACATCCAACTGACTGCAAACCTCCTGAAGCTCAACAGCCTCAAAAGACTCAGAGTAACTAAAAAATAGCAAACTAAAATGAATTTATGAGACTTCAACACATTTCAGGAAGACATGGGAGAGATTCCATTAGGAAATTGTTGGAGCAGAGAGTGAATTATGATGCAATGCCAGTTTTTAAACCCATATTCACCTGGTCTCACCCACAAAACTCAAGCACGGTGCATACTGCTGTTAAAATGCCAGCCCATTTTTCCCTCTCCCATCCCTGCACCAAAAGGCCAACATCCTTCTGACAAACTTGGTGGGAAAGGCACAAAATCATGGGTTTTCCCAGGAGTAACTCCCAAGTATCAAAACCAGCACAGCTACAATAACCGAACTCACAGCCAGCCTACACAGCAAGGCTCATCTCAGAAATCCATGAATATAACCCTGCACAGGCAAAAAGCTGATGTCAATCAAAAAACACTGAATTTGACTCTTGTTCTGCAGACTGCTCATATGATTTTATATAAATACTTTCCACATGTTAGGAAATCTGGGAAAAGTACATTTACTAGGTCTTGTTCTGCTTTGACACTGCCTCATCTATCTGCTATTGGCACTGCCAAAGATGATCTTGCTGGATTGAAGTAGAGAAGTCAACAGTAAAGTACCACTATTTTGTTGTTCAAGGACTCAGATGTGGGGTTGTTCCCCTACCTCCTTCAGCTCCTGGCTTTTACATGCAGTCACACACAAATATATAGAGAACAGAAGTATTCTGAAAATTTATTTTTAATACAAAAGTCTGAGGAATCTATTGGGTTAGTCTGTTTTTATTAGCATTCCAGTTCTAAGGCAACACCATCTTGACTTTCAGGAGTCTTATTAAAATTTATGATACCTCCGTGTGAAGAAAAAAAATACTATCAAAGCCAAGACACAGTAAAATTAAGACACGTGCATTTTAAAGTAAAACGTATCTCTTTGTATTATTTCTCCAGGATAGGAAAGCGTTACTTTTTCCTTTCATGTATCACTTTATCTGAAATGTTTCTACTGGAGAGAAACCAAGACCTCTGTAAATATTACATGTCATTTGCCAACAGGAAAAACTTAAGATCTTGTTATAGTAAATCACACATACCGGTACGAGTGTTCTCGGAAAGGTGACGTCAGCAGGCACTATTAACAGTTTAATCACCAGCGGCAGCTGCGGCGCTGCCGGCCGGGGGCAGGAACTGCCCGGGCTCCAAGGAGGTTTCCCACTTTAATCCTTATACACATTTCCAGCTTTATTTTTTCCTCCTTGTAAGTTCTGCTTTGTAAACATGACAAATACAATTCTCAGGTTTTTTTAAAGCCCCTTCAACAACTAATTCTATGGACAGACAGCCTCCCTCTTACTGCCCAACTAAAACAGAGGCGATCCTACAAATACTCTGGCATACAGTCCACAGGATAAAGAAAGCCACTAGAACATATTGATTTCCCTTCTTTCAAGGGAAAAGGTTCTTAAAGGACACAATGACCTAGAAACCTCATTCAAACCCTGGCTTGCTCTTCTGAATTAAATGAAGCCAGCCAACTTTTGACAGTGAGTTTGCTGTAACATATTTCCCATATGCAAATCATTTCCAGTTACAAAGTACCTAAGATTTATACGAATGATAAACCTATCTTAAATCTTTAAGATAAGATTTATCTTACACGTTGCCATGCCCACAACAGCAAAAATACAGTACTCATTTTCTGAAGTGCTAATTCCCCTATTTCAACAAACTATGCAGAATGAAAAGGAAGTGAAAACCTGAAAAATTATTCTCATTCTGGCTCCTGCACTGAGAAAAACCACTCCCAGAACAACCCTATCTCAAATAAACAAACTCTGATTACCCACTTCCAGTGAAACCCTGTCCAACTGATACCACCGACAACACTCGCCATGTTTCAAGTAAGGCCAAGACTTCACATTACACACCAATCAGTCCACTCCTTGCTAAACAGAAATTGACAGATTCAGTTAAAACCGAGGTAAAACCCACGTTTTGACAGCATACAGTTCTTGCAGTGGGGTAATGAAACATTTTTATTTGAAAACAACTTTTTTCTTGAAGTGAAACCACTACATAACTTCAAAATTTTCTTTTATCCAAGAGACCTTTCTGGTCCCTCAAATAAGGAGCTATTAACAATAGAGGAGGGCGAAATGCTACTTACTGGATTAAAGAAAGTCATAAATAAAACACACAGCCGTGAGCCATCCCAGTGACCCGGCCTGACCCTTCCCGCCCACCAGCAAATCCCCTCCATTTCACTAATCTAAATCTAGTCTATCTGAGCTGCTAAATTATTCAAATTACAATGCTCTGTCACCAGACTTACAGTCTCAAGGTTCAGAGGTAGCTTAAGGCAAAGGAAAGGCAAAGTGACTTTCCCCCACCACTCTGTCACTGGTTGTACACAATGAATGCCGTGATACCAATCATGGCCCAGCTCATGACTGAAACGCGTTCACATCGAAACACACGCACCACCACCGCTGCACAGGATCCTTACACTGCTAAGCAGGACTGTGAAAAACAATATTAAGACACATTAAAGTTTAGATCAGCAGGTGCTGATCTAAAATTTCCATCTTCCTCAACCTCAAAAAGCACCATGTTGAGTTTATTTTACAATGTTTCTGCTAACAAGATGTTTTAGAGAATCATTAGATAACATCATGAATATTATCAATGTCAGCTTCTAACATGGACAACAAGAAATGCAGCAGGCTTATTTTGGACAGAAGATCTCCCTGTTCCCAGCACACACACTCGAAACAGTACAGAAAGGGAACATTTCTGCAATGATAATTAATCAGCACCATGTGCAAAACCATTCAAATCAGCTCCAACTCAGCTGCCTGTTAAGTACAACACTCATCATGTTCCTCTCTCCCTGGCCAACTATAAGCCTATGGTTGAAAGGTCTGACAAAGTCTACTCATGGCCTCAAGAATAAAACCAGTGAAATCACTACCTTGCAACATCCTCCAGGAGCAACATCATTTATCAGGCAAAAACGCTCAGATGACCCAGGACATTGAGCCACACACTGCATTACAAAGGAAGGCCCAAGATAAAACCGTGAAAACCCCCATCTACCCTCCAAAAGCAAAAGGAAAAAAATCCTGCCAGTTTGCCAAGGGGATTTCCTTCTTGCCTCTAAATCTGGGAACACAGTAAACAGATGTCTAAAGGGTGTCCACAGTCAATCTGAGACACTAGACTTCTCTGGTATCAACTGAGGATAGAATTTAGAATAAAGTAATTACAGAAATCTGCAGTTTCATTGAAGTTCTTAATAAAGAATAACAACTTCACAAGTTACTTTCCTCTCTTAACAATGTTTTCTGAGAAATGGTTTCGTCTCTCCGGAAATGACTGGCTGTCAAACCAAACCTATTTCGGATTAACTTCCTGTTTCAATAGCACGACGGAGCCAAAATACTCCTCTCCCCATTCTAGATTAATACCAAACTGCTATTTTTCCCTAGGCAGCAACTCTGGAGACTTTTACCAAACCAAACTTATACACACTATAGCTCTTTAGCCAACAAAAATGGACAGTAACAAAAATACTTTTGAAACTGCAAACTATGTGAAACTCAAGTGTAATGGGCAGAGATCAGCCTTTCCCAGATCAGAAAAATTAACTTTTACCTAAAAGTGTATGTAACAGACACAAATTGGCTTCAGTGTACTTGTCCTGTGTATGACAGTCAAAACTGGGCAAACCAACCCAAAGCCTTTTTTTCTAGCACTTGTAATTGGCATTTTTAATGTAAGACAGAAAAATCTTAGCATTTCCTCTTGCAGCCACACCATCTGGTATTTTAGACTGGCTCAGCCACTACCATGGTTAACAAACAATTTTATCACTGCTACAGAGAAATAAAATGTCTTCATCAAATAACACAATATGGTTCAGTAGCTGGATCCTGGAAGTCTAACAGCTAGTTCTGGAGGCCTCTGACTTTTAGGGAATACAGATACCACTTGGTTTTCATTTCAACCCCGTTAAAAAGCAGTAAGATTTGCAAAGTGGAGGGCCGAGATGACAAGACTGTGAGACTAAGCTGCCTTGCATTTCTGCACCACCACTTCCTTGCATATGTGCACAATTAGATGTGTTCACCACCGTGACCAAACCACACAACTTTTATCCCAGCTGCATTAAAATTTAGGTACCGTTACCTTGAAATCTTATTTATCATATATTTCCTGCCAGGGCTCTTTCTCCTCCCAACTCTCATCATGATTACAGAAGTAATTATGAGTCATATGCAAAAACACAGATGTAAAATCAAGAGGAATTAGTCCAAACATAGTGTTTTCCTCTGTTCTCCTCATACAATCTTGTTCCTAATGGCCAGTTCTGCAGGTTATCTCAGTGGACCAATTGAAACCTCTCCTTCAAAAATGCTAAAAACTGAGACATTGCTCATAAATGTCACCATCTTAGTTCATTCATCACGTTATACTTCATGTGAACTAGCGTATAATGGCTCCAACCCTTTCCTGAGCCCAACTACCACCTCAATACTAGATTTTATCTTGTCTCGCTGCTTTTGCACAGGGTCCAAGAACTAACAGAATCATATCCATTTCCTCCTCCTGGCTGAATGCACATTTCAGAAGCAGATTTTGCCATGACTGAGGTAGAGGCGTTTGATGCTCTTCACTATTGTAAAAGGCATGCTGTGATTAAAAAATTGGAAGAAATCTTAAAATTTGAGCTCCAAGAAATTGAAGGAGATAAATACAAGTCACATCTGTGAGGCATTACTGGAGGCATTATTAGATGCTACTTAAATAATAAAATGTCATTTTATTTATTTTTGAAACACTATTTTTAAAAAGAAATAAAAAAGCACAACTATATTGATGGAAAACTTTTATTTTCTTTGCAGTAATGCTTAAGAAAATAATCCACGAACGGGAGAAATGATAAATGCATGGACACAGTTTCCAACACAGAAGTTGTATGGTGTGTTAGACCCAGCAATAGAACCTTGATCTCCTGGGGGTTCAAAGCCCATTTCCTGCTTTATCATCTTACAACTCCTATCCCAATTGCAGTATGAAACAGAAAGTGAGTAAGACATGATGTACTGCAGCACCAGTGAGGTGCCAATGCTGTGCTGTGACAGGACAGAAGCACCTCTCTCTGCACAGACCAACACGTGTCCAGCAGAGCCTGTCTCCCTCCCCTGAGCACAGTGTGAAAGTTAGCAAGCCTTGCCTCATCTGAGGGATCTTCTTCAGAGCTGTACACTTCTTCAGGGGATTGCCATGCAGAGGCAGCAGAGAGGGTGCACTGAACTCCCAAGTTCAGCTTCACCAGCCTGCAACACCGAGATCCGGCACTGCGCCAGCCTGGACCCGTTTGGTGCACATTCCCTGTGCCAGGGAGCACCATCCTGGCAGCGGCCTCAGGAGCCCCAGGCAGCCCCCCCTCTGAACAGAGTGACTGTCAAAGACCCTTTCCGTGCACTTCTGACAAGTGCCATGCACGTGCTGTTACTGCAACTTGCAACTGGAGACACGGAGCTTCACATTTCTCCAAAGCTTACAAATAGGCACACACAGATTAGGCTCTCAAACAGGAAGCCCCAGCACATCAGCAACCCTTCAAAAACTCCAGATCCAGTAACAAGAAGGCTTTTACGACCCTCTGCTCTGGGAAACTTTATACTGAAGAACACACGAAAATTTAATTTGTTCCAGCTTCGATTTAGTGTGGAAAAATTAAGGCTGCACAATTCTTCTCCC
>JAOXXN010000395.1:98472798-98488943 GCA_026770055.1 Myrmophylax atrothorax | reverse complement strand
TATGCATTTGGAGGCAAATGCATGGATTGGCATAGCCGGGAACTATTTTCCTTGGTGGTGGTGCTGGCAGCTAGAGATGTCTGTGGCAGTGGCACATGAATGAACAAAGTGTGATAGTCTCTTTACTGCGAGGGAATTTTTTTAATATTGTAAAAAACCCTGTAGTGTTATACCAAAGGAAAAAAATTATCTGTTCTTGTGTAACTTTCATATTTAGTTTTTTGTTTTTTTTTATTTGAAGGAGAACTTTCAGGATTCTGCCAGTTACGAGGGTGTGACAGGAGTAGACTCTGGAAGTGCTAGTGATGAAGATTCACAAAATGAAGGGGTAACTGGATGTCCTGTGCAAAGAGAGATGCTGTCCACAGCAGTACAGCAACTGGTATGAAATTGCCATTTAAATTCCTGTTAATAGAGTAAGACTGTAGTAGAAGATGGCAGTGTGTTTGAAAACTTGCTAGAGGTTGAACTAACAACTCTGTGTTTCTTTACAAAAAATTAATAAGACCACTTTGGTTTTAGATATTTTTTTCAAACATGGTTACCTTGGCATGTTTTGTGTCTAGAACTGTCAGTACAAATAGCTAACGACTGCACTTCTGACACTTTTCAAATGATTATTGTTTTTGAAGAATTCCATGACTACTGGGGGTGTGCTGGATTCCCAAACTGCTGCAGAGTTGCAATTAGATTCACTGTATCTCCAGTGCATGGACAGCCATAAAGGTGATGTCTCGGATGTTCCTCCAAAGCAAGAAATACAGTCCTCTGACTGTCAGGCTGATGCAGAAGTACTAGAGACAGCAAGAGGATTTTTGGGGCATGACACCACTCCTGAAATTCTTCATTCAAATGCACCTCAGGCAGAGGCACCTGTATGTGAAGTTGGTCTTCCTGATACTTACCTGTCACCAACTGGAGACAGCTGTGAGAATATAAGTTTAGCTACAACAGACAAAGGTAGGATGCTTTAGATACAACTCACCTCTGGAATTGTGACCACACTCCGTTGCGTGAAAAAGGAAATAAAATTGTTAGCTAAGCGTTTTTCTTCAGTTGTGGAAGTTAGTAATAAAAACAGTGTAGCATGAATAAATTTTGCTTTTTGTATTAAGAAACACTGTTGTATGTTGCACTTAATTGCTATTTATTTGCTGATGAAAACAGTTTAAGCTTGCAATTGCAGCAACTTGAGCTCTTGTTTTAACTCACTGCTTCTGGCAAGTGAACTTAACCTAATTAATGTAAATATAGTCTAAAGTGAGGAGATTTTGTTATATTCCTTTTTATTTTAATTGACAATTTGCTATGTCTTTCAGGTGATTTACCACACAGCATTGTCTATCAAAATGAAGAGGGCAAATGGGTGACTGATCTTGCATATTATACTTCATTTGATGAAGAACAAGATTTAAATCTGTCTGAAGATGATAAAATAAATGAGGAGTTCATTGCTGGCTGTATGTAAACTTTTTCCTTTTTAGATAGGCCTTGTTGTCTGTAATACTGTTAAGTAACTTCTTGGGGTTTTTTCCACTTCAACAAGTCAGTATATTGTGTTGCAAAGCCTTCAGGCTTTAGATACTACATATTATTTGAAACTTGATGCTGATAGTAGCCTATAATGATATTATCATTATTTATAGTTGACAGCTTCTTTCCACATTTCTTACTTTTCCCAGCAAGGATATTTTGAAACAAACCAGAAAGCATTCTAACCTGTGCCACTGGTACCTATTGTATGAGCTAAAGTAACTCCTGTAGCTGTCATTTCCACAGATTTTTTTTTTTATTGTACTTCAATTATTGTTATCCTTTCTTTCAAGAAGCGGAGTAATTTTGTATGCATGATAGTTGCAAGACAGGAAATAATTGTAAACATGGGATTGCTGCAAGATCAACTAGAATGTGAATAGAGTGTCAAAACTTGAGAGATCTGAAAGTATCAAATTGGCTAGCTGCTGATTTTTTTTTTGTGAACTCTTTAGGAATGTCTTGATGCTGAAAAATGGTACTGGTACTGAAAAATGCTGGAACTTATTGAGGGACTGTATGAAGTTCTCATCTTTAATTGAATTCCAGGCTTTTTGAACCTCTGTTTACTTAAAACCTTTTTTTATTATCCTTAAGTTATCTCAAACTGATCTTCATGAGAGTCTGTAACTTTGTCTTACAGGCTTGGATAACATGTGCATAATGCTGGAGGCAAATCGATTCCTTAGCACCAAATTTCATCTGGTTTACTAGCCAGATTAAGCAGTGTGTGCAGCAGCGTTTCTCTTGGTCTCTTACAGTTTCTAAAGCTGATGTTTGTATGGGCTAATGTATTCTCAAGATTTCTGTGGTCCACTCAAGGCTCTTCTTTCTTTGAAAGAGAATGCTGCATATGTTGTTGTCTAAAACTTTTGTTTATTCTGGATGAGTGATCAAACAGGGTTAACTGATTTAAATAGTCAACACTGTAGTGTTTTTCTGCTGGTTTAAGCAGGTATGATCCCATTTGGAAGAAACTTCTCCATCTACTATGTCAATAAAGTAGAACTCTTCCATTATTTTTCAAATGCCATTATAGTTCTGACACTTCTGCTTCTTAGACTTGCACTGTGGAGTGAATTAGAGTATTTAGGCTGTTACAGATTTTTCAAAGGCTATTTAGGTTTCTCCCACCTGATGGGTTTTTAAAGCAATTCTGCTTTTGAGCCTATTGGCCCACCTCTTGCATGATAGAGAATAACACAGTTAAAAATTCAAGATGGTTAGCATTCTCCTGGCTGCTAGTTAGCTTGTCTGTCTGTGATGCTCAAGTGTGGAATTTGACAGCTGAGGAGATTTTATCTGTAGAAACAGGAAGAAAATGTTACGTCTGATGCTTCTGAGTCTCGTTTATGACATGTCTATTGGCAAACTGTTCATACAGTGTATTCTTGTATGGAGTAGTGCAGGATTGATCACTTGAGCGCTGGGTGCTTCACAAGGTCTGCAGAGAGCTGTAATGCTTGTACAGATGATTAAGTAAGAACTGACACTGACTTAGAATTCAACTGGATGTAACAGTTGGCCATTTATAGTGCCAGGTTGCCTGTAGGAAATGCAGTTGGATTGCTCAACGAAGATGTATTCCAACTTTGTCTCTTTCCTCAGAGTGTGTATTGCAACTTCCCTGAAGAAATTTTATGGAAAGCACCTGTATTCACTTTATAAATTTGTGTCCATTCTTGCCTTATGCCTCCATTTGCCCTGTGTTCTCTATGGTAGGGATGCTCTGTGTACAAAGCTGCATATTTTAGAAGTTTTGGTGAACTTAATGATATGTTAACATTGAAACAAGGTGGTAGAGCAGTACTTCTTGATCAGTTTTCCATATCATTTTGATGAAGAGACTTTAAGTGTTCCTTGTTTTCTAAATGATAATTGTGCAATTAGTACTGTAATTTGAATTCAACACTAACATTGATTCATTTGGCCTGTTAATTTGCATAGGTTTTTCATGAACTGAGTACAAAAACCAGTCTGTTTCTTTTGCTCCAATTCACAGGTACCACCTTGATGAAGTAAATTTTCAATCCCAAATCTAGTAAAAGTTTGTTCTGAAGTAGTCATGTGATGCTTGATTCTAGCTAGTATGGGTAACATAATCTGTGGAAAGTTATAGTTCAGTTTGGGATTAAGGCTGTAAGAGACTCTGTATTCACCACTAAGTTAGTTAGCTAAATGCTGATTTTACTTTGGCTCCTGAAGATCCAGTGAGTACCCCTTTAAAACTAATTTCATGTAACTTTTCTCACGAAACGGGATGGAATAACTCATAGGGTGTCCCAAACAGTTTCAGATCTAGAATTATATATGCAATAATTGTCCATCAGAATTTAGTTTAATGATGAAAAATAGTAATGACAGAACTCAGTAACTTACTCCTTATTTTTAATAAGTGTTCTTTTTGGTTTTAAGCTGAAGCAGCAGCTATGATTGCACAAGACCAGGAAGAATTTGAGAAAGCACACAGACTTGTGCAGGTAACTGACTCAATGTAAACAGAATAGTTCTCTAATTTATTTACAAGTTACAGCTTCTGAAATCTCTTTGTCTGCAGGCAGAAAGACTAGACAGTCCAAATGCATCTGAATTAGCCAATACTTCATGGAAATCTGCTAATAGCTGCATTCTGCTGAGAACAACTGATCTTGATAAAGATGCCAGTTATTTACGTTTGTCTTTGGGGGAGTTCTTTGGTCAGAGATCTGAAGCTCTTGGTTGTCTTGGTGGAGGCAGTGATGTGAAACGGGTATGTATCTTAATATTGATACACAAGCAATAGGCAAGCAAAACAACAACTAGTACTACTTTTTTCTTACTTTGTAACTTATTTTGAGAACTAATTTTCTAAGTTGACTTATGAAGGAAATTCTGTGTGAGACAGGTCTGGATTGACTTCAGTTTCCCACTTGGAATTTCTGATGTGAGGTGCTGGCTGGTGTTACCAGTGAATGTTGGTCTTCACCTTTTGGTCAGGAACTAATTGTACGTAGGATTGATTACAGGAAGAAAGGTACATCATATGCAGGATGCATGTTGGAGGTTCACTTAATAGTTGAATGAAATGCTGCTTAGACAGGGGTATTTGAACAGTGATAACATCTTTGAATGGCTTTTGGTAATTGATGTGTTCTCTAGGCAAATGTCCAACTTCAGTAGAAGTCATCTAGATTGGATTTAGCAACATCTCTAGTCTAGGCTTCTTGCATCTACTGAATACCTGACCCTTCTCTCATCTGCTATTGGTAGAAAGGATCTCAAGTATGCTTGTGTAATTCACTTGTCATGATGAATTGGTGGGGTTTCTGTGTTCTATCCTGGTGCATTCTGAGGCTCAGTGGCAGAGCATGACTCCAGGCAGAGATGGTGAGAGCATGTGTACTTTGTTGTGTATAACTGGTGTAAATAAGTTGTACCCTGGTTGTGATAGAGGTAGTTTTCTTTTGGTACAGTGCTGTGTTTTGGATTTCGTGTGAGAATAACATTGATAAGACACTAATGTTTTGGTTGTTGCTAAATAGTGTTTACTCTAAATCAAGGACTTTACAGTGTCTCATTCTCTGCCAGTGAGGTGCACAAGGAGCTGGTGGGGGAGCATGGCCAGGACAGCTGACCTGAATTGGCCAAAGGGGTATCCTGTGCCACAGAACATGATGCTCGGTCTGTAGACTGGGAGGAGTTGTCTGGCATCCACAAATCACTGTTGAGGGACAGACTGGGTATTGGTCAGTGGGTGCTGAGTGATTGTGTTGTGCACCACTTGTTTCTCTTTGGTTGTATTCTTCTCTCCTCCTTTTCATTACAATTACTATAGTTATAATTTATATTTTGTGTCAGTTATTAAACTGCTCTTGTCTCAACCCACAAAGTTTACGTCTTCTTTCCAGTTCCTTCTGGTGGGGTGGGGGAAGTGAGCGAATGGCTGTGTGGTCCTTAGTTGCTAGCTGGGGGTCAACTATGACAGTTGTTAGTTTATGTTATGTACATATGGGAAGTGCATGTATTTGGATTAGGCATTTGCAGTGCTAGGAGACACATGTTGTTTCTTAGTGGTATGAGAGACAAACACAACTGGACAGGCACTGTAGGCTGAAATTGCTTTGCAAGCCCACTGAACCTATTTGTTAATGATTACATTTACCCATGCTGTGTTCTGGGATAATTTTTTTCATAGCCATCTTTTGGTTACTATATTACATCTCCGAAGAAAAGGCAGCCCGTTGCTTTGCTGAGGCAGTCTGATTCATCAGGAGGTGACAGCGGCCGAGACATTTCGCAGTTGTCTGAGGTGCTTTCAGGTAATTATGGAACAGCTCTTTTTTTTGTATGGGGCATTAATGGAACATGAATGTTCCAGGAATGCAGATTTTTAGACAATTTCCTTACTGTAAATGAATTCTTTGTCCTTTTTTTTTTTGGTTCTTAGATGACTTAGAAGCACAAACAAAAGACGGCGCAAATTCTACCAGCTCTGAAGGTTCAGGGCGTAGGATGGATACTGCAGGTGGAATACATGAAAGCATCAATACAGAAGGTGCTACCAAAAGTAAAGCAAAGGTATTTTTCTTGTATTTTTTTTCTTAAGTGCAATTATGAACTGAAACAAAATTCAAATTACTCCAATTATTACTCTTTCTTTGATTGTGGCTAAATTTGGACTTTGTTATCAGGTCATTGCTTTATATGTCGTTCATTTGAATCTAGTAGGTGCCACTGTTAGGATAGTTTCATTAGAATGGCATGGTCATGTAGTGAGTCAGATGTTGCTACCACCGTGTCATTTTCCTTTTTCTTCCAACTTTACTTTTGGAGTTGTTTAGTTGGTCAACCCATAGTTTTTCAGACTCTTAGGCTATTAATGTTCTGCAGTCAAGTTTCTGAGTTTCAGCCTTGTCTTCCCCTTCTATTTTTTTGATGAAAACATTGTCTTTACCATGGGAATAAAGTCTTTTAGTTGATAGAATTTAAGAATATCAACGTGGTGCAAGTGTGAAGAAGTGTATTTTCAATTTGGTAATCCTTGATATCTGCCTTCTCTGCCTGAACATGCCACCTTCCTAAGCCTGCTGGCAGCATTTCTCCTAATGCAGGCCAGGATGCTTTTGACGTTCTTTGCCACAAGGGCACGTTACTGCCTCATGGTCAGTCTTCCAGGACTTCATGCCTGTCTTCCAGGACCCTCAATTCCTTTTCTGCCAAGCTGCTTTACAGCTGGTTGGTCCACAGCCTGAATGGGTGCGTGGGGTTATTCCTCCTCAGGAGCTGGTCTTGGCATTTGCCCTTGAACTTCACAGCACATTTTGCTTTTCTGTTGAGGTCCCACTGAATCACAGCTGATGCTCCTGGCCTGTTACCCACAACCCCACTTTTGTATGATGATGAAACTTACTGAAGGTGCACTCTGCCTGATCATCCATATCATTAATGAAGTTGTTGAACCATATTGGCCCCTGTCTTGATCCCCAGGGGACTCTACCAGTGAGTGACTGGCCTCCTGATGGACTTTGTGCTGTTGATCACAACCCTCTGAGCCTGTCAGCCCTGCTGAGTTTTCAGTCCAGTCAGTCTACTAATCTGCTCCATGCTTTACCCATCTTTTTAGGAGGGTGTTGTGGAGACATGAGTGTGTATCTACAGGAGGACTCCTGTTTTCAATTCTTCCTGAACGTGTGTGTGTCTGAGATATGGGAAGAGATTGTCTACCCACTCCATGCTCTTTGTTAAGGGTGGCTGGCCAATGTGAAAAATAAAGAAAAAAATCAAGCTAGAGTGATAGAGAAAATGGTAGGAATAGCTTTGTCTTCCCCCTGCAGAGAGAGACAAACGATTTAAAGTTCAATGGGAAATTACATTATATTTGGTCACAGTAGCTTCTTCTCTGTTATTTGTTTTTAATGGGTTTTTACTCCCAGTTCTTCCAATGGAATTAAAGCATTTTAGGATTTTATAATAAGTTTTATAGGAACTAAGACTTCCTGGGAGGCAATCTTTATTTAATCTTTAAAAAAGCCTTTGTGAAGCAGACTTGAAAAAATCAGCAGAATGAGAATTATGCCTGTTGCAACATTCTTTCTTAACAAGTGATTAAATATGTGACAACTAGAAATGTTAATATATTGCCATATCCCTAAATGCAAAGTAATGTAAGCAAGCAAACAAAACGTAGAAAACAAAGCAATAAACAGAAAATTTCCTACTGTGGTGCTAAACTAATTTTGGTTTGTTGTAGGATGGAATTCATAAAGACAAGTTTGAGGACGGCTTATCTAATCATTGTGACTCTGTCCTGAGTATTAGCACAATTGCAACTGCTATTGCTAATGCTTCCACCAGTGCTGAGCCTTCCCAGCTAGCTGCTATGATGATGGCACTCTCTAATAAAAGTAAAAGAACACATTTTCTTCCTGGAATTGTTAAAGAGGTGGAACTCTCTGCTAATCAGGTATTATCCAGCAATGAGGAAAACAGTGCATTTGATATGGAAAAATACCTCAAAAAAACAGATGAGAATGGACGTGAAAGTGAATATGAAAGTATTGTGAAACATGAAGCATCTGCCCAGAACCTTAAATCTGATGCCTTTTTACTTGGTAAAGATAAAAATGAGGTTGCTCTTGCGGAAGACTTGATGAATAATCATAGCAAACAGCAGGAAATACAGAAGCGATTGCTGGATTATCTCAATGAGGAAAGGGACAGTCAGAATTTTTCCAGTCTGTCTGGTATTCCCAACCACGAAAATGTAACTGCAGATAGTGTTGAATATTCACAAAAGTTGTCAGATTTAGTAAAGAGTAAACATTTACAGACAATGGGTGCTGATGTTGGATCAGATACACTTAATGGAAATGAAGTCCATACATGTAGAGTTCCTTTAACAGCAGACATGGAAGGGGCACAGAGAGGTCTGGTTGCTTACCAGAACAACAATCTCACTGGTAGATGTTGTGCAAGGGAAGACAAAGAAACAGTAGATCAATCAACAAATGCTGTTTCTGAACAACGTAATGGTTTGATGGAGGCAAGTACAGGAAATATTCTGTCACTCAGCAACTTAAAACCTGCCAAGCAATCTAGTAAGTATGTCTCAGCAAGTCCTACAAATGCAAAGCTTGCACAGAAATTGAACAGTGATGAAAGGAAGCAAAATGCAGAAATAGAGAAGAGAAACAAGGATGCCAGTACTGCTTGTGGTGGGAATGCAAAACATGTAACTTTTGAGAAGCTCTCCCCAACTTCCAAGAACAGTACTGGTAAGTAACATGTATAAATGTAACTGGTTGTTGGAAAGGCTTTTCTTGACAGTTTACATGTGCTTACATAAATACTGTTATTAAATTCTGTTTATTTGATAGATGATAAATCCATTCTACCTGAATGTGGCTTAGACCCTCTGGAGGATGAGCAATATAGCTTCAGACCTTCAACTTCACCTCTGATTCACTCTTCTCCTAGTGAGGCTTCTGGAACAGCATTTTCAGGGTAAATTCTTGGTGCAGATTATAAGAATTAATACTTCGTGAGGGTTGAGGGATCGAGTTTTATTTTAAAATTGTCCTTGATCTAGGTTTATAGATGATGTTTATGAGGCTGAGACTTCATCTATAGCTAAGCTTGACATTCTACAGATGAATGAAGTTATGTTTTTTAAACTTATTTCACTCTATTTGGTTCTCTGATTCGAACCACTGCTTCCTGTGAAACACGATGGGTAGAAATACTTGTATTGCTTTTGACCATTTTGTATCTTGACATGTACTTCTGTCTGAGGTTTAAGCTTTTCTTTGCAACTGAAAGAGCAGTGTTTTTTAAATGACCCTCCATAACACTAAGTGTCATAAACTATAAGATTACAACTAAATTAATTAAAGATGGCCAGTACCTAATAATTTTGTTCAGTCTCATAAAAAGATGAGGCAACTGATTTCTTTGACTTAACTTTTAAGTTCACTGTTTGATATCTAACTACAGTTAGAGTTTTGTACATGTTATTAGAATTGCAGACTGTCATTTCTCAGAAGTTAATATGTGCAGGCAGGAGTATGTGTATTTTTGCAGGCATGTTATATATAGATATTAATTAGGATTTCCAGTTAAAATTTCTCATTTCTGTTGACTAAGTAAGCCTAATTAAGTGGACTTTTAAAATAGTGTAGCTAATGTGTAGGACTGATTTTTCTTGAGGGCAGCATTAGAAATATACTTTAATACTGACATACTTTGAATCTGTTTTTCAGATCTGAAAAGGACTTTACGTGCCCGTCACAGTATCAGGAGTCTCCTTGCAAAGAGAATGTACTGCCTCAGTCAGTTTACTCAAGTCCAAGCATGAGCAGATTGACATATGTCTCTGCACCCAGCAGTACCTGCAAGAACACAGCAGCAATGCATGATCTGGAGACATACCAGGTAAGAAAACCACAACAGCACCTCCCCTTGACCCCCAAACAAAACCTTTAAATGGTCAAAGTAATTGTAAATTAGAAAAGGGTTTCAGAACAGTTTAGAACATGCTGTGCATAAGGAAAAGGTACTCTGCTTATCCCCAAGTACTGACTCTTCAGAAATCTAAATTCTGGAATAGATTGCGCCAAATGCACATACTCTAATGAATGTAAACATAGTAAAACAATGAAAGAAGGACAAAATTTTCCAGAAGTTAGAGTTGGCTTATTTTTTTCCTTAAGTTTTCCCCATAATTTCTTGTTCAATCTTAATGTTCTTGGAATGTAGTGCAGTATTCAGTATTCCAGTAGTATTTTGTATAATCTATATCTACTTTCATCACTTGAGGCTCCCTTTCTGTTAATCTTCAGCTGTTAGAATACTTTCCCTAGTTTGGTTCCTTTTTTTCCCCTGGAGAAATGTTTAAAAAATAAGTAGTTTAGCTTGTACTACTTTCTTTCAGGACTGAAAATAAAATTTTCTACCTTTGACATTTATTTTGACTGTTTTTATTGCTTTAGAAAAGAGTATACTTTGAAAGTGAAATTTGTGTTCAGCCTTGCAGCCTTATGCTGATTAAAATAATTGGCAATCTTTTATCTGTGTTCCTTGGAATCTGGGATCTTTCTGTGCTCTTTCCCCCCTGCAAAAGTATGTGGAATTGTGGATGGAACTTGAAAAAAACAGACAAAGCTGAAAAACCTCTGTGACTGCATGGATATATGTGTAAATATGAGTGACTATACTTATTTTGTAATATTAGTCAATTACCAATATTTTGTAAAATCAGTTATGCATTTCTCTAACACAGGAAATAGAAATGCTATGTACTATGCCTTCTCCTTTCATTTGCAGAGGATAAGGCTTTTCAGAACTGGTGGGTGGTGAAAGCTTAGTGAAGCCTTCTCTTCCTCCTGTAGGAAAACCAGCATCAGTGTTTCTTCTTCCTGATCTTTGGAGTGTGAAAGAAGTGGGTGTGCTGGTCTTATAGCCCATTTTGTTCTAGGTCTAGTTGCTCAAGTTACACAGGGAGTATCTGTTCCATATTGATGTTTCCAGTGGTAATCACAGTCCAATCAGAAGGAACCCAAGGACAAACTGAAATGGGTGTTTGCTTGCAGTCTATGCTGGCATAGCATCAGCCCCTACGTCTGTTTTTCACATTTGCAATGCATGTGGTTCTTGATTTCTGTCACCTCATGCAAATGGGTGACTCTTGATGCTTTAACATAACTGTCTGCATCCTGGTTTGCCCCTTTGTCTTGAAGAGATGTTACTGTTTTGAAGAGATGTTACTGTTTGAGTAGTCTTTGTTCCCCAGGATAGCTCAGAAAGTTGTTCCTCAAGTGCTTTACGAAAGTGTTACATTTGTATTGTAAGTACATTTTTAAGTTCCATTTATAATACTGCTGTATTAATTTATTCCTTTGTGTTAGTAATCTTTTATGGTGAGAGGGAGTGCCTGAGAGATTTTCATCTCATTTTTCTTGTTAAGAGCCACTTTGATGTCCCTTGCCTGAAGCTTCAGCAGACAAGAAGTGTTTGTATTGGTGTTACCTTCAGATCCGAGCAATTACTATAGTACAGTCTCTTTACCCAATGGCGCCCTTTTCCTTTAACACTGGGCTCAGGGTTGTTGAAGGTGCATGTTTTTAAAAATTTGTTTACTTGTTTATTTATTGGTTGGTTGAGTTGGCCTGGTGAGCCATGGTGCCTCAGGCAGCTGCGCTCAGTGCCCTCTATAAAGGATTGTAACTTGTGGCTTACTCATCTTCAACAATCTGAACAGTTATTTTATTGGTCTTTGCTCTTCTTTCACGTGCCACTCCCTGCCTTCCAAATCCTATTTACTTAAGCTATTAGTTTATACTGTAGATAGTTTTCATCCTTTTATGTAGCTCTCTTGCTCTGTGTCAGAATTTTCTAGGTGCACTTGTCCTGAGCTGGTGTCTCATTGCTTTGATGCCACACTGTCTAGTTTTGGTTCTGAAACTTTCAAAAGTTGTTTTGAAAGTCCATTTTTGAAATAGGAATTTGTGGTATAGATGTGCTTAACAATAAAAAAATGAACCTTTGTAGCACATGTAAAGAACAGTTTCATTTTTCAGATTGGTAGGGGACATACCTGGAGTTTCATCCATGTTTCCATTGTGGAGACTACCAAGTGTGATGCCAGTTGTGGAAGGGTGGTTTTCCTGTGGTCAGTCCTCCTCTACTGATTAGTGTCTGTGCTGCTGTTAGTAGATTTGCACAGTACATTAGAGGGTGTAATGACTTTTGCTCTTGAGAGTTAACACCCCAGGAGAATCCTTGAAACACATTGTGTGTATGCATATTTATGATCCATACTTTTTTCTCTTAGTTTGATTTCCAAGTGAAAAAACCTCAAGACAGGAACTAAAAGGAATTGAGAATGGGGGTGAGGTATTCTCATTCCAGCTGCACCATGCTTACCTGTCAAAATGGAAGGTCTCTGGGCTTGAATGATTGCTTTGTGTAAGTGCACTGAGAAAATGTTTCAGTGCATTTTCATGCATCTTGAATCCTTTTGATTAGTGACTCGCTTCAAGGCCATTCAGTTCTTAAAAAGCTGGCAAGTGTGTTTGGTGTGTTACCAACATTGTTGTGGATCCAAATTAAAAAATACAACATGTAGGGACTGTTGTGAAGAAAATTAACTCTATCCCAGCCAGACTCAGTAACATGTGACTTGAGATAGCAGACAGGTTGAAGTTGCAGGTTTTCTTTTTCAGGGCGAAGAGCCACAGTTGGTATAAAACTTCAGACAAGACTCTTTGTATTGAGTGGCAATACCAGTAATGGTCAGACAGGCAAATATCCTTACCAGGCAATACTAATACCAAGTTCTGTCTTGCATACCCTGTTTGCTTTTCAAAAATATGTAATACTACATGTTGTGTCTGTTTACTAGGATGAAAATGCTAGCGAACTGAGCACAACAATAATTCGAGCCAGCCCAACTCCTCCACGGGAACATACAAAGGAAAAACTAGAAGACCACTCATGTCAAAGAAATAGAAAAGAAGCAGTACTTAGTGTTGACCAGAAACGAAAAGAAAATGAACTTGCAAGTCTTCAAAGAAAACTTGATAATGTACTGGATCAAGAAGTGCCTGAAGAAGGTTTTCCAAAGAACGAAAAGCAGATTGCATCTGTTCCTTCAAATGCACCAGCAAATCATAAAGAACCAGACCATGTTAAATCAGCTTTATTAAGTAAATTCTGCACCTTTCAACCACATTCTGTCAATGTTGATACACAAGAAGCCTGTCAGGATCAAACAAACAAAGCACAGAGACAAGGATTACAATCGGGGAATACGTTACCCATATATTCTGGATTAAGCACCTATGTGCCATGCAATCAAAACTCATCTAGTGAACAGTATGTTCCTATTTCAGCCTTTAAATCCCATGTGACTACCTCTGAGAGTCAAGCCATTTCTTCTGTTCCCCCCTTGCTTGCAGGACATTCTCTTGCAACAACTGCATTTGCACAGCAGCATCTGGGAAATATACCATCTACTGGAAATACAGTTCTGTCTCAGTTTCATGGCTGCATCTCTGCAGGTTTTGGACTTCCAGCAGGGCTTCCGTGTTCTGGAATCCCAGCAGGACACGTTGAGAATCCAGTTGTGGTAGGAATTCCTTTAGGTCCAAATGTTGGTCCTGGCTCTTTGAGTGCAGCTTCACTTTATAATCCACACTCTACTGCATGGAATAATAATATCTTAAATCTAAACTCATGTACTGGACAACCTCTTGGAGCTGGAAGAAACGAATGGGAGTTGTCAAAGTCACCTGGTATTGGTAAGTGTGTTTTTTACAGGGTGTTTAAAATACAGTGGTGGACAAGAATGGTGATAGCAATGTTGCTTATATTACAGTAAATAAAATTAAGATTACTACTATGTGTAACCACAGTTATTGTTTATGCAGTCTTTGTTATTTTAAAAAACCCTACTACTAATTTTCCTTTTTTGATGATGTTCTCTGAATTCCCTAATAGTCTTAAAAGAAGTTTCTCATAATGTAATAGAATTTTAGCATTCTTCAGCATTCTGTAGTGTTGTGTTTATGTAAAGGATCTAGAACTTACTTTCTTAAGAGGAAGAGAAATCCTAATTGTAATTCAAGCTAGGCAAAAGAAGTGATGCTCTGGAAATTCCATTGTATTTTGTGTGTTAAGTAGATGACATTTCTATTTCCAGCCTAATTTGGTATTAGCAGTCAGTTAAGGCCAAAACTCCAAGGAGGCGAGTTGGAGGACTCAAACTGCTGGTCATGAAGGGGAAAGACAAGCTGCCAAGTGTCTTCTGATGTTTCTGCTGTTACTCTGTACCTAGACTTAGCTCTAAACCTAAGCAATGCAAATTGCTATTTCATTGTAAAGACTTCTTTTAACCTACCATCTTGTTAGTTGTTTTTTGATATAGACTTTTTCTGGATAATTCTTTCAGTCTAAAAGACAAGCTAGTGGGGTTGAAGATTTGAATTTGATACAGCTTATAGCTTGTTTACTGATTGTTATAAATTATTGTTCCTGTTAGTGCATTTTAAAATAGTGAAATTTGAACTTCTTACTCTTTGCCTGTTTTTATACTGACAAGATGTCATAATACTGATACTCTAATTTTCTGAATTGGCCTAGTACTGATTAAATTGTGACCATTGAGTATTTTTTGTGACTGTAGAACTTTAGGACGCACATTAGAAACAATTGAAATTTCAGATTTCAGACTTGTGGAAAATATCCTTATAAGAACTATAAAAATCAAACATTTCCTTGCCATAATGAAGCATTTGTCAGATGAGTTCATAAACCTGACACAGTGGGAGTCTGAATGTTGATTTGCTTCTGGATACTTGAAACTAACAGGAGCGTATTTTCTTCCAAAGGACATGTAAAAGTACCAGAAGAACTGAAGTTCCCTAATGCCTGTTGTGTGGGAATTGCATCACAGACAGCTCTTAGCATTTATAATCCAACTGACCGGTGGTTGCAGGTCAGCATTGGAGTACTCAGTGTTTCGATTAATGGGGAAAAGGTGAGAGATTTTTTTTTAAGCTCAATAATACTGTAATAATTTCAAATATCATACGTAAAATTACAGCTCTCTGTACAGATTTGTAATTTTTTTCCCCACTTTATAGTTAATATGCACAAAAACAGTGCTACCTTCTTTGTCAGGCCACCTGACTTTTACTCCAACAAGTAGGCTTTGAGAGGTAAATGCCACCTCATGAGAATGACTGTAGAATTGGATTGTGTGCATAAAGTGTGGTTGGTTTGAGTTTACTGGTTCCCACCTTTGTGTACGCAAGAAAAGTCATCCCTAGGAAAGAAAGCAGCCATGCTGAAAATAGTTACTGCTAAAACATTTTTGGCAGTTTGCTCCTATTTTTCTGGAAATCAGGAGATCTTGAGTGGCAGAGAATGACAAATACTTGGAGCAGGCTTCAAGCTAGGTGGGTTGTTCTGTGAGTCGTAGGTAGCTTGTAGGCCACAGATGGGCTGTCTTGCACCTCAATTTTATTAAATTCTATCTACTTCTGTTATCATAGTAATAGTTTCAGAAGTAAAATATTTCAAGAACATGATAATGAGATAAATTAAAGGTCCATCAGTATGATTTAATTTCTGTTACTGATGAATACACTTAGTAGAGAGGAATATAACAATAGAACAAGCATAGGGTACTCTGAGCTTCTGGCAGTTTGATACCTAGGAACTTTTGTGTTAGATGTTATTTCTGTTCCTTGTAGTTTTTGGTGGACTGCCCTTTATCTAGTTAATCTGTTGAAATTGCGTAGTATTGTCCAGTTCAGTTGTAGATTGTATGCAGTATTGCTTTTTTTTTTGTCTGGTTCTTGCTGTTTTTGTTTGGTCCATATTACTGGCAAATAGTGGACAATGATTTACTTTATATGTTGTAGCTTGTAAGTCTTATAAATCCTGATCACATCCCTCCTTAGGTACGTTTTTCCAGCAGATGTACCATGTATCTTTGCAGAAGTGTGATTTATGGCTTTGCTCTCATTTTCTCAAAAGCTTCCTCTTTGAAGAACACCAAACAACAATTCTGTGTGTGCATATATATATATATATATATATATATATATGTGAATATGAGATTTAGGGGAGCC
>JAOXXN010000395.1:98456996-98472698 GCA_026770055.1 Myrmophylax atrothorax | reverse complement strand
CACACACACAGATATATATATATATATATATATGTATATGTGCATATGAGAGTTAGGGGTTTTTACGTATTTTTCTAATCACCCAGTATCATGGGGCTTTTATGCAGCCCTTCTAACCTGAGATTTTGTTTTATCAAGGGGTGATTTTTTTTTAGATGAAATTGCTTTACACTTGTTTCCAGGAACAAATATATGTGTTTGTTTGCACGGTATAGTTAAACTCCATTTTTTTCAGTCAAATCTGAGATACACAGAGTATGCGTTACAGTCTGTCTTTCCTGCTTGAAAATGATCTATAAATATGTTCAGAACAGAAATTTTCAAGACACTTACACTAGGATTGACCGGTGTCTTCCTTATACTGACCTTCCCATTACTCTTCCACTATACCTCTTCCACCTTTGATGGCAAAAAGCACTGAGTGGAGTTAGCTTTGTTAGTTTATTTTGCTGCTCTTCTTTCTCAAAAATCAGGATTTTGCTTAAGAATTCATTTTGCCACTGTCAGTCTGTCACTAGAAGCTGGAAAGAAATCCCAGCAGTTTTCAGACTGACTTCTCTCTAAATTAAAAGAAAATGCTGCAGTTGAGCAGGATGGAAAAGGGATGTTAATATGAAGATACATGAATTAAATGGAGGGAAAACGTATACAAAATGTCTGTGCTGAGTGGTGGTGCCAGATAAATGTAGTGTATTTAGAAAGAAACCATGCTCTGGCCAAAGGCCTGTTGAAAGTAACAGGTATTTTGTTTTTCAGATGGATCCTATGAAGTACCAGTGTCTGGTTTTCAAGAACAAAACCATCATAGGATCCTATTCTACCAATGACCTGAAAATACTTTTCTTACCTTCTCATCCGGGGATCTTTCAGTGTATTCTCAACGTTTCGTCTTGCCCAGTTGCTGCAGATGCCGAGACAATTGTTCAGTCAGAAGCTTTGGCAAGTAGGGTAGTTCTGACAGCAGTCGCAGAAAATCCTAATTTAGAAGTAAGTAGCTGCTTATTGTGGGTCTTTGTTGTTGTTGCAATTTTACAAATAGTTTAATGGCACTGCAAAATAATAGGAATACAAGGTTGTTGCTCAAAGAAACCTGAAATTTCATGTGCTTTGTATGGAGACGGAATATGAAGAAAATGATTGAGAAGTGTGGGAAGTTCTAGTTGTGGAAAAGCACCTAGCTGGAAATAGAGGAGTCTGTCTTAAAAGAATAAATTAAAATGTATTACTTCTTCATTGTTAAAAGACTGGACGAGATCTTAAACATCTGATGCTTCCTAGGTATCCACTATGTTGCATTGGGCATCAAATATAACAAAAAGCATTTATTTCCAATTGTAAGGATTTCTTTATTGTTTACATCAAGTAAGCTTTGTCTTGGTTTCATACTACTTCCAGCTTGTTTATGGTTATAGACATTATTTTCTTAGTTTGGACTAATTAAAAATTAAAGGTAAGTGCTTTTGTCTTGAGTATTGTCATGAAGAACAACCAGATGGAAGACAGTGTGACATTAAGAATTAATCCTGGTTTTGTGTAGAATTTAAGAGTATGGACAGACAGGAATAGGCTTGATGATACTTTTGGAAGTGCCTGAACAAATTACATGATAATCTGTGTCATGGTTGGTAAACATAAAATTTTCAATCATTAGCCAAAGCTATGTAAAACTGACATTTCTTACTTGCAAACAATAATCATGCTTTAAATTTATTTTTATTTTAAATTATCCAAAATAACTTGATTGTGTACTGGGTTTTGGTGGATGAATGTTACACTGAGATTGGCTTAATTGATTCAGGCAAAATATATGGGAAATAGCCAGTTGGCTGTAACCCCTTTTAATATCAAAGGAAACATATTTCTTAGGCTCCTTCTACCCCGATTAAAGGTTTGGATTATATGTGGGTGTAGCATTGAGAGGATGGAATAGGTGAATAACATCCTTGCTTTCCTGGTGCTTTTGTATGGTATTGTGTTTTGGAGGATTTTTTTCCTTCTAAGTTCTTCTTTATTTTAAAACCAGGTGGAAACAGGAGAAGGAGATTGTCTGGACTTTGGTGACTTGAGTTCTGGCAGCTGGAAGGCTCTTCCCCTAAAACTTATCAACAAAACTCATGCTTTTGTGCCAGTTAGACTTATTATTAATGCAGTAAGTACAGTAAACTTCCTGTATGTGAAAGTTAACATCTTGTGATAGTGAATTTTAATAACCAAACACTCACTTTATGTTACATATCATTAAGAAACACACCCTGGACACTAGATGTAAGAGTCCCAAGAAATCTTTGGTTAGGCAGGAAATAAATATCTTTCACAGGTTGGTCATCTTTTTCTGCTGTAATGGTACCAACAAAAGTGATTCTGGGATAGGTATGATTTCTTGTTTCGTGTGCTTGCTAGTTTTTATAGCCTAGCCATGGCTTTCTGCCTATGACGCTTGCTCTGATAGCACAGGGTAACTGACAGCAAAAGGGTTGTGTTGCCTAAACCTTCCCTCTGAGAAGCTGGAGATGTATTCTGTTACTCAAATGGAACAGCTGGCTGTTCAAACAGGTAGCCAGGCTTTCTGCTAGCAAGTTTGACATTTACTCTCTTCCTCTGTAGGAGCAAGAGCAGGACTCTCCTCTACCTGCTTTGTCTCCCACTAGAGAATGATAGGCTGTATTAGAGGTTACAGGATTTTCCTTTCTGCGTCTTTGTGGCAGTGCAGATTTCAGGTTTTTGGCCAGGCTGGCTGCTGGTTTGGGCCTTATGTTAAGGTGGATCAAGTTGTCCTGGTGACTGGTGGTGTTTCGACTTCAACAGCCAAACTTCTTGAAAGCTTAAGCTGACCAGGTTCTGCTTGTCCCCTTTTGCTGCAGAGGGATTTCCTACTATTTTTAGAGGGTTTGCTGGGCTATGATATACCAACTGAACTACAGCCTATTTTTTGAATTTTTTTTCTCCAAACTACTTGGATCAATCAAAAGTGTCTTGCATCTCTAGGCTTGTTCAGCATTGCTGTTAGTGACAGTAAGAGATTTAATACTTGTAATACTCTATTTCTTTGACAGAATGCAGTAGCTTGGAGGTGCTTCACCTTTTCCAAAGAGCCAGTTAATACTTCTAATGAACAAATGGATGCAGTTTCTCAGATAACAGCTCCATCAGTTGTAAATCATGTGATCCATGCAAGCTATGATGGGCAAGTGAGTAGTTTGTAGTTGGCTGATTCTTCTTGTTACTTGCTGTCTGAAGTGACAGTGCTGGATAATCTGAGTTCACAGTAGTGATTTTTGGGTGATCTACCTATTTGAGTAGTATAGTTTTGTTTGGAGTTTGTGGGTGGGTTTTTTTGGGTTTTTTGTTTGTTTGTTTTTTCCCCCCTCTTAATAATTCTCTACCTCCTGTAAGATGCCAACCAATTTCTTTTTCAGGATCCTGAAGCTTTGACGGTTTGGGTTCTGTTCCATGCACCTAAGAAACAAATTTCTTCCTCAGGTATAGCAATTTGATTTTCATTTCAACTAAAACAGATTTGACTTTTAGTGTATATGAATACTAGAATTGCAGGAACAGGCTGCAAAACTTTAAATGAAGTAGTCTGTCTTTGGGGTGTGTGTCCTTATATTTAGGGTATCCATTCAGTTTTAGTAACTGTAGGAGACAGAATACTTCTATGTCTTAATCCTTTATATATTATCAGTGACATTTATACTTCAGTGTCAAGCTGGTCAAAGTTTGTACTGCAAGATGCATGGAATTTCCATAACTGCTTTTGCTGAGGAAATTAAATCATCACTTAAGAAAATGTTGCATTGGTTCCAAAATAGAAAAGAAATTTGAAGAAACCTGAATATTTCGGGCTTCCTGGATAGAAAATAGTACATATATCAATTAGTTTGACCTGTATGGTAGGATGGGGTTTTTTGTTTGCATGAGGTACAATTTCAGTCACACTGAATAGAAAGGTAAAACTCTTAAGTAAGTTCCTGTGAGTCTTTATTTGAAAGAGTAAAGAAAAGTGTCGCCAGGGTAATGGGAGAGCTTCTGTAATATCACCACAACATGAATATGCTAAGATTGAACAGCAGCTGAAGTGAGGCACACATCCATAGGAATGGCCTTTGCTGCTGGCAGACTTGCTTGCTTTTGTTACTTGTGAAATTGTTTCTAGATTCCTTGGGTCCAGCGGATGAGATCTTGGCAAGAGTGGACGTGGAAGTGGATAGTCCAGGACCTAGCACTGTCATTAAAAGTATTTCTCTCCGAGCAAGAGCTGGAACAGCGAGGATACATGCTCCAAAGGACTTACAGGTTAGTTTGTATTTACAAAGTGTGTTTCAAGAGCAGTGTCTTGGGTTGAGCTGGCAAAATGCCAACTGCCCAAGAACAGAGAAAGTGTGTTCCTCCCCTCCCCAGCCAGCCAAGAGAAAAGGAAGGAGAGGGAAAAAAAACCTTACAAACTAGGTTTATGCTGAAGCTAACTATATGTATTTATACAGAAAAGAGAAAATTAAGAGAAAAACTCCAATATAACACACACTTACACAAGTTATGTATAACAAGAAATAATTTCCCACTCCCCAGTTAATACAAAGTCTAATACTCTATATTTATAAGCACTCTAAAAGACACTCTGCAAGAAACAGAAAGAGTAACAACAAAATATTTCTACTTCCCTGAAACTAAAATGAAATACGATGTAGCAGCAGCAGGAGCAGGGCCTAACAGAGCAGAAGAATGGCAAGTACATCTCTGTACCTCAGCCATGGTGGAACTGACCACGACACCTCCCACTGCTGCACACATACTTTGGGTTTACATCATCTGGTATGAAATATTTCCTTGCTTACCCAGTCAGGTGATGGCTGTCTCCCAATCCACATAGATTATCTGAGCCTGCTAATTTGAGGCCTAACTAAAACCACTACATCTCTATTTGAAAAATCAGTCAATCAATAGTCTGACTGGTATTAAAATAGGTATTTAAAATTTGGTGTGAAGAAATCTAGTAAAGAAGAAGAAATATATGGGTGGTCTGGAATTTGCAATATATTTTGTAAATATCTTTTTTCAAGTGCAAATCATAGGTCACATGGGATGTGCACTTGTGATATTTAAACACTGTTGCCCTTGATGAATAAAATAATTCTGTGTGCTTAAAATCTATTTCTCAGCTCCTTTGAATCTTAATTATACATATTCATCAGATATAAAAAGCAAAATGAGTTTTAGATAGGACTGGTGGACGACATTTTCCTTTTGTATTGTTTGGATGTTTTTGTTTGTTTTCTGGGTTTTTTTCCTTTTGTGCAGATAAAAAACAATATTGTATTAATGAAAAAAATTCAAAGCCTTGAGGATTTAATAAGCAACTTTCTTCATTGTCTCAAAATGTAAAAAATATAAAAGCCCCTTTTTCTCTTTAGGCAAATGCAATTCATTGAAAATGGCACAGATTTTCTTTTCTCAACCATTTTGAAGCCATTTATGATTTTTGTTTTTACAGGGATTTTTTTTAATATTATTTCCTATTTTCTCTGAGAAACTCCTAAGTGTTTCCAAAAATTACTTGCATAAAAAAATTTATTCTGTTGTGTAAGCCTAGAATGTATAATCCTTTTTTGGGTTGTAGCTCAAAATATTCTAGACAATTGTCTAATGACTTAGAAAGTCATCACATACAGTCATACAGTACTCATTCTAGCAGACATTATATGGGAGCATATACACTTTGAGTACCTCCTAATTTCATTATAATGCGGTGTACAAATAACAAAGACTGGCCATAGAGCTTCATACCAGAGATCTGTCTCTGCTGTACCACATTCCAGTATGAGTTACAGTAAGAGTGTGACCATTCCCACACATTTCCTTCAGCTTTGCCAGCAGTAACCACTCACTGCCACACAAAGCAACATCTCTCATTCCTTGAATCTCTACCTCCATTTTCTCCTGCTAATTACTTGTGAAAGGGGTAGGACCAGCCCTGCTAGATTGTGTCAGCTTCACCACTCCGCTGAAATCTGCATCATCACTGCTGATGTTTTCACCAAACCTATCACCTGTGATCTCTGGACTGTAATGCTTCACTTTCTCATACCATTGAAGCCAAAGCTATGCTTAACTGACAGCAAAAGAAGCAGTTCCTATGTGGTCCCTGTTGTTTGAGTAGTATTTATGAATTACCATTCATTCTCACAAATCACTAGTTATTTTTCTGACTTCAGTTTCATTTATCTTTTCTGTTTCCTTTACAGCTTACTTAATCATATCTCACAAGACAGCCTTCATACTTCTTTTCATTAAAATACCCAACAATTTTTTCTCTTTTAAAACTCTATTAAACACTGAGATGATATTTAGTGTCATAAATATCAGAAAGTTTTTCAGAATGAAAATGATCATTTTAGGTCCCATAACTTTATGTGCAGAACAATTTTTTCCCCTATTTACATAATCTTACGTGTGCCTTCTGAGAATTTAATTTTCTTTGTTGTTCTCAATCAGTCTCACAAGATCCTTCTTTGGATCCCCAGTGTTTTGTTTTTACTGCCCTGAAACCCTCCCAGTTCTTCATGTCTATGCCAATCTACTTTTCCTTGACATCCAGTGCTCTTAACTATAGGCAAATAAATGTTTTCCCCTTTCTGCTTCTTGCATGTGAGTGATGAGAAGACTGAGAAGTGATAATCTCGCCCTCTCATACTCAGCTCCTGCACTTCCCTGGAATGTTGTCCCTACTATCAGTATCTCAGGTCTTTAAGTATGGCTCCACACACTGGTTGTAGAAAAGGAAAAATGTTCTTGAAGCTGTTTGAGCTGCTGAGTACTGTCAAATGAAACTTTCTAGAAAAGAATACTTATGAGGCATATGATGAAGTATGAATGTTCAAAGACCTCGTAAACCACAAGAGTTCTCTTCTCTGAAGAGGTTTGGAAGAAGTCTGGGAAAACTAAGTTATACATAGCTACACTAAAGCTGTTCTATGTTATGTATAATGCAGATATACACGTATAGAATTTCTTCTGTGAAGGAAAGCTGTGGCGCTGTGGCACTACTTTTTCTTCTTACAAGATATTATTGCTGTTAGTTAAAAATATTGCTGTATCAAGAGTTTTATAGCCACCTCGGGCCAAGCACCAAATAAAACATTACCAGGCTTTGAAATTATTCAGAAATGGAATAATTTGCTTAATATAAGCACATTATCTTCCTGTAGTATTTTTTGCCACTACACAGCATGTTTTCACAGATGAAACAAGATATTATCAAATGTTAAAAGATAATAATTACTAATATAATTTGTCAAATGAAACTAACAAATTTGGATTTTGCAGGAATAAGCGAGGCATTATTAAGTTTGGAGTTGCTGGTTTTTTCAAATAAAAAGAACTCCATGGATTTCTGTTTTATTGGTTTTCTTAATTAGTTTAATTTTGTTTTGAAAATAATCAAATAAATTATCATAGCAAGTAAAGCATTTATTCCTTAATATCTGAAAGCAGCTGTCTTCATGTTTTCTATAGTATGTTTCCCTTCAAAAAGGGAAAAGAATATTCTCTACTTGCTCGTTGGTGTGTTTTGTTTTTTTTTTTCCAAAGATCAGGGAAAATGGCATTTTTTTATATCTCAAGTAAATGCAGCCAGCCTTCCTTCTCTCCTTTCCTCCACTTCTTGGCTGTAGCTTTTCACTATTGGTCTTGGAATTTGTCCATCTGGAAGCACAAAATCACCAATTCATTATTTTTGCAACAGGGAAAATGTTGAATTCCAAGAAATATGAAGGGTATATTTCAGTGAAATATATTTTGTTATTGGCTCTAGGAAGATAAGGAAGTTAGATCTATTTTTCTTTATATCTTAAGTCTGATTGCTTTTGTCTGGGTGTCTGTTTTTATCTGGGAAAAATCTTACTAATTTTTGAGATTGTTACTGAAAAAGCTGATAACAAAATTAACAGCTTAGTCAACTTATAAACAATGATCAAAATAGATTTGTAGACAAATAGCACCTAAACATTTTAACATAAAGGTGGAAATAGGCAATAAAATAATCATTCATTTTATATTTCTTTAGATTCACTATGGCAAAATTAGTCAGCACAAAATCAAAACTCCAAGGGAGAAATTCTTGACAATCAAAATCATCAGAATTCTCAGTAATTTCCTTTTAACTTATTTTAATCCAAGTTGGAGACTAATAGGCTATTCCACTTAGAAAATCCTTGTTGGGTAGATGTAGGATCTGCCAAATATAAGATTAAATTTTTCTTTACCACATTCAGTGCCGGTTTAGGATAAATTGTTCTCTCATGATCTCAGGATTCTTCAGGATCTTCCACCTAAAATAGCTCCACCTCTCATGAACCATAGCTGAAAAAAGATATCCATCAAAAACCTAAATTCACTCTAAGTGCTTCATCAAAATATTTAACAAGCTTATACACTGGTGCCAGTCAAGTACTTGTATATGGTGATTTGGTCAATATAAGGATTTCTTGCTGGGCATCCCCTTCTTTCTTATTGACCATAGGGGGATCTCTGGTCAAAAAAATTCAAAACTTAGTCAACTTACTTTAATGCCTGGAATTAGGTGGGATAAATGTGAAATGAAGAGTTTACAATTCTATTTTTTCTATAAATTTGTCTTTCTTTCAAATTATTTTTTCCAGGTACCTTAAATGAAGGGCAGAAAAGATAATTACTACTGTGTAACCCAAAATACCCCAAAGATCTTCAATGCAAAAGTACAATATTTCTAACAAGGCTGAAAAGTTAATGATCTAAGATATGCAGTAATTATTCCTTATATGTTATTCCCAGGCATAAGAAAGAAGAGGGGAAAAAAACCAAAAAACCCTGAACACAAAAAATCCACACACACATACACACACAAGATTGAATTGTTCCATATTTCTGTCTCAGTGATTAGTGACAGAGCAGAGAGAAGAATTCTGTCCTTTATGGTAGCAATCAGCTTCCACAGTGTCAAGAATAAATAGTTCTACTCCTGCTCCTTTTATTCATCTTCTGAAATCTACAACTGTTCCACTGACAATAACATTTAAAAGACTTGGTGTTTTCTAGAAACCTGACTGCACATATTTAACTTTTTGAATAACTTGTATAGGATAAAGGTGCTATAGTAAAAATAATATAAACAAGATGTATCATAACAGAATTTGTACAAAGGAACTCAAGTAATGCTATTGAGAAGATCAAATCTTGCCATTTCTACTTTTTGATTTTTGCAACCATAACATGTTTTTAATATAAATTTAGACTGTAATTATTGAATACTTAATTTGGATTATGCTAGCATTTACCACAGTAATACAATATATCAATACCCTCTCTTGCATGGTTTACTAATCTACTGAAGAAGAAAATAACAGTAAGCATTACATATTTTGAAACATTGGATTATTATATTATTTATTGGCTTGGACCAACTCAAGTATGTGTGTTGAGGGGAAAGCTCAGGTCAGGTTTCACAAAGGTGAAAGGGTGTTCTGTCTCACACCCCAGTCCCTTGGACCCTCTTTGGGCAGCCCCAGAGCAGCTGTCAGTCAATGGACACCAGGAGCACTGCCCTACACCACACCCTCTGGAGCCCCTAATCCAGTCCCAGAATGGCTGGAATACTGGAAGTCACGCTTGACATGGGGGAATTGCCAAAGGGGGCCAGATCAGATAAAACCAAAGACATGGTCTCCATGTGGCTGGACCTGCATGGGACTCCAGGTGTTAGCTATAATTGTCTCTTTTTCTCTCTCTTTCTCTACTTCTTCTCCTAATTTCCTTCCTTGATATTTTGGGCAATTTAGAGCCTGATGGGTTGGATTTTGATAAGCTGTAAGGGTTAGCATGTGCTAAGTCAATGCCTTGTGTAATGCTTTATTTTGGTTGAATGTAGTGCTTTAAACTGCCAAGTTCCCTTGTTTTCTAAAATTTGCCAGTAAAAGTGTGGGTTTTGACCTCCTTATAAAAATATGTGTAGAGTCTTCTCCCTTGCACTCTCTCTCAAGGTATTGAAAGAACCAAAAGCCCTTTCAAAATACCCAGAGGGTGGAGTTTTTGGTGCCTAGTATATTTTTTAAAGTAAAACTCCTTCAGTGAGCTCAGAGCTCGAAGCCTGGGATCTTAGACTAATACAAAACCAAATGTTTTGCTTTAAGATGCATAGAGAAGTCTGAAGTTTAATCTTACACATCATTATGGTAGCAAACTTCCAAAAATACCCCTTTGAAATTGATCATTTGATCAGATTGAGTTCTGCTAGCTTTGCTGGCTTCCACTTTGCAATTCAAAACACTATAAACTGTTAATTGAGCGTAATATTATAAAATGGTAGATATATGGGGGGAGGAGTGATAATGTAAATTATTTCACATATTTTACAAATTTCTACATCTTTGGAGTTTAAGTTTCTTGGTGATGGTTTTTCATTTTGTTCTTCTGTTGTTTTTTTGTTTGTTTTTTAATGTTTACACTCTGAGAAGAACATGAGTTTCTGAATCTCTCTTGTTGCCCACTGAAGTGGGGATGGGGCCAAGCTGAGGCTACTCCAGGATGGGGTCTCAGGTTCAGACTCAAAGAATGGAAACAGTCAGACATAGCCCCAGAACAGCAGGGCCAAGGGATGTCAGCATGTGGATGAGACCCTTCACTGGTCAGATCCCTCTGTGGCTGGGCAGCACAGAGCTGGTGTGAAGCTGGAGATCAGTGCTGCTGCAGAGCTCCTGGAATGGACAGCTCTGTCTGGACTGAAAATGGATCCTTGGCCTATGAGCACTTTCAGTTGAAAAATCCCCTGAAAAGGAAGAAATGAAAATGAGGTTATTGATTTACATTTAACAGATACTTTCTTTGCTGCCTTGGTGTCTTAGCATGGGATGTGAGTCTCATAACAAAGCCATCTCCCCCTGTAATTGATACTGATCTAACCAGTGGGCTAGTCCCTGAACTTATAACTCTCTTATTGTTATTTTCTAACACAAAATAATGGTACACACATGTCAGTTTCTCCTGGGTAAAGTTTTCCGTCATTTTGTTTCTCCCTACATTTGCAACCATTTTGTTTCTTAACTTGTTTGGTTTGATCTATTTCTGTTTATTGATTCTTTACAAATGTGTGTGTGTGTATGCTTCTGTGCTTTCCAGAATTAGGCCAGAAGGACATTCATGCTGAGGCAAGAGAGTGAGATACTTCCTCTTGGTCCTAGTTACCTTTTTTTAATTTATGTTACCATTTATTTATATGACAGTTCCTGACAGGCTGTTACTGCTAATTGTTTTATTGTAACATTGATAGACTTCAGTAATCATATATCATGATTTGTACACAGAAATCACTTGATTAATAGCTTATATTTCAAACTGTACATCATGCACAACTATGAGTTAATAGCATAGATGACAGCTTTGAAATTCACTTTCTAGTAATCTATTCTAAGGGTAACATCAATGCATTACTGTGGCAAAAGTCATTAAAAAAATTCTATGAATACATGAGAAAAAAAAGGAGGATAAGGAGAAATTCCATCCTTCATTGGATGTGGGATGAAGCATAGTGACAAAGACTGAGGTACTAAATGCCTTCTTTGCCTCAGTTTTTAATAATATCACCAATTTTTCACAGGGTAACCAGACCCATGAGCTGAAAAACAGGAATGAGGAGAAGAAAGAAGCTTCCATAATCCAAGGCAAAACGAACAGCAACTTGCTACACCACTTAGACATGTGCTAGTCTATGTGGTGAGATCAGATCCCCACAAGGGTACTGAGGGATCTTGCAGTAGTACTCACTGATCCACTTTGCATCATTTAGCAGCAATCCTGGCTAATCAGAGAGATTCCAGTTGACTGGAAGTCAGCAAATGTGACACCCATCTACAAGAAGAGCTGGACAGAGGATCAAGAAAACTACAGGACTGTCAGCTTGACTTAAGTGCCAGGGAAGGTCATGGAGCAGATCATCTTGAGTGCCATGACACAGCATGAGTAGGACAACCAAGGGATTACACAGAATCACAGAATCGAAGAATATGCTAAATTGGAAGGGACCCACAAGGATCATCGAGTTCAACTCCAGGTCGGGCACAGGACCATCACCAAGACTCACACCATGTGCCTGAGAATATCATCCAAATGTTTCTTAAGCTCTCTCAGACTTGGTGCTGTGAGCACTCCTCTGGGAAGCCTGTTGTAGACTGAAATGAGACCTCCCCTCAGTTTCCTCTTCTCCAGGCTGAACAGACCAAGTGCCCTCAATTGTTCCTCATATGGCTCCCCTTCATGGCCCTTCACCATCTTCTTTGCCCTCCTCTGGATGCTCTCTAATGGCTTAATATCTTTCTTACATTGTGGTGCCAAAAACTGCACACAATATTCAAGGTTAGACCACACCAGTGTAGAGCAGAGCAGGGCAATCCCCTCCGTGGACTGGCTGACAATGCTTTGCCTGATGCCTGCCAGGACATGGTTGGCCCTCCTGGCTGCCAGGACCCTGCTGACTCATATTCTACTTTCCACAGACCAGAACTTCCAGATCCCTTGCCATGGCACTGCTTTCCAGCGTCTCATTCCACAGCCTGTACAAACATCCAGGGTTGTCCCAAACCAGATGCAGAATCCAGCACTTCCCCTTGTTGAACTTCCTATGATTGCTCATTGACAAGTTCTCTAATTTTTTGAGGTCGCTCTTCAGGGCCTCCCTGCCTTCCAGGGAGTCCACTGCTCCTCCCAGTTTTGTGTTGTCTGCAAACTTGCTTAATATGCCTTTTGGTCCTGTGTCCAAGTCATTGATGAAGATGTTGAAGAGCACAGGGTCCAAGATGGAGCCCTGTGGAACCCCACTAGTGACAGGTCACGAGTCTGATGTTACCCCATTCACTACTACCATCTGTGCTCAACCTGTGAGCCAATTGCTCACCTACTACATGATGTGTTTATCCAGCTGTGGGCTGGACATTTTGTCCAGGAGGGTCCTGTGAGTTTTGAAAGCTTTACTGAAATCCCAAAAGATTATATCCACTGCCTTCCCTTGATCAGTTAGGTGGTTTACCTACTCAATAAAAAGTAATCAGATTTGACAAACAGGATTTTCTTCTCATGAAACTACGCTGGATATGACTGATGACAGTGTTGTTTTCAGGGTTATGTGAGAAAAACTAGGAAACTATGAAGTTTTAGAATAACAAAATGTAAATGAAGGAAAGCATTTTTCTAAAAACCAAGTATGAACTGCTAGGAAAGGGTTTTCTGCTTACTAATTGAGTGAACATCATGTGGACTTTACAAAACGATTATTTCTACACTGGCAAATTAAACATGACAACTACCAAACATCTGGGTTGAATGCTCTGAAAAAAGTTCAGTAAATATCTTTGACCTGTGCCAAACTAACAGTCTCACAGGCAATAACAAAACATGATTCAAAGAATGTCACTGACCAGAAACTATACCCAGAAGACAACACAGCCAATGAAGGAAGGACAGGGAAGGAGAATTTAGTTTTACAAACAAGACCTGTGGCACATCAGTTGTTTGTGATGCCAAAGGATTAGACTTTTTTATTTAAGAATACAGAAACAGCCACAGGCTGTTCTTCATTAGTGTGGAGCACCAGACATAAGCACATTTTGTCTCAAACATTTGGACTGTTGGGACAGGAAAGTTGCCATCAGAAGAGAGTGTGTCATGGAGTGCTGTTCTGAACTAACTTCCTGCTCTGTCTTGAGACTCCTGTTCAGCCCCACCTACCCCTGGAGGAGGTAGAGGGAAGGAGGACTCACTCAAAAGAGCTGGCTGTGCATGCACAATCAAGGTGGCGTGAGAAGTCTAGTTTACATAAGAGTCATGCAGTATTAACTATAAAAGTAATTGGATTGGTCCCCCTCTCTTCCTCACTACTCCAGGTCCAGGCCATCGCCATGGCAAGACCAACATGGGATTGTAGGACTGGTGATCTTCCTTTTTTCTCTCTTTTCTGCCTTTATTCCTCTCCTCCCTTGCTTCATCTGGGTAAAGCCAGGCTCTCATGTTCTATCCCTGTACTTTGTGTTGAAGTTAGATGTGGGGGTGAGGAGCTTGTGGAAGTGTGTTGTGGCTTGTTGGCCAGCATATTTGTGAAGTTTTGCCTGGGAGTTGAGAGCTTCTTGAAGTGTATTGTAAAAAAATTAAGTAAAGACTTTTGAGAAGAGCACTGGAAAATTTAAGGGCTTGTTAGAAAACACTTTTTGAGTCTAATAGTGGACTAGTTTCCATAGTTCAGGTGACTATACAACAAAATCCTAAGAACTCCCTGACACCGTATCTGGTGTCATTGTTCAGTCCGATGAGATTTCATAAAGAACATCACATCTCCTACTGATGGGCTGTGACAATTAGGTCCTCATGTGAAACATTCAGGATTTAATTCATAATCATGAACTCCTCCAGGATGAGAAAGCCTCTCACTCATGGTGCTCCCAGGAGTGGGAGCTTCAAAATGGAGGTAAGTCTGTGCTCTGAGAACCTTCCAGAAGGAGCATTCAAGAACTGCCTCAGCAGAGTGGAAGAAAAGTAACTGTTATAGATCAAGTCATAGCTAGTTAAGATGGTACACATTTGAATCTGGCAAGCTAACTCCTTTATACTTCCCTCCTATATGTATGTGCAAAACTAAGTAGGAATCCAGGCTGATTTATTGGTGTTTTGTTCTTTGGAAGATTTATTATATCCCCCTGGTCTCCTTTCTTCCAGGAAGGTTTTGTTCAACACCCCACTACCACCCACTCCTCCCCACCAACTTACCTAGATTATGTTTTCCTGACCCCACAGTATTTCTTTTGCTCTCCCATTTTTTTGGTCCTAATACTCTCTGTAAGTTACAATTATTATTGTGTAGTGTTCCCCCAGGGTCTACAGCAATGCCAAGTAGAAGAGAGTAACTATTTGTTATTAGCACTTTACTGTGTTACCTCTCCAAATACTATTCCAGGTTTTTTCTTTGTTTTCACATGTTGTCTAATATTAATGCTTTTATCAGTCTAGTCATCAAATCCTTTTTGTATGCATTGTTCCCAGGGCAGTTTTCCCATATTTGGTAAATAAGCATTTAATTTCACTTTAGGCCTGTGTCTTCCCTTTATATTATTTGGTGCCTTTAGTTTGTCAATAACATTTTGACTTTCAAGATAATTCTTAAAACGGTTGATATATTTTTTCAGCTTGAAAACCTTGATTTTTTTTTTAGATATTTTTAAATATGAGTCTCTGGTATCATTCAACTTGAAAAATCTAAATAAATGTGATATGGGGCAGGCCCCACTGGATCTCTCCTTGAGATTCTCTTTCAGCTACATAGCAAAGTTTGATGAGATCTCAAGGACTATACATTCATACAGTGGTGTTTACACAGCTTCCTTTTAAATTATATGTTTATGAGATCTTCATTTATAAAAGGTGAAAAATTTAAACATAGAGAAGGGTTCATAAGATTCTTACTGGTTTATTATGAACCAAAATTAGGAAATATCTTTTGTAAAATAAACATTCTAATTGGAGAAGTGTTATGGGTTCACCTAGGTGGGCCTAAATTTAGGTTTTGGGGGCCAGACTGGGCCTGGAATTGTCGGGTGAATTGAGCTGGGCTGGACTAGCTGACAGCTGACTTCTTCTAACCAATGATACTGTATTCCATACCATATGACATCACCTCAAGAAGGAGTAAAA
>JAOXXN010000395.1:98417880-98442594 GCA_026770055.1 Myrmophylax atrothorax | reverse complement strand
TGACTAAACCCCTTAAGTTCTGTGGAATGAGCTAAAGGAAACCTCTAGCCTGCCTGAATGTGGAATAATAACAACCTGAGTCCCTACTGAATTTGGTACCACTCCAAGAGATTTTTCTTGTGGAGGCAAACTGAAACTAACCTTTGTTCATATTGCTGTGCCTCAGTATTGAGAGTAGTGGTAAGTGCTGGGAAAGGAATTGCACTTTTGGAGCAGGAACTGTTGGAATCTCCAAAGGCTGCAAGAGTCACCTTTAGAAAATGTTTCTTCCCCAGGCTCCTTTCTTTTTCATAGTAATAAAAGTGCTGATAGGTAGTGTCTTTAGGTTGACTGTGACTCGTCTGAGAGACGTGGTTTGTGACCCCATGCAAGTTGGATTTGTGTGAGAAGTTAGCAGTAAATGTGCAAGACAAGCTGGTAGGAGCAAAGACAATGGAATGGTTTGTGGTAACAGATACTGTGTGTGCTTAATAGAGTATATTCTCATGAACGCAGTTGTACATGAGAGAGAACCACAAGTGGGAGTGACAAGGTTCTGAAACCTGCTAAAATTCAGAAAAACCTTTCAAAAATCTTAAAGGAAGTGCCACTATCCAGATTTGATATTTAAGACCATTAACATCTGTTACTTGAAATTTGCAGATGGTTATATTGTGACTGATTATGCAACTGATCTTGTTCCTATGCTAAATTTTTCAAATGCAAAGTGCTGTGTTGATGGCATGTTAAGCTGGTTCTTCAGGTGTAGCTTGTGTGCTTTGCTAACATAAAGCTAATAACCTTAACTTCAGTGATGTCATACTACTTTTTAAAATACTTCAGTGCTTAACTTTCTCCCCTTTGTTTAAACGTCTCTAGTATAGAATAGGGAACATTGTATATCAGAATTTGTTTGCACCGATCAAATTCCAACCTGATTTCATTATTACTGCGACTTGATTTTTGACTCTTCTGTGTCTCCTACTGTAGATAACTACAGAAAGCATTGATAAAGTTGAAAGGCTTTCCTTTTTTTCCAGGATCAGTTCTGCAAGGGAGAAAAGCAATCTGCTTCTCTAAAACTAGAATTAGTTTAAAAGATTCTTGAAATGAATTTGTGCAGTATACTTTGTTTGAACACTCACATTCTCTTGTTGACTAGTATTGAAGGCTTTATTTCTGAAACATATAGTTACATATCTACTTTATATGGCCTGACTGGTTGTATATGTTTAACAATAAATAATATTTATTCTTTTCCTATGATCCTTATAAAACCATCAGTGACAAGTTTATTAAATGTGTTAGTACAAAGTTTCTGCTACTAAAGCTTAATAATATATTGGATATCTGAATACCTTAAATTTAACTATCTCTAGAGCATCTTCAATTACCTGCTATCTCAAAAGAGCATTGTTTTTTGGGGAGTAGTGAGATCTATTGTAGATGCTTGTTCTAATTTGAGGAGTATGAGGATCAGGCTACTTGTTTTGTTTTGTTTTTTATTAGGAGCAGTATACAAATTCTGGTGAGTCCTAATCCTGCGCTTGCCACAAAGCCTTCATTAGTTCCTTGGAGTGGCCTAATCTATGTCCATAGTGGCAATGGAGTAAAGGTGCGTGGTTTACTTGAGACTTGGGATCGGAACTGTTTATTTTACTTTGCCAGATAAGGTCTAATAATGTTGCTAAAAACTTTTAGATATGAGTCCACTTCCATTATTCTTTCTAATGTGTAAAGTTCTCTTTTTTTTAAAAAAAAGGTAGAGATGCTGTTTTGCAAACTGAGGTTCTTAGTTCGTTCATCTCAGAAGAAATACTATGATGTGAACGCTTCAACCCAATTGTCAACAAAATTGTATCTGTACCCCCACCACTGCGTTAGGCATCACTTTCTGAAATGCTAAGTATGTATATGTACACATAAAAGTAGTCTTTGTTGTATTTTAAAATAAAAGAAGCTAGAAAAGCTTATTGGACCAGTCACCATAGCTCTTTTTGAGCTCCCTTAAGGTAAACTTAACCTTCTGGACAACAAGCCTGTGGTAAAGAATGTCTAGAACAGATTCTTTTTCTTCATGGATTTTAATCCAAGACTTTTCTCTCATTAAATTAAGGCATGTAAATAAAATTTATGAAGCCAACAGTTTCTTCTTTAATCTGTATCAAAGCAGAAGGACTCCTTGGTAATCTCTCCCAAAGAGAGACCTCTTTTTTGATTTTTACAGCCAATATGGTTAATTGTTACAATGAAGGGAGAGAGTAATAAATACTGAAAGGGTAACACAGTATATCTGCTTTCTCTCTTTATGGAGGGAAGTGAGGTGTGATGAAGAGTTGGAAACTGCCTTAAAAAAACCCAAACAGGGAAATTGTTGAGAAGGAAATGATGAGTGCACACATATTTAACTGTGTTATGTTCTTCTATATGAGAAAAGGATCTAAGAAATCCACGAAGACAAATGTAGAGAATGTAGCAAACCCAACAAATTATGAGAGATCTGGTAGCTGATGATGCTTTGCCATTTATTTGCTACCTATCCAATTCACCAGTGAGTATGCTACAGTTTTGCTAGCATTAACTGAAACTTTTAAAAGTGCTAATTATGTAGCAGAAGTGAACACAAAGTTCCTTCTGAATGTGGTGTCCTTATTTCCTTCCATTCTCTGTAGGCAGAGAAAGTTGTAGGAGTTGTCAGTTAATCAAGTTAAAATTATTATTCCTGTTGAATTAAAGTGTGTAGATAGCAAATTTTCAGTAAATATTCCTTTTCTCTTCAATTAAACTTGTCCTAGAATCTTTAGACTTTTGAGGATGGAGAAGACCTGATGATTTACCATAGCAGACCTTTTTTCTGGTGGAATGTAAAGCTGAATGTGAGCTCTTACAACTCAAGGAAATAGAGCTAAATAGTTTGACTTGCTACTATATCAATATTCACTGTTTAAAACTTTGTTTTTCTCCAAATTGTCCAAAAGTTTATTAAGGTGCATATTCAAGAGGCACCTCCTCACAGTGTGTCTGGAGCAGACCTTCCATGTAGAAGATGGGATACATTTACTCCGCAGGCAGAAAATCCTACTATTCATGTGGAAAAGCCTCTCTCCAGGCTCCCTCTAACAAAAATGGAGATAAAGAACAGAAATATCGTTTTTCCTAAAACAAGACCTGGCCAAAGCTCAGGTAATAGTGCTTGCTTATTAAATGTAACATCTGTAATATCTTGTGTTCAGAGGTTTTTCTTTCTGTATTGCATCCTTGGGAACTTGAGTGCCTTGGCTTTGGTTTTGTTCTTTTAGTCTCATAAGTGTGAATGTCCAGTTTCCCCCTTCTGCCTTTAGTTTGAATTTTTTTTTTCTTTGTTTCTTCTCCTTATGCAGTATAGTCACAGAAAGGTTTGCATACAGACAGCCAAGCTGCCAGTTTTTTAAATGCTGAGTGCAGCTCTGCTGTGCCTGGGCAAAGAGAGCGTTGTGAGTTTACTGCATCTAATTGAAGCTCTTCTGGCTCAATGGATTTTTGCAGTAGATCCATTTTCATCTGTGTTTATGTCCCCAACATGTGAGATAAATCTATATGTGTTTAGCAGAGAAATAAATGTCCTTCCTTAGGACAATGGGAGGACTAGTTGTGGGGCTGGCTGTGCTTGTCTTTGTACATGGTGACCAAGGAGGACACTGTTGATAGTGGAATCTGAAATGCTCGGTCTGTACTTTTATTTCTAGTAGTGCTTGGAATTTTCGGAGTAACTATGAAACCTTCATTCTGTTATAAGATAGCAGATTTTTTTGTAGCTGTTACTTTTATAGGCAAGGATGGGTTTCTTAATGATTCATTGACATTACTTTTTCATCCAACAGACTTTAGAACTTTCAAAGCTTAATTTATCAGTGGTGTCAGGGGCTTTTTTTGCTAAAATTATGAGAGAGGGTTGTAATATAATACTCCTTTCCTTTTTTTATAAATGTCCTGTATAATGTATATGTGTAGCTAAACTTTTTAAAGTGCTTCTCTAGACAGATGATCTTGTCCTGTAAATTCTTGCTGAGTAACAAATCCATACTAGGATGAGAACAGATTTTTTGGATGCAACTTCATTTGCTCCAAAGTGGAGTACTTTTGAGATTTTTGTCTCTGAATGATCAAATAATATCTTTGGGGAGAGCTGGGTATCTTTTGGGGGTTTTTGAAGGTTTGCAGTTTTTTTTGTATACTGGTGTGTGAAGGTGTCTGCAAAAAACCTGGATGCAATAAAGTGAGACTGTAGGGAGTGACTTAGATCTCTGCTGTTTGGTTCTGGGTTTATAAGGTAATTTCTAACTATCAGCAATGGATTCATGTACCTTCTTGATATCCTTCAGGTTCCTTTAAAGGATTATGTATTATTGTTGGAGGGTTATTGAGGGTAACATTTAGGTTTCACCATGTTTGAGCACCCTCAATATGGTTCTTCCCTAGAAGACTTCCAAATTTCTTCTATGTAAGTTCTCAAGAATTTTGTGACAGCATGCTTTGAGTCTGCTTTTGCGATTGTTACCATGAAAACTGTTTCAATTAAACTTCTGTTTGTCTAGAAACATAGTTTCTGCTTCAAATCTTTTCTGCTAGAGATACTTGATCAAACACTTTTAGTATACTAGTCTGATATTTCTCTTTTAGAGAGTTACCTGGAAATGGAAAATAAAGGAGATGAAAATGTGAAGTGGAATTTGTCATCTTTTGCACCACCTTATGTTAAAGTGAGTGAATGCTTGCATTGGGAGTTTTGTGCAAATAGCTGTTTGGTTTCTTTTTTCAACTTCTCTCTTCCATCTTCCTCTCAAGAAAGAATATATATTTGAGTATGACCTCTGTTACAAAGGTTTTTTTCTCTGTCTGTGTCAGGGAGATGTTTTGCAAATTTTTTCCATCTCTAACGTGCTCCCTGACTGTGACTCAGTAAGTGCTCTGTGGGACAGTTTCTGGCTCACTGAGTTTTCTTGCACTCATACACTACCCCCATCCAGATTGCATTAAGCAATCAAGCATATATGAAAGACAAGTGTCTCTTTTTGGGTCCAGAACCCTAGACTTGCCGTGTTTTGAGACTGGTGCAGCTGAAATTCTGCTGTACACAGTATTCTGTGGGTAATTTCAGTTACCATATTTTAATTACAGTGTTGTTGCCTGTGCAAGTACTGTAGCTATACCATTGATATTGTAAAAGCTTCCCTAAAGGCTGTGATAATAATTTTGATTTTATGCTAGAATTATTAGGGTTTGTTGTTATGAAATGATGAAAAATGGTTGTGTAGCAGTTTGAGTATGTCATGTTCCATGCAGTGCACCACCTCTGAACTGTAATAATGGTGACTGTACAGATGTAGTAGTTTCAGTCTTGATTAATTTGCTTTTTAGGTAATCAATATTGTTCACTTGAAGGCAGCTCCAGGGGTGTATTTTCGTCAGTCCTCGCCAGGGTGTGTGGGGGTGTATTGTGAGTTGTTGGTTGGTTTTTGGTTTTTTTTTTTGATCTTTGCCTTTTGAATCTGACTCATTACTTTATTTTCAGGATGTGGATGGAAATGGTGGTGTTTATAGAGTTACTTACTCCGCTTTCAGATGTTCCCGTGTTTCTGGTACTCTTGAAGCTCACGGACAAGAGAAGGTAAACTGAAATATATAAATATTTCAGGCATATGAATGTATCTCAATTGTAAAATAGCATCTTGAATGAAAAACAAATTTTATCTGACAACGGTAAATTGTTGGCCTTTCAGTATTGCATTTTGGAGGCTGTATCACGTAGTCAGTGTCTGCTTCTCTCAGCTGTTAACATGTCAGAGGAGTTGATTCTAAGAATTCATGCAATCAGAGTAGTTTGATTTCAGCTTAGTGATGTGTTTGTGTTACTGTTTGGGGTTTTTTAAGGACAAATTGTTTTAGAACAGAAAATAATTCTAAATGTTTTGTAAAATTCCGGCAGAAAATCGCAAATAATACTGGGTTGTTATGAAACTTGTGTGAAAACCGGTTTCCCTTCCTTAGAAGCATTCTTGTCATACTTGTTCAAGAACATCAACCCGTTCCTAAAGTTGGATTTCATTTAACTTACAGTTTTATCTCCTGGCCAGTGGGGGGGGTTTCATAGTCACAATTATGAAGCACATTCAAGGACATACTGAATGGGTTTGTAAGGGGCTTCCCTTTCTCACCTTCTCCTGCAGTGCTACTTCAGTTTATCTCATCTTCATGGACGCCTATCTTTTAATTGTTATAGATTATTATGACCTTATTTCTATAAAGAGGCAATTCATAATCTATATACAAGAATAAAAAACTTACTCCTGTCCAGTTTAATAGCAATTTCATAATACTGGAAATGATTTTTTGAATTTAGACAGTTGTATTTACTGTAGCAATCCTAGTTCAGACCTGTTTGAATAACGTTTACATTATCGGCATGTCAGGCCCTTGGCTGGAGTTGATAAGGTACAGTGCTGTCATGATGTGTTGTTGTTTGCAGTGGGTCTGATATTGGACTAATTAGATATAGTTGTAGTGGTCTGTTCTAATCTGCTGCTCTCCTTCTCTTTCTTTGCTCAAACTCAACTCTGAAAACAATGCAAGTTTATTCTTGAATTAATCTGGTACAGCACTTTATTGAGACAGACCTTTGTTACGCAGGTGTCCTGTAAGAATGATCAAATTCATAGTTTACAAGTTGGTTTAATCTTCAGGCCTTTCTAGTAAGTTGTATCACAGTGTAATTACAGACTTGGGAGCTGGAGGAGTACAGTTGTTCAGTTAGGTGACAGATAAAGGAAGGTACTGCTGTTTTTCAGCTGCACATATTCCCCCTTTTGGTCCCCTTTTCCTTCATATTACTAATAGAAGTATTTGTGCAAACACTCGCTGACTTTGCTTAAAGCAGATTAGCTGAACTCAAATTTTGTTTGAAGTTGCTTGCACAACCCATTTCATGCAAAATTTTCCTTGTGGGCAAAGGAGGACTAGCTAGTTTTAATGTTTTCTGCAAAATCACCTGTGTGTGGTGTGTGTGCTCTGTAGTATAAATTTTCTGCTGGCTGAACCACAACTTTTTGCAGGTAAAATTGTGAAAATGTACAGAGTATTTTAATAATATTCTGAAAAATTTTTCTCTTGTTTTTGTAGGTTGCTGTAATCTTTTTACCTAGAGATAAAGGGGATTACTCCCAGTTCTGGGACCTTGAGTGTCACCCAGTTGAAAAGCCTAGCTGGAAACACAAATTAAAATTCCAGCTTTCTGGAACAGTGAGTATATAAAAGCTATAAACGATGTCTTGAGCACAAATTTTTAATAACATTTAGATTTTACTATACAGTACTCTTTCTTATATACACTGATACATTCTGAAAAAAACCCCAATCCTGCTAATATTTTTATTGATCTAAATTGTATTTTTTTTAAGCTTACAAAAATACCTTCTTGCTTTGCTTATGTGATAATGCATTATCTTTTGCCATTTAAGATGTAAAACTTTATTTTTCTCAGAGTAAGTAGAGACAAACTTGCCCTCTGAGGAAATTGTTTCTGTTGACCAAGATTTTTTTGTATCAGACACTAAGTGGTTTGGTTCTATTTTTGTAAACAAATAGTAAAGTAACTGACCTTTGCTGTAATATGTAAATGCAATTTTTGAGTTTTCAGGTATCCAAACCAGAGATGCTCATGTGTCTCTAATAAAACCTGTTTCAGTATTTTATCAGAGTAATAACATGGGTGGGTGTGATTTTGAGTTTTGTACATGGGAGCAATTGGGTTTGAGCTCTCCTTTGTTGCGCTGTTGTTCCTCAGCTCAAACTATAGTAAGCCTTGGAAAAGAAGAGTGTTGGGAGTTAGAGCTGGTTTTCTCTGCTCTCTCTCTTTACCTTGCTTTTAATCTCTACCTCACCAAGCATACAATAGGAGTTTATGTATGACAGAGGATTTATTACCATAAAGGAATTCTAATGATTAGTTAAATAAGCTGAATGTGAAGAACTTTGTACATTCAGTATTGCATAATTGTTATATGTGCTTTCCTGTCCTCTCCAGAGGATTTGACTGGAGTTTTCTAAGAAGCCCAGACAGAGATTTGAGATCTTTTTTTAGAGAATCAAGCCTAATTCACTAGTAGGAACCTTACTTGTCCTTGCTGGAGTACATAACCTTTTATTTCGTAGGGTCCTTGGCCTGTCCAAATTAATGTTGCTGAAAAGGGTGCTTGTAAAAAGAGTTTAAGTAAATTTTGATTTTTGGCATGAGAGTCCTGTATAATGTTTGGTTTTGGAGGGTTTTTTTATTCAACTTTCATCAAATTCTTTGAATATAATTTTCCTGAAAATGAGGAAAACACCTAAGTCATTTATCTGCTTAAAGCCAGTTGAAATGGAGAGAAGACTAATTGTCTAACAGAACTCTAGAGTTTTAGAGAATTCTCTTCTTAAAACGTGACTAGTTGTCAGAGCTGTATAAGTCTTTGAGCAGCATAACTTGATATTAATGTTTTTGAACTACGCTGTCAGATTTGTTCTTGATTTTTTTTTAAAGCTGTTAACAATTAGACCTTTCTAGCATCTCTGCACCTGAGAAAAAATTCATAGAAAATACTTGAAATGCATGTCATGATCATTTTCAGAAAGATTTGAAAAGGAACTTTATTTATCAGCTGGTTAGGGAATTATACATCTGTTCGGGAGAGGGATCAACACAGAACCTTTCCTTAGATTGGTTGCAGCTTTTAGTTGAGAAGACAAGTCAGTTGTAACCTGTTAAGGCCCTAGGGAGCAAGAGTTTAGACAGTGTTACTACAGCTTTGAAAGGGACTTGGATTCTCCTGTTTTTGCTGAGGCACTGGGCTACAGCTGTCATTAATGTGACTTCTGATAGAATGAGGTGGGAAGAGTGACTGACTGTCATTCAGAGTGACTGAGTAGCATTTATTTATAGCACCACTTCAAAAGAAATGAAAAATGTGGAAGAGCTCATGATGGAACGGAAAGAACCAGGTTAAGTTAGGAAAATCAGTGGCACATACCACTTTCATTTTTTTTCTTGAAAAATTAACTAACTGTACCTTTGATTGTGCTCTGCATGTGTTTGCAGTCCTCAACACTGGAAACTGTAATCAGGAGCTCAGATCATAATGTCTTCAAAACTGGTCCCAGAGAAAAAGAAAGGAGGGATTGCAGCCCCAACCTCTCAATACTGGTCATTCAAACTTAGTTTTTTCTTTTCCTGAGGAGCATCTTTTGGGCTGCTGTTGGGGTTTGTTATAAGATTATTGAGCTAAGAATGTGTGTTGCCATTGTGCACAGAAGTCTTGCATTGGTATTTCAGTGTAATTTTTAGTCCCTTCTGGGTGAACTAGCAAGCACCTGCCACAAGGCTGAGGCAGCCCCCAAGTCCTGACTGTTCCTTTAGTATGTAGAAAGTTGAGGGCTTCATAAAGAACCCCTGCTATTGTTTGAAGATACTGCAGATGTTAAGTTGGTGCCATTTTTTTGATTTATGTTGTTTATGGACTTTAAAAAGTTACATAGTTAAGCAGCTCAGGTATCATACAGCATACTGAGATGAATTACATGATGCTTAACACAAAACCTACTGCTAACTAAGAGTTCTTGATTTGATTATTATTATCAGCAGCACAAAGCTTGATCACCTCTGGGTATCCCAGAAGTGAGGGAAGGAAAAAACATTTTTAAACTCAGTGAGCAAAATAATTCCAATTTTCAAGCTACACAAATTTTTGTGCTCCTGAGGTGGCTTTGGAACAGCAGCACTCAATTGTAACCATTTGGAGTGTTAGCATACTGCTCCCATTTAAGAGAGGAAGATTCAGTACAGGCTATGGCAAAGCATGCAATACTTCAAGATGCCCTTATAAAGACGAGGGTAACTTCTAATCATTTTCCATAATGTACCTTACTCTCATGCAGTCAACTAGCCTTTTGGTAAATTAGGATTTGCATGATAACAGAGGCATGATACCCATAGTTTTTCACTACATGGAATGTTAAAAGCTCTTGAAACAAAACACATGTGCAAATCCTTTCTTGTCGTTATATATTGGGTTCTACCGGGGTTCGTGGGTTATTTGAAACTGAAAAATATTCTGTAAAAATTTTTTTTTGGCTGCTGCTATTTCTGACACACTGATTAGCAGCTCTTTCAATTGAAGAAATGAATGCCTAAAAGACAAGTTTGTCATAGCAGCTCTATTGAAAATGAATCTATTTTTTTCATCTTCCCTGCGTAAGGGAATCAACTGCTTGTCTAAAACGTCAGCACCATTTCAAAATTTGACATAATGTTGTACAACCATAAGTGTAGGAGGTTCTTTTGGTTCTTTAACTTTGTTTAAGATGTTGTGACCCGAGGGACTCCAAACAGTATCTGGCTAGATTCGTTAAGCAATGTAGAATTTGATATTGATTATGTGGCTAAGTATTTCCTTAAGGTGATCTGGTCTCCTCGTGTTAGAGTACATTAAATGGGGGTCCTGATGATGGTAAATATTTTGGCCTAATTTATGAATGTAACAAATATGATGTAATGCATTATCTGATTCTGTCTCTCTGGAGAGATTTTTCTTTGAAAAGAATCTATTGTTCATAGTACAAAATTATTACAAAGCTTTTTTTCTGTTTGTAAGAATTCAAATTATAGTGCTGACTTATGCCTTCCTTCTTTTTGAGCAGTTGTTTAGCCAGCTTGGTTGTTCTTGAGGCATATGGGCAGAATATCTGCAGAGGAACTGGGTTTTTTTGGCTTCTAGTAAAATCTTTGTTGCTAGCAGCCTTTTCAAGATTCCACCTGCGCTGCTAGTTTGTTGTGAACTGTCTTGTAACAAATAAGTATTCGTAAAGCACAGAAGCATGTTCAAGTATTCCTCCTAAATTCTATCTCAGTGATCCAGACTCTCCTTTTCCTGCAGGATTATCCTCTGAATAAAAGGTCTTGGATTGGTTAAGGGGAATGATTATGTACCCGAATACTTAAATAATTTTGAATGTGAAGTTAACAGACTTTTCTATTTTTGCCAATAGAGTGCTAAAACAGAAAATGAAACTCCAGTTGTGGAACCTTCAGCAAGTGCCCTTACAAAACTTGAGCCAGAAAGGAAGGTTTACTCTGAAAGACGCACAACAAGAATAGGGTAGGTATGGGCAAAATGTGAAAAGGCTGTTTGTGCAGCTGGGTGAAAGGGTGAGGGGATGGAACTCAACCCCACAACCAAATCCTATTTTACTACTGGAACATGTATGTGGTGGAAGAGGCTGCACAGAGAGACTGTGCCATCTCTCTCCTTGGAAGTTTTTGGGATCCAACTGGACAGCCTGATCTGACCTCACAATCAACACTGACTGAATATCTTGTGACCTGAATGACCCCACGATTCCAGGTTAAAGAGTAAACAGCTGCAAAAAGCAGACTTGCCAAACCTCTTAATGGCTCTGTATTGTTTAGTCTTACACAATTTTTCTTTTGAGTTGGGTTGCTAAACTGTCTGACCATGGCATGCTATGGTGAGTGAACTGGTATTGGCAGTAGAATTTTGTGTATGCTTTTTTATATTGCCTTTTGGAGACTCCTAATTGACTATACAGTCAATTCTGAGAAAACCACTGTACTGCATGTCTCCACCTTGCTGTTCTTCAGTCCTAAGTTAAATTTCAGTTCTTTTACTGTGGAATGGTGTGAATATGGCAGGGAGGAGAGTAAAATGTTTTGGTTCAACACAGAATCTCTGAGAAGAGTCTAATTCTCTAGTAAACCATATGGGGGAAAAATTCAGGCTATGAAAGTGTGTATAAGTAAATGCCTGTATATTTATGCCACAGTGATGCTTTCATTATTCTTTCTGGCTAAAATATCTTGCCTGTAAAACTTAAGGTGAGAGAATTGTTATCTTCTGGCTCTTTCCACTTTTCCTGATTTAGTCTCAAAAACCACACTTGTTATCTTCAAGTATGCTCTCTGTATGCAGGCCATGTAAGTCAGAAATGTTAATATCTTTAATCCCTTTTTCAAATTAGACAAAAGGAGATAGTTCAAGGGGTGTATGCGCCAGAAGACCACTACGTTTTTCCTCCAACTAGAGTTGGGGAAACATGCACGTTAAAGGTCAACTTGCGGAATAATTCTTTTAAAACGCATATGGTAAGTTTGACAGACTTATCTCAAATAGATATTCGTAAGTCCTTTCAATAGTTTGATTGTACTGTTGGTTTTTTTCTGTTATTCTTGACAAAGATCGCAATAGTGCAAGTCTTGGTTTGTTCGTTTCAAAAACCAGTATTTGAGCAATTTTACTCTCCTGCAATTTTTCTCTTTTGTCTGACTGAATAAATGAATGTATTTGTAATATATTTACAATTGAAAAAATAATAGATTATAGTTGGCATAGGTTTGTTAGTATAGTATTCTAATTTAGTGTTTTTATTTTTTCAGTAGAATATTGAGATTTTTTTTTCCTTACTGTTCCCAAATGTGGGCATTCTTTATTTTTACACCCTGAGTCTGTGTAAAGCTGTATTTGTAAGTGATCTGATCTATCTTAAGCATGTCATAAATTGAATGTGATAGGCTTAAATATAGTGCACTTTTAAGCATTTTGTATTAAATTACAGCTGAAATTTGTAAGTCCCAGAGAGCCTTTCTACATCAAGCACTTGAAATACTCTCTAAGGTGAGTAATGCACACGCTAATGTTCTCTTCTAAGAAAAAAATTAACCAAGTAATTCAGTAGGATAAATGTCTTATGTATATTTACAGTGCTAAAACATAGATAAAATATTCTGGCTGTCTAGGTAAAGGGCTGGGCTTTTTTGTTGCTTTTTTTTTTGTTACGTTTTGGAGGGTTTTGAAGTTTTTTTTCTTGGAGTTTGTTTCTTTTTTTTGGTTGTTTTTTTTTTTTTGCTAGGCTGTGCTCTCTAATCTCAGTTAGAAGCAGAATGAGACCACACAGTTATTTTCGCATCTGCCAATTTCTTCCCTGCAAATTGTTTCTAACAGTGCTGCTACTTTTAATGTTAAGCCTAATGCTTCATGTAACCATTTGGCATGCTGTGCACAATCAAGTCATTCCTTCCATTTATACCTTCTGTACAACAGACCAAGCAAATTGCCTTCATCATGCTTCTAATTTGACAAACCTGCGGAGCTGCATCAAAGACACTCTGCGAATACAGGGTTTGAGCAGCCAGTTGAATTGCTGGGTCATACCAAGTATTTCAGCATTTTACCTGCACAAAAGGAATTTTTGAGTTGGTGATAACAATCCCTGAAAATAAACCCAGTCATCTGTGAAGTTCATTGCAACTAGTATTTGACAGTAGTATTAGTCATCGCTTCCAAAAGAATAGCATCTCATACGCTCATCTGCAACAGGGGGATTGTCAGGAAGGCAGAAATGCAACCATTTCATTAGAAGTAGTACAGCATAATACATTCTCAGTGTCTAGGCAGGTCCCCATGTTAAACACAGGACAACTAAGGGTATACAGGACAAAAATTGTGACCAAAATTGTGAACGGAGCTAGTTATTCTGATTCCTAGTCTGTTTGGCATTCACTGTAAAGACGGGGTGTGGTGGTGTTTGGCTGAAGGTATTCAAGGTATTCTTAAGGCCACTTTTCAGTACAAGGTGTTGTAACTCCACTTAGGCATGTGTTCCAGTGTTTCTGTTTTAACTGTCATCTTTTTATTAAATATTTCACTTGATCTGGCACAGAAAGGTTTTTTATGGAGGTAATAACCAAGATAAAATCTGTCCAAATAAAGACAACGAGCTAGATCTGTCTGAGGCTGTACAGCTGCAGACAAAGGACAGGATAACTTGATTTTGTCATCCTTGACAAAAAGATAAGTAACTTCACTGGAAGACACTTTGATATTTCGAAAATATTCTTGAGGAATGCTGTAAAAGCTATTTGGTGCTTTTTCTGTAAGAGATTATGAACTCCTACTGCATTTATCTAAAGTAGACTGATCAAGTTTAAAAGTCAGCTTCCCTTTCTTTTCTGGTAACATAGGCTGTTTTTTTCCTTACTTGTCAATACTGGCCTTTCCTAGCTTTTTAAAACATTACTTCTCTGAAGTCGACATACAGCTCTCTGAAGAACGTCTGTCATTTGCAAGCATAAAGCTCAGAATTAGATGCTTTTCAAAAAGTGTTAAAAGTGTTTTAAATGGCTTTTATTTGAGAATAGCATCAAGGAGGCTATTAAGAGAGCCAGGGTTAACTGTTTCCTTCTAAACTAGGTCCTTCTGAATTTGGGCATCTTATGAAGTAATGTTCAAGACTAATTGGATAAGAAAACTGTTTGCAGAAACTTGGAATATTAGTCTGTAAATAAGAGTACAAAAATAGAAAATCCCGCCTACCTTTGTGTTTTTTTTACCAAAAATGTGTCATGTAGTAAACAGTCTGTTGCACGCTCTTAGTTTTGAGGGCCAAATTTGAAAGCAGTGCTGTATGATCAAGTTTTAAATCTGGATAATGAAACTGCAAGTTTGTATTTGTATTTAATATCAAGAGTCTGACCTTCAAAAGTTGGTGTAGTGGCTTTGCCAGTTGTTCTTCAATTGGTTATGTCATCACAAGTATCAATACCAGCAATGCTGAAAAATTTTGTCTTGTATTGGAAAGAATTCTGTTTGTTTACAGGGTAGAATTTTTTTTTACTGCAAAAAGAATACTTTTAACAAGATGGCTCTTAAGTGATGCAAACAAAGGGATGAAACATTGAAAAACACTGGACTTTTAGAAAAAGTTTGTCTAAGTTCTGTTTCTGGAAGGACTACTTGTTGTTATGCTTCTCCAAAAAATGTTTAGAAACAAAGGTGTTTCTATTGCACTACTTTCAGGAGCCGCTTGAAATAAGTTGATGACATAGTAGTATATGTTTCAGATATTTGGTTGGGGGTTTTTTCTTCCCTAATTATTTTTGTTCCCAATAAGCATCCTTCTGGGTGTCAGGGGTCACTACTCATTGATGATCCATCTGGTCGCTATGGCTCAGGCAGTGCTTAGCCATAATGTTTCCTTTCAACTCATCTATTGCAGTGTAGTGTTTAGAGGACTAGAGTATGAGTTTGTCTATGAATCAGGCTTCAGACGTGCCTGACTTTCCAGAAATACTGCTTGAAACTGGTGCAACAACCTGTAGAGGCCACACAGTATTCAGAGACTAATAGAGTCACAGGCATAGATAGTGGAAAGTTTGAAATAAAATAAAATGTATTTTTTTAAAAGAAAAAGAATTAATTGCAGGGAAACTCTACTTGTCCTGAGACTATTCTTCTTGACTAGTTTCTGACTACTGTACTTGAGAAAAATCCTCCAGATTGCTTCATTTCTAAGAACATTTATGGTGTGTAGTAGCCCAAAGAGCTGTTGCATCTGGAGTCTGAGCTTTCAAGGTTTCTTAGATGAGGAAAATGAAAATAGCGTATTTCCTTTTGGATTGGGAAGCAAGCGTGGTGAGTCTAACCTCAATTGTGAGAAATCAACTGATGGCTGCAAAACAGACTGTGTAATTTTAGGGAAGAATGATAATGTGTTTAGCACCCACCAAATGGACACGTGAGTTTAGAGATCGAGCAGAATTTCATACAGCTGTCACGCTAAGAAACTGCTCTGCCTTGGTACCACTGAGGTCATGTAGTATATATTCTGGAAATTAATATTTGAAAGCCAGATGTGGCCCTCTCTTTAAGAGAGCAATCGAAAACTTAATGTTAAATTTTTGATAATGTAAGTTTGAGTTTAGTTACATTGTTCTTTTTGAGTGTTATGTAGTGTGTAAGGAAGCATACATCTATTATTATATGTGCACTTCTGCCTCTCTTCTGGTTTTCTACTGAATTCACTTTTATTTTTGTAAATTCTCAGGTGGTCTAGTTATATGCAGCTTCAGACTGTATTCCTAGTAAAATTTGTGTTTTCTAACATAATGCATGTTACAGATTAAATAATCAGTGATGTTCTTCACTTAAAAAATTGGATTTTTAAATAAGAAGCTGATTAAGTTCCTTCAGCCTGTATATTATAAATGGATGAAGAGACAGAGCCAGCCAGATTTGTTACACAACACTTGACAATTGAGTATGAGACATGAATTAGTGTAGAGAAAAGGAGTATGAAAAGGTAGGAACAAAATGAGAAAAAGTAGGGGAAATAAGCACATTCCAGAGGACTTTAGGAGAGAAAACTGAAAGTACAATGAAAGCAAACAAAGTTTTCTTTTCTTTTGCTACTAAGGGATGCCGTTCATTTTTCCTTATTCCAGTGTGTGCCTGTTACCTGTCTCTCAATGCCTGATATTTCTATTCAATGCCATGGAATCCAAAAGGCTGCCACTCACCATTTCCTGCTTGTTGCTTGTACAGCTTATATATTTAAATTATTCAGTCTAGGCTTTTGATGGTTGATAGAGCCACCCATTACATTTGGTATGTTTCTATGCAATATGCATAGAAGAGGAATTACATAACCCAAAAAGGTGTAAAATCTCTAAAACGCTATTTGAGGATGAGTATATTGATTTGCAGCGATGCAGCAAAATATTTCTTTATGTGGAGGCAACTAAAGTAATGGAAAGTACTTTAGTATCTTCAAATATGTGGAATTTCAAAAATGAGTTGAAAATTTTAAGTATATTTGTAACATGATTTTTGAAGGGAAGCAATTTAGTAGTTAAGCTCTAAATATAGTTTATGCACTGTCAGTATTATGGGAAAGACTAAATTTATCAAGGTAAACCAGCAGCAGTAAAGTATTGTAGTATTTTGTATAATCAGTAGGAAAAAAATTACCTTTATGATCAAAGTCTCTCAGAAGAAAAATAGATGATCAAATTTATAAAAATAAACTTGATAATTCGATGCACATCCGATATATACTATTTTAGTAAAAATGAAAACTAAACTAGAATTTGTCTGTTAGGGCTTACTTATTGATTAACAGTGAATATGCCTATAATTGCCTTTTCACAGATCCCATCATTACATCAATGTGCCAGTCCAGTTCAAGCCAAAGGCTGAAGGAATGTTTGAAGATCTCTTTGTTGCGCTGACAACTGAATATGGCCCAGTTAATATTTGGCTACGTGGTAAAGCTGTTGCAAAAAGATAGTCAGAACAAGTTTATAATTGTTTATAACAGTTCATACCACTTTAAATATTCAAAGGTTTGCCACTATATTTCCATACTAATGTCCTACTTGTTTTGCCCTGAGATGCTGCTTTGATGGAAAGACTTCTGTAAGACAAATGACGGTGCTTGTTTTACAAATCTGTTTTCATAGTAAAAACATGAGAAATAACATTGTATGTTTTAAGGTTTGTAATTTTCTAATTTATGTTCCTGCACTTTTGATGAAAATGGAAGTTTTCTATTTTTGCATTTATTAGAAATAGCTAGATACTGATATATTTTATTTTAAGCATTGTAAATACAGAAATAAAATCTATGTGTAAACAGTTGATTCTGCCTGATTGCTGTCTTGAGTTAAAGAATTCTTTGCTACAGGTAAGGGAACAAGTTGCCTAGTCTTAGACAGTGCTAATTTTGGGGGGGCTTTGGTGGAACAGGGGGAGGGATTGCAGTACAGAAGCTGACCTGTTAATATCATGTCTCCATCTGGTAATGCTGGGACCAGATCAATGATCTTACAATCAGCCCCTAGCTTTTTACACAGTTCAGTGGCAGGCTGAAGCATTGTTTTTTACTCTTAACAATGTGAAAACACTGTACATTTTAACATGAGCAGTACTGCCTTCAGCCCTCCTGAATGATGCATCTTACACGGTGTTCTGTCTCTTAACAGCCTCAAGATGATGTTACTTTGAGGGATGACATAAGCCTGGCTGCTTAATGTTCAATTCCATTTCCTCACATTTGCAGTCATTGGATTTAGGGATGGGAGGTAGAATTCCACCTATTCCTGTCCCCTTTTTCCTTTTATTGGCCTGTCTATGAACTTACTTGTGCACATTTTTTAACCCTTTTAATACTTTGTTTCCACAACTTGATGTGACAACAAGCTCTGAGAGTTCACTGTATACTCTTCTAACAAAATTTATGTTCTATGATAAACTGCCTTATGTCTAATTTTGTTGAGCACTCTCCAGTTCTTGTATTGTAGCAGTCACTGAACAACAGTTCCACAATCACCTTACCCATTGTTACCATGTCATGGAATCTTAGAATAGTCTGGGTTGGACAGGACCTTTATAGCATGTCTAGTCCTACTCCCTTGCCATGGAGAAGAACATCTTCAACTAAACCAGGCTGCTCAGAGCCCCATCCAATCCGACCTAAATTTTGTTTCCAGGGATAGGATGTCTTCCACTGCTTTAGGCAACCTGTTGCCAGGACACAATTGGCATTCTGGGCTGTGAGTGCAACATCGCTGGCTCATGTCCAGCCTCTCACCCACCAGGACCTCCAAGTCCTCACCAGGGCTGCTCTTGACCTGTTCATCCCCCAGTCTGTTGATAATTGGGGTTGCCCTGACCCATGTGCAGCATTGAACCTGGTCTTGTCAAACCCCATGAGATTCCCATGGGCTCACTTCTTGAGCTTGTCTAGGTCCCTCTGGATGGCATCCTGTCCTTCAGGTGTGCCAGCACCACCACTCAACTTGGTGCCACACACAAATTTGCTGAGGGTGCGCTTGATCCCTTCATCTATGTCATTAATGAAGTTACTAAATAACACTGGTCCCAGTACAGATCCCTGAGGGATGCCACTTGTCACTGGTGTGCACTGGAATTCTGAGCTGTTGACCACTACTCTCTGAACATGGCTGTCCAACCAGTTCCCTATCCACTGAACAGTCCACCCATTGAATCCATCTCTCTCCAGTTTAGAGAAAAGGATGTTGTGGGGGGCTATGTCAAAGCTTTACAGAAGCCCAGGTAAATGACATCTGTAGCCCTTCCCTTATCCACTGATACCCCTCCATCACAGAAAGCCACTAGGTTGATCAGGCAGGTGAAGCTGTGTTGGCTGTCCTGAATTACCTCCCTGTCCTCCATGTGTCTTAACATAGCTTCTGGGAGGATCTGTTCCATGATCTTCCCAGGCACAGAGGGGAGGCTGACAGGTTGGTCGTTCCTGGGGTGGTCCTTTCTACACTTTAAAAAAAATGGGTGCAGTGTTTCCCTTTTAACAGTCACCTGGGACTTCACCATCGTGACTTTAAATATCGTGCCCTTTGTACCTTTCAGTACTGTCTGTTATTTTACTTTTGTAGCATGGAGCTTTATGTCTGAAGTTGCTTTAAGCTAGAAATGTAGTTTTTTGACAGCACAGTTCTGTCATGGTTTATGAATCTTATTCCTTTCTTCAGGTTCATAGAAGTGTGAATGAAATTCCTTTTAGTAGGAGATTGTTTGTTTAACAGCATTTCCAAACAACTGAAATTTGAAAAAAAGAAGAGGAAAAACTTGAAGTACCTTGTGCATTGCCATTGATATGTGCCATTAGTATTAAGTACATATATATTAAAGCTGCTGTTTCTTTATAAAACCTTGTTTCTCAGAAGTCTGGAAACCAGGAAAGGAAGGTTTATTAAAAGAAATTTAACTAGAGAAGTCTTGCCACGTCTTTATTCTCCCAACATGTTAACTTCTGTTTGTAGGATACTGTTCCTATGTTCCTCTTTCTCTCTTTCTGCCAGATGTTGCTTGCCTGTTTCCTTAGTTGACCCTGTGTAATTCCGAGTAGGATTTGGAATAAAGGGAACCTTCTGTCTGCTGCCTTACCTCAACAGGCTTGGGTGCTTCCTTTGAGAAAGACCTTAGTGTACAAAAGCCCATGTTTGTTCAGTTTTAGAACCACAATCACAAGACTCTTCCAAAGCTGGAAAAAAAGACTGAGGTGCCTTTGAATTTCAATAAGAAGCTGTAAGTTTGGATAATTATTTATTTGTTCTAAACTCAGAATCGTCTTTGTGCTGTTCCTGTGGTATACCTGATGCCTGCAACTCTGTTCACATTTGTATTATGGGCTTTTCTTGAGTTCTTGAGATGAGAAGAACTGGGAGGAATGGTTATGCGTTCGTTCTTTCCTGTGTTGCCACCTGAATTGGATGTAAGGGAGGAAAAGGATGCAGGATGTGTTGCTGTGGATACTGTGGTGAGCTGTGCTTGTGTGCATAACTGTGTAAATACATATATGGGTGAAACACATTTAGAAGAACAAGTATGAGTAAATGATCTGCCCTCGTTACCCAGGGGAATTCTGATGCAGAGGTCATGTTAAATATTTTGGCATCTATTTGCAGCTCATTGTGCTTGTTTTACTCCTAATAACAATTACTTCCTTTGCAGTGTGAAATGAAAGTTACAGGCTGGTAACTCTATGTCCAGATGCTGTTCTGGAGAACATCCCTAGAGCACTTGTCCCGGCAGTTGTTTTGGCTGTTTGAAATATTTTGCCATACTTCTATATATATATAAAAAAAAGTGTAAGAAGGATAGGTAATCATTAATATTTTAGCTCTTCTATTCCTCAGACTCCTGTTGCACAAGTATTAAACAGAAGTTGGTATTAGTACTACATGATATGTAATTAACCTACCTGCTGAAGAATAAATTGTGCATGACTTCCCTCCTCCTCTCACTTTAAGTACCCCAATACTGTTTTGGTGTGGTTACAACCATCATTGGGTGTATTGCAATAATTGCCATCTCAAGACATGACATTGTCATATATGGGTAAAGCAAATTTTCTCTTGGAGAAGATGGGCTCTAGTATGTGCAATGCAAACCTGAGCCTAAGTCTGATAGGCAAATGACTTACCAGCTCTGGATAAATCACCAGTAATGAAGGTGCAAGAGCTGGAGCATAGCCAACGTGGTTTTAGTGACTGAATGAGAACATCAATAGGACTTCAGAAGTCTTGAGGAAGTCGCTTCAAACTAGTATGTAAAATGAAACTGCTTCCTTTCCCCATGGCTGCTTTATTTATGTAGTAAACTCTTGTAGTCAAGACAATCTTGCTTTGAGTTGCCCCGTGCTTACTAGGAAGGAATCCTGATTTCTATCTCTATATCTTACAGGGATACAGAAAATAGAACAGTTCTGATCAGTTTTCCAAGACAGCAGATTTGATTAAGAGTTTGAACCATAATACTTTTAATAAAATAAAGCAAGCAGAATTAGCTATAGGGATAATTCTTCTCTCATTTTGGTCTTTGTGAGTTTTGAATTTTTTTTCAGTTTTCTTGTGTTGTTGGATGCAATCTCTTGTGTCAGACTGCCAAGATTGGCTCAAACATTCAATCAGGAAACTTAAGAAAAAATGCCAAATAAACCTGAAATGATGTCTTTATGCTCATCTTACTTGTTGATTTTAACACCAGTCAGAGAGAAAATTCAGAAATAAATTATTTGAAAAAATTCTTTAAGCGTCTAGCACTAAGGATGTCTTTGTACCTGTTCAACCTAATTTGGATATTAGTAATCATAATTATTCAACAGCTTTGTAAAGTTTTCACATCATTGACTACAAATGGAGTTATAATACATTCCATACACGTGCTTCAGTGTGTTTTGGAGATTGTTGCCCTGGCATCTGAAACTAATTAGTGTTCAGAAAACCTAGTAAAGGTCATATCAAGGCCTGACTTTCTAGAATACTATTTTGATCATATAAAAGGTTAAAATGGTAAAGAGAATTTTGTGAGTGTTTTTTGCTGTATAAAGTAATTTACTGAGAGCAGTGATGTATTTTTAAACTAAAGTACTAAATACTTTGGGGCATTTCTATTGCAAGAATCCCTGATATATGAAATGCTGGTATGTTCTTGCTCCTGTGATTTGTGGAGGAGGTGGGTGGCTCCGGGGCTAATGAAGTTCACTAGGAGGTTAGTAGGTAATGTATTTTCTGTAAGTAAAGCATGTCAATTTTGTATACTGCAGCATCTTCAAAAAGGAGAAAAGGCATTATGGGAACAAAAGTCCTTGGAAGCCAGTGAGAGAGTGGTCCGTTGACATAAGATCAGTTGTCCCTGGGACTGTAATTGAATACCCTGACTTTTAGTCACAGCTGTCTTGTTCTACTGTTTTTCCCCCAAAAACCTAGATAACAGAACTTCATGCCTTACTTTTTTCATTGTATAGCATAAATGAAGAATATGCATCTTATCAGGAAGATAGACTTGACTTTTCAAACCTAATGCAATGTGCCGAGTCTATAGTAACATCAAAACCATCTTACTTGCAACATAAGTAGTTTAAGATGGAAAATGAAAATTCTTCTTAGAATAACATAGTCTGACCACAGAGCTTTCCTAAGCATATCCTTATAATCCCCTGCATGTTTTATTTTTATTTTTCCTGTATGATTGTCTGAGGACACTCTTACATGAGCAGTTTTTAGATGTAAAATCAGATGGATATAAAGCACTTGGATTAATTTTCTGTAAATATTATAATCTCTGAAAACTGGATGCTTGAATGGCAAGTTTTGGCTCTAGACATTTCCATTGTGAAAATGTTGTTTCGATCTTTGCCCCTTCTCTCTGATTCTAGGAACGTTTAATTTCTAGACTTGATCAAGAGTTCAGAAGGATGCATCTAAATTGTTCTGAATAGTCAGCAAATTCAAAAAAATTGGCTTTATTCCTAAAATTCTCTCTTTTTTTTTTTTAAGGGGCTGGGGAGAAAGTCAAGTCAGTGCTGACAAGATGAAACTTTAAATGTATAAATACCACTTAAAACCATGGAATTTTTAAGTATAAGGCACTTTGTAAATATTTGTCCTGATTAATGCATTAATTATTGCTATTGTATTACCCAATTATTCGTAATACTAGTTCACGTCTTTATGGCTCGAAATACTGAATTCTGAAGTAGTTTGCCTTAGTGGCAGCTTGTTGTCTGGGAATGACATTTTCAGGTATAGCTTTCCTCACAGACTCTCATCTATAGCCACCTGCCTAAATCTGACAGTTGAGCACCAGCTGGGAGTTATGACCCGGAGAAGCATAAAAGGGCTGGAACGAGACAAAATGATCCATCAAGTCCTGCTTGTAAGTCAGGTCTCCAAACATGCATTTTCTACTCTATAAATTAAAAATTAAAATACTAATGGGCGTTCTTTTGTATTCACCCAACAATTGGTTCATTAGGTAGGTATGTACAAAGAGGCTCTGCTTGTCAATGCTGTTTGGCTCTAAAAGGAGGCGAAATCGGTAGGGGTTAGGCTAGTCGTGAAATGCCCCCACCCTTTTTTACCTTCTTCCATGTTTGTTCTGTGAGACTGGCGGTAGGTAATACTCATCCTGCATAGAGCTGGTTTTCATTGTGAGTATTCTGTCACTAGTCACAGCTGTCAGGTATGTCAGTCATGTAGTATTGTGGTGGTGTCAGAGACATAATCAGAGAGATTAGGTGGACACAAAGAGCTCTGAATGAGGTGGTAATTGCGTTCAGGGGGAAAAGAGAGTTAAAGAAAGAAACTTTCCTTTCTCACAAGATCCATTAAAGAGGTGACAGCTAATACATTAAAGCTGGAACAAGATAATTGTGGTAAGAATCTTTGTGTGTTCTCCCTAAAATGCAATGTGCTCACAATAAATATTCAAATGCTTATTTTGTGTTGTGAATACAGATAACCATTTACAGTGAAACGCGACCTCTTTCAAAAAGTTTAAATTCATTGCCAAGAATGTTCTAGGAACAGTTATAAAACTCAAAAGGAATATTGGTGCTATACTGAATCACAAAAATGCCATCTCATGAAAGCTGCTTTGCAGGGATTTTCTTCAAATTGGTGTAAGTGGTGGAAAAGAAATACTGAGATGCCAGCCACGGGCTGTTCTCTTCCAGACTTTACTCTCTTTGAGTATTACTTGAATAGTACTTCTCCCCTTCCTCATTCTCTCTCTCTCTTTTTTTTAAAAAAAAAACCAAACAAAACAAAACCCCCCAGACTACTTGAGTATCTGTTTACATTACACTTTTGCTGTATTAATGCCGTGCTTCAGAATTGCTGCTTACCCTTAAGATCCAGGAAGAAACTTCCCCTTCCCCTTCAGTTGTCTCCCCTTTTCCTTTTTGTTTCCCCCTCTACCTTGTTCTGAAGCACTGAAGATTGCTACAACTGTACACACAAGGTGTGTACTGGAGCTTTCTTTGGCAACAAAGTCTTTTAGCACCTGGTCAGTCGATCTGTCTTCCTGTCCCTACATTTGAGGTCAGGTCCTCTGTCGGCCTCTGAACAGACAGGGATAAATGTTTCGGTGCCCACTTCATGGGTTGAACATTTTCGTTTGTAGCTCTGGTAGCTCTTTAAAACCTCAGCTGTTGTATGGGCTAAGAAAATTGTTTATCTCTACTCCCTCCTGCTCTTATACAAAGGCTCAATACAGATTTTGGTAATTTGGTATGGACCAAGAGATTCCTAGCCAAATACAATGCTAGCAAAAAAACCATTAAGAGCTTTTGAGTATTTTATGCTTAGAGAGGAGGCTTTACATAGACCTTCCCCAGTTAGATATTAATTCCATGGTTGGTTGTGATTGTGGAATAATAAGCTTCTGTGAACAACCCCATGTTTTTTATGATCCCAGTGAACAGCTACATTGATTCCCTGGCATTGAGGAGCTGCTGATGTATTGAATGATTAATCTGAAATCAACAGACCTATTGAGAATTCTTTGTTATCAGTGAGTATAAAATTGATAAGTAATGAGTATAAAATTGATA
>JAOXXN010000395.1:98366815-98396691 GCA_026770055.1 Myrmophylax atrothorax | reverse complement strand
CGAGGGGCAGCGGTGACAGGTACCCTGTTAGCGGAGAAGCCGCTCTGCCCCCGCCGCCGACCTGCTCCGTCGGGCCCGGGCAGCAGCCGGAGCGGCAGCTCGGAGGGGAGACCCCCGCAGCAGAGGCGGAGACGAGCGGGGCCGCGGCGGCGGGCAGGGCGCGGGGGAGCGCGGAGTGCGCCGCACGTCCTCTCCGGCTGCTCCGAAGTGAATCCTGCAGCTCCGTCTGGCCGCTCGGCTCGGCTCGCCGCAGAGCTGGTGTCGTCGCTCGGGAACAGCCCGGGAACGGGGGTCCTGCCCGGCTCCGGGGGCCCCCTCGCGGGGATGCCCGGCCGCGGAGCGCGCCCAGCGCCGGGCGGGCAACTTTCCCGGGAAGGCAGAGCAGCAGTGCGGCTGCCGGGCTCACGCATCAGTGACCTATATTTAATCAAGTGCCTCTTTTTCCCTTAAAAAAAGTTTATTAGCAGAAGTCTACCTTTGCCTGCTTTTCTCAATCAGACGCCTGCCTAAATTGTTTGCATTGAATATGTGCATCCTGAATTTCTGAATGGTGTGCCAGGTTTTCCATCATGTAGGTGGGTAGGTAGTTATGCATACGCTGTGGTTTGATGCTTGCTGAAAAGGCAAACACCCTTGTGTATAGGTTTAAGTTCACTAAAGAACGAACAGGAAACAGGCAAAATGCAAAAGTTAGTTCTATTTTCTTAGGAGATGTTAACACCTAGAACGATACAGACTTTAGTGGGATTCAGAACCTTTTTGGAATAGCAAATGGTGATTGTGTAAGAGAGCAGAAATCTGGTGAATAGTTTTATATGGTGTTAGAAATAGTATTTGGTGTTATGAAATTTTGCTGATCTAAAACATGGGCATCTTCTAGTCAGAATGAAAAGCTCTTCTAAGACGTCTGTCTGTGCTTCCATAAAAAAAAATCCTGCATTAAAATGTTGGCGGACTGGAAAGGTGCACCACTTACCATGAAGAGTGAAATGTCTGCAGCATTGTACAGCTGAGACTAGCCAAATAGGAAGAGAGTTTTTGTCAGTAAGAAAGCCCAAGGGGCAGTTACTGGTAGATGAAGTAAGACCATAGATGCTGCCTAAGTATGGGCAGTATTCCTTGCTGGTCCTTTGACGCCTGGTTTCCTTGGTTAGACAAAACTTCTGTTCTGCCTTCCAGTTTCATTTCTAGGGTAGTGTTTTGGAAAACCTATTCTTTGCAAAGATCCAGAGTTGTTTAGATAACGTATGATGCACCATTGAGTAGAATTAAATTACTGTGTGTGGTGCACATGTGTTTGGTTCCACTAATGAGCATATAAATATTATGGCTTTGCGGCTGTAATTGAAAGGGGAAGTTTTGCTGGAAAACCAGTGTGCTGTTGGGAAGCAGCCTAATCAACATCCCCTTGTCCACACTGGCTGAGAAAGTGATGATGCGCTGAACATCTATATCTGTACTGGTGTTTTAGCGCCAGGTATTAAGTTACTGTGATACATAAAGTGACCTGCGTAAGGAGCACTCAAGTTGGAATGTGTCAACTATATGCAGTTATGTATAGATGTATAAACACTTATTTTTATATAATCTGTGTTTATAGCAGCATATTTAGTTCTGACATGGGAATGTGAAGATCGTTGTTGCACACACATAAGGTATATCAATATTCTCCAGCAAATTCAGGTGCCAGTGTGGGCCGAAATGGTGATGTGTGTAATGCAGAATGAATGAACTATATTTCAGACCACTGGTTTCTGTTAACTGAAACATTACAGACACTAGGCACCATTTGAGTGATAAAGTTTGAATTCAGTCTCCAGCATCTTAGACTTCTTACGAGAAAACTTGTGGAAGTAGAAGGAATTTGAGACTCAAGATTGAGACACAGATATATCAGATTTTGTAAGATTAAAACTATCAAGGAGTAGCTTAATTTAGAATGAAACTGTCCCTTTGTTATTTTTAAATAGATAAAATGTTATTTGCATAGGACATTAAGGTGAGGCTTGAAAAGATGAGTTGTTAGTTTTCTGTGCATTGAAACTGCACTTTTGTGGGAGGGGGGAAAGAGGGGAAGAGAAGTTTTCTGATTTTCTTAACCAAAGTTTAGTTCTCTTTTTCACCTCTGCCCTGCAGTACTCTATCTGGTGGCTGCTGCCCTTCTAATAAGAACTAGTTGCTTGTCAGTGACACCATCTGAAATAATTTGGAATACTTTCAGGATACGATGTGCCAGAAAGAGGTAAATGATTATTGAAATAATAGAGAAGTACCTTAAAAGTAATTTAACTTAATATAATCTCCAAGAGAAATGAAGTGTTAAAAAGTGCATGCCTGTTCACCAACTCTTGCATCAGGTGTTATGGCTGTTGCACTCAACTTGTGAGTGGTCTTGGAAAAGTTTTTTTTTTTCTGTCTGGTTTCTAATGGTTCGCAACAGCTCCCTGCAAGTGAATTGCCAGTTACGGAATGCAAATACTTCTAGGAGTTTAGAGATGAATTTTTCTGCAGATTGGTTCTGTGGTAACCGTGAAATTCTTCAATGGCACCAAGCTAGTATCAGCTGCTCGTTAAAGGCACTGATGCCAGAACAGTGGTGCATCAGTTGCTGGGAATCCAACCCTGTAGTGAAATGACTCATACATATACATTTTCTTTTCTCAGTTGACAGCTATTTTTAAGAATAGCCGTCTTGCCCAGAAGGTTGATATCTAAGCAAAGGCAGCCTAGATAGCTAAAAATTTCTTTCACACCAAACATAATCTTAGTACACTAAAACATTTAAATGGAATTGATTTTAATTGATTCTTGCTGAATCTCTGGTGCTAATTGGTCACTATAAAGGGATCAAGACGTTTTGGAGCTGATGTCAGGAAGTCAGCAATTTTTTGCACAAACAAAGATGATGAGTTTGAAGTTAATGTCAGTTTGAAGCAATTTATAGTAATAATGGATACTGATGCCAATATGATAGCAGATTACCTGAATAATTCTTGAAATGGGTTGGATTCTCTGGGTGTACAAGCCTGTAGAACCAGTCTCGAAATCACATGTTTGTCCAGCGTACTTCAGCTTTCTCTATGAGCTGCATGGACAGAATATTCCAGTGACAAAAAGCTATGGACCTTTATTTTCTTTCCATTGTGTTCCTTTGAACCTCATATTTGAAAAAATAAATTGGATTTTTTTTCTTTTAGAGAACAGTTTTGTTTGCTTACTTCTGAGACTGTCAGTTGAATGATAGTTACTGTAAGGGGATGGCAGTAGAAAGAATGCTTGCAGGTGAATAAGGGTGAGCACAACATTACAGTGTGTTCTGTATTTCATGCTGGCAAAATGTCTCTGTATTCATCATCTATATTTATTTAATATATGCATTTCAGTAGCGTATGCCTTGATTTAGTGTATTTGGAATATGCTAAATGTAGATGCATATTACTAAATGCTTTTTCTTATTGTTTAGTTAAGCGATGGAAATTTTCAAGCACTCGTATCGTCATTCATTATCACTCAGCATAATAATGGGTAAATTTAATCTTCCTGATTAAGATTGTTTTGGTCACAAGAGACAAGGGACTGAAAATGAATAATTTTCTTTGTGTTGTGCTATGTCTTTGTTGTTCATATCTGCTGTTTTTTCTTTCAAATCCTACTGCAGACAACACTCTGACCTTTTACACTGTGTTTGAATGATCTTGCTCTACATCAAACTTTTCTTTCAGGTAGGAGACAGAAATTTAAGAAGAATCTAAATGCATTTTTTTCTTCTTATTGCCAATGGAGTGCTTTCCTAGATTTTAAGTAAGTTTTCTTTGGGCCAAATGGTTGACTTTTCTAGAATAAAATCTCTCTAGGGTATGCAAAAAGTCCTCTGGTTAATATACTGGCATTCCCGGAACCCACTAAAACTTAGGCAGGTTGCCAGAAACCACTTAATGAGGATGCCGAATGTCTGGCTCAAATCTGCATGAAAACCAGCAAAAAAGCTGGGGGTGGAAGTGTATGTGGTGGGGAGAGGGCTGGGAAGGTGACACATCCACACCCATAATTTATTTTTCATGTTTGCATTTGGCAGAGAAACTGATCAGAAATCCTTACCACGGAATTTTGAAAACTCGCTGGGGGTAGGAGTCTGAATGCTTCAAATTGAGGGAACTGTGTTCTCATAGAAATACAGTTTTTATGAGTTTGGGGGATTAGTTTTTGAGAAGAGCATCAAAGAGGATGAGAAATGATAGTGATCTTATGTTTTATTATCTGCTAAAACTGCAAAGCATTTCAAAATGTTGTTAGACACTTTGGGGGACAGTGGAAGTCAGTGATTGCCAGAATCTACACAGAAAGGCTGTTAAAAGTTACATGGCAGGGATAAATAAACTTCTGTTGCTAAACACTTCTGCTCAGTGTAAACATGTGGTGTGGGCTCTGCCTGATGCCATTGTGCTTATGTTTTGCTACATGTCAAGTAGAATTGCAGGTGTAATAGACTCTCTGATGGCTGGATAACTGTTAAAAGAATCAATCATACACCAAGGTGAGGCATTTTTCCATAACAGTACCATTAAAACCAGACTTTAATGGTTTGTGTTGAATCAGATGTCTAGTCTTAAAGGTTGAAACTGACTGAGCAAACTTAGTTATATTCTGAACTGAACATTATTTCACACATTTAAAGCATGAACATTTTCAGCACTTTTCCCAGGCTTTAGTCTCTCCCCTACCCAGCCAAAAAAACATTAGTCCTCTGTAGACAAATTTATAAATAGTCATTTGGTTGGTAGACATGACTGGAAATATTTTTGTAATCCAAAATAATTCTAATAGGAGCTTTTTTGCACATGGCTGAATTTGGAAATGTTTATGCTTATTAGCTGCTTTTCTCTACAGGTTTCAGTTCTGTGTTTTACCATTTTGGAGAACTGTTCCTCTGTAGAGAAATTTTACTCACTACACTAGTGGCACCTACTTGATGAGTACTGCTGGGTAATACTAAATTGAAACCCAGATGTTCCTGTTTGATTGTGTTTGGTGTCACTAAGGTGAGTTGAAAAATGAAAATATTAAAGGCACTAGACTTCAGTGCTTGTTGCAGTGGATAAAAGTACAAGTGTATTTTGTCAGTCCTATGGGGATCTTTGCAAATTTCTACCTGTGTTGTCACTGACTTCTCACTGTCTGTAGCACAGGGAAAACAGGTGATGAGAGTGGTGGACTTTGTACCTACATTTCTAAATTAGCATGTGTTTAGGATTAGTTCTAAAAGGCAGGACAGTATTGCCTAGAAAAGATACACTGCTCAAAAGCTGCACCTGAGAATGGAGGGGGTTGATGAAGTGTCTACAGGAATATAATTGTTTTTCCATCTCCTGGTCTTCTTGATTTCTTCCATGCTGAATACTGGTTTTGTTGAAAACTGATAATAAATCTGCTTCTGAAAAAAGGTGGTCATGGTAGCACGCTTGTATTGCCTGTAAGAGATGAGTTTGGAGATTTCAATTCATTATTTCATTTAGTTCCTATGTTCTGAAATCGTAAAAGATACACTGGCCTTTGGGGAACATGTGCTTTTTTGAGTGTTTAGAGGATAAATATCTTGAGGTTTGTATGATTCTGTCATAATCTTTGACCACTGAGTGTATTTAAGTCATGATTTTAGAGGACTACAAAATTCTAATTAGAGTTTCTGTTAGGAACAAATGTTAATGTTTAATAAGATCTAGAATCTCTCCCACATTCAGAAGAGACTGGAAAACCATGTTTTCTTCTGGATAAACTCTGAAATTTACTAAGAATTCTAAAATAAGTGTTGACTCATATGCCTAGTATTATCTTGCATATGCCAGTGTAAGGCTACTGAGTTTTGTCATTAATTTTCAGCACCAGTACTTGCATGCATCTTCAAGCAATAGTCTGGTTTTTAAACACAAGTTCCCCTCTTCTTGATTTCAAAGATTATTGGAAGGAATATGTGTGATTCTTTTTTAAGTACCTCTTTATGTTGTGTGGCTGAGCCTGTTATTTTGGTTTCTCACACCTGTAACCTACTTGTTCTCCATTTCATAGAGGCAAAGGAGGGGGCATTCTGTGACTGAGATATGAAGCAATCTCTTTAACAGCCGCCTTCTTCCACTGAGACGTCCATGAAATTTTTACTGTGCATTAATTAAGAGTGATCCATTATTGCTGTGGACTTGTAAACACCTTTAAACATTCCATTAGGTGTTAATGACACATGAAGCAGGAATTAATATGAGTTTGTTAGTCCTGTATCGAGTAGGGATGTACTTAGTATACGTAATTGCCTAAATGTAAGAGTGTTTCTTAAACTGTTGGGTGTAATTGGTATTGCTTCATTTTCTGCTTTTGCTTAACCATTAGTTACTGAGTCAAGAGATGCTAATTTGTGGAACGTATTTCGGCCTGTATTATATAGAACGTCAGCTGGATGTTTGCTGTGGTTTGCTTGGGATTTTCGTAAGACAAAAGTGAGTTGCCTGACTTCGGCCCCATGGGTCAGAGTTATGGAGCACAGGAGAAGGTGTGGAAGAGAAAATGTGAAGAACGCTTCTAAATAACCTGACTTAATCTCCATAGCTGTTGAACTGGCACCTTCTGTGAAATACCGAGTTGATGTGCCTTCTTCCCTTGCAATTTAACCTCAATGGATGACTGGTTTTGTAGGTTTTACTTTAATTGTTAAGCAAAATTAAATTCAACATTTGTAAAAATGCTTGCAGATAAGATTCAGTACTGCTAAATTAAAGATTGCACCTAGTCATACAAAAGCTAGACTTTGGCTGACTCATGGCCTCTGTTGGCCAGTGCAGTTCATCTGTACATGTTTTGTTTTACAAAAGATTAGTGTGGATTATAATTCCTCGCCAAACTTACAGGGGTACTGGAAGTGAAGAGGAAAGGGGTCTATGAATATTTCCAACACAGATGTTTTCGGTTTTTGTGACCCTCTCACTTTCCTCTTACTGTTTCAACAACCTTCCTAGCAGGTTTCTAGAAACAGTTCATTTGAGATTAATGTTTTTGCAAGTACCCCATTTTCACTTAAAATGCCTTACAGTATAAGTTACCCTTATTTACTTGGGAAGCCTTTAACATGTGATCCATCTATCCAATTAAAGCAGCTTGCATAATGTTGCATACAGGTACTGTTTGGTGGCTACTTTTACATAGCTTATAATAATAGTTTTTTTTAAAAAAAAGCTGCCATCTGTTGATGAACAAAAATACTGCCAGTGTTTGTCAAATGTGTACTTTATCTGACCTGTTCTACTTAGCACCTTATGGCAAAGCTTTCTCATAAAAGCATTTTGCAAATATCTTTATTCTTACGGTGCCTTATTAGATTGGTAATAACAGCGATATAACTTTTCAGTGTAGGGATTAATGTACCAAGGATTAGGGAAATAAACCTCTCCTTATGTGCAAGGAGAAGTCACCTGCAGTGAATAGAGAGATGAGAATTCTGACTTGTAGCTGTAGGTGAAAATCACTGTTCTGTTCTAATGATCTTTAGAGCCTTTTGATGAAAACAGCTGGAATAATGTAAATTTTCTACAACAAAAGGGTCCAGTAATGTACGCAAAGTGGCCTTTTTCTCATGGATGGTGGCTGGGCAAGTAGGTAAATTTCAGGAAAGAAATATCACAGTGCTGATATGTGTTATTGCTGCTAGTGCATAGTAATGAGTTAGAAAGCATTTGGTTAATGATTATTTATTTTGATTGAAATTACCTAAAAGCATAGCAAACCAAAAGCAATTAAAAGAAGTACAGAGAGGAGTAAGAGGGCCTCTATAGTTTGCAGAGTGGGAGTTAGGTGTGTAAGGTATTCTGAAAGTGTCTTCTGAAATGTGGAGTTCTCTCTTCCATTGAATATGTAACCAGGAACAGACTCTGCTTTTTCCTATTCCTTGTTTTCCCCTGGGTATTATTAGAAGTTGGAGATAAAAGCCTGTAATCATGTCTACATGGAGACACCAGAGCAAATCACTTGAAGTGTTGAGTCAGGATGTATATGTTAAAGTATGTTAAACTTGAGTGTGAATGCTCTGTTGAATATAGAGGAGCCTTATATCTTTAGCATGAATTAATCAAAGGTCATTTTACATCTGATGGAGAACATAATTTAGAACATAAGTTAAATTACAGCGATCTAAAACCATCTGTGAATGAATGAGAGACTCTTGACATAGATGTTTACTGTGCTGTAACTTCAGGGTTTTATCCTGTACTTGATTTATCCCAACTTTCCTCCATGTCACTTGTTATTGATCAATTTTCATGATGCTGCCATTAAGAGGCATCTTAGATGGAGCTAATTGCAAACTCTCAAGTAAAAGTAATTTATTCAGAAAATAGCAGTTCATTGAATTTGGGATGTTTCTTTGCAAATGTTTTAGATCTGACAAACTTTGAAACCAAAATAAGATGCAACCTCTCTTTGATTCCTGGTCAACTTGTTTTGGCCTAAGGCCTGGTGTTTTCTGGGGCCTTGTCACAGAGCTAAGCTGCCAAGGATCCCACTTTGTGTCCAAGGATGTTGTGTTTCTAGGAACATGTGGTTTCATTGGGTAGCCTGCAAGAGAACTCTACTGCAAAGTCGAGGGCTGAAGAAATCCCTGTGGACTCACCTCAGATTTGGGAACCTGCAGTGATCCTCCTCCGTATCTACCTTTCAAAACTGACAAACTTTTAAAGATTAAAACTAAGGGAAAAAACGAGTTCTATTTGACAGTTGTAAAAATGAAGCCTTCAGTTGATAGGAAATCAGAAGTTTTATGGGGTTTGGCTGCTTTGAGACAGATTAATAATATTTGAAAATGTCTTGCAGCCCAGAAACCGTCTGGTTTTAGTCAGAGCTGGTTTTTACTATGCTTTTGTGGATGCAATTTAATATCTCTCTTTTCAGTCTGGAGTTCATGTGGTGGAGTACCTCAGGAGAACCCAAACCTCTGTTACCTAAACTCTTTAATTTAGCCTTTGTCATGTCAGCTCTCACTGCAGATTTGCAAATTGCAGTTCCCTCTGTCTTGCATAGGAAGGCGTACATACAGGAAAGAATATCCTGAAGCTTTTATATTCCAACACATTAAAATGAACAGTGAAACATACATTCTTGAGGGTTCTGAGAAAGAAGGGAGAGAGTTGTTGTCTGTTTCTCTGTTTTTGTCCAGCTGAACTTGCCTCCCAGAGGGAACTGTGTTGCAGAGATGAGGAACTGTCCAGTTGAAGTAGTTGCAGGTGCAGTGTACATGGCTGGAAATTCTATTCTACCTACACTCTTTTGTAGGTGACCCTTACAAAATTAACACTTTTCCTGGACATTCCACTTGAGCTTCATGATGTGATAGACGTAGAGATTAGGAAAAGGCTACCCTTATCTCTTTATTTATAGAAGTTTTGTTTTATAAGATGATTCAAGGATTGCTGTATTCTCACTGCAAAAAAAACCTTCTGAACACTCAACTGGTCAAGAGATAAAAGCCACACTAAAAGCTGTGAAGGAAAACTTAGGATAACCTCTGATTTCAATACATTGAAATTATTTTATGGTTGGAGATACTGAAAGCACAGTTGTCCGTTTAAAAAAAAATAAGAGGCAATGAGTTATGTTATATTAGCTGTTGTACATTTAGCTGATTCTTCCAAGATGTTTGCATGCTTGTTAAAGTTATGGCCACTGCTGTAGAGACAGATAAATTTTAGCAGCTTAAGTATCTCCCCAGCTCCTGAATATGGAGAATTCCAGGAGTCAATGAGCTGATTTGGTTTTGAAATTGAAAAGTTTTGTCACAGAGTTATACTAGCCACAAAGATGTAACTTTCTTGGTTTACATGGTATAGAAGATACTAGAAATGAGAAAATATTTAGCAAGTCCTCTTCCTGACACCTCGAGTCTTACATTTCAGTGAATTGAGGAGTAAAATTCTTCCTGGATGCTAAGGATAGTCTCTTTTACAGTGTAAAAGTGTCAAAAGAGTAATTTTTCCTGCTTCTGACCTTAATGGGTAAGATACACCATAGTTCTGTTGTGTACTTGAGATCTCCTCAGGTGTCCCTAACACCTACAAAAAACCAAATGCTGTATGCAACTGGTTCCTGTTATTTCCCAGTCTCCCACATATTTCTGCTAGTTTTCCTGTTGCTCCTGTGGCTAGACTTGTCTCTCTCTCTCTTTTTTTTCTTTCTATTGGTGTCCTTTAGGATATGCACATATCTGTAATGTCTAAATGGCTTCCTCTTCTTGACTTCCCACTTCCAGCTCAATCAAGAAATTCCAGATGGAAGCTCTTTGGTGTCAGTAACAGCTGTACAGCAGATAATTTTTTGCATCCTTAGAGCTGTAATATTTGTAATTCCATATATGTAGTTATGATATACATTTACATTAAGGATCTCCTGGTCTTGTAAGCTTCCTTGAGGTTCTTCTTGGTATAGCATTTTGCCCTATTTTCTGGTCCTGGTTAGAAATAGCTTCTTTCAACATAAAGAAGTTAAGATATTCTGTTGTAAATTCGATTTTTAGGAAGCCTGAATATTTTAGAGTCCTGTGTTGTGATTCAAAAATTGTGCTCCGTTCTTTCATCTCTAGGATTTATAATAAGGTGTCAGCAATGATCTAGTCCATCTGGGAGCTTGCATCAATGCTTGGGAGAGCCATATGTGTCTGCCTCAAACAAGGCTATAGAAAAGTGTTCCACTAGCAACCAAGATGTCATCCATCTGCTAGACAATCCTGTAGCTAGTTAGCTTAATGACGTATTTATTTGAGTAGAGGTTTCTGCGTAGCAGACTTCAGCTTTCCTCCCCCTTCAAATTAATACCAAAACCTCTGTGCTTCGGAGAACAAAAACCTGCCCATTCTGGAGAATGTCAGGAAGTTCGTGGCTTGATGGATTTGATGTATTTGTCTGCCTCAGGATGTTGCCCTCCCAAATTCCGAGTGAGCACATTGTTAGGAGATGGCTCCAGCCTTCCTGTGCAGGAGCCCCTGCAGTGCAGGTGTCTGGTGGCAGAGGGATCAGCAGACGAGATGCGAGACCTGGGTGACCTTAGATGTGTGTAGAAATCCAATCATGCTGCTACTGCTTTAGAGTATTATTTTAGCACATGGAGCTGGGTGAGGATTTCCTCCTGCAGCGGTCAGAGCTGGAATTGTCATAGTATACATTTTGCCCTGCTACACAGAATAAACCAGGTGATTATTTCACTCAGTGACTTTAACAGAAATGTTTATTCAAGATTAAGGGCTTCACAGTCTTCAACATACATGATATGTTAGAAATTTGTATGGCACCCACCAAGTCAGAGCTCCAGGAATTGTGCTGGGAATATACTGGGGGAAGACCAGCACTGTAAACTTCACATACTCCACATTGTTATGTGGTAAAATAGAGCCCGTTGTGTGTGACTGTCATTGATTTCTTATTTTTCCAGACACTCTATCCTACTGTTTTATTTTTCTTGTAGTCCAAACAGGCCGAGTCACTGTTGCAAATTATAATCTGATTTGATTTCTAATCTGTTTGTGAGTCAGAGTTGAGTTGAGAAGGGGACAAAATAACAGGAGAAATGCAAATTTAGATGAAAAGAATGTTTTATGTTAATGGCAATTATATTAATCTGTGTTGAGACAGTCTGGTTAATTTAATGTGGAAAGATGTGTATGTGTATTCGGACCGCTATGCAATCTGATCCATCAGTAAAACTTCATCTAGATCCTGTAAGGGAGTTTACGTGCAGCTTCCCGTTGATTTCAGTGGGAATAGATAGACCATCACAGCTTTTTCTGAATGCGGCTGTTTCTATGATTGAAGCCAACACAGTGCTGTCTACTGAGTTTGGTAACTTTTACCTGACAGGTCTTGTTTAAAAAATAGCAGCCAAGAATACAAATACTTAGTGATCTTTAAGGGGGAAAAAAAAGTAGTTAATACCAGTCCTAAATAAGGCTGAGAAACAGATCCTAAATGAGGCACAGAAAAAAAATTGCTTTCTTGGCTGTACACTAGAGGCCTCTCTTCTTACAGGTGTAAAACTTTTTTTTTATCATGAGTATAATAGCAGTTCTAAACTGAAAAAGTAGGTGAAAGTAAAATCAGGACAATTCCATGGAGGAGTGTAGAGATTGACGAGGTGAACTGTACTCACTCTTGCTTCATCTTCTAATGCTACAAAGAGAATTGTGGAATAATTCAGGTCAGAAGGAACCTTCTGGAGTTCTAGTCCAACCTGCAGTAATAGGGCTAAGACTTTTCTGCAGAAATACTTTCGAGTTGAGAAATTGTAATTTAGATCTTAATATTCAAACCTCAATTTTTTTCATATGTTTTGAATTGCTTGTGTTTGGGCAGAAACAAAGTAAAGTTCAAGTGGAAGAAAATAAAGTATGAAAAAAGAGAATCTTAATTCTAAAGATACTAAGTGCCAAAAAAGAGCAAAGTTGACACAAACTCTAGTTGCAAGTGGAAGGGAGTGACCATCTCATGAGTATCTGAAAACTGCTGCATATATATATTGCCTTGAGATGTTCTAAATAATCAGTAAAGAATGTTGCAGTTTGCCTTCTGAGAAGGGAAAGAGATGACAATTCTTCACTGATATGAACTTACATATATTTATGTGTATTCCTTTTGTCACAGGGCTACTATCCGTTGTTAAATTAAGTAAAATCAAAGCATCTTTTGCACGTAACCTTATAAGAACATAGAAGTCCTCTCAGAGGTAACTCTGATGGCTAAAAATAACTCTTTAGTAAGCTTTTGGAGAGAAAGGGATTTTACATCTTGTATGAAAGCTTATGGAATCAAAGCTTGATTGTTTTAAAACACATTGAAAAAAGCATTTTTGTACTTTTCCACAAAAATTACATTTCCACTGAATCGATATGTTCTTTAATCTTGTATGATATCATGCAAAATAGAATAAAAAAATAATTGGAAGTCATAAAGCTATGAAATATTGTGAAGTTTCTGCCTTATAAAGTGCCTGTTTCAGTTTTTATTATTGGTGTCATCAAAAGGGTAAATTACAGAAAATATTTCCATTTTGATGCATGGATTTTCTGATGGAAAACAGATCTGGAGGAATATTTCTGATAAGAAATAAAAACTTCTTGTTTGGGAGCTTGGCTTTGTATTATTTAATTACATTTATTTGTTTTGGTTTTGGATTTTTAAAGTTCCTTTACTTACTTACAATTTCCACTGCATCTTCTTGGTTGATCTCAGCTATTGGATATGTTTTGTCTGACTTGACAGCTAGCAATATTAATTTTCTTTTCTTCATTTCTTACATGTGCAAGAGCTTTTTTTTTTGTATCTTCTACTGCCAATTACCCAGTCCTGATTACCTCCTGCTACTCCTGTGTAATTTAGCACTTCCTACAAATGGAAGGAGATTTATACAGGATCATTTTGAATGCAATTTTGGAACCCAGTGTTACTGTTCACTTGGAATTGAGGTTAATAGTAAAATGAGGTTTTGCTTCTGGAGTGCATAGCACTGGCTCTGTCAATTCCCCATCCCGTTAGCAAGTGTTTTCCTTCTTCCAGCTCTTCATATGTGTGCCGGAGTATGTTTTTCCTGTCGTATGTTGCTGTCCAGTGACACAGAAGTGCTGTCTTACAAAAGAAGATTACATGCTTGACATCTACTGAAGCAATTAACATAAAACTGAACCGTCTTATCCTATTTAGTTTATGTATATGAAGATAGCATTTTAACACTTAATCATAAAAAATAAAGGGGATGCAGGATGGTGGTATGCCTTCCTGGGATAATTTCTTGAATGCTTGTTGCTTGGATCTTACAATCATGGAGTTTTAAGTCCTCTTCTTTTTATTTGGATACTCCAAATAGGGGGGAAATAAAGACACATATGGTATTTGACTTGGGAAAGTCCTTATGCTGAGTTGTTTCTGTTTGACACTATTGTATGTTATACCCTTTATGCTACTTAAATTAGAAGAAAAAAGCTTAGACAATAAGTGAAATAGAGTGTCTTTGGCTTTGACCTTGAAAATTTCTGTGGTGAGCTTGAACATGTGGTAGTCCTGAATGCTGTGAAAGCCAACAGAATCATTACAACATCAGTCATCAGGGGCTAAACCTTGAATTGAACAAATAGGGATGAACACAATGTCTTGACTTTGGTAGTGGAACAACCTGTAGTGAGTTATCACATCTAAGTCTGATCCGCTAGAAATGGTAGATGATACCAAAACACTGACTTTATTTTCAAGTACCTGCTGTTTAGGTCTGCCAAATCAATTAGCCATCTTTTACATTTCTTTTTAGCTGTCTGATTGCTGGCACAGTATGATTTTTTTGTTCAAGGTTTTTCATATGAAAGTAAATTACCTGCTACAGGGTGCATTTGTTTTGTGAATGTCACTCTTACAGTCAAAACCTTATATGCTGCTGGATAAACAAGTTGTGTTGTAATTAGGTATGTCTGTGTTCACCAAAACTATGTCAGAATGTAAAACCATCAGATTAATTAGACTTTGATTCAAGTGGCATGAGTACCACTGTGCAGTCTTCTTTGTACTGGTTTTGTGCCTGTGCTGTGCACACTGTATTCCCTTTGGCGTGTCAAATGGTCCTGCAAAGAGCTGCCCATGAAATGTTTTTTTTGCATTTGTTATTTAGAATGATTGTTGAGAACACCTGTCTGAAAACATTGTTTTATCTGTTAATGTTTAATAAAAACATTGTGAATGTTATTCATGTTTTATTTTTTATTAATCTTCTTTTTTAGGTCGTCTGTAGAAGGTAAATGGTACAAATACAATATCCCACATAACTGAAAGTTACTGATAAAATGGGGTAAAATAATACAGATAATGCAAAGCCCAAACATGCTTATAATGCATACAAATGTTAATTAGCATATACAAAACTTGAAATGAAAGTTCATGAATATTTGAAATTCAGTAGGAACTGCAGCAAGGATGTAAAAAAAGCCCAACAACGTTGCTGAGGCCTCTAATGATTTTATAAAAAAAGTCAGTTGTTTTTTGCATGAGCAGCTGTTAGATTATGCTGTCTCAAATGTTTAAGGAAGGAATAAGACCATTTCCTGTCCATACATTATTTAATTAAATTGGCTGATGTAGAATATCATCTGCTATCCCAAACCACCATGATAACTTCTAGATCTTTTTGTCACTGTTCCTTTAATTTTCCTCTCAATCTGCTGTTCAGACTATTCTCAATCCATTTCCACATATTTTGGAAATCTTATCTTAGTAAGGGTTTCCTGGTGCCAGGTCTGAATTTGACTTTGTGAATATTCAAGTAGCCTTCTTCAGTAGGTCACTTATGGGCTCTGTATGGGATGTAGAGCTTATGTTAACCTCCCAGTGCAAGAAACTTTGTCATGATGGCAGAAAAGTGACAAACTTCACCACCTGTTTGTTACCAACTTTGCTCTCTCTGTCATTAAAAGTAGCAGAAGGGGTCAGACATGAATTGTTAACAGAGGATACTGCATGTTTCACTGGTACAAAATAGCTTGGTCCTGTGGTTTGAATTCTGCATTGAAAAAAAGAACATAAAACTTGCCAATGGCCTCTTCCTGTCCCTAACTCCAGGTTAACTTTAGTCATGAAAACAGGCAAAGTAGAAGAGATGGAAATTTCATTGTCAACCAATACACAGGGAAGTGTTTTCCCTGATCAGTAGTTTTTGGGTATTTGATTTTAGTTTCTTTATAAAACATGATTTTCTTCCCTCCCCAGTTTTTTTCAACTTACCACATGATTGAGCTTAAATTAAGTATTTCATAGGTATGACTTCCAGGAAAGCCAATTTACTGGTCCTAACTCTGCAGGAGTCCTGTGCTGATATTGATGGCTGGCTGTGTTCATTGGCAAGGGTTCTGTTCTCAAGTGAGATTATAACCAAGAAAATGTGTTGACTACTCTCAATACGGATTCTCCTTTTATACCCAAGTCTGTGTTTGTAACTGAAAGTGTGGGATATATTCAAATTTGAACTTCTGTTCATGTCTGTGAGGGGGGGAAGTATCCTTATGTTTTAAGTGACTGCATATTGTGTCTGTGCAAATATAGGTCCTCTTGATGTGAGGAGAGTTATTGAACACATTCAGATTTGCTCTGTATAAATCTTTAGGAATGCTCATCTTGGTATTTTTTGATTTGGGGTGTGTGTAACAAAAAAAAAAAATCTCTTTAACTTAAAGTTAGTGGATTGTGTAGAAGGATCCCGGCAGTCTTTTGATTGTGGCTGTTTGAAAGGGAAATGTTAGTGGGGTAGTTTTAGCAGTGCTTGCAGATCTCTGGTGATTTAGATTTTATTCCAGACACAGAAAAAGATGATTAATTTCCTTTCAGGAGGAAAGAGTCTTCTCTTCTAAAAGCAGGACTGCAGGACATTAATACAATGTGACAATATTGTTTATTGCTCAAGCTTGGGAATCAGTATATTGTGAGCATCCAAGGATCTTGTTTTATTGTTAGGCATCAAAAAGTGCAATGTCAAAAGTTGAAATTTTGAATGTTTGTATGATGTTCACAATGTATTATTAAAGATATTGAAAGAAGCAATGACTTTTAACAATAAAAGAAGGAAAAAATATATTCTGTAAGTCTTAATAAGAAATGATAACTGAAAACAACAACCCAGGTGACAGTAACCTTCCTTTGTGATATGTATGGTTCAACCTGTGCTTGGAAGGAAATATAGGAACTTAAAAGAAGCCTGTCTGAATAGATTATCACGGGCCCTGTTTAATGCAAAGAAATGATTGGTTCAGAAATTAGAGAGGTTACTTTGTCACATGTTGAAAATAACCTGAGATAAAAATAAAAGCACAGTGCTTAAAGAGTAGAGGCTGGAAGATTTAATCCAGAAGATTTAAATCTGGCAAATGAGTGTCTGATGTCTTCACTGAGCTGAGGAGCTGTTCCAACATAGGTATACAGGCAAGAATACTCTCATATCCCTGGAAATGCAAATTTGACAAAAATGCCTGTTGTCCAGGAGGACTGATTCCAATTTGCCTGACAACTTCCCATGTATCCCTCAGGATGGCATACTGAGGGAGTTATTTATGCATTGATGTTCTGTTCTTCCCTTCTCTTTTCTACTTGCCTTTTCTTCTCCACTGAGTTTTGCTGCCAGTGAGCTATTTTTGTTCCCTGCAAACTGAGTTAACAAGAGCTAATATTGATACTTTCAGGTAGTTTATTCCCATCTGTTCTTGTAACAAAATAAATATTCTGACTAAATACTCCAAGTATTTATGAAGCATTCCATCAGAGGGGGAAGGTTGAACCCGAGGTTGGGGTTTAGTGTGCAGTTGCTGTCTCTGAAGTTAAAGCACGTATCTATTTAGAGAGACAAGGAGATAAAAGGCAGAAGATGACTGCGTAGGGGAGCTGTATAGGCACGGATACATACATTGTAGAGAAAGAGAAAAATTAGTCACGTCGATCTTTAAAGTCAAGTGACTAATGCTGTCTGAACAAATCCTTTAGAGTATTCTGTACACAGTTACCCTTGAATATCCTTACCTCTGTGCTCTTCTGTTCTCCTGTGGTGAATGAGTACCAGTCAGGTGGGAAAAATGCTTTGGGCAGATTGTTGCACTGTTGTTTCAGCCCATAGCTCATGTAAACCTGGAGGTGACTAGTAAAAGGGAGCACATTGCATCTACCTTCCAAGAAGTTGTATGTTGTTTTGTCTGTGTACATGCAAACAGTCACACAGTGAAGAGTCTGAGCCTGGGAGTAATAAGAGGATATCTCATTATTTCATTATGTTGATCTGCTGTTAGTTGTTTGTTTTGCTTGGTATGAAACACTTATTTTGAGGGACAAACAGGATAAGAAAAATTGATGTAATACTAAGATACTTGGTTTTACAAAAGCTAACCTGCATATTGGCAGGCTTTCCCAGTCGTGTCTTGTGGACATACTGGAACGTCGTGAGTTACAGATCTTGGGTGTGACTCATGTTGCAATATGTTTATTGCTATCACGCTTACATTACATAGTAAAAAAAAAAAAGAAAAAAAGAAGCCTAAGTGTCTATTCACTTTCTCCTTTGATATCAGGCTTGACCTAATTTTGGGAGCATGTTCCTTTTTTGTTTACACTTCTTCATGGGATATGTTCAGTGTGTAACTGCTCTGTTCCTTAGACTTCCATTTCTCTGGTAACACAAATTCATTTCATTATGATGTTTATGGAGTATTTTTGCCACAGCCTAAGATAATCTCCGATATGTAAAATCCAGTTTTTCTCTACTGGAACATGTACTTTGATCTGTTATGTTACATGTACCGTACTGTGCTTTGGCGTGGCCATTGTAGTCAGGTGATTGCACAGAAGCCCAGTGGGGCAGCAGATTTTGTGAGAGGTGGATTGATCCTTGAATCCTTTCTAGTTTCTACTAGGCAGATCATTCAGAAATATCTAGTCTCCTTGGTTTGATTGCCATTGTTCTGGTGGCAGCGTGACCCTGCCCTCAGGAAATACTCTAATTTACTGGCTATAGACATGACCAATCTGGTGAACTTTTGATATTGACTTTGACATTTTGCTGACAGTTAAAGCATTTTGTGGAAGGGGAAACTGTTGTCTTGACAACTAAACTCCAGCTAATAATAGATAACTAAAGAAACCAAAAGTCCAAATATATCATAATTCTTACAAAATTCAAATTAATTTTTGAGTCTGAGCTGATCTCAACACAAATGTGCTTGTGTTTTAGATCCATAGCATAAAGACCTCAGGCTTCACTGTGGCACAATAGTTTATAGTAAAGTCCATCTGTATCTATTTTAGATGCTAATTTTTTCTGTGACGAAATATTTTTTCTATACTAGTTTGCTGCAAAGAAGACTGCATTGCAATGGTTCCTGCATTTCAGTGATTTAAAATATCAAAGGTGCGTTGGAGTTTGATTGGAAATCATCCTGTCAATCCAGTGTAACGTATGTGCTTCAGAAGAACCCTGTCTTTCGCTTTGAGAGCCAAGGATATAGACTCATTGTGATTTTTATCCTCCACTGGAGGATTAATAATTTCCTTTTCCTCTCTCACTTACTCTCTGTACAATTTTGAAGTTCAGTTTCTAATATGATTTGTTTTGTTGAAAGTTAATAGAGTAGAAACAATGGGTGTGTGACAGTGTCAAACGTTGGAAAAACTGTTTGTATGTTTCATTTTATTATTATTTTTTTTCCCAGCAGGCCCATTCCAATTATTTTTAGGATGAAAGGCACTTGCCCGGTCTTCATTAGGTGGCACTTAGTGTGTAGTGACAAGTGTTTATATGTGACAGTAATATGAACTATATGCAAATATATTAAATAGAATATTAGATTTTGTCTATATTTTTCCTTTCTTCTTTTCATTCTTTTTTTTTCCCCCAGAAAAGCAAGATAACTCCCCAGCATTTCTGCTGTGCTAATGCTTCTTCACAGAGCAGGGTGTGAACAGAGCTCAAAACATGGAACTTAAGTTCTGATCCTCGTTCTGATCTGAGGAGAAACAGCAGTTCTGGCTCAGCATTAAGTTGTTCCTCTGCCTATTGGGTGCTTTAGAGGAGGTAGCATGAAGAATTTATAGCAGAAATCACATGTAAATGCCATGTTCAGTTAAGACACAAAAACCCAGGAAGACTCTTAAGTTACCTACAGAACTTAACTGGAGTGGAGAGAAAGAACTGTTAAACAGCAGTAAAGACATCCTCTGTGGGACTGCATTTTGGAGTGGGAGTTAGTGTAAACGAGTTTGAATAAGCTCACTTCTTATGGTTCCATCTGTGGTTTTAAAAGAATGATTTCATAGTGGGATCTAATTTTTTAACTGTTTGTGAAAAAATGGATATTATATTTCAATCACTTATACTGGTAACTTTACTACTCTGCTGGAACTGTGAGAGATGAGCTCTGAGTGTTCCCTTTATTGCAAAATGCCTTTGTTCAGAAATACATCATTCATCTGCCACCTAACACTGGAGGTCATCTGACACTGTACCGGAGTTTGCCACAGACTAGAAGGTCCGCTCTTTGCTGTCCATTCCCATTTGCATTCTGTTGTTGAATAGTTGCTTTAAGCCTTGCATACAACTTGATAAACCCTTTGTTTGTGGTGTGCTCTGGTGCACCTGGAAGAGAAGACTGCAAAACTGCTGTTGTCCAAAGAAGTAGTCCAAAAGCATATTAGTGTCAGCTTTCTAATAACAATATCAATTATCAATGCAAATTATTTTGTGTAAGTTGTCAGGGATGGGAGGTGCTTTAGGGATGTGCTGCTCAGACTGTGATGTCCTCTTATTTAAATTCAGGGTAGAAAGGTAACAGCTTCTCTTGTATTTTCTTGAAATGTCTATTTTATATCTGGTGTTGTTATGAAGAGAGCTGATGGTAAGAGGTGGGGGGTTTGAGTTTCCATGCTTTTATTTCTGGAGGATAACCATAGTGTTATTTATTTTCCCAAAAAAAAGATTGGGGATTAACCAAGAAAGAGGATTCATATTGTTGCTTTCCCTTTTGTTTGAACAGCTGTAAAAGTATGCATTCAACAGGAGTTAAGAGGAACAAGTTAATCATATTGAATAGAACTTTTCATCTTTTGTTTTTGTAGGTGCTTCTTTAGACTGTCATAAGACGTAGTGTCTCAATAAAAATAACTAGAGTGTATAGACAAAGAGCTTAAGTCTTCTAGGTCATGCTCAATACTTTACTGTATCAACCAGTTTGAGAGAATACTTTTCAGACAAAAGGTGTCTGTAATATACACACATTCTGGTCATCTTCAGGAGAAAAAAGGCAAGAAAAAGAACACTATTAAGTAAAAATTATTATAGAGAGGATAAAATATATACTCAGGTTATCACAGACTGAGCATCTGTAGCTGAGGTTGCCTGTTGTTTATAGTTAGGTAAGACTGTTCCAATTGTTTGTAACTTTCTTAAATAGGAGCCATTGAGTGAAAATCTTCCATGCTGGCTGTCTGCTTTGGGCTGATTATTGGGGCTGGAAAGCTTCTGAGATGTAGCAAATCAGTAGAAGTATTTCTGAGCATGAATTTAGGAACGAAGATGATCACTAGTCTCAGCAAGAAGGTCTGTTCGTGACTGTCTTGGAGGGAAGACTGGACATTTGGTGATTGACCGTTGCTGGAGCTGTGCTAGGACAGCTGTCACAGTGCTGTGCTTCAGAGTGGATTACTGAAAGGAGTCTGGATTTAGACTAAACCTCCAAGTGGGAATGGGAAGGGAGTTACTGTTAGTGCAGGTCATTCCGTCCATCCAATTTGATTGCAACCCTTGTGGAGGCACAACTGGAATGGGGGAAGAAGAGGAAGGGTCAGCAATCTGTGGTCTGTGAATGGAGTGGCCAGCTAGGGTGGGAATCTCTCAAGGAAGCTCTGCTGCTGAGGGCAGGCTTCTATCTAGTAGGGGTACGATGACATGTTTTACTTGGAAGCATCTTGTTTAAGAGAATAAACTGTACTTAAATGATGATTTCTTGATGGGTTGAATCTCACTGTCAGCACTTTGGGAGCACATATGTATGTGTTCTGTGATCTCAGCCTGCCCCAGACATATCATACACAGAGCCCTCATTTGTTTGTGGAAAATATCTCTCTAAGGGTCCTAAGTCCTGTCTGCATGTAAAAAACTGCAGGAGGTAGCAGGAGGAATTTATAAGAAAAATAACAATAAAAAAACTATTTAGAAACAAGGAGCCTCTATAAATGACCCACTATGGGACTGGTATTATAAAAATGGTTGTTTAATTGTGTCAGCAACTGGAAGTACCTGGATTTGGGAGGGAGCTGAGGGAAGAGTAGTGTGAAGAATAACTGCAGAAAAATAACTTCCCCTACCATGCTGCATGACAGCAATGGATGGCATTTTTTATAGCTGACTTAAAAGAGATGAAAAACACCTCCCGTTTTTGTTTGAGTTGATCTATAAAAGTGCTGGACAGGGAGTTCAGTTAGACCAGGCTTCTGTGTGAGTGACTTAAAATGCAGCTGGTAAGATACATAGTTTCTAACTCTCTTGCTCCTATGCCATTTTTCGACTTTGTGCTGCATGTTCTTGCAGGGAACTGTGGATTGCCAGTGGGGCTTAAATACCCGCCGAATCCAGAAAACCCTGGATTTCTGTTGGTTAACACAGGAAATGGCTAAGCTAGTAGAATTATTTCACTTTAGGTCATCAGGCTAAAAGCACAAATAAACGTTGCCTGAAAGTTAGACCAAGAAATAAAAAGCCCTGCTGTAAAATGAGGCAGTAACCTGTGTGATTACTCCAGTGAATAACAGCAACATATGCCGTCATGTAAAAAGTGGAAATGGATCTGGAATGGATGGTTAAAGCAGACTTCTGTGCATCTGTCACGTGGACCAATAAGTAATTTCTCTTTGTTATTTTATTCATTAACGGTGGTCCCATCAAAATGTCAATAAATACTGTTGGGAATATTGAGGATCCATGTGGTTTTGGATGGATCAGAGCCAGTGGCATGTCTCCATCTTCTGTGATTGTAACAAAGGGAGAAGGAATGCTGAAGTACAAACAGAAAGTTCCAGTGTGCCGTTTGGGTACTGACTTAAAGCACAGTTTCATGTTAAGACTTTTTGGTGTGAATGCAATGCAGAGAGGAACTGACTGTCTCTGGGTTGCACTGCCTTGGAAAGTGCCTACCTATCCTGCAGCTCATGTTTGCAGAAGCTGCCACTCTTTCAGATTTGTACAGCTCAACTTTTTGTCTTTAATCATTTTCAGTCTTGTGCTGATCACTTCAAATTTATTTTTTCCAATAGTAGTAAAGTACACTGATTTTTAAGTATTAAAACTGTATCTGCTGTAATATAGCTTATGGTATTTTCTTAGCCCTCTGACATCTAGTCTGTATTTCTGTTAGAAACTGTGTCTCCTGTGCATCTATTTTTTATTCAGCTACATTCCAGTAGTTGGGTAGCCTTTCTCTGGAAGTGTCTGAAGCACCAGGATTCTTGTTCACACTCTGCTTCCTATGATGAGCTGTGTAAGGCAACATCTGTGCAGTCCAGAGAAAGCCCCCAAAAGAATACAGGTTGTGTCTGTCTCCCTGCTTATCTCTGCTTGCTTCTCTTCCCCTTCTGCACTTGAGGTTTGTCTTGCTATTGCCAGTCTGCAGTCTGCTCATGAAACTGGAGTCGGTCTCCTGTGACTGGTCCGTGACTGGGTAAGAATTAGTCAGGCTCATTCTTCTGTTAGTAAAATGTAAGCAGGGTGTTGATTCTCTAGAGAGAGGGAGTGAAGCTGCTGTGCATAGTGAGGGGCTGGGGAGATGAAGTGAAAGGGAAGTGGACAGAGCAGAGCAGGGAAGAGACTGACTGAGAGAATGCTGAAGGTCTGTGGTGGATGTGGAGAAACCAATGGATAAACCAGAAGAGAAGAGCAGAAAATTATTTCTGAAAATAATTATAGTGGGGGAATTCTGTTACATTTTAGTTCATTTTAATTGTCACTTTCCAAGTCAAGAACCTTGTTTATAGGTGACTTTCACCTGTAGTTTACTTAGTCACATCCAGTCCAGGTCTGAAAACTCTCACCTTGTGTCTGATGTCTTGCTTTGTTCTGGGGTGAATGGGGTACTCTGGTCTTAGCTCACCAGAGCATTTTGTTCCTTCTACAAAGAAAATGGAAAATTAAATAGGAAAATGGGATCCAGAGCAGTCAGTTCTATGGCTGTGAAGGAGCAGTAAAAAAAGGGGTATTTTAATTTTGTCCAGCAAATGTTGGGCATTTGCCAAACACAGTGCTAAAAGCAGGAGTCTTGGTGAGAAGGGCCACACTGGGGAGGGTCTTCTCCAGCAGTGAGGGTCCTCAGGTGCTGTTCCTCCTTTCCTTTGCTTGTGGCTCTTTTGTCAATTTAAACAGGAAGGCTGGAGAGCCCTTCTCTGAGGCTTGTCCTAAAAGTTTCCTAAAAAGTATGATTGGACTTCAGGAGTTTAATTTTGCAGAACTTTAATTGCCCTTTGATTGAATGGCTCTGGTCATTAGTGCACTTGTAATGGCTTAATGTTCTTTGACGCTGGAAGTGAATGGCTGTGGTGGGAGAACAGTCCTCTTTCCCCTGTGTCATGCTGTAGACAGTCTGCTACATCTCTTGTCAGCCTCTGATGTAACTTAATTAATTGTAGTGGAATTACTCCTGATCTATAATTAAGTGAGAAGGAAATTGAACTGGACAGTGTGAGAAGTTCCCTGTGTTATTGCTTGCGATTTTGAAGAGGAATGGAAGAGTTCACATTTTACTACTGCCAGTCTGTCACCTTGAACATGAAATCCTTCTAACTAAGCACTCCCTCAGAAAAAAAGTTACTGGATTAATTTTCCAAGTTCTTTTGTAGATCTTGTTTTAGGTGTCTTCTTTTTCAGTAATATCAAGGTAAATGTCAGTACTCCTTCTCCTCGGCTTGAGAACTGTAAAGAAAATAATTTGTTATCTCTGTGAGGAAAGAAAGTGTATTTGGCCAAAGATAAAGGTAACTTTGAGGATATATAGTATGAGTTGGAGCTTGAAGAAAAGTAACTATGAATGACCGAGCATTTTGTGTGTATCCCAAAATAATGACTTTATTCTGTGTGCACTTAGGCACTTTTTTGTATTTAATTTTTGAAATAATTAAGCTGCAGCCTTATTAATGTTTCTCCTTAAGGTATCAGTAACGCCAATGATTAAATATCTGATGTTTTGATTTTTAGGTTAGTTTGTCTTGAAATTCAGTTAGGTAACTTTACTGCACCATGGCTTCTCAAATTCATCCATTCTCAGTAGCTGCTCCTAGTGTTCAAAATAGCAGCACTTTGATTATCAAATATATTCTCCAAGATTCACACACTTGACTTCCTCTTTGCATTTTTTGACTTATCATAACTATTAGTATGTTTTCTAAGTTAAAATAAATGATTTAGAGAAAATGAGACTGTTATTCCATTAGTAAGAAATATTTCCAGAGTAAAGATGCTGCTAAATATTTCATTTGAAAGCAGAAATACTTCTATCTTGCAGGTTAGTAACTTTATTTTTGTCCTAATAGTAATCCCAACTGCTGTATGAAAGAAAAAAAGAATCAATGCTTGTGGTATTATTCTGCTAAAAACCCCCAGAAATGCAGTTGAGCTTTAGCTGATGCTTGGCTTCTAAATTTTATTTTTTTAAAATAACTTTTAGTGTGGTTTTTTTGATGTAAGGACTTATCCTGGACTTAATGGTCTTGAACTGTTTGCCACACCAAAGTGATATTTTTGCACAAGCTGATAATAATTGTACTTGATATAGACCTAGAGAGAGTAAATAGTACCTGTATGTTGCATCTCCCATCACTCAGTTTCTGGAACAACAGAACTACTTCGTTGAAAATTCCTTAAAACTGGGGCTTTTTGCTCAAAGATTTGCTCAAATCCCATTTTTGCAAGAGGTGCATCCAGGCTGTATGGGAGAACTAGCAGAGGGGACAGATTGCATGGGGAGGATCTGTTCATGATCTCAATCAGTTCAGGTACTCCAGTTTCTGATGAACATAGGACCATTTATTAAATTACTGAGATGAAAATATAGATTGATATAATAACAATCTTATTGAGAGAGCAGTCGTTTGGAAAACCATGTGTGTGTGTTTATACACATACATATACATGTACTCTACTGTGCTCTGGTGAGATCCTACCTGGAGTGCTGTATCCAGCTCTGGGATCCCCAACATGATAAGGACGTGGACCTGTTGGAGCAAGTTCAGAGGAGGGCCGCCAAGATGATCAGGGAGCTGCAACACCTCTCCTATGAACCTCTCTAGAAGCTGGAGAGGGACTTTTTACAAGGGCCTGTAGTGATAGGACAAGGGGAATGGCTTTAAAGTGAAGGAGGGCCACTTTAGATCAGGCCTGCGAAAGAAGTTACTTACAATGAGGGTGGTAAAACACTGGCACAGGTTGCCAGGAGAGCTGGTGGATGCCCCACCCCTGGAAACATCCAGGGTCAGGTTGGATGGGACTCTGAGGAGCCTGATCTAGCTGAAGATGTCCCTGCCCATTTCAGTGGAGTTGGACTAGCTGACCTTTAAAGTTCCCTTGTAATCTAAACTATTGTATGAGTCTATGATATATCTTTATCTAAAAACTGTTCCTTACTTTTTACTTGGATAAACACATTCCTGTCAGAGTGATGGAAAAGTGGTGCATCTAACAGTACACTAGGTGCAAATTTTAAAATACATTTTCTGCTAATAAATTATGGTTTTGGTAGTGTTTATATCCTGTCACAGAACCCTATTCCCTTATTTCTGTAGCTGTTATCAAATGTTTGAGATTGGTACGCTTGGGAAGGTGGTGAGGGTGCAATAGGGAAAATTAAACTTGTGACGAAATATCTGTGCTGGGTGTCTAGAATTTCATTTAAGTGTGGTAGGATTTGGGAAGTGTGTGCATCATGTCTAGTGTCGTGAGAGAACAACTAAATTTCCAGTTATCTGCAAAGCAGATCCTCAGCTGTTGTAAGCGATCACAAAGCAAATTATGCTGATAGAGGTTGGACTATATTTCTCTGACTAGTTGAAATCTGTCCTTCTGTCTGTCTCTTCCCAGAGATGCTGCTGTGGTGTCTGTTGGAGTCAACCCTTTTTTATTAAGAATTCTTGGCATTTAAAAACTGGTAAATGAGCTCCAGATGAGCCTCTCCTCTCACTAAAATAGCGATTCTCACTTTGCTTCTATCCTTTCTACAGAAATATAACTTTTCCTGCTGTTGTTTTTCCATTGGCTCCAGCTGTATTCTTTCAGGTTGCACTTCAGCTGACTTAGTCCAGTATTGCCACTCAAGCTCCATAAAAAGAGAGGAAAACTATTGCTCAATCTTTTTTTTTTTTTTTTTTGGTAGGACAATAAAGAACAAAATCACGTTTTGACAAATTTAGAAAGAGGATGCATTTTATGTGTTAGAAAAACATTAGATGCCATGTGTAAATGTGGAACTGTTTTTTAAGGATACTTGATGCTGTCATTTATATTTTGATTTATTTTACAAGTTTCTATGTCCAGGGTAATTTGAGACTACTTCTACATGGTTAAAATAATTTAGACTGTAGATAAGGCACTGTAGGTTAGTACTTGCTAAAGATTCAGTCGTGAAAGTTTATGTAGGTGACCTTATTTTTGTCAGAGTTTTTGGACTGCAAATGGCTAATCTTGAGTTCTACACAATGTCATTTACTGTTATCTTATTCTTAGAAAATTATGAAATTACCATTTTGAAATGTTCTTCTAAACAGTATTAAATGCAAGAGTTAAAAGAAGCAAAGAGAGGTATTGTATTAGAGGAATTCTCAATAAAAATTGATTCGAAACAAAATCATCCTTAATGATAAGTGTCATTTGAAGATGACCTGTGATTACAACCCACAGTTTTTCTGTCATTTAAGCTAGAGGGGACATGTGTTACTGCTTTGCTCAATTGATGAGATTGGATGGATGATTGAATGATGAGACTGCAAGCCAGGTCTTTAGCTTGTCAACTCATGCCTAATTCACAATGACAGTGTGCATGGAAGGCAAGTGTCTGTATCCTGTCATATTTAAGCTTCTACTTATAGCTTTCTTTCTGTGTTAATGCTGTAGGTGCTCCAAAACAGACCAGAGAAGGAAAAGGTGGCTCTGGACAGAAAGTTTTGTACATGATGCTTGCCTTTTTTCCCCCCCATTTCCTTATTTTAGTGTTTCCACATAGAAATTATATATTAAGGAACTTTAATCCATTAACAAAAATATTTAACTGTCTGGGAAAACAGTCTGTGTTTTTATAAAATACTTTTTCAGTTCATTGCCTGCCTTTGCAGTTTCTGAAGCTTTTTGAATCTGCTATTTTCCCTTTTCCTTGGGATTTTCACATTTCTTCTGTTCTTGCCCCTTCTCCCTCACTTGACTCTGTGTCATAGATGTTTCTATCACTGGTACCAGTAACAGCTGGTATCATAATCAGTCCTAACTACTGCATGGAGCTGACTACATTGCCAGTAGTTTCATATAATAAAGCTGCCGAAGTCTGTCTCTTAACTTATGTTTTAAGATGTTTCGTTATTGTACTGTAATGATTTTACCCCTGCTGCTTAGCAGAAGCCTAGTGACAGGAAAAGGAAAGTAGCTGTCTGGACCTGTTTGCTAAATGAACATCAAGAAAATGAAAGTTGTTAAATGAACATCAGAAATGGCAAACATGAAAATGATGCGATAAAAGTTTAAAGAGTTACTATATGTTAAAACAATTCAGATGGAACTCTGATCTTCTAGGAACAGGTATAATTTCAAGATCTGTGGTTTAGATTTTTATACGATGCTGAAAAGTTCAGTCATGGTGACCAGTGAATCACTTTTCATGTTTAGGTGGTTTAAAAAGTGAAGCTCTTTATGATAAAGCTCTTTAAGATGAAGGTATTTAGTAGAAGATACCCCAGGTACGTAAAACTACTTTTTTTGCACCCGTGTGGTTTGCTTCACTCTCTTCCTAGAGATTGTCACACCTTCATTGTCACAGGTGACTCTGTAGAAATTGGTTCACTCACTGTCTGTCAGCCAAATGGAGTTACCATTCTCCTAGCAGACAATGGCAATAGGTGGTAGATTTTTCATGTGGTAGCATATGCTGTGAGGCAAATACTTGAAAACAGTGTAAATGATGTGACATTAACTAGTTTTGAGCCCTAACAAGTTGAACAGATCCCACTTGTGCAGATGCTCTGTCATTGTCTCAGAGGAGCGATGGATCTGTGAGTGCATGTGATGCAAAGCAGCCCACTGGGGACTCAGGCCCCTTGCAGCTTTAGTCTTACTTCAGTTCATTACGCTGGTTCCACAGTTTTATTTTGCAGGGCGTATTATGTAAATCATGTATGTTATTGGTTCTTTAGATTATTTGTGTTTTCTCTAGCTGGATGAGTAAGTATTATGCGGAAGATTTGGGAGGTTGCATAAGCTGCAGGACTTAGCAACATGATGAATTATCGTGACATAGTTGATCAAGTTGTTATACCATGCTGTGTTCTGTGTTTGTGAAGCTGCCTTTCACCTAAAAATGGGAAGATCAGGCACATAATTGGTAAATTCCTTTGGGTTTACTTTTTTAGTGCACTGTATAATTTTTCTTCTCCGTCTCGAAGAGGAGTCTAGCTCTGGTCTCAGCTGTACATACATGTTCCTTTCCTCCTTGAAGAGTGGACGTTGCAACATGTGACACACAACAGTCTCCACTAAGTTGTACGTCACATTCTATATGCATCTTTGGCATTATCTATACATTGATTACCATAACCAAAATCATTTGACACATAGATTGTAAGGAAACATGAATACACTTTAAATGTATTAGAGGGATACATGGAGTCAAATTAGGACACCTACTGTCAAAATTGTACAAATGTGTGCAGTTAAAATGACTACATTTGCATGTAGCTTGATTCACTACAGATTAATAAAATGTACAAGCCATGAGATGGTGGTGTGACTGCCTTATTGGAAAAGGTCTTTAGGAGCAGAGTAGCAGGAAGTGTAGAATATATGTGATGTATGCAGAATATTTGTAATATATGCATATCAAATATTTAATATAATATGTCAAGTGCAATACAGTGCAATGGGAGTATATTTTGATGTAGTGAGATGCAGTTGTGTAAAAAAATTGCATAATAAGTGCACATGGGAAAAATCTAGAATTGTAGCAGACAATTTGACAAGTATATACATATATATATTTTCCACGATTTTCTTTAAAAATATTTTTGGTTGAGTATTTTATATTCTTTATTTTGGCTTTTCATTTAGCAATATTTAGT
>JAOXXN010000395.1:98335971-98357004 GCA_026770055.1 Myrmophylax atrothorax | reverse complement strand
AAGTCACCCGACAATTCTAGGCCTGGTCCAAAACTTCAGAACCCAAATCCAGGCCTGCCAAGGTGAACCCACAACAACAGAAAATGACATTTCTTTGTTCTCTAACATCTTGTCTGCAAAGATGCAGAATTTATCTATTATGAGGATAATATCTACTTCATAATGCAATTTTTACAAATATGTTACTGAAATAAATACAAACTCCACGGGAAGAGTCAACTTTACAAAAGGAAACGCCACCTTTCAAAGTAACTGAAGCCCTTTGAGGGAGTGAATGTATGGGTGAATAGGAAAGATCTGGATGGCATCCCAGAGGTATTTAACAACATTCTGCACCAGAAAGAGGCCAAGCAGCTGTGTATGAAGAAGGAGGGTCATGTCACGGACTAATACGTGGGTAAAAGATGGGAAGAATAAGGTAGGAATAAGTGATGTCTTCTGATAGTCACCAGAGTAGTTTGACTGGCTGATACATTCAGCATACAAAAAGTATACTGGAAAGGAGCTTGTTTATGAAGAGAGAAAGGGTGCTGATGTCACTGACTTGCTCATGGTAGTAAGGTTGAAGTGAACCATGAGGAACTGGAGGAGTGCCTGATGTGGCTGTGTGACTGAGTGCTGAAAGGGCAGGTAAAATTCAGTGCAGATAAATGGAAAGTGATTTACTTGGGGAAAACCAACTGTGATTCTGCTAAAAAATGGTGAGCTTGAGCTGATTGTTACCATGAGTGAGTCACTTACCAGGTTATGATAAACAGCAGTGTAAAACAGGAGCTCACTACTCTACACTAATCAGAAAACCAAATCAAATGCTATGAAATAGTAATAAAGGAATAGAGAATTAAAAAGATGGCATCCTTGTTGCCACTGTGTAAGTTCATGGGCCACCTGCATCTTGTATCATGTGCAGTTCAGGTCTCCTCAGCTCAAAACCAATACAGTAGAATGAGAAAAATTTGGAAAAAGCAGCTTTAAGAGATATAGAAGAGCTTATGTACACAGAAACCAAGGATTCTTTATCCTGGGAGGACGACACATTGGAAGATATTCTTGAGGTCTGCAGTATTGTGAGTGGTGGGGAGGAAACCGTGCACAGGTTCCTTTGTTCATTGTCACTTCGAACATGAGTTTTAGAGGAGGCATCAAGTAGAGTACAAGCAAACAGAAGATAGGTGGGTCTTCTTAAAACGCTGTGCCAAAAAATATTGTGTTTGCTGAAATTTTACACTGGTCCACTTTCTGACAGTAAAGGCTCAAAAAAGAGTGGTTTTTTTTTTCTGTGATTGTATGTATGATGTAATTGTTACTTTGAAACATTAGTGTTTTCTATGGTCTTCTGCAATTTTGTGTAGCCTTATATTTCCCACAGTAGTTAACTGTCACAAACCTATAAAGATAAATGAGATAAGCTCATTTAGCTGAATTAAATGGCCTTCCTGCATGTATAAAATTATTGGAATCTTTTTTTAATGTGTGAAGAACTCTTTTGGGGTTTTCTCATTCAAGTCTTCCAGCTGCCTTAATTACTTAATAGGATATGGTACCTTTACTTGGATTTTAAAAAGTAGTCTTGGATTTAGTTTCTAGTGTCTCCACCATTCCCTTTGGTCCTAGAAAATTAACCTTCTCAACATGTTTGAGAACTTCAGTTGTGCATGTAGGAGAAATACTGTGGTGAGGGTTTGTTTGCAGCCCTGGATTCTCACTAAGGCGTTGTGCCTCTTTAGGCGTGCACATTGTCATTAAAGAAGGTGAAGTTGTGCTTTGTCCTTCGAACATCTCAAGTTTTTTCTCATAGCCAGCTTCCTCTGAAATAATCCTTCTTTAATTACCTCTACTGAAATATGGAGGCCCAGGTTTTGTGCAAAAAACTAGTTATTCATGCAAAGAAAGCTAGGGCCTCTGCCTCCATATCCTCATCTTAACCATAGGGCATGGTTTTCTTGCATATGGCTCTTCTGGTTTTGGAGCTCACACATTGCTGAAAGAGCAGGACTTCCATTGAAAGCACAGGAATAATGACAACACCAAGTGTTTTTACCTGCTCCTTCCTGGGTCAGGTAAGCTCAGTTTCCTTCTTGCCAAAGTCTCTCACCTCAGTAGCAGCATACATTACACTCATGTTCTAAGTGCATGCGCTTGTGTGCCTTCTGTGGAAGTTCCGTGGCCTTTATGTCTTCACCCCCTCCATCCCCTTCACTGTATTCTGAACCTTCACTAGAGATGTCGACAGTCATCCTTGGCAGCCTTATCAGGGCTGGCCTCCGTTGCTTTGGCCCTCACATTCTTGTTCCTTGTACTGTATCTGGTCTGCAGATTTCAGTTTCCTGCACTAGCTGGAGGGTTGGGGTGTGCATGAATGAGCCTCCATTGCTCACTGAATCCTGACAAGAGATTTGTGGTTTTACCTGTTGGTTCTCCTCACAGCACTAGAAGACCTTCATTTGTTTCTTTTCTGATGGATACTTTCTCTTTTAGGAAGCCTATATAGCATTGTCTGTCTGTGAAAAGGGCCAATAGTCTTTTTGGTTACGCAGTGCCTGGTGTGATACTTGTGTGTGATGGACTGGTGTGTAATGTTTTTCTTCTGGAATGAGAGACAAATCTGAGGATGGTCTTGAACACAGTTGCAGAGAAAGCGCAAGTATCAAAGTTTAATGGGAACCCAGGTTTACTGATGGTAACTTGTTGTGCTAACAGCAGATTCATTTGTTTCCTAATTAATCAGAAGGAGTGTTCTTTTTATTTCAGCCATCTGGTGGAGAGCATGTTGTTTAGCTTCTTGCTACTGCAGATTGGAGCTACACAGGAAAAAGGATGTTTCAACTTCTGTGTTTGGCTTGTTTTTCAAGGTTGACTCAGTACAGAGCACATTAAAACATACAGTAATCAGCTGTAAAGTTCAGCTCTCAAGGACTGCAAAAATTTAACTTAAATTGTCCTTCCTGAAAAGATAAGATGGTGATATTAATTGCTTGTTATTACTTGTTTTGTTCCATGTAATCAATTGTCAAGACAAAATCAAAATTTCCTTAGTGAGCTGCAGAACTATTCTAGGGTACCGAATTTGTTACCGCTTTGTAGAGAACATTCAATGTTGCTTTTACATTTCTTCTTTGGATTAATGTCAAAAGCATATTGCCTGTCAAACAATTTGTCGTTGAGTGTGCCATTAGCTTGCTAACTCCTCACGAGGATTTTAAAACATTGCATTTCTTTCCCTTCCAGAAGTCCCTTTAGCGCAGCCTTTCTTTGGAAGCTATATTGTTCTTGTGGAATATTTTCTGAGGAGCAGTCTGTCCCTATGCCATGTTTACTGTATTTTTGCCTTGCAGCCAGCAGATTTTAGTACAAACTTGCCTGGGGGTGGCCTTGTCCTATTTTCCTCTTAGATGGTTCTGGCATTTATAGAGCTTGGGAGATCGTGCTTCTGAATTTTCCAGTCTGAAGAGCTCGAGCCAAAACAGCAGGGGAGATAGCAAACCTGTATGTTGTTTGGCTTACGGCAGCTGGGCCTGTTTTTCCTTTGACCTAAAGCAATGGCAGCTTTTCTTGAGTTTTGTGTGGAGGAGGGGGGAAGCAAAGAAGAGGAAAGCTACGTGAGGAAAACTGCTTTATCTCTGTGCTTGGAAAAAACAAGTCTTACCCACCTCAACAGTCCCTCTTTTTGCAACCCCTAGCAAAGCTAACTCCAAGCTACTTTTACATTGCATATAGAGATTGTCTTAGTTTGTGAATATTGATTATACATAAGAAAAGAGATGGTGATTTGTTTTAATATGGTATAAGATTTTTGCAAAACAAGCTCTTTTTATTGTGCTGTACCATAGCACTTGCAGAATGGACTTTATATTAGAGGGCTGGCTTCTTTGCAGTTTTTGGTGACATTTGATAGCTTCCCACCAAACCTGTATTTTCTTCCTTACTTCTTGGTCACTGAAAAAAATACTACAGTGAAGTAGGGCCCAGAGTCACCACTGAGGAATGAACTGTGATAAATGATTGCAGGAAAATATGAAAAACCCTGCAGATGGGTGGCTCAGAGAACATAACAAGTCTTGCGGTTTGACCTTGTGCTTGAAGAGCCCTTGTCTGTAAACATTGTCTCTGGAGTTGTCCACTCTGAATGAGGTTTCCTGTGAAAATACATGTCAGTGTTGCTGCCTTTGACATGTGCTAGTCTTATATTTATCAGCAGATGTTTCAGTTAAGTTTTGCATTTATGTAACAGAAATATTTAGTTGTGCCACAGAATGAATTTATTCTCAGAGGAATGGGTTTGCATGTGATTGTTGGAATTCTGAGCTTATGAATTCCAGAGGCATGGAGAGTTCCCTGAAATGTTTGTGAGAACAACAGAGAATATTGAGGCTTAGTACATGTTTGAAGTGGAACGCAAAAGAACACAGTGCACGTGTGCCAAGAATTTCCAAGGAACTCCCAGTGATTAAACCAAATTAAAAAACATCATATCTCTGAAGATTGATAGGATTCCTGTTTGTATGTCTGCACTAGTATGGGACAAATGGGTGACAGATTCTGAGCCTCCTCAAGCTGAATGTAAAGGGAAATAAACATTTCATGTTTCTCTGTGTTTTAATACTTTCTCCCTTTGTTACTGCATAGTTTTTCCTTACAGATATGTGTGGATCTTCGTGATGCCTGTTGTAGGCAAAACTATTGTTTCTGCTGTAGTTCTGGCAAGGGGTGACAGTGCAGAAGCTACATGGCTGCTTCTTTTGTGAGGAAGCTATTGGCCAGCTTCATAGCGCAAATTCTTATACAGAATAAGAATTTTCTTAATTGGCAGCTTTGATGAATTTCCCTCCTCCCTTCTTGTCCCCATTCGCATCTCTGAGTTGGTCAGTCATATACCTAAATCATATTTCAGCATAGGGGGAAGGTTATTTAGGCCTGTAAATGGATGTAAGAAGCAAGGAGAACATTAGAGCAGGTGCACATTACCCTAAACGTTTCTCATTGGGATAAGAAGGGTTAGCAGAAAGTTGGTGCTGTAGAACCAGCGTCTCCAGTCTCTCTTGGCTGAGCAGAGTGAATGCCTCAGGCTGTCAGAGTGGGACAGGAAGGAGCTGAGCCTTTAAAAAAATATGCTGGCTTCAAAATCATTAGGCCTGTTATGTAGGCAAGTAGTCCAAATTTGCCTAACAGTTCTATATTTATTTTCTCTCTTCTTTCCATTTACCAAGTCCAAATTTTGCAGTGTGAGGCTTTCTTTCCTGTATAGATTAATTTGTTACCAGTCACTCTCACACTGCAAGTTTCACTCTTTTTGCGCAGACAATTTAAATTAGATACATTAAAAAAATCATAATCCATTCTGATGTGATAATTTACCTCATTTTACTTTAATAATCACCTCTTTTTTTGTCTAACATGAACTTTTCCTGCTTTTTGTTGAGTTTTGTTCTACAAATCTCAGTGGGCTGTACTGAATTGTCTTCCGGTTTTTCCAATGATTGTCCAAATTCTGAAGGCAAAACACAAAGGACTGTGTTCTCTCTTGGACTTTAGTACTGCTCCTCACCTTACTTTTGTCACTAAATGTAATAATTCCTTTAATTTGTCTTCTGATATTTAATACTACTGTTGCCCTTAGGAATAGATTTTCTTTCAATGTTAAAGTTACTCATGGAGGCTGCAGTCACGACTTACTAATTTCTCTCTTCTTTTAATGTTCTCAAGAATGTCTTCCTTAACATTAGGGAGCGTATCTGGTAGACTTTTTGCTGATATTAATTGCTGCTTAACCAAGCGCCCTTGAAAGTCAGTTATGTAAATGAACAGCCTTGAGCTGGCCATAAGAATGAAGCTGGCTTGAGTTTTAATTTAATAATTGAGGAATTGGAACATAAAATGCTTTCTTAAAATCTAAAATAGGATAGTTATATTCTTTATTAGACAAATTCTGATTGCATGAACTGTATCAGCACTTTAACATTTAGTTTAGGTGATCCCTTTACATGCAGGTGAGCACTTTGGATGGCTGTTATTAGGAAAAAGCCTTGTATTTAGTTGCCTTAGATAATTTCAGTTGAGTAATTTGAAAGAAATTACTAGTTTGTTGTGGCTTTAAAATAACAAGTAGAGTCCTTCTTGAAATGCATTCTTTACATCTCTTTTTTTTCCTTTCTTAACTCAGCAATCATAAAAGTCGCTGTAAAAGTTCCTTGTATTTTTCCTGAAGATGCATCATACTTGAATCTCTTGGCTTATTAAAAACTTACATGGTTTCTGGACAATGGAGGGCAGGTGGTACATCGTGTCCATTTGGGTAAAGGTTATTTATTATTACATATGATACATGCAAAAACTGGTGGATGCGAAGTTATTTGCAAATACAGGCTTGGCAAACCTCCTCTGGAATTCGGAAAGGGTTTTCCAGCTCGACTTAGTCATTTTTTCCCAAATGTCTTGGCATAACTGATCACTCAGGAGTGACATATGGTAGAAACATGCTCTAAGGGACAAGTCTCCCGGATGGCGCACAGCACCACACAAGATAGACAGATGGTGGCTTATTCAACCTTGGAAAAAGTTTAATCCTACATATTGGCACGTCGGCCTGGGTACTGAGAGAGAGGCACACACATGCCTGTGAAATCTGAGGCAAAGCTTTAGTGAGTTTGCTTGCTGTTACTGAAAGAACTAGAAAGATTGAGCTGATACTATACTGCATGAGTGTCTGCTGAATTATGGGCTCAACATGCTATCCAGAAAAAGAGAGGTTCCCTGGAAAAGTGGAAATCCCAGAGGGAGCAGAACACTGCAGAAAATAAAATTTGCTGAACTTTTCGCTGTTGTTTCTGGACTGAAAAATGTTTATTCAGCAAAGCTGTTGAGTACTTAACTTATTCACAAATACCTGTTGACTAATTGAAGTGTCTAGTAGGAGAAGGAGTATTTTATGTTTTTCGTGGGCTTACTTCTGTTTCAGGGCTTGGTACTGGTTTTCTGAAGCATATTGCCACTTCACAGCACAGAAACTGTAACCTTTCTCTTAAGTAGGTTGAAAGAAAAAGTTACAAATTCCCCCATAGTAATTTTAAATTTAGATCAGAAAATGAGAACTGTACATTGCAGGTTTTTTCTTAAATAAGTAGAAGAAATCAGGCCTTTCACTCTAATATCTTTATGTTTAAGACAGTGAAGAGAGAGACAATATCTGACACGGAAAACAGAGCAGCTTTGAATTCTTTCTGGAAACCATGTAGTGGTTGCTTGCTTGCTTGCTTGAAATTCTTGGGTCAGAGCTGTGTTCAGTAAGGATTTTGAAAATACTGACCCACTGAGCAGATAAAGAATTTCCTGCCAAACTTTTTACTCCTGCTTTCTTTTTCTTGTAGATCACACTCAATATTCACAACTAGAAGGAAAAGAAAGACTCTCCTGACTCTCTGGACTCCAAGGATATCATTATGTTGGATTGGATGAGTTTAAACTAGACAAGACTTCTTTCTGAAACACATTGAGAAAGGTAAATGTAATTCAAACAAGCTAATCTTTTGCCAGTAGAGGAATAGTTTGGTCAAATTAATCACATTCTAGTAACATTTCAGCCATGCTGTACCTCAACAGTGGCCCTTTGTATACATATTTTAGGTGTTGATGTGTTTGTATAGATACATATCCATAAATATAGCTATAGCTAAACTTTACCAGTAATTTTTAGATGTTGGAAGATTTTGATTTTTCAGCCCTTACGTATTTTGTACAAATATACTGGTTTAAAGCAGTTCCCTTAGGTGAAAGAGGTGTGGAAGGAAGAGGAAGGAGAAGTGAGATGCCCACAGGAGCCAGCATGTTGGTAATTACTTGCATGGATGTGGGAGACCCAGTTAATGTTTCTGTTGTGCCTCATGAGAAGAATGACTTGAAAATGAGATCCTAGCCAGTGAACTATAAAGCCAAATGGCTCAAGCAGCAGTGATTGACGCATACATTTAAAGTACAGTGTGGTTTGAGAGACACAGAGAGTACTGCAAAGACAGAGAATAATTCAGTAACATCTTTAGGATATGCACTGAAGATGTAAGAGGTACCAAATTCTTGTATTCAGCTGAGGGTGCTCTTGTGTAATATAAAAGTATGCTTACTTTTGGGCTAGTATAAACAAAGATTTGCTCTTCCTGTGGATGTGAGTACCCTCCAGGTATTTAATGTTTTGTTATCCTTTTCTTTGTTTTGCTGTGCATCTTTGTGAGAAATGGTGATCACAGCATAACCAAACCTGAAGGTCCACAATAATTGCTGCAGAACTAGTGTGCTTTTTCCATTTTATCTTTTTCTATCTACTATAACTAATTATTATAGGACTTAGTAAATAAAAATTTTAGTAATTCTATTTTGTGCCCAAGAGCACAGTCAGCAAAAATGTGACAATTTGCTCTCTGTCTAGACTCTACCAGAGTTTCGTGCACAGAAGCAGTGAGTGTTTTGGTCGCCCTTATGACAGAGTCCTGCCTTGGTGTCAGGAAACATGCCTGTGGGCCTTCTAGATATCTTATTTTTCTGAGAGAGAGTGCCACAGTCTGATGAGATGATTAAAATTATGCAGATCCACAGCTGACACCTTTTTGACCCAGATGTAAAGTTCAGACTTGGAAATACTTCAGTCCCTTGAAATTTTAGGTCATGCTTCATAGAATTGCTGTTTTCATAATTTATAGGCTAAGTGTGATCATATCATTGTTGAATCGCTGAATGTCAGTGTGTGTGAATCAGCCATCTGCTGTCAGGGTTGAGTCTTGTATCTCCCTGGCCAGTGACAGTGAAGGTCATTAAACCATGATGAGACTGTCCGATGGGAATGGTTCAAGGTAATAACACGGCTGTGTCCAAAAAAAGCCTCTTCTGCTTACTGGTAGTAATGACATTTAGAGGACTGAAATGGAGAAAGAGGAGTTTTAATAGAGGAATGGAGACTTTGTGAAGACAGATGTGAGAGGCTTGGATGTTGGAAAGGCACAAAGACTGGCTTTTGTGGCAGGGTTTTGAGTTAATCATGAAACTAGATGAGGAATAGAGAAACTGTCTACATACAAGATTTGCAAGAGAAGCTGCATGGAGTCCTTAGGTCACTGACCTAAGAGTGGTAAGGAAGCAGATGTAAAATGCATGTAGTCTCATTTTAGTTTGTCTAGACTTGCATACCTTGTACACTTCCCAAGTGGAGAGTGATTTGGTATTTTGGAACTTGTACAAAGCTTGTGCATGTTTTGCTTCAACCAACAAATGTCCTGGAAACCCAGTATACCTGCAAGGTTAGATCCTTGTGTTAAACTTGCTGTGAAATCTGGGCAGGATGTGGGTTAGCACTAATGATGGGATCCTGTGCCATCTCGCTCTGCCAGGTCCTGTTTCTTTGGAGATGGGGTAATCAATACCAAGGAAAACTAATGCAGAAACTCAGAAAAATATTTAACAGGAAATAAGTGATCCAAACCAATAGAGACGAAGATGGTTGAGAAAGACCAGACACAACTGTATGTGCACTGGTGGGGATTTTACCATACTAGTTCATGCAAATTGCTGCTGGGCTGTTGAGAGGGATTCTGAAGTTAAGGTTGAGCTGAAGCTTTGAAAGTCAAGACTAAGAAATCTTTTTGCACACCTCATGGAATATATTTAAGCTTTATTAGCTGCAGCTGATTCAAAAATGTACTCTTGACAGGTGCAGCCAAACAGGAAGAAAGAGCAATTTAAAAATCCTCATGTATGCAGTGGTAGGCAAATGTGAAGTTGTAATTGACTTCTATTCTTCCCCCCTCCTTGTTGGAAGAATTTTTTTTTAGATACTGATTTCTAGTATAGTACTTAGTCTCCTTTCTTTCTCCTCCTCCCCCCAAAAAATTCCTGCAGACTCTGATGGTTTAGAAATGATACCATGCAGAGTTGATGTACCGGTCTGTAGGTTGTGCACTGGAGGTGTGATGTACCTTTCTTAAAATCTTAAATGCAGGTAAAGCTGAAAATGGCTGCGTTCACTTTTATGCTGTCTATCCCCCTTTGTTCTCTCTCCCTCCCCCTTATGCTTGTGCTCACTTGCTCTCTCTTTAGTATAACACAGTTGAACAGCAGTGAAGTGTAAAATGTGCTTTTGCCAAGGTCAGTTTCTTGTGATTACTCGCCTGTGGCAACTTATGCCAGTTGCAACAGACTGAGTCTCAGCAGTCCACAAAGTCACACTGGTGCTTATGCAGAGGACACCCAGTGTAGGTTATAGTAACCGTAGTCTGGAATAGATTGCAGTGCTGCTGAATTTTAGCTGCTTTATTTAACTCTTCCGATCTAACTTGCACTTGCTTCAGTGGTTTGGACTCTGTTCCGTGAGTGGCTAGGCTGTCCTATCCTCTGGAGACCCTTGAGGAGGATTTTGAGTAGATTATATTCTTGTTTTTAGAGGTTGCTTCTTTTCTCATAGTGGATTGCTCAAATTTCAGGAATTGTTCATAAATGAAGATAAAATAAAGCATCATGGACACATGCATCTTTCTTGGTGACTGGCTTGCTTTCGGGAAAGTCATACCAAATACTGCCGTGTTGACATTGACACAAGACAAACTGTGTATGTACATAGTAAGAAGTTTTATGGAAAAATATAAGAAGTGGTTTTTAATCAAAAATTTAAAAGGTGGTGACACAGTCTTGGTATCACAATGTTGTACACATTTAAAATTTTTTTGTTGAAATAATTTTTTGTTGCAAAGATTAAAATGATTTTGGCTCCTGTGATGGGGGAATGAATGTGAGGTTCCAGAACATTCGTTTTAGAGGATAAGATTTGTTGGATCCCATTTTGTTGTGCACACTGGATTGGGTACTACCATGTGGTACCCAGTGGAAGTAGGAGGGACCTCCACTTTCATTCTCCTTTCTTGCATGTGAACAAACATATCCCTTTATAGGAAAAATGTTGTATTTAGAACAGAAAAGCAAGAACTTCCTGTGTTGTTTGCATATTTGTCCTATCAACAATATACATGATTTTATTTTCATTCTGGAAATACTTGCTTTTGAAAGAAACATTTAGCTCTTGAGCTGTGTGATAGTGACTTTGAGGTTACCTGTCCATCTCTACTGACAATTAGAGGCAATTAGAAATCTAGATGATTGAGTGAAGGGCTAGAATTTTGGTCACCTCTGAAGTTCAGTTAAGTCCAAAATTTCATTGCTTAAAATGCATTATGGGTTTGATTAATTTTGAAAATATGTGTTGCTGTATTAAGCACTACTTTCTCATGTTTGCTTTGCCGTGATTCCTGAGCACAAGTACAATAATGGCTCAGCAATTGAGTCTTGATCCTGTAAACACCCTTGCACAAAGCGCACAAAATTCCTGTTGTGCTCAGTGAAGCTCCCCACGAAACAAGACAAGGATTTGAAATTCAGGTAATTTGAAGCTCGTGAGGGGTTAATCCTGTATTTTCTGTATAGTCTTGCTTTTGGGTTTACAAGAAGTATTTTTTATCAAGGATTATGTTCCTTGTTGCTTTTTTGCCTACATGGAAGACAGTTAAATTAATACTTTCAAGAATGACATTTTCTGGTTTGGTTTTCATAACCAATATGGTTCTATTGCTATTCCAGCTGCTATTAATTTGCTTTTAATAATATTTGTATTGGCCCAGTTTTTAAGGAAGAATATGCTATGAGAGATGGGTTCAGTCTTGGAGAAGACTGATCTCTGTACTTCCCTTTAAGTTGGAAATTCACAGCAGAGATGAGCAGTGTTTTGTCTGTCTGTGCTGTGGTACTTGCTGTGGTAAGTGTTGTCTTCTAATTGTTAGAGCAACAGCGGAAATGAGTGTTCCCTGTAGGAGACAGCTGTACTAGAAGAAGCTGGTCTTCAGTCAGCTGCGAAATGAGCAAACGGATGGTCTTGGCTGTGGTAGTATAGAAAAGTTGCATTGTCTGTGCTCACCAAACCTGTGACATTAAATTCCTTTTATCTTAAGGAACTTGAGGAAAGGAGAGAACTATTCAGGCACCAAAGTTGTTGTTTTTTTTTTTTTTGGAACATTCCTAATGATGTTCCTTCAGGAGACTGCTGCTGCATGCTCTGAGGTTTTCCTCATCAGTACATTCCGCACAAGCAAGTAGTTGACAATTGAGATGGAAGCTGTCTTCAAAAAACTTATTCATATCTCCATGCAGAGCTTCAAACTGATTTTTAAAAATTCATTAGAACTTCACTATTTCTCAAGTTCTCATGTCCTGGATTCTAGATGATAACAGAAATGCTTTGCTGCACACAATAAATGTAGATGTTGTGGGTATTTCTGGACACGTGAAATTCCAGAGCTCTTGAAGTCTTTCAAGATTTACAGCCTGATTATTTTTTTTTTTTAACTCATGGGTGAAGATCTGAAAGCTTGTTAAGGAGTTTATTCATACAATTCCTACGACTTTTAAAGGAAGTTCTCTAAGTCAGTATCCTGGTCAGCTTTGAAACCTTTACTGAGCTAATACAGACAAGCTGGAAATACGCTCTTGACGTATGGATAGAATCCTACTTTTGTAATGCTTCTCCAATTTGTGTCTCGAGGTTTTCCTTTTTGAAGGCAACCACTACACTCTTGTAGAAGTAGAGGAGTGTCTATCTACTCATTGCTTTATTAATTTTATTAGAAGCAAACTGGGGAAATGAGCAGTAAATTTATGTTGTGCAGCAAAACATTTATCTTTTTTTTTAACTCAATATTTCTCTTCCTTTTCTTGGCAACAGTAGTGGTATCTCCTATTCTGTTCACATTAGGGACTGTCTGAGAACTAGGGGGCAGGTAAATAGAAATCAATAAATTTAGACAGACAAAACATTCTGAAGTTCCTTATAAAAGATGTTTATTCTTAATAAAGATCTATGTTAATCTGAAGGAGCAGTAACTCTGTAGCTGTTGTCATACATACATCCTTGGAAGATGAAGAGGAAACCACTTGAGGCTTTTTGTGTTTTCTATTTTAATGGCAAGTTTATCTTTAAGCTTCTAACAGCTTTTTATAAATGTTAATTTTACATTTCAGCTACAACACGACAGTATCATTCTTACAGTTTTCTTCATCAGATGAGAAAAATGCAGTGATCAGAAGGTAGGATTAGGGGGCAGAGTTTCTTGTGGTTTGTTACTTATGGCTTTGACACCTGAATCACTGCATGGACTAGGACAGTCTATAACATGACTTTAGCTTCCCCATGGGAAATCCTGACTATAATTTCCTGCCTCCTGGGTGTATAGGAAGATTAACCTCATGGAATGAGTGAAGTATTTATTAATAAATGGTCGTTACTGATATGTCACATAGTTGTTCACAGCAGTCGCATTGCTAATATAATACTCCTGAGGGGAATGTAAATGAGCACATAAACCAAAAGACAATCGTTCAAGTAATTTTTGTCATCCTATTTAAAAGCATGTGTATTCAGTAGTGTCCCTGTTAGTGCTTACTGTTTTGATGATTTAAAAATACTAAAGAAGAGATGCTACCAAATACAAAGGGAAAACTCAAGGTCGTGCTCGCTTGTTCTGTCTTCACATCACAGTGATTGGAGTGTCTTTGATAATCTTTCTTTAAAGGCTTGTTGACTGGGAAGGTAAGTGAAGCAGCATACAGTTAAATCCAGCTACATTTTAGAAGTTTAATCTTGTTGGATGCTTTCTGCAGTACAGGTATGATGTATGATTAAAATGTGAAGTGTCCAACAGCACCATGGCTTTCTGGTTTGTTGTTTTTTGGTTTAGGTTTTTTTTTTTTTTAATGTCTCATATTTTTCATAACTGATGTTAAGGAGAAATAAAATATTTTTCCAGTCTCTTTCCAGTGTCAGAGCTGTCATTTGTCCTGTGATGAGAGATAGGGGAAAATGAATATTACTTTACATTTCTGTCAGTGGTCAGCTTGAAGGTTGTGATTGAACAGCAAGGTCATACAGGGTCTTGAAGGAAGGGGTTTTTTTTAGATTTTTTAAACTGTTTTGTTTGCTCCTTAATGAAAAAGGCCCCATGGTCTTTATTTTTTGTGTCTTTGTAGATTTGGACTTCTGAATTTTTTTTACTATACTTTAAATATTAAAAGGAATCTTGTGATAAATGTCCTTTGGGCTTAAAATAGAATTACTTCACAGAGCCTTTGTTTTCGGGTTGGATTGGAAAGAAAGGAAGAAATGAGATAAATATGCAGTGCAGAGGAGGGGGAATGTACTTGAAAACCCAATTTGCTATAAAAGCTGAGGCCGAGAAGTAATTTTTGACAGAGTGCTTAGTATCTGATCTGTTGTCTTAAAGTAGCAGTGGTGATCCTTCTTGCACCTCTTAGTTCTCTGCCATAATCTCATTGGACTCATCTTTTTTTAATGTTGTAGTCTAATTTACCTAAATATTACATTTGAAAAAAAAAGGGCAGCTTTACTGAGTCTCAGCTGCTTTTATAAATTTGATGTTGGCAATGACTGAGTTGTACAATAATTAGTCTTTTGTTTCTGTCTGAAAAGCCCCATTCCCCTTGCCCCAGTGGCAGACACTGGAGCTTGTGCCCCACAACTGTGCAGAAGACAACTTAGGAATGTGGTCCAACATGCTCATGGTGCTCTTTAAGATTTCACTGCCTGCAGGAGCTGGTTGTGGCTTTAAACTGTTGTGGTGAACACATGTAACAATTACTCAGAACTGAAAAGACACAGTGTATTTAATATTTTTGTAATCAGAGTTTGAGTTTATGTCTTATGTTATTGATGGAGCTTTTTCTCTCTCAAGAATTCAACCTGAAGCAATGACTTATGAATCATACTTTGTGTCCCACTTACAGACTAGCTTGACTCATCAATGATTTTTCTTCTGGCATGGTTGGGGGGAAATGCCAGCTATTTTTTTCATGCATAGTTTTTAATTATTGTTGACTGTTAACTAAAGATGGAGATGAAACAGTCCAGCTAAACACCTGACTTTATTTAGATTTGTGCTTCTAAAGAGTCACATCGTCCAATAAAGTATTGTACAATTGCATAAGAGAGATAATGGGGCGTGAATTTCTGATTCTTCAGTGTTAATATCAGACAAGGACAGTAACATATGACTACTAAGAGCTCATTATTATGCTCATGATTTCTTTGACTTAATAGTTTCCAGATGTATAAGATACATTAAAAAAAAAGTGATCTCAAGTCTGAAAGATAAATATCTCCTGCAACTAAAAGCCTCAAACACAGAGCTTTTGATTTCTAGATTTTCTTTAAGCTACTGATGATCTAATGATAATATGCATTTGTACACAAATTGCACTGATCATGTAACTTCTGGCATACTTAATAATCCTTATTTTATTGAGTAAGATTATTATTAGTGTTACATTTATCTTGTAATATAACCAGCTGCAGAACATTTTCAGTGCTGATTTTCTGGAAACTTGAAAAGCAAAGCTCAACTTCAGTAGTGCTTTCTAATTTTGCAGATTTATGATAACCTAGAATTAACACATTAAAGCATTATAAGAATATTTTCTCTTATTAAGAGTAACCATATAATTTTTTCTACATTAAATTGTTTTATACTTACTGTTTTCCTATATCCAATATCTAAACACGATTAATGTCTTTTGGAGAAGCTAAAAGAGCTTTTAGTTAGGATTCTCAAGGCCTTTTGGTTTTAGTTGCATACATTTGTTAGCCTCAATGACTGAATTCTTATATACAAACAATAAATAGTTTAATCTGTTTGCTATTATATAATCGCTCCTTCTCACTACACATTCATTGTCAGAACTTGACTTAAGGGATTTGTTTCATGTAGTGCAACACTTCTTCCCCAATTATCTGTAAGAGGAAGCTGTACAAGGCATTTCCTTAAGAAACTAAAGTAGGTGTTTTTCTGCTGTATATGAAGTCTCAAAATCTCTATCTTCCCTCCACGAGCAATCAGTAGATACTTCAGCCTTTAACTGAAGTGAGATTCTGAGGTATCTTTAATTGATGATTTAAAAGTTGTTGGAGCAACTAGAGAAGACAGAAATGTGACAGATGTGTAGGATATCCACATGCACAAGACTGTGGGCAAATGAATATATTATAGGTAAGATGGATGACTTCTCTCTGCAGGTATGTGAGAATCCAGGCTCTTCTCCCTTATCCTGTTGGCACATGGTCATTCATCTGTGGGGAATGAAATCCACAAGGCTAAATCAGGCTCCTTAAATTATTGACATTAGTTTGAGCCAAATATTTCTCTCACATTACACAATGAATGGGAAAACTTTCCTGCCAAGGAAGGAACAGAACTGAATGGTAAATGTGACAGTGATATTTACTGTAGAGCTTTTCACTGAAGCATAATCTTCTCTGATATGACCAGCTCTTAATTGCATGTAACTTTTTCCTCCTTTCAAACTGACCAAACAGCTGTCCTTAATTCAAAAAGTAAAGAAAAACTTGCTCTCAAATTCTCCATTTCTGTTCCCTGCTGGAGGCATCCAGTTTTGTTGATAATGATCTAATCTGTTGCATAACCGGAGAATACTGAGCCTGCTGCCATAGCCTGCTTCTTTCTTGGCACTGTTGGAAGGCTTCAAAGAGAGACTGTGTGTGTGAGGCGACTGCTCTACCAGCAAGACCAAGGGATCAAAGCATACGTTTAGAAATGGAAAACAACAAAAAGAGAAGTGGTTACCACAGAGTTGCAGCCTGAAACTGAAACCAGTCTCACAAGAATGAACTATTTTGAAGTTGAGGGTAATTATTAAAGGAAAAGAAATCAAGGATTTTTTAGGAAAAATCAAGATTTTATTTTGTAGTATTTTGATATGGGGAAGATTATTGTTCAAAAATGGATGTGTTGACAATTATATGCAATTTAATTAGTTTGGCATGATTTTATGTTGTATCCCATTGCTTCCTTGGCTCCTCTAATGTTTTCAACTAGGAAGTTTTCAAATGAAATCAGTTGAAAAATTACTTCAAGAAGAAAACCTATAGGAAGAACTATGTAGGGATATTTTTGAAGTATGAACACTTGTTTAAGATTGCATTAAATGATCTTGGGAAAATGCAGTGTTTTGTGGTGTGAGGTTGGTGTTTGTTTGTTGTTTTTTTTTTTCCCCAATTTCATGATAAATGGAAAACACTCCTTTTCATATTATTGCCCAGAGTTTTGGATGAAAATTCCAGATTTTCCAGGAGATATTTAATTTATGAGCAATTAATTTATCTTTTGCTGATATTCATGAATGAAAATTATTATTCCTGGTACTTTTAGTATGTTTTACATTATGATGCAACATTGGCTTGAACTGATCCTTTTTCAGTGTCAGATGTTATTTTTTCTCTCTTGCAATTCTAAATATTTATCTTTAATTCCATAGGAAATTCGAATATTTACCTGTGCTAATTTAATAAGGCATCATATTGGAAATGTAGGAATCTCAGCTGCATGTTATTAGGAAAACTTGCTATAATACACATAATATTAAGCAAAAGGAGACCATGAGGCTTTCATGGTACCAGCTTTATGCAGTGTTCCTGTCCATAGTCCATTCGTCCCTATCATTTACTATGCTAGTACTTAGTGGGTTTTATGATGGGGAAAATGACAGTAACATGTTTTTTCACACTCATTGACTCCCTTTACAAGGGATTCAAAGGAAAATTGGAGATACAATAAGCTTACTCTCCCTACTGCTCTTGCTACTGTGTGATGGGCCTGTGTTAATGGTAGTGGTTATGCCTTTTCTTCCTGTGGTGGTCTGGTGACTGGCACGTGTACAGTGTTAGTCATATGCTGTGAATCCTAAGGAAAACTGCAAAGCACAATGTCATTACTCTTGATAAAGATGCACTAAAGCGTTGCACCCTGATAAAGTGCATGACACTTTTCCCACACATAAAATCTTTGAAATATTGTTTAACTAGAATTTTGGTCTCCAGTGTTAGAAACACTCCACCAGTCCTGTTTCCCCCTCTTCTTTAAAAGCAGATTCCTTACTATGTATATTTGCAAAATTTTAAGTTCTAATGATACCTTATCCTGCTGATTGCAGGAGGCAGCCAGAGTTGTGATGGCAACTGCTTCCTTGGACTGCTCTGCCCTCTGTGGTGGTGTGTGTTTCTTCAGTGGTCCTTCCTCTTGGGGTGGGAAAGAAGGAATGCTCGGTCACATCAGGGCCTTTTTTGCCCTCAGCTGCAAAACTCTAGCTACATTTTAAAGAACATGAGCAATCTGTATCTTTTGAAAGGTGTGCTAGATGTATTCAGAAATTATCCTGAGCGTTACAGAAGATATTTTCTTTATCAAAAACTAGTCTGAACCTTTTCTTGAAATCATCAGTCTTTGAAACTTTTCTTGTAAATTCTGTCTTTTTAACACAGGCCAAATAAGGTATTTTTCTTTCTCTTCCTTTATGAAAGAGCTGAGTTCTGACTGAAATTAAAATATTGTAAACGTTAAGACTTAAGGCAGAGACTCAGCATTAAAAAAAAATCAGATCAATTTTTGAGGCTTAGCAGTTTAAAGGGATGGACAGTGCCCTGATCCCTATTTGTAATGCTGAGAATGAGCTGCATTGATCCTACTTCTTATTGGAGAAGCACTATCACCAATTTACTAGTTGCCATAATAAAGTTACTTGGTACATGTTAAATAGGTGTTTAACCTTTTGTTATATTTCTGTCTGTCTTGCTAGTAAAATAGATCAGTGCCAGTGAAATTGTACATACTTAGAGGAGCCTCCTCTTGTCCTCCTTTTTGGGTCATTGAAATTGTGCTTTTGAGAGGCTTTTGTACTTTGTTTTTATGTTGAGGGTATTTTTGACAGGGAGTCAATGCTCAGATTGCAGTTTTAGTTACTATGGAGAAACTTTCCCACAAAAAGGCTTATGCTCTATTTTCTGAAGATGGTTAAATACTGAATTTTTCCAACTTCCTCTTAACTTGCAGTTCTGAAGTTCATTTTGTACCAGTTTTCTTTAGACCGAAAATTCTTTTGGCTCAGATGTGCTTCCTTTTAGTCTTTGCAATCTGTAGTGTCCTACTGGAAAAAGGCAAAGATGAGGATCAGGACAAAAGAGAAATATATCCTGAGAGCCTGCATCAGACAAGGGAAATGAATGTAGCTGTACTCTGATTGTTGGGTTTTGTTGAAATAGAGCTATTGTGTGGCTGCCTTGGCAGTGGTTTATTGGAGATTCCTGGTATATGGTGATGTATGTCTGTTGGTTCCTCCCCTTGTGGATATGGTGTCCTTACGAAGGTGCTAGATTGTGGTGGTTTCCTTTTATGTTGTGGAGCTGGTAAAAGTTGTTCAAATAAGTTTGTTTCCATGGGGAAAACTTCCAGGGCTGAGTGGCAACAGCACATGTATTTTTGTTCATATGTAGTTGTGAAGCTTTTTTCCAATAACTTTCTGTAGTTTTTCTTTGTGTCTGCTATATTGAATACCATTTAAAGAGGTGGCTACATTAAAGTGTATTTCAAAGGGGCAGAAAACCATACGACGCTTAGAACTTGATCCAGAAATAGATTGTGGAAGGTTCTGAAAGCATTTTATTTTCACTTGCTCTGTCAGAGTCTTTGCTGGATGGACGCTTACTCTTAATCCCACTATTCTCAGACTGGTTAGGTAGTGTGATTTTTGGTTTTTTTTTCACCTCCTCCGGCAATAGGAAGGCAATACTGCAGTCTTTGAAAGGCCCGAAGGTTTGATAGCATTGTGCTGCAATGCAGGCTTTCCTCCTGATCCTGTGCAGTCACTGTGATGTGAAGGGTAGGAACCTTTTTCTCCTGATCCTATTATTAAATCACCCATTAAATATCTGAGAGAAAGCAGACTGTTGGGAAAAAAGTTTTCCATATAATAAGAAAAGTTGGAGAAGAAGAGATTCAGAGAGGAAACAGTTTTCCAGGTTATGCCTGGAGGATTATTCAGATTCAGGAAAGACTTCAGAACATATGGCTCAGCCTCAACATCCTTTCAAATTCCTAGCTAAACTAGACAGAACAATTTCTCATCAATTATCTGTAAATATAGAGGCAATTTAAGGACCTATTCGCTGGCTATTGTCAGAGTCTAAAGACATACTAAATACTTTCTGGTCCCATTTTTTCAAGGCGTTACATGGGAAGAGGAAGGAGTAGACTTCTATAGAGGATCTTAAGGTTTCAAAACTTGGAAGAATAACCATGTTGTCACATAAGCCATGAGAAAACAAAGGCGAAAGAACTGCAGGTCACACTGCAGCTAATCTTTGTTTCTGTTTCCTCTTTTTCCTGTATGTGTAAATACAGACATATTTTTATTCTGGAATTTCAATACTGAAATCCTTAAGTTAAATCTGAAGTTCTTAAACTGCAAGGAATAGTTTCCTGACCACGTGGCAAAGTAATCCTGAGGAGTGCTGGGGTTTGCTTCCTCTTCCTCTCTTTTGTGGCTCTGTCTCACTGAGTTTTGCAAGACAAAGCCTGTAAACTCTTCCAGAGGATAAAGGCAGAAGATTCTCGTGTATAATCCCGAGTGGGCTGACAGAGACCCTTGGTCAAAGTGACAGTTATTGTGTATAAGAGATTAGTGATAGACAGGAAAGATTTTGTTATTTAGTCTTGCCCAAATTGTGAACGTTTTCAACTGTGTGACCTTTTCTATTTTAATTAGTGTAAATCTTAAATGCACAGAGGCACCATGATTACAGAACATAAATGTTGTTCAACTGTATTACAGACCTTATTCCCTGAATTTGGTATGAGAGCTGATGGTCCCTGCCAGATTTCAAAACTGAAACTGGCTCTTAATGAAGGATCATTTTGAAAAATTGAATTCAGATCCAAGTTTTTAATGCCAGCCATACCTCTGCTATTTTTTGCTACTGCTAAGCGAGCTTGTAATTTTTTGGATCTTAGAAGTCTTAGAAGCATCAACATTTTCATTAATGTTTATAAGGAAAGCAGTGATTTGAATATGCATGGCAGAAAAAACAGTTGTCCCAGCAAATTGCAGCCTCTTGAATATTTGGTCCTCAGAAACTACGTATGAATATTGAAT
>JAOXXN010000395.1:98274820-98329273 GCA_026770055.1 Myrmophylax atrothorax | reverse complement strand
TTGGTTTCTCCATGTAACGTTAGCCAAAATTTTATAACATAAACATGATTTGCAGAATTGAGTAAAATGCATCATACTGTGGTATGGTGATACAAATGCCTTTTAAGGAAAGTTAGTTTTTAAAATAGTAGGCTTGGTTATAGACATGTTAAACTAAACAGGGAAGTTCTTGGTGCAAGTCCTTTAGGAAGTGTCGTTATACTTGGGATACAGTCACTGTAGTTTGCCTCTGTTTCTAAGAGGAAATTCTGGCTTCTTTAGCATCTGTTATTTAAAAAGTCTCTCTTGGGTTCCTGCTAACACATGTCCTTGAAAAAGTCACATCCAGATCTGGAAGAGCAGGTCTCAGTATAATAATCACCAAACCAAATTCTTGAAAAGTGAAGAATGCCTGTTGTCCTTCCTTTTTGAAGCAATGACCTATGTTGTGTCTTAGAGCTGACAAAAATGTGCCATTGAAGTCAAAACTGATCTTCCCTCAGGAGTGCCTTCAGGATGTTTCAGAAAGTGGTGAAACCAGTCAGGCATTGGCAAAACTGCCCAGGACCAAGGGCTTCAGGTGGCTTCTAGATCAAATTTCTGCTCATTTGCTGTGTTTAGTAAAGCAGGAAAGAGAAAAAACAATTTTTTATTGCTAGAATTTGAAAGTTATATTTTGAAGCAGCTTGAAATGTTTTAATAATGAGCTAGATCTGTGTCTAGTTTTACACCCCAAGCTGCTGTGCTACAGAATGGTTTGAAGTAACCATAGGTTGCTGTTTGCGATTTGAGTCCTCCTACCTTGCTGGCGAGATGACCTTGAGAGTGCTATGGGGGAATCCTCTGCTCAGACAACTGGGATTCAGTGACCACCGCATTGATTAAGCAGGAAAAGTGTCATAGAGACTGCTCTGCCATCTTTCTGTGTGACCTCAGATCAGTTCATTGGCTCTTTCTTTCTCTGGGTTGTGTTTGTGTACAAAGCGTTATGTTACTCTTTGCAGCAGATTCCCTCTCTTTTTATACCTGTGCTGACTGATTTCACTGGGATAACTTCTGGTTGGTGTAGATGTAAGGTAAGAAGCAGGGTTTCTGTTTACATTGTCAAATCCATTTGATTTCTTTTTACTCTTCAGCATTCAGCTTGTATGTAGAATACAGACCAGTATTTTCTCAACATGCAAGGTAAGGAGGAAGAAGTTAAGATGATGAAGTCTTCAGAATATAAGGCTCTGAGCAGGTCAACTATTAATGTACTGATAGGTAAGCTGCTCTGGAAATTAGTTTCTTCAGTATACAGTCCTAGGTTTTACATGCTGATGAATATAGGATATTCAGAGGAGCTCCTGGATGTCAGTGAGAATGTCGGCAAAGTTGTTTCACACTTCAGGTCTGTCCTACAAGGAAAGGCCATTGCGGTCCACGGTGTTCCTCCTCTGGATATGCTAATGCACTGTGAAAGTGCACCTCATGCCTGGATGGGCCCTGCTGATAAAATACTGCCTGGAGATCTCGCAAAGTGCTAATGTGTCAAAGCGCCCGCGAGCAGAGGGTGAATAATACTGCTTTCTAAAGGTCACGTCTGTTGGGTTTAGCTGGGACGTCCTTCTCACGTGGGGCTGTGGCCCACTCTGCAAAGTTCTGTTGTTCTTCGTGATCTCAAATCCACAGTTTCATGGATAGAATCAATAGTGCTGGTAAAAGTATCTTAATTTAGACAGTGGGAAAGAAAAGGAAACATTAAAAGCTTTAAAGCCTTAAAAACTGGCTCTTTTGAGTTAGGACGGCTATCTGATTTCAAGTCTTGCCTATTGCAGTGTTCCCCAAACTGTGTTACCTGATCTGGGAATTGCCTTATTCCCATTTCCAATCTTCCTTTGTTTCTTTACCTTCTAATGACAAAAACACTTCCACTTCTTGGAATAATTCCTAGTGGTTATATGTGACCATTTGCCAAGAAAAATTAGTAGTTATTCTCACTACTGGATGGACATTTTTGAAAAAAACCAAAAACCCCAACTATTTTATTTTTTTTCCCTATCCTACATTTTACAGTATTGTTTGACTCTCTCCTCCTTTGAAGCCTTATATATTTTTTCTTCTTAGGCTTTTAATATTTAATATCATTCATAAAATATTGTGAGCATGGTGTATAATTTTTTTAAGTAACATTAAATAATAAAACAGGTGCAATTGCAGTGTAATTTCAAGTAGCTTACCTATCATTATGCTCTTGCAATTTTATTTGGGACTTGATTATGCTTAAATGCTCCGCATAAAAAATGTATCTGTGAAAATTACCCGTGTTAATATAGCTAACAAAAAAAATCTTCAAATTACTTTGGGCCATAACACAGCATATGAGACTTGTCAACTACTTTCAGTGTCTTGCGTGACATTTGTATTTCATAGATAACCTCTTGTCCTGAACTTAATTGTTTATAAAGGTATGTGTCTGTCATGTAGATTGTTTAATTTTAGACTTAAATCTCTGAGTTCTAGATGATTTGGCTGTGCATTTTTTCTACTGTGAGCAAGAGACATTTCCTATTCAGTAAGGAAAATGTTTGTCTCATGACTACAATTACAGGACTGCAGTCTGAAGTGAAGTTCTGCAAAGAGGAAATACTCTTCCTCCTTTTGTTTCCCCTTTTGCTTCTTCATGAATAACGGTTCTTTCAACCCACCTGGTTAGTTTAGAAGTTCTAGTTCACCAGAATGGTCTGTCCTTTAAATGTTTCCTTAAAAAGGAAAAGATTTTGAGTCTGCTTTTATGAGTATATTTAAGTAATGTTTATTTTTCTGTTCAACCAGTGTTTTCATTGCTAGACATTTAAAGGATGGATGAAAGTTCATCTTTCAAGCATATACTTCACTGGTTGTTTCTGTGCACCATGGTTGTTGCTTATTTAAGTTAGACAAGCTGTTGTCCAGGGTCAGAGTGTTTTTTTTGACTTTGTTTCTTTTCCATTCTTGGTATCTGTTGAAGACTGGTAGGTTGGATAGTTCTAAGTTTGGTAACTTAGATTTACAAGTTCCTGTCTGTTTCTCTTTGAGGCACTGTTTGTGGTCACTGCTGCTGCTGCTTCACTGTTGAAAGTAAGTTTATTCTCAGTCACAAAGAAGGTACCAGTTGATTCTACTAGTGTGCAAACTGCAAGGTACCTGACTTCCTATATGACAATCCTTCTTCTTGTCCATAAATAAAAAATATGTAGGTATCTCCTTTCATAGAATAGAAATGTTTAAGTTGGGAAAGACCTCTAAGATCATCTAGTTCAACCATTAACCCAGCACTGACAAGCCCACCAATAAACCACATCCCTAAGCACCACAACTACACTTTTTTGATGACTTCCAGGGACAGGGATTCAACCACCTCCCTGGGGAGCCTGTTCCAGTGCCTGACCACCCTTTCAGTGAAGAAATTTTTCCTACTGTCCAGTCTAAACATCCTCTGGTGCAACTGTTAATCCTTACACACAGTTCTCTTAGGTCTGTGCTATCCAAGATCATTCATATATTTGTCTAGTTTCAGCTGCCAAATGATGTTTTCAAGACACTTGGGTGCTTGTTCAGTGTTTTGTCCTCTATCTTTGAAGTCTCCCATTAGAAAACCCAGTGGAAGAGCATCCAGCATCTCCAGTGCCCTTATTTCCTACTGCTCCACAATGTCTGTTCTCTGGCATTTCTGGCGAGCTATGCTGGATCATGGGCAGCTTGGACCTCCTTCAGCCTCAGTCCTTCTGAAGGGTTGAGAGTCTGAAGACAAGGGAAAGGCTTGATTTTTGTCAGCTTATTTGCATGTATAAGAATACAACTTGAAAATGAAATAGAACTGAAACCCCTCTTTCTCATAGGACTTGTTGGAGTCAAGTTCTCACTGAGTGCACTGAGGCATAAACACAGATAATTCACATTACTTATTCCTTGATACACCAAGAATCACATGACTATGTTTGATCATAGCTTTTAATCACATGAAAATTTGTTAAACATTTTTAAATGTTTGCAAATTTAGAACAGTAGCAAAATAAAACCTGACATTGCTTTGTAGTAAAAGTAAATAAAGTATCTTGCCAGCAGTATCCAGTGTGGCTAGGTATAATATTCTTTTTTTCCTGAAATTCTTCTTAAATGCTTCATTTGAAAACACAATAAACTATGTCACTTCATTTCACTTGCTCAGTGTTTGAAGAATGCTGTCTAACAGGAAAATAAATTTGATTCAAACCCCAATACCATACAAAAGTAGTACAGACTTGATAAAAATTGTTTGAATTTGCAGAAGTGAATTGCAAGTAAATTTGAAGTGGTGTGAGTATATGGGAGGTGAAATTATCATGCTGGATGTATACTTGACTAGCAAGATAGGAAGTCAGGAAAAGAGTATTTGGATATACTGAAAGTAAGACACTTGCCTAACATAGGACATTTCGTCAGCTTAAACATAGTCCAGGAAAATTTCTTAATTACTCTGCCATGTTATCAAGCTATGCTATTTGATTATTTATTTGCATGTGGGGGTCTTGTTTTCCCTGCATTTCAGCAGCTTCCTCATTTCCTTCCAGTGTTTTGGTAATTCAGCAAAGATTATGTGTACACCTGGTAAATTATCTTCCCTCTTCTCTCAGTGTTAGGATTGGGAGTTATTAAGGAAATGCAGTACATCTCTTTGTATTGCTAAACAGAAGCCAACATCAGTATTAGCTTTTCCAGACATTCTCCTGAGTTAGCCATGGAAAATATCTTCAATAATTTTCTTCTAGTAATGCAGGCTGGGTGGTTGGATTGGCAGGAGGTGAGACAATAATGTTCCATTTTATATTCAGGTTTATAGTCATGCACAATTAACAGATGAATGATTTTTTTAATGAATGGGTAAGCAATTTCAAGTTACAATTGATACCTTCCATTGATACCCTGTTAATTATCAGCTATACATCTTTTAAAGAAAACACCATGCCAATGGGTAGCCACCTTTTGTTTATAATCATTATTAATATAAAATGAATTCAGTCTGCAGTGATAATCTGAATCTGTATTAATCAATTATAAATGAAACCTTTATGTTTGCTAAATCTGAAAATGATTACCAGGAGTAATTTCTAAAGGGAACATCTTTTTGTGTACTAGTTTTTTGCTAAATGTTATTGTTCAGAATTGACTGATGTTAAAGATATTCAGCATTTTTACCTCCTCTTTACTGGGGCTTTTGCTGCTTTTAAATTTTTTTTTATTTTTCTCTCTTAACTAACCCACTTCTTCAGTGGGTTTTTGGATGGAGGGGAGGGGTGAGATTGGGGTGGTGGTGGAAGGGAAGGGAGAATAGGATTAAACCATAGTTTTGAGGAAGTATTTTATTTCTAGACTGAACACGATGTTGTCTCCTATGTTAAGCTGCTGCACCTACTTTCCCCCTCCTTTTGCTTCCTGGAGGGCTCCTCTTGAGGCTCCCTGACCACCCTTCACCACTCACCTCTGAGCTGCCACTCATGCCTAGAGGTTTAAATGTGTCCTGTCTATGGAATGTTGTATTTGTCCCTCCACAGTATTTTTTCCAGCTTCCTTACTTTCACAGGTGTTGGGGAAATTCTGATAACATGTAGGCAGTAGCAGGTGATGGATTTATGAAGTGTCTAACTCAAAAGTAGCAGGAGAAGTGTGACGATGCTGCTTAAGGCCAGAATGGAAATTTCCTGCATTATGGAGGCAAGAATTCTTTCTATTGGAAGGATTGCACACCTCAGCAGAGAGCATCGAGCACTGGATTTATTTTAATCAAAGAAAGAAAAAAAACCCCAACTTCTGTGTTTGGGAAGGAGCTTATTTAAGAGCAAAACAATCACACTTGTATCATTTGCAGATGCTGCTGCTGTGGTGGCAGGACCTGCAATGAAAACAAGGCTTTCATAGTGGTTTGTACTTGACTGTCTAGCATTAATTCTCTAACAAGAGAAGCATGATGGTAGCTTCTGAAGGGCCCAGTGAAAATGTTTTTTACTGATCTGAACTTACAGAAAAGGAGATATTTAGAAGTTAAAGAACAGGACATAATTTGAAAGAAAGTAGTTGACTGTCACAACTGGGCAGACCTTATATTGGCTGTTTTCTCAGTCTGATGTCATATAAAAAATTCAGTTTGAAAAGAAGTAAACTTGAAAGGAAATCTTAATATTTAACCCACAAAGTAAACAAACATTTCAGTCTGTGTCTTTATGCGCTTCAATCCTGTTTCTCATGCACGAAATGCTCCTTCTGATTTCCTTCACCTTTTCCCTTTTGTGCTGTTTTTGGTGGGGATAACTGCAAACCATAGCTAGCAAGAGTCAAAGGAAAGGTCATGACAGAGTAACACGAAGAGCAGGAGAATAGCAGAGCTTGAGGCTCAGCTTGTGCTCCTGGATTTTAGTGGGACTTCTGACAGGTGCAGTTCCCTTGTGTCTCCTGCACAATGTGTTTCCCTTCTGTGCCTGTGGTGGTGAAGTGAGTTGATGTGCATCTGCCCACTGTTTCAAAATGTACCTTATGAGTAACGAAGGGCAAGGAGAAAAATGTGCCCTTTTATGTCAGCTTTTCATGATATTTTGATGCTGCTTGACTTGGTAATCTCTTTAATGATGATACACTAATATATTGAGGAATGTCCTCATACCTCCTTTGAATGGAAGAGCTGTTGTACTTGATTTGTTTGCTGTAGCTGTAAGCTCCCTGGAGTAATGACCTTTCTTATGTGATTTGTAAAGTGCTGCACTTACTCGAGGTGTCCTGCAAATTGCTGTAAAAAATAATACAGGGTATAATGCAGCAGCACTTACCTCTTACTCTTTTTCTATATCCAGTGTAGTAAAATGGTACAATTATGATTGAAGAAGATAGTCAGATAATGCAGTCTAAATGCTGTTGTTTCTAAGGAAATAGAAGCCATTCTATTTCCCTATTTCCTTATAAAGTAAAATATATATATATATATATATATATATTTAATTCTGTGAAGATGGATATGTAAGACTGGGTTTGAAAAATTCTGGTCTTCTATAGGCATTAACTTGATTTTGAGGATGTTTAAAATATTTAGTTAACCTGTCCATATAGATCAATAACGTTTCAGGCACATGCTCTTTACAAGCTGTGTCATAGTTTGCTTTCAGATATTTATGATTATAGAAACCAAAGTTAGATTGATTGCAAGTAAGTAAAAAGGAAAACACTTTAAAATATGATCCAAGTTTATTAATTTTTTTAAATTATTAAAACAAAGGTATTTTTTACCATTTTGAAACTTAGATACTGGTTTTTGCAGTGTTTTCAGCAGTATTTAGTGTTTTTCATGACTTCAAATTGCAGACTTGGTTATATGATAAATTTAGGTTTCACTGGAAAGGTGGGATGTGTACAGCTCTGCTGATTCAGAGAAAAGCTGTAAAAATGCTTCTTAGACGCTCTGATTAATTTTTAAAATTTTTTTAAGTGTCACAATTTTGGGAATTGCATCCTGTGCCTTTTAAAAGATGAAGTTTTGCAATACACAGAGTACCATGTAATGAACAGAGACTGATACTGAATGTCTGCTGCTGTTCTGTAGTAATGAATCTGCTTCTGAATGGCTGTGGAAAGTTTAAAGGTTATTATCTCATGTTTGTTTACTTTGTAAAGATAAGATTTCAGAGAAAATCGAAGGGCACTGTCTGAAATTCCCAGTTACTGCAGTTCCATGGAGAGCATTGATCCCTTCCTAGAGGTTGCTGGGGGGACTCATTGTCTCCCTGGTCATTGTAGGCTGCCGATGAAATCTCCAATATTTCAGGTTTGCGATTCTTTTATTGTTGTTTTGGCAGTTTATCAAAATTAAATGGCTTAACCAAATCAATATGCTGTCTTGCTCGGTAACATCTGCATTTCACATGTCAAGATATTTTTCATTTTGAATGTAGGCACAATGGAGTGAGCCACAGTGATTGCAAAAAGAGCCTTTTTGCCCTCCAAAGCGCTCAGACTGTAAGGAAACTTTCCGGAAAATAAACTTTGCTCTGTTACGCAATCGAAGCTTCCACTGAGATCAGTGATAATTGCACACATGTGCCCATGGGTAGGAATCTGTCAGTACAGAATAGATGCAGCAAGGTCAGAGGCAGAATACAAGCTACAATGACAATGAATTTTACTTCATTTAGAATAACAGTTTATGTGTTTGGCAGTGTTTAGTGTTGTGAGAATTAATTGCATAGTAAGGAATAAATAAATTACTTCCTCTGTGTTGTGATGGCCTCTCTTTCCATGGGGTGACTAAGCTTTTCTCACCAGTTTAAATTGTGGTGATATGTGCCTTTAGATACATGTTTATCATTAGCTAAAATAACACAGCTGTTAAGAAAAGGTTTATTGCCATACTTGTTCTGCATGCTAAGCACATTCTGTGTGCATGTCAAACAAAATGCCAATTTACTCGGCCCCCTCAGAGTTTCCGAAGGAGTGATGATGAAAGTTTGGCAAGTTTACTTGCACCGTTCTGTATAAAATCTGCACGGCCATTATCTCCAGACACTTGCAATATGAAAAATGCCAATGGTGTTTTTACATTCTTAAGAGACTAATAAGCCACAGATGTCAAAACTGTAACATTGAATTATCTTAAGCATGTCTGAATATGCCAATAAAGGTTTTTTTAATTCATGTGGAGTTATTCTTAGTAATAATAATAAATAAATGTAAATAAAGAATTTTAAATATTGGAAATGTTTAATTATAGAATGTGTATGTTAATGCTTGACTAGTGTGCTGTGAGGCGAGCAAGGGTATGTGCTTTGGAAAGGCCCTCCTGTGAGTGGCCCAGGCTTGAGAGGTGTGCTGCCTGGTACCTCTCTGCCCCGTGATGTGGGTACTTGCTTTGCAGAGTCCAATGACTTCTTGAGCTAGAAAAATCTAGTTTACAGGGACTTAGTTGTCACTTGTTCTACTAAGAAGCAACATGAAGCAAAAAACCACACATAGTCCTTGTTTTAATTTCTTGCACTTGAAAATAATTTGTTGCCTCTTTTGAGGCAATGACCCATGCTCTTCAAGAACTCAAGTTTTTCCACCTTTCTCTGTCACTATGCTGAATATTTTTGTAACCTATAAGCTGTGTTTTAGTACCCAGAGCTATTTGTACCATTTCTGAATGACTACTGATTTAGTTATTGTCTGAATTGAGAACTCATGCTATAAGGGAAAATAAAAATTCCATTTAAAATTATGAATCATTTGGTCTCGGTTTGTTTTGAGCAGAAATGTAAAGGGAAGTAAACAAAAGGAAAATGTCTTGATTTAGGCACATCTGTCTACATCCTTACCTGACACCCCAATAATAAACACAGCAGAGCTGGCACAATCACATTGTCAGACATATCACAATGTGTCGAAAAGTTGTCTGTCTGTGTGTTGCAGAATAGATGGAGCCCAGTGCTAAATGGTCATGGTGATCCTCTACTTCAGTTTCTGCTGTCACTTTACTTTTTGTTTTATTTAACTATCCAGCCTCTGCAGCCACACTGCAAAAATAAAACTCACAAAATAAAACTTCCTTTTTTTTGAGGCAACATCCAAAGTATTTAATAATACGCTTTGTAATTTTTCTTTTTACTTGACATCAGATGACAGTTTGAAGAGCTTAGGCTGAGGGAAAGGGAAATTCAGGCTAACTTTTTTCACAGAGTCTATTTTGGGCATCAGCTCTGGGTGCCAGGCTTCAGAAGGAGGCTTTGACTTAAAGAGAAATCCTGTGCTCTTACCTTGTGCTCACTCAGGTTTGAACTACAGGATTCAGCACCTCTGTCAGGCTTTAAATCTTTCAGACCAACTACCCCAATTTAGTGACTCTTTTTGATAAACTGACTTACACAGGCTGCCAGAGGTCAAATGAATGCACCCAGAATCAGGCAAGGCAAAGAGTTGTTGAGTGCCCAGTTTTGTGCTTAACTTTCAGGACTGCCTTTTTGGGCCTCTCAGAAAATCTCTTCTTTAATGACAAGCCAGGAAATCTTTTAACCAGACCTGAACTAAACATTTATATCCCCCTTTTAAATGCCGTCCAGACTAACAGTAATTTTTAAATAGTGTTTTTCATACATGAGTTTCCTAGATTTTCTGGCTTTCTTTTATTGGGTCATATATTCAATTTAAGTAAGTATTTGAAAAATAAGGAGTGAAATATGGACTACTTAAAAAACATGGATAATTTTGGTCCATGATTACAGGTTTATGCCAATGTATCTTTTATCAGTTTTCTTTCATAAGTGAGTAATAGTTTTATCAGGATCACTGAGTTCACAGGACAGCTAATTGACTTCCATGATACACCCATGAAGTGTATGATACTTCCATGAAGCCAAACACAAGTGTTTCCATTACAAGGTAATGGAGAATAATAACTGATCAGCATACTTAATTTTGACATTTTTTCTTTCCTAATCCCTAATCAGATAATTGCTGAAGGAAGTTTCAAAGCCAGCAAAACCCACCAGCTATGTTATTCTCAAGGGAAAAGTAGCTTATTGGTATTTGAAATGTCAGTCCTCCAAATGTATGGAACTACTTTTCTCTGTGTACCACACTTTTGCTAGCAGTTAGGAATTAACTACCTTCTCACCCATCCTGAAAATTACTGATGTCAATCTACCTAAGCAGAGCAGCCAAGTGATGAAAAACCTTTACTTAGTTTTGTTCTCTCAACCCTGCTCTAAATGTTAGCAGGATTTGTGTCCTTATTTTAAAGATTTGGTTTGAAAATGCAACTTATGCACAGTTGGAAATAGGTTAATTTGTTTTCAATTACTAGTTGCTTTTCCATTCACATGAGACTAAAGTCTTTGCTCTTGATAAGTTGCAACTGAAAATTAGTTGGACTGGGGGTGGCTATTAAAACAAAAAAAAAATCAAACAACAAAAAATGAAAAGGAAAAAGCAATCAACTTGAAATTACTGGATTTAGCAGAGTTGAGATGACAGTGTCCTGTTAAGACAACAGGATAAAACAAAACCTTGTTTAAGCAGCTGTAGGAGTCTTGCACTTTCCTGTAGTGTATCTTAGCTTTAAAATCTTTGTACTTGTTTGCTGGAAGCTTTTTTTGTTGTAGTAATGATAAGCAGACGTGACCTGGGAAGTGGGGACATTACAAGCAATTAAATAGTGAGATTAAAAGAAAAATAACATGTTTTACACCTGTTTAACTAAGGGGTATGTGACTCTGTGTTTTATTGTAAGCTCGAATTCTGACAGCTGGTAGCAGTCAAATACAGTTGTATTATTGTAGTCTGGAAATGTGAAATGTGGGTGACTTTAGTTACCGGGCAGTGTTGTGTTTTGATGAAGAAACCAGTTATTTGCTCTTGCTGTTTGCTGCAGGAATAGAGAGATGATGTCTTAGCAGGGAGAAAAATAACAAGAGGGAATGTGGAAAAATATCTTAGGTGTTGCTGTATATGGTACCATGAGTGTTTGAGGTCAGTATCATTCAAGCAGTTGGCTGCTTAGATGCTGGCTGTGATACTTTTCTGCTCACAAACAACTTCTCTCACATCACCCAAAGGTATCCACAAGTTTTCTATGCAGAAATAATTACGAAGATGAAGATTTAAGACTGCATTTAAGAAGACATTTCACAGCCAAGAAATATCATGCTCTCAGGCACATATTGTGATTCTTGGGGTTGTCTGGTGCAAGGCTAGAAGTTGGACTGGATGATCTTTTTGTGTCCCGTCCAACTCAGGATACTCGAAGATACTTTGATCCTATAGGCATACTTGCTAGTGGATATAATCATGTGCACAAATTTCTGTGCCACTTTTACATTGATACCAGTGATTTTCCCTTTTTGCCAATAGTGAGTTTGCCAAGTTACAGGCAGCCATTTGGATATTGCCATATAACACATTCCTCAAAAAAAGACTTATACGGAGAAAGGTCTTGATCTTGTCTGGGAAGGGGATAAAGATCTCTTCTGCAGAACATGGTGACTCATCTCACTGTGCTCAGTGAAGCCAGCCAGCCAGCAGGAAGCTGTGGAGCTGCTGAAACTTTCAGGCATAAGCTCTCAGCAACAAAAAATACTTCACTTCTCTTTGCTTGGGGTATTGTAGTTCTTAGTCTTTAGAGCCCAGGATCTCACCATGCACCTCTGCTGTGTGTGTAAGAACACATGGGGGAAAAACCAGCTGAAGCATTGGTTTTGTTAAAGTGTTGGGAAGTCATTAGTCGTTCCTACCACCACTGACTGCGAAGTGTCATAATGTAATATCCATTTCTTTTGAAAACCTTCTTCCTTTCTTAAAAGTCTCCCCTGTTGACTTACAGTGAAAAGCAACTGTTGAAGAGATCAAAGATTTTTGTCCTCTGGTAGGAAAAAACTGGTGTCAGGTCAAGGAGGAGATAATGTTTTTGGCAGGTGAAAGAGGCTACTAAATGCTTATGGGGGTTCTCTGCTTGGTAACTTCTGCCAGTGGCACTGCAGGTTTCCTTCTTGCATTTCGGCTAAGAAAATTTTAAGAAGTCATATTTGTGCATGTGCATTTAGAGATCGCCTATCAGAAACCTAAGAAAACCTAAAAAAAAATGTTTCTAGGAGGGTCATGTCATCTTTCTGTGGGTCAGTGTACAATGACTGTGAGCCCCAATTTGAACACTAGGGAACATCTAATAGCACGTTACAACATCCCATGACCCTGGTGTATGTGACAAGCATTACAGCCTGTCTGTGGTATTCATTGTCCTGCTTTCTGTAGCTAGTTAAGAAGTACATCAACTGCAACACTTCTTGATAGTGATAGGTAGAGTCTGACAGTAGATGGTCTCTGTTTCTTCAGCAGATAGAACTCTCCGAGCTGCTTTGGGCAGTCCAGAGATAGAATCATTAACATAGTGTCTAAATTAGATCCTAGATTTTCAAAACAGTTGCTTTCATCACACAGACTTCATCTGAGGTGAATGTCTTTGCAGAATTGATGGGAATAAGGCCCATTCTGCTTCTTTGCTTGCCCTTTCATGTGGCATAAAGCACCTCACATATTATTTAGGGAAACAAATAGGCGACAAATCATATTGTGCATATCAAGATGTTGAACCAAGTTATTGTGATAAAGTGTCAGGTGGCTCAATTCTCAGTTTCTAATCAGTGCAGTGGTTAGCACATCTGAGTCTCGACAGCCTGTGTCTCAGAGCTTGGACTTCATGGGCCTGTCTGGAAGGGAGGATATAGATGCCCAGGTGGCTGTAGTTGCAGTGAACTGTAATCTAAGACACTCCTCAGTGAGAGAAGAAACAACAAGCCTTCTTGGAATCTGTGATTTCCATAGGTCAGCTCTGACAAGAATGCCACAAGCTGTCTTCTATTTTTGGTCAGTCCCTAAATTAGTAAGGAAATCATTGGCCCCAGGGCCACCAAGTAACAGTGTATGCTTGAAAGCATACATTTCATGTCTGAAAGTTCAAGAGAGACACCTTCTCAGGATTTGTGTTCTTCTTCATGTTTCTATGATTTCAGTTGTGACTCTGAAAAACCATCATTTTATAAGCAGAGAGCAGACACCTGCTCCACATCTGTTCCTTGTTTTCATCTGCCTTCTGAAGTTCTTCTCACATTGTTACAGTTATCCATCTTTTGTGTTTCTTGCCAAAAATTTGGGATTCTCAGTTGTCATTTCAGAAGACAAAAGAATAGCGAAAAATCTTCTGTGACTAGCAAGGTAATCTTAGTTGTGACTTTTGATGGTATTACTTCTACTGCAGAATATCTTACAGCTTCAGGCATTTGGATAATTTTGACTTCTCTCCTGAGCTCTCCAACCATTTTTATATTCTGCTGGAGCATCAGAGAGGCAGAAGGGCAGTGCTGTGTCTTCCTAAGATCTGGCTTAGCTGCAGTTTATGAAACAGAAATGTATTTTTTGTCTTCTTCCTCACCCCCAACTCTTTCAGTAAATTTAAAATTAGAAAGAAAAAAATAGCCACGTTTAGGGCTTTCTTTGCAAAATGTTTGTTGAAAGTATCAAATGCCAACAATTATCCTTGGTATTGTAAGTGTATCTTTAAAATTTAACTTCAGAAGTGATCTTCTCAGGATTCATTGCTTTGTAATCTGTAATCGAGTTGAAAATCTAGTAGCACTTGCCTGTGTGGAAAGCAGAAAGCCTTTTCTGACCTTGTGGTGGCTAGTAAAAAGTGATTCAAACCACTCTGATGCCTTCCAAAAGTCTTGAGACTTCAGTTCCTCTGTAGTTCTTACTGATTGACCTTAGCCCTGGGCATTTAGTGCGTATTAGATGAGGGGTTTAATGCATCTGAAGGATGTTTATAACTGAGCTCTGTAAAGGTGCTTGTGTTTCTGGGATAGAGCCTGGATTGTTCCATGTTTCACAGAGTAGATACTCTGCAAGGGACTGCTCTGTTTTCTGGCAGTAGTTTTTTGAGCAGACAAAAATCAAGTGAATGCAATGCAAACCAGAATCCCACTGAACTCATTCTGAACTTCTAAAAAATACTGTTTGATAAAGCATAGATGCTCATGTAGGTAAGTTGTCTCAACAAAAAAAAGATAAAAAGTGTAGTATAATTTTTAGTGAGATAATCTGCAACAATGTCTTTAGTTAACCAGAAGTATGTAGCCTACATTTCAAATTGAAAAAGTAATAAAGCTGAAGAGTAGTGTACTCTTGTCCATTGGGTTTTGATGGCAAATGGTATCTGAAAGCTGGGATAGTCTGTGATGCCAGGATTACTTTAAAGCTAAAAAAGCACCATGAGACTGACCTCTTGAGCAGTCATCACTTTGCTATGTGGATCAAGAGTGCCAGGTAGCCATGCGGGAAATGTTTTTGGAGTGTTCTGGGGGTTGAAAACTTAGAATTACAGGTGTTGTCTTCCAGAAGTCTTTTAGTTTGAAACTAAAAAAATGGGACCGTACACTGGCAGAGTGAGAGCAGTGGTGGGGTATTATTTTTATATGTTGGCATATGGAAATAAACATGAAGCTGGAAATCTCATTATTGCTGTGGTTTCTGACTGTTGGAAGTTCATCAAGAAGTGTCTGTGAAAGGGAACTAAATAGGTGCTAAAGCTCTCTGTTTTTATCTCCTATGAGAATGAATAGCAGCCATGAAAAATCCAAATATCTGGAAAAGAAGGAGCGTTTATTATAGAGAGCCTCTAGCACCAGAACAGAAGAAACACCTGGTAGCCCATATAAGGAAGGTTAATTAAACCAGTTTATTTGTGTTTATCTAAAATGGTCAGGATGAGTTCAGACATGACTTACCTTTCCTTCCCTTGTATGGGAATGCAGCCTGATTCAGGCCTATGTTTTAGTTGCATGTATCTTTACTTTGGTAGCTATGACTTCCAGTGACTACAGTGACCCAAGCAACTTCTTCCAAGACAGGATGTTGTCTAATTGAAAAGACAGGAGCCAGCTGAACAGGATTTTACATGCCTGTTAGTTCTGCCAAAACCTGCATTAGCACAGACATCCCAGGATCTGGAGGGTGTGTGTTCAGTTCATGAACTGTCCTGCATCTTCAAGGATGTCCCTTTATCCATCTGTAACAGGGTGGGTTCTACAGTTGCTGGAAAAGTGAGGCTTAGCACCATAAAGAGTTCAGAAAAACAGTATCTTTATTAACAGGAGTGACTGAATAGCAGGAACCCAAAGAGAAGGGAAAGAGAAGGAGGGAGACTAAAGCAATAAGCCCAAACCTGTAAGCCCCCCACTCCCCAAAGAGTTACTCACGTAAGGTTGTCTTACCAACTCAGGACAGTCCCCCGAAGGCAGGGGCTACATCCTCTAGGCATTGGCAGACAGCAGGCATCCCTGCTGTCTTTTTGGGGAAAAAAACCACCAATGACCAGAGCATGAGCCCTCTCACCTTTTATTGAGCCTGCTAGAGACGACTGTCTGGGGGGATGAGGCCACCCCCCTCCAGGAAGATATTGCAGACCCTGCTGCTCTCTCTCTCTGTCCCCTCCTCCTTTCTCTCCCCCAGCTCTCCTCCCAAGGCTGTCAAACCAACAGAAGAAACTCAAGTAACTTTAGTTTATGCAAAGTCTCTCTTCAAGGATGAAGCATTCACTGTATCAGCTTTTGTTCCCTAGAACTTGGTACGAAAAGGATACATCTTTTCACAGGTGGCATTGGCAAAAACACAGACCAAAATGTCAACAGTTTTAATTCCCAACAAACCATCTGAGAAATTATTTGTTTCAATACTTCATTGGTGATTTTTGCTGGTTGTCAGCAAAGCAATGGAGTGTGCAATGGGTGCCAGAGACTGCTCTGGCTCCCTGTAAGTGCTAACCACAGCTCCGATGTGTCTGTTTCCCTGTATCATACGTTCTAACACCTGGATGCGTTAACTGCTTGTAATTATATGACATGTAACACTAGTTTGCTTTTGTGGGAAACAGTAGTCACTACAGAAAGGAGTCATGGTCTCATGAATGGCAGTGAGCAACAGCTTTTCAAACATTAGAACTTATATAGTGGAAAGGAAAATGCCTGGTTCAGAACCTAAAGAGGGAGAGCAGTACCAAAACAGTGATAAGCTAAACAAAAAATTAGGAAGGACAGGTTGGAAGATAAGTGTAGGAAAGGCAGATGAATCACTGAGTTGGTGAGAATGACAGATTCTGTGTAATAGCAAATGCTTGCTCCATGAACAAAAGAATTAACAAGGTAGTAAATGTTGTAAACATCTTATATAAGACCTAGTGTTTTGTGTTAAAGAAAGGTTTATTATGATTGCTGTAATGACATTTGCATGAAGAAGAAAGGGATTTTTGAATAAAAATTTTGTCCAAGGATTTAGTGCTACAAGAAGAGACTTGGTTGAAAAAAATGCATTTAATTTTGGAGGAAGAATTTAACTCATCCTCTGAAAAAATTGCTATGGTGATAGCAAATTAAGCATACAGAGTATTTGGGTTATTTATAAAGTCGAAGAGACAGGTCACTCCAAACTGTAGAGAGTAATAAAGATTAAAAAGCTATAACATTAATTTTCCAAGTGTAAGCACTGTCCTGTATGATAAGAAGAAACTGCATGATGAGATTAAGCTTTATAAAGCTCTGTGATAACTAGTGCAACCAGTAGGAAATGCTACTGTTTACTGTTAGAGCATTTTTATTAATATATATTAAAATATTGGTTGTTTCCAGGTGGATGAATCTGTCTTGAATTAGCTGAGACACTTGTCGCAGTTTACCAAATTCTGTGAAAGCATAAATAAACAAACCCAATCAGTCAACTTCACTGCATCACAAAATAAGCTTTATTTTGGCAAGTCTACTTAGTTTTAATTGCATATGGTCTCAAAGTTGAACCCTGAGGTCTAAAAACCTTAAGAAAAATTTGAATTAGAGTTTAGACTTCACAGATTTTATTTTCTTGGTTAGAAAATGCTTCCAGACTTTGGCCTGTGCCACATATTTATTCATGAGAAAGCAACAACCCTTTTATATTAGGTGTTATATAAACACACGTCAAAGACCCAGCATTATTTTTTTACTGAGCTGCAAATAACATGTGCAGTTTGGAGTCAGTTTTTCTTTTTACTGAATGCTGTTGGCATGCTGATCCCCAAGCTGAATAGGCAAGAGAGGGTCTGCACTGAGAGGAGTGCACAAGCTTCCAACAAAGGGAAAAAATTGCTGAAAAATACTCGGCTGTCTTTTTACCCTTTCTTTGCTTCTCAGCCTTTCTGGTTGAAAGAGACTATGTATGAGATGCTCTCTTTAACAAGTAATTCCTTGAAGGTAAGTAGCAGTATTTGGTAGCCCTTGTAAGTGCTGGAAGGATTTCAACATGTGTCTGCAAGAGCATCCTTCCAGAGATCCTTGCAGCTCTAAAGCCCTCCCAATGTTTGGTTTCTGGTGGGAATGCAGGCCTTGTTGACCTTTCATTTTAAGGAGTTCCCATGTTGTCTGGAACTCTTACATAGTCTCAAATAGAAATGATTGCCTTCGTAAACAGATTTTGTAAATATAGATGCTAACCAGCATTGTAGACTTTTTTTCTTCAAAGAGCAAGTAAAAAGTGCTAGGCCTACACCTGGAATTTGAAAAAGAGAATTTCGAATATGATGTAGAATTTCCTGGTGGAATATGCCTTGAAAAACCTCAGAATGTGGATCTAATTTATAGCAAAACCAAAAATTGCTTAGGAAAGATACTTGTCAATACTTGGGAACTCAGCTTTTAAAGTAGTTGTGGTTTGCCATTTTTTTCCAGTTTATTTTGGATTTTTTCCCAGTCTGGAGTAGATCAATGGAATTTATGCAGCTATAGTGCTTTCTGTACTAATTCTGTAAATCTGGTTAAACTTTTCTGTTGTATCATAATGTTGATGGCATTGATAATAAGTACAAATGAGGAAGCAGATAAGAGTTTTGAAAACATCAGGTTAGAGTAATCACAATGTAAACATGTAATGCACTGGAATAATCAAATGGTTTCCAGTCTGAAGGATTTTTCGTGCTGATTGCATTAACCTTTCTTCCAAATGTAGGTGGGATAGCCTGCTCCCTGGCTTGATAGTAGTCTTCTATGGTTTTATATGTTCAGTTACTTGTTAACTTATTCAGAAGCCAGTAATTTGTAATGTTACTCCTTTAAAGGCTGTCTGTGATCTCTTTTTCCAAGAGCATTTGGCACTGTTTTTTGTACTGTCTTTACAGGTAATATGCTCTTGTAAAAGACTTGGAAAAATTTTGCTGGTTTCCCATTTGTCACTTGTGCTGTAGTTTCCAGGAAATTAGATAGGTACTATGGGTTTGTATAATGCTGGATATTTTTCCTCAGTTTTCTGTTGTATGATGTAGTTTCATATTCAGATTCTAAAGAGAGGAAAGTAATTCCAGGCTTTTTAAGATCACCCTCCTGCTCACTGGAAGGAGAAAGGGAAAAATTCTCTGCATGCATAGAAGTAAACAGAATTTTCAGCACATCAAGTTCATATTTTCTAATGTTTGCTTTTTAATCCTCAGTGCATTCCTGATTCAGAGTTTAGTGATGGGGAAAACCCTCTATGTGTGCTATTAAAGATAAATTATATTTCTATTCCTGGGAAGGAGGCATTCAGTAGCCTGTTAAAAACTGACTTTTCCTCTGCCACGTAGATTTGGTTGGTTTGTTTAATAGCGCACTTAAGTGATTTTTTTTATGCATGGGGATTTTCTCCAACATTGAAGATGATTTTGTTCAATTGGATTTTTAAACATTTGAAAATTGGAATAAGAAAGGCAGCATTGTTTAGGGTCCTGGCTGGGATTTTAAAAACAGGAACAACTCGTAGCATTCCATATTAAATTTAATTAATTGCTGCTTGTGGGCAATATGGGTGAGTTATTGTTGCAGTGAGACCAATAACTAACATAATTTGAAGTTCTATATGTTCAGACCTCAGTTAGAGGTTTGCCAAAGAGTAGTTTGATTACTTAATTAAAAATTGTTTTTCTTTCATTTCAAAAGGGCATTGAAGAGCATCTCACTTAAAGCATTTGGTGTTGCTGTTGCCTAAATCTTCAGTAAGAATTTAGTCAGGTTTATTGGCAGTTAAAAAAATCTCGCTATTTGATACCTGCTTAATAGTGAGATACATGCTGCTAATTTGATCTCAGTCTGTTTTCGGTTGCACAGATGTTCACATTACAAAAATCATTATTGTCTACCAGTAATCAGTGCTCCTATCGGAAAAGCCAATATAGGAATGGGGAAGTAAATGGGTGTCTGAAGTCTCATCGTATTCTAGAGACAGTCTTTGCAAGTGAGCAGTAATGGGGACCGCATGAGGAAACGCATCTTTGGTTCATCTGAGATGTCTGTTCCACAGCTAAAGGGAATACTCGAGCCTGATCATTCACTCACTCAGCACCAAGGCTGTATGCATTGAATAATTATTTTTAATGAATAGCATGGGGAGTTAAATCCTTATGACTTAGTTATTTCTCAAGTGAACTGAAAGTCTGTTTCCATAGTGAATGTGAAGTAGTAATTTGTGATAGGAGTTTGAAGAAATGTGGTTGTGCACACCTTTTTGTGCTCAGATGAAACATACCAACCATTTTAGAAAGGTTTGTGTTTGATTATGAGAGAATAAAGCTTAGGAGTTTGTTCTGATCCTTGGCTGAAAACTGAAGTAAATATACACAGTGGCTGCCCTAAGTGTTAATGTATTTAGGTATGCATGCTTGGAAAATATATAAAATGGAAGATTTGTTGATTTCTTCAAGCTCTGTCCTCATTGTATAAGGCATGCTCTTGAGTGTACAAAATTATGAAAGAAATGTGGTTTGCCAAGACAAAATTCTGGTCAGAGTGAAGTTAATAGTAAAATGCCCATTAAATGAGGAGGTGCAGAACTTCACTGACACGTAGGACACTTGAAATCCAGTGCAAGGTTAAAAAAGAAACCAAACTCCTAATTCGTATTTGAAAAGTCTGTCCCATAAACTTCATATCCTTATTAAAATAAGATGTATTTACTCTTCTTCAAACTAAGTCACATCTCTCTTCAGACAATATTACTACGTTAAATCAGACTGAGTTTGTCTATAGAAATAAATGCTCACTGTGTTCAGAAAGACAATTGATAATGCACTAATAAACACCCCTCCAATTTGACAAGCTTTCTATGTCCATTTATGTTTCCTTTGACAGGATATAACCAATTTTTTTGCACCAAGTGTTAGAAGTGTTAATCCTAAATAGATGAGCTCTTCATGTTATCTCCATTCAAGTAACCTTATTTTGTAAAACAAAAGCCTTTCTTGTATTTAGTTTTAAAGTGACTTGGCAATGAAGATTTTTGGCTTTAGTTTGTGCTATATGGTGACTCATAAAAAGACTTTTAAAACTAAGTTGGAGGTGCTGCCTCTGTTGTTTTGTTGTTCTGATGAAGGCAGAGCAATCAGCTCTCATATGGTGTTTAAAGGGGTTATCAAAAAGTGTGACTCAACCTGTCACTAAGACTGAAGCACTGAAAGAAATCTCTTACCGCTTCATACTAAGCTCTGGACTTAAACACTCCCTGGGAGAAACAGCAAGCCCTGCTGCCAGTTTGACCTGGAGAGGCAGGGAGGAGTAGCCTGCCTGTCAGACCTTCACAGTCACCACTACCTGAGAGAGACATGCTTGGAGCCTGAAAATCATTAATGCTTATGGCTCTTGAGGAGGATAGAGCAGTGGGCAATGCTGTGTCCGGCTGGGACTGAATTAGTAGTATAGTTGTAACTCATGCTTGGGAAAGGGGAAAGGAGCTGCACTCCCAAAAGTGGCCCCACTGGCATCTGGACCAAATCTGCAGAGAGACCTTTGTGAGGCCATGAAGAGGAGTGAAGGGTGCAAACCATTTCGCACTCTGTGGGTGCAGGAGCTGGGTATGAGAGGGGGCCCTGACTCCTTTTCACCTCTGCTGAGTGTGCAGCTGCTGTGAGGGCAGGGGGAGAAAGTCATCATGTATTTTCCCCGTTTTCTCAATGAAAGGTTAAAAAAGGTTTCTCAGCCCATAAAGAGAAACAAAAGAGGCTGAAGCTTTCTGGTTTGGTTCTTTCATATTTTAATAAGAGGGTTTTTTGTTATATTATTTGAATGGCCAAACTTCACTTCTTCTTACTATGTGGAGAGAGCAGACTCTGTCTCAGCAGAGAGGAAAATGCAGCATCTTGATCAGCTAAGGTTTGAAAGCAGTGCTTGTTACGATCATTTCTGCTGCTCACTGCTGTTTGGGAAATAGCTTTTACTAGGGATTGTCCTGTAGTTTTTGATAAAAGGCAGTTTCCTTGGTAGTATTTTAGTAGTTTTCTGTTACAAAGCATTTTGGTTTGGTTCTTTCTCTCTGTTCTTGCCTTACCTTCATCTCTGCTACTCATTTCTTTCATAATTTATCTAAAACAGCCTTTCCACAAACCCTGGGAGATCATACCCCTCAAAGCCGAATTGTATTTCCTAACTCTCATTCTCCTTCTGGAGAGCTGTCAGGAGATTGTTTTACATTTGGAGCAAAGATGCCTTGTTTCACCTCAGCAAGTATTTTTAGTTAAGCACTTTTCCTCTAGGCAATTTCTGGTGGTCTCTACTGGATCTTTAGTAACATACTCACTAGTACATTTTATTTTGAGTTGTTATTTGTAGTTTTACTATAATTTGGAGGTAGCCAGAGGCTGTACCTTCTGTAAGAAAAATATTTTCATCCTCCTTAACATGAGGGAACTTGCTCCGCTAACTGCATTTGACTTAATGTCATGAGCTCAAAGAGTAACCTGAAAGCTGTTAATCAGACCTCTGGTTTCAAACAACAAGGGCAGAATTCACAAGTCAAATTTAGGTGGTAGTATTAGGTAGTTAGCAGCTGGGCTCAATAGACTCTACTATTGAATGTTTGGTTATGACTTTTCCGGTTGATAAAATGGCATTTGACATTCATTTGACATTGTTTGACATTCTTTGGGTTTTATTCCTCACATTTGCTAGGAATTGCTTAGCTATGAACTCTAAAAGCCTGATCAATCAGTTTGTTAAAAATATGTCTAATAAGTTAGTGATGTTTTTTTTTCTATGTACCAAAATTTATTTTTGGCCTTGTGTTAGGAGCAAAGAAGGTTAACAAGGCAACTTTTGCATTTCAGCATTGTCTTACCTCCTGTTTCTGGCAGACCACAAGAGGTTTAAGACATACTTTTGTTCTAGCTGCTGTCCTAGTCACACTCTCTTCTCCCAGTCTGACTGGATTGGGCAGTGCAGTACAAGGCACAGTCACTGTAGGTGACTAGCTTTGGTCAGGAAGGCAGGCATACCTGTTCCTTGGGTGAAGCTCTGCCTGCAATAGCAGAGCTCTCTTATGACTAACCTCATGAGAAAGCAGCTTAAGAAGACAGATAATTATTTTCTCTTTCTTTTGACAAGCTGTGGAGGATCCTGTTTCCCACACTTTTTAAACTGGAATAAATTTGTGTGTTGAAATTTTAAAATTTGTTGTCTTTGGTTAGTGGACTCTGCAGTAATTTTGTTGTCATGCCGACACCATGGAATTGTGACATCTGTGTCTGCCTACAAGCAGGCAGGAACTGTCAAGCATGCATTGTTTCCTATTCCTGTACTGTGAGAGTGGAAGATGCAGTGCCTGCAAGGTGGTTGGTAACCCACAGTGGTCTTGGTGATGGCTACTGAAAGTGCTCTGAGGATACTCTTGAGATTGTTTTACATCCTCATCCACTGGGAGCAAAGAACCACAGTCTTGCCACAATTAATTAGTTTTTAAAATTCTTTTGCACAGTCTTATAATAGATTACATTAGTGTTACAATACGTTAGTGTTGTTCCTTGTATGTTATTTCTTCTGGGAAAGCTCTCCAGGGAAGCCTGCTCCTCTGTGGTTTGAAGGTCTCCTTGAATGTCCCACCTAGACAGGAACAGGCTTTTAAACTCAGAGATTTCAGATCTTCCACATACATATTTTACACATACAAGGAAATGGATCAGATTTAATTGTAAACAGCTCATGGACTCTGTCTGTGTGTTTGGGTAGGTTGTGTGTGTTCATGTAAGAATAATGCCTTGGTAACTACCTAGATTACTGTCTAAGGATTTACACTCATATTCCTGGCATTCATTTTTCTGTAATATTAATGAAAGCTTTAGCTATTAGAGGAAATATTTCTTGTACAAGTTTCCCATGGAAGCTTTGTTAATCTGCAGGCTTCTGAAAGTGAGAAGGGAATGTGTGTGAACTATGCACGTACAGAAACTGTAAAACAACTGTGTGCAATCTTTACTAAATATCTGCTAGTGCATGATTGTTTTCAGCTGCATATCACTTCACTGTGTTTAACTTTTGAACTGAACTTTTCCATGCTGGCTGCCTATATTCTGGTGTGTTTTATTTTAGTCAAAATGGCTCCACGGTTTACAATAATGGGATTAATATAAGGCATATTTTGCATTTGTGAAAAGGAAGTACTCAGGCAAACTTTTCTAGAGAAGCTTATGGTCTTTGCTTGTTCAGAAATTTTGCAGTCACTTGTATTTTCCTTCTTAACTTTCCATTGCTACCAATAAATACTAGTAAAGTGTGCCTTGTCTCACATAAGTGCACCGACATCTAACTGATGCAATAAAGAACTCTGTTAAAAGCCCCTGAGACGGTATGTGGTTGTTCTGTCAGAACAGGATCGGAATGGAGTAGTTAACCAAGATGGAGGTTGTATGCTGAGGACAAGGAGAAAAGGCGGTATCGGAGATGCGTATTTCATTTCTGCAGACATTTTTATCCTGAACTGTGAGAAAAGCATAAATTCTGTAACCTAAATGCTGTGCTGAGGAGTCCTTGAAAGACAAAATCAGTATGAAGAGGTCTGAGCTTCTGGACTGATGAACTCCAGTAAAAGCAGGACTTGGGCCGTCTTGAATTTTGCTGCAACACCTGTCAGCTTGATTAGCTTAGTGCATATTCCCAAGTAGACTGGGGACGACGTGATCATTTTTAGGAACTTGATTTGAAAATCCTAATAATATTCTCTGTACTGTGTCTTCAAGAATTTGATCAGAAAAAGAAATGTTTATCACACTTTTATTGACATGATACTGATGTGGCTCCACTGTTTGAGGGTATCAGAGCCAATGGAGAAATTTTGCAAGCCCTGTCAGACTCAAACTAGAAAGGCCACCTTTTTAGCTTTTTTATTTCTTGAATGTGTGTGTATTATTTTTAGTCAAGTTTTAGAAAAGTTAAAGAGCAATTTCTTAATTTTTTTTTAATCAATTGATTACATTCTCTTGAGTATACAAGGGTCTGGGTAGAAATAGAAGAAGAATTTCTTTGCATTTACCTATCTCTAAAATTATTTGAGTGAGATTTTATAGTTATATTGCATAGGGCTTTTTACACTTAAAAATGAGTTAATGTTCTGGCAACTAAATAGAGAATATTAAATCCACATACTTAAGCATCATTTTATCTGCTTAGGGAGTTGGGTTTTAGACCTAATGTAGTAGATTCTGTTCACAGTTCTATGAAGAAATAGAAGTTTAAATAATGCTTTTCACTGCTTAAGAAGAACAAAAAATGTTATTTGCCTGTGATGGTCCAGCAAGCCTGCTTGTGCTTTGCATCCCTCCTTGTGCCCCTTTTGGGAGAAACCCAGCATGGTTAATGTGTTGGAATGCAGCACAATTAATATACATTATGAAAAAAAACATGGAAGAGTGTTGCCAGTCAGAACGATTTCGAAAACACTTCATGTTCTTGATTTCCTTGAAATAGTTTGTTTACAAGTTTAGGCTCAGATCTGACAGTTGGGCATCCCACGTGAATGCACCAGCACTGCGCAGCAGCATACATTGTGAAAGTGCAGGCAAAAAGTGCAGTGTTGGTTCTGAAATGCTGCAATCATCATGTGACGTTTGGCCAAGTGCTTTGTGCTGTGTTACAGGTTGTGCTCCACGTCTAGGTGGATATCTTTGGGCTGGGCTCCAGAAACATCAGATCCCCATCACATGGATCCTTCCTAGTGGGAGTGCATAGAGTTGGAGGAGGGACTGTGTCTCACCTGTGTGTGCCACCTGGTCATTGGGGACCAGGAAGGGCTTGCTAGTGCAGCGAGCTCCATTGACCTTGGGAAAGCTGACATGGAAGTTGACTTGAGGCAAGGTAGTACCTCAGAGGCTAAAGCCATCCTAGTTAGGGACCTTTACACTGTTACAGCTGTGTTAGCACATTCACTGGCACAGAGATTTTGTTAGAGAGGAGGGAAAGGGTTGCACCCTAAGGCATTGTTACGGTGCTGCTGGAAGCTGCTGGTATCAGTCCGGCCTCTGTTGCCCGTGTTGTGAATTCTTCCATGTCTGTCTTCAAACCCATCAAATGGCTGAATCCAGATCAGGTTCAGCCTTAGTTATGGGATAAAGATTGATGTAAGCTATAAAGTATTTAAGTAGCCAGAGTACTGTATGAACACTGCAGTTTGTTTAAAAGTCCTAAAGTTCCCTTGTTTGCCAGCTGATGCTTCCAGTATTGTTTTCTTAATTTCTAGTAACACTCTTCAGACTTCAGAGACCCCTGATTTTATTGAGGGAAATAGTGGCACAGTCAAGCCTACGATGCCTCATGACTTCAGAGAGGATTGTTTCAGTGGTTTTATTAGTAATGGCCTCTTAAAACACTGTGGAAAATGAAATAGCAGCTGTCCTGTGAAAGAAACCTCAAGAACTACCACCACCTTTATCATTCACTGAAAAAGTCAAGTTTTGGTCTAATGAAAATTTTTTAAAACAAAAGACCCAAACTTAACTACAATGAGCTGACATGGGCAGTACTGTAATAATGATAAACTTTATAGAGCAAATTGACTCTTATTAATGTGCTGAAAAGCACTGTAAAGATTCTCAGTGCTCAAATTAAGCTATAAAAGATAATAGAAGAGCTTATAAAGTTTCAGCACAGTGAATGATTTCATGACAATGGCTTTGTTTATTTTAATGATGTGAGCAGAGGGCATTTGCCCAACATCTTCAGCATTCCCAAGGGGAATAGGTGCAGCAGTTACATTTTACAGTTTCTCTGTCATGATAGCGGAGTGCTTTTTTTGCAGCTCTGTTATAGTGTACTTTATGCATTTTAAGTAAGTTTTGAAGTTAAAAGTTTCAGTAGGTAAACAAAACTGGAAGTTTACTGTTGCTCTGATTCATTTGGTTGCAGAAATAAATACATTTATTTACATAATACACTTGGAAAATAGGTGAGGACCATGACTTTTTAGTGACATCCATAATCTTGATGTAGTTCTCTATGGACCACATGACTATTACAAGCAGTGGTGTTTTCCTGATGAGCTTATCCAAGGAGCCAAGAACCAGTTGGAAATAGAGGCAATGAGTGGAGGATCCATCTCAGATGATCTTTTTGCCTTCCCAAACCCAAGTATAAGCAACTATTTTTGACAGTGCTATTTTTGAAAGCCACCTTGTGACGTCCACTCCACTGGCCACCCAGCCTTAACTTCCATGTGCATGATTTTCTAGAGAGCAAGTATAGCAGTGAAGTAGGGAACTTTTCATCCAGCTAACTGGAATAACAGAGAAAAGTCTGAATTTAAAAAGTTAGATTTGAGGTATTGCTAACAGATTTTAATTTGAATGCTGTGTGTTCATTTCCTGGCATTTTTGCAGGTCTGCTTTCCCTCTGTTCCATTCACTTTCATGACAAAATTGATTTACTAATCTTAGCAAAACCACCTGGAGAGAACTGCATTGTATTGTTGTGAGGTGATTTTTTTCTTTTAGTGTAAGTTAGTTTTGTTGTTAAGCAGAAAAATGTCTGCATTGATGCCATGAAGTGCTCTAAAAGAGCACTTATTGCAGGCACGGTTTGCATCCAGGGCTTTGTACAAAGGCATTTACACACAAGTGTGTACACAAATACACGGACAACTTTCCAAGACACTTTGATGATGAGAGGTTGGTGCATGTTGCTGAAATATAAAGAGGCTGCAAGAAAGATCCTCTGAATTGAGACAAAGAATGTATTTTCATTCATTAAGAGGGAGAAAATCACTTTTTTTTTTTTCTGAAGTCACAACTTCTCAGACTGTTCATGGCTTTGAACAGAAAGATGTTTAAGATGAGGAGTTACTTGCTTTTTTAATTTTGCAGCTTTATCTGTTTTTTGAAGGAAGGATTAAAATAAAATGAGGAAACTATATCCCTTTCTCAGTTGTAGGGGTGGAGGTTTATCCCAGCTGTGAGCACTGTTAACTTCCCTATAAAATGCTTGTGCATTGCCCAACAACTCTTGTGTGTTTCAATTAAAATTTGGCATTGTCAGTCCAGATTTGTTATAAGTGCCTTTGGGTGGTTTACATTACGTGGCTGAGCATGGAAGGCAAAGCATATGTGTGCAAAAAAGGCATTTATTTGGAAACTGGAGTTGAACTGTGTTCAGTTTTTGCCAGTGCTGCTCTTAAGATTTTGCTATTTTAATAGTTTCCTGAAGTGATGGTGTTACTAAAAAAATACCCCTCTGAACTGGCATGTTTGTTTCTGGCCACAATGTAAATTTAGTGTGGTTATTTGTTAAAAATCTGTGTAGTTCTCTCTGCAAATGCATATTTGATGATTTTTATTCCTTGTGAGCTCTGTATGATTTTAATAAAAAAGCCTAGAGTCTTTTTTGAACTCTAAAATAAATGTAGAGCTTCAGTCATGTCATGAAGTCTCAACAGATAGAAAATGGGGTTTATATCCACTTATTTTGATGTATAACATGATGTAACAGGAGCAAAACCTTTGACTTTTAAAATTGTGAAGATACATGTGATTGAAAATGGCCCATAATGTGTACTGAATTAGCATGCCAGGGTTGGTAGGTTTGGTTTTAGCTCTGTCATCATGCAAGGGAAGAGATTTTTTGCATCATTTTGGTTGTTTTTTTCTTGTATGTTATTTAAAAACAAAGAACACCAACAAACCCAAGACAATGAGTGTTAAGCTAGAAGAGATAAGAAGAGTTGTTAAAATGTCTAGGTAAATCAGGATTAGTCTTGCTAGGTTATGCATGTACTGAATAGCAACTTACTCCTTCCAAAAAAATGGAATTCTGAAAATTAGTTCCTCCCTTTGCCATTGGGAAACAGACCTGGTGCAGTTCCCCTGGGGTTGTTCTCTCAGTGACAGTAGCCCTTAATGTTTGTCTGCAGTCCCAGAAGACAAGAGAGCAGGCAGTGGGCCCAGGGGCATGGGGTGTATATCCCTTTGAGCTGGAGGTGGGAAGATGCGGTCAAGTCTGTGCGTCATTGCCAAGCAGAAGATACCAGTTTGCCTATGGGTTCTGGGATGACCATCCTCCTTCAGAAAGGTCTTCTGACACCTTCATGTTGCCTTAGGTCAGGGATATGAAGAAATACTGCGTGGCCTTACAGAAAGAGAATGCCATTTGTGGGACCAGATAGAGCCGCACGGATTTTGCATTTAAAAAGAATGCGAAGCACACATACTTAGTTTGATGGTAATTGACTTTGAACAGTGTACTGAAGTATTTGGCACATTTAGAAGTGTTTTAAAATCAAGGTTTCAATTTGTTTCTGAGAAATTTTGTAGTTAACCCAGTTTCTGCTCTTGATGCATGAGTGACTGGGTACCATATGATGAACTATGTTATATAAGATGCTCAAATTGTTGATCCAAAATTCTAGCTATTTAACTCTTCTGGGATGTTAGTGTTTCTTGTTTTATTTTTGTCCTGTTTTCTCTTTTCAGTATTTGAAGTGTTGATATGAAGCCCTTTTCTGCCAGCGCCGTTAGCAGAAAGAACTTATGTACACCCATCTGCCTGTTCCTTGGGCATGGGAATGGGTTGCACTATCAGGAGCTTTTAACTATGTGGTAGATTATTACAGGTGGGATTTTCCTGCTTTCCCCTCTGTTTCCTCTAAATAGGTTTGTGTCTTGCAGCAGGATATAGTGCAGTAAGAATCATCAGCATCATTGGTTCCATCTGCTTCCTCAACGGGAAAACTACATTTTATTTGGATGAGCTTTGCTGTCTCTTGAATATTTTGAAAGAAAAACAGTTTCTTCCTTTCTGTGAATCTTTCACGCCCAGATGTTTGGGTTTTTATTGTATTTTATTAATAAGTCCAATGCTTTCTTAGCTGTAGGGCTGCAATGCTGCAAGCAGATGCTCCTGTTAGAGAACATTCTATGATATTGGAAGCTTAATTATCAAAGGCACAAAGTCAGACTCTCATTACATTTTCTGCTTCCTTTAAAAGGAAAAAAAACCGGCAAAAAGTATTCTTTGTTTTTATGGTAAGACTGATGATAGGTTAACAGCTGGGAAATACAAAGCTGCAGCTCTGTGGCTGAACAAGGAAGATAATGATTGTTCATCTGCAAAGATCATTATTTTCTTCTAATATGAGATTGCAGTGTTTCCGTTTGTGGCTGTGAAGCTTTAATTACAGTTCATAATTATTTATAAATTACAACTGTGGAGGCCCTTCCTAGAGGAGTCTGTTTTTATTGCAGAGGGTTGCAGCGGGGGGGAGAATACTGACATGTAGGCTTGAAATACCACACAGTAATCTTTTAGATATTTGAAAATAAATGTTGTGGGTTTATACTTAAAAGGATATTGTGAAACACAAAAACAAAGCCAGAGAGGTCAGATTTTCCTAAATGCATGGGTAGTATGAGAAGAGAACAGATGAATGGGATGTTTGCTTGAGGAAAATAAATCAGCCCAATTTTCTTTGATAAAAAATACCAATTTTTGAGTGGTTTGGTCAACCACCACTCCATTATTAAAGAAGATGCTGTCAGTGTTGTGTTGCTAACAGACTTCTTCAGTTCCATGCAGTTCCATGCTTCAGTTGCATCCAGAAACTGCATATGAGCACAGCAAGGATGTTTTAAAATACGACAAGGGTATAGTAGAAGATATCCAATATTAAACATTAGTAGCAAAATAGGTAGGACACTAGATTACACAGATTCAAACATGATGTTCTTAATGAGTTGTTTGGTTTTGCTAATTGGGATTAGAAATGCTTTGCAAATTTTAGCTGAAGTGAGTTGAAATTCTCTTACATTTGTGCTAAGCAAGAACTTCTCAGCTTAGGGAATTTCACAGATTTAACTGATAACAGCAGTACTTCCCATGCCTTTACGCAGTTTGTTTATGTAAAAAGCTGTCCTTCAAGTGCAAGAAAAAATAGCCTTTTAGCTTCTTGTATGTTGAGTATTGAGGGATTTGAGAGAATGAACTGTGTAGTTCTTTGGGACATGAGCTTTAGCTGACCACCTCACGATACTGCTTTCCAGCTGTGCTCTCACTGTGAATTTTTGTGTTTTGTGAGTGGTTTTGCAACAGATTTTTTGAAGAAGGCCAGGCTTAAAGCAGAATATGTATTGTTGGTATTACCTGGAAATAAAGAACCATTGACCTCTTACTTAGGTAAGAGAGTTCTTTGGCATGATTTTATGGTGTGAATAGAGTTGATTTAGATTTGCATAATGATATACTCTCTTGAGAACAAAATCAAATTAATCAAAACTCTCTTTAGCATTTTCTGGCTTTGTAACCAGCCATACATCCTCTCTTCACTAAGCATTTTACAGCTTCTTAATCCATAGGTAGAAGTTATATGCACTTCACTGACAGGATGGGAAGCCTAGAGAGGTCAGGTAACATGCCCAGAAATATGAAGTCCAAGGTACCAAGTCCAAGAAAAATACAAGAAATGCTAACTTGTTATTTTGCTCCTTTTCTCATTTCTGTGTTGAAAATTGGAGTAAAATTCTGTTGTTAGTTGTAACTAAGATTTGCTGTGGCAATTACTTATGCCCCAATGACTGTGGGCTTTGAAATACACATGTTTAAATGCGGAAGGTGCACTTTCTTCAGTGTTGTCTAGATTATTTAGTAATAAAGCAGAGTTCATTTTCCTTGGGCACAGGCCTGGGCAAAACCACTGTGAACACAGGATTGCTTGAATAGGGCTTCTGATACATAATAATCTAGTTATCTAATGTCATTCAGAGGATAACATTGACATAGATGCTCTGGAAAGCAAAGCATATGGAAACCATGTAGAAGGAACTGTTTGGGTCTCTGGATTGTTCTGTTGGGTTCAGTGCTCAGTCCTAACGTAATGATGGAGGTGCAATTTCAATTTATTGGATTTTTTAGGTGTTGGTCAAAATGGAGACCTGCTCTTAATGGAGGCAAACAGGTTCATGTAGGTTGTTGTAGTTTAGTGTGAGAATCAAAACTGGTAGAGTATGGATCAGCAAACCTCAGGATTTTTCAGTCATCTGAAATATGGTGCAGTTCTTGTAGGAGAAGTTCTAGGTATTTGTTATAACAGGGATCCCTTCTGAATACAGCTACACATCTTTTCAAGTTTTCTGTGGTGATGGAAATAAGATAGATTTGTGCAGTTGGAAATAATTGCACACCTTCTTTAGGTTAGAAGAGGCATAGACCGAATTGCACAAACTGCAGTTATGTTGCAGAATGCCGATGTCTTCTGTGCTGCTCTCGGTAGTGCTCGGAACACCCTGCAGCTGATGTGCTCAGTGCTGTCAACCTTTTCTTCAAATTGGGTTTTGCTTGTCTGATAATGTTCATTTGTGTTTCTTCGAGCAGCACGCAGATGATGTTTGCTCCTGAGACACTGTCAATAAACTGGATGAAATTTTGTGGTGTGGCTTGATTCACAGGAAGCTAGAACCAACTTTGTGTAGTAATGTGTACAAAGTACTAGTGGATTTTTCTCTTATGTTCCTTGCCCTCCTGAACATCTATTGCTCACAGCAGATGGACCTTAATTGCAGAGACTGATAAACAGCCTCCCAGAAAGTTAGGAAATTCTTATCTGTGCTTCTTCAAATAATGTGGTGGCAGTTTATGCCAATTCATTTGTATAATTCATGTTTTACTCTTTAACAGAAAAGGATTTTCTTTGGTCTTGGCCCAAGCACATAGGATGCTTTATCCTTCTCGAGAGTCCCTGAGCACGCTCTCTTCCCAGAGGCGTGTGTAGCAAACCCAAATGCTGCGCAAGGAGTGGTTTTATTCCTCTTGAGTGTCTCTTCAGCATCAGTTCATTTTTCATCACAGTTAGCAGTGTTCTCTTCTGCATTTTGCATTTGTCAAAATGAGCATAGTGTTGTGCTTTTTCATTTGTACCAAGTGTTTTGACAGAAACTGGAATAATGTTGGATAACTCCTTCTATTAATCTTTGAACTGTCAGATTCCCATATATGTTTACTTCCATGGCCCACACTGCTGTGGGAGGACTGTGGCATTCTGTGTCCAGAAGCTGCTTGGGAGATACTGTCTGCTGCATTTTCTTTCTTGAACAGTCAGAGTGCAGATGTTTCTCCCTTGAGAAACAAAGTGTGGCTTGGCTAGATCCACACAGTCTGCTTTTCATGAGTGGAATAGGTACGTGTGTCTCCAGTGTGTATAACAGAAGTTTTGGCTGCTCTAACCAATGCATTGGGAGAGGTTGATACAATCTCTGCACCCTCTCTTTGGTGGTGTGATGTCCTCACCCATAAGATGCTGTCAGTGGAGAGTGGAAGAGTGCTACTGGATCTCCTAGAGGTGATGGGGGTGGTTGACATAATCATAACTTGTTGCAGAAGAGGAGCACTGCACATTTGCTTTTCTTATGCAAGTTGTGTCCATGTGCTCCTGTTACACCTAAAGACCTAAATAAAAACCTTGAACAGCTTGTGTTAGCTGATGGAAAGCTAAGAATTGTGTGATGCACACTTGAGAAACGAAGAGCTTGTGAGCAACGTACAGTGCACGTGTCTGTGTAGTGGGTTTTCAGGATGAGGTGAAGAAGAGCCAGAAGAAGTATTTTTTTGAAGCCGTGGTGCACTTTTATGGGAAAGGAGGAGAAGTGTATCTCTCATGTTATGCTTGGCTCCACATTGATACTGGTCTAACAGCAGATCAGCAGTGGCCATGTTGTGTTCTCCTGAAGTGTTCCCTCCTTGCTCACTCATCTTGCATGTCACAGCAGAGTTAAATGAGTAGCTTCCTTATCCTACTGCAGTTTGTCAGAGGGGTCAGCTTCTGCAGCTTTGATTCACAACCACAATTTTTCCAGTGATGTGAAGGGTTGCTCAATAACCTTTGGAGTATAGCTGGATGTTGGATACTCCAAGTCTTGAGATATGCAGAATCCCCATGGTTTCTGGCAACTGCTCATTTCTCAAGCAAGTCACAGAAATACCAGTCAAAAACTTGTCATCTCCTTTTCAATCTGCTCAGTGTAATTTTTGCTTCTACCAGCCTTCTGCAAATTCAAGTATTGACCCTTTGTTCCTCTGGAAAAAATATTGAAACTGGATTCTGCTCTTACTACCTCTTTGTTACTTTGGCAAATAAAATTCAGAGCTCAGGTTTTTCTTTGACTGGTCAGGTTCAGAGAGCAGCATGATTAATAATTTCTCTTGACAGTCTCTGGTAATTATGGTTTTATTAAGGTCCAAAAATAAACAATGCAATCTTCTTATTTGCACTGCAAAACACAGCTTGTACAATTTCTCCCAATAATTATCTCATCCAAATCCAGTAGCTTGTCATGAAGATCTAAGTACTAAGTTTTCCACTGGGGATTTACTGCATTCTGTCAGAACAGATACGGTAAAATGTACAGCTCTTTAGTTTGTTCGCAGAGATAGAAAATAGAGGACCCAAATTAATTATTTCACTTAACAAGCTTAGTGGAAGGAAATGTGGCATGCTCCTTTGTGTTATCAGGTATTTATAGGATTTTTTCATGTGAAATATTCCTTGCTATCTGATTACCAGAGACTATTCATTTTGTCATGAAGCTACTAAACAGACCAATTTTTTTTCATTGGTTCAGTTTGTTGCTTCACTCAAAAAAGAAATAAACAGGAGGAGGAAGAGGAGAAGAAGTGTCTGTACTGAAACGTTCATCCTCTTTCTTTTAAACTGGACCTTGTCTGTAGTGTCTTTTGCAGTGTGTGCTGGCATTGGGGATATATTTTGATGTATAGAACATATTCTTGACAGGCCAGAAAAACACAGCTGGGGTTTGGCCATATGCCCTCTTCTCAAGACCTGTTTCCTGCTTCAGCTAATGCAGAAAGACCACACCTCACTTTAGTTGTCCTCTCTTTGCCCCAGTTCAGAGAGTGCTGTACAAAAAGGAAGTAAGAAGAAGCTTGAACACTATTCCTAAACAAACTTAAGAGTAATTGAAAGTGTCTGTAGGAATATAAATAAGATAACTTAACATACAAACTCATTTTATTTGTCACTGAAATGCACCAAAAAAGTGAAATACAGCAGCTCTTTGAAAACTCACAACTGACCTATACAAATATTGAAGATAGAAAGTAAAACCAAATGATATGTGCGTATATGTGTGTGTGAGAGAGAAAGATGCTGTTAAATAAATATATTTTGAAGATTTAGTTTTCTGTTTGATTTGTGTATGGTCTCCTGTGAAATTCACCTTGGTTTTTTTAAGTGGTCTTTGAGTTACGGATTTCCCAAGAACCAGGATTCACTTAGCACTGGTGCAATGCTACCCTGAAAGAAAGACAAATTATAGAAGTCAATAAAATAAATGAGGATCACACAGTAGAACACAGGCCTTACCACTATAAAAGATAAGGTATAATTGGTAGCTATTAATATATATCTTGTTTAAAATCTCTATGAGAAGCAAAATGAAAGCCTGGAAAACTTGGTAAATCCAGTAGGAGTTGGAGAAGTGAGCTGTATGTGCGCACAAATGCTTAATTTTTGAATTGCTTTAGCAAACTTTAAAATACATTTTAAAAACCCCAGTTTTGTAAAACCAAAATATTTTAAGTGTTTTTCCAGCCAGAAACTTCTTAAAGGTATATCAAAGTCCATGCTGCGTTAACATATGGCAACTATAGACATTAGTTCAGCCTAGTGTTTAAGCATGTGATTAGTTCAGTCCTTGTCTGGGCTTCAGTCAGATCACTTTTTTCCTTGAATTTGGAGAAATGCTTAAATCTCCTGTTGAGCTGGAGTCCTGCTGCCAGCTCAGCATGCCTTGTTTCTGTCCGCCTTTCATCCATGGAGTGAGTCGGTGCCAGCAGCAGCCAAGCTCGCACTGGGGTTTGCCCTGTTGGCACTTGCCTTCTGCAGGGACCACAGGAAATGCAGACCAGGGTAGCTCAAGGTCTCCCCTTTTACACTTCTTTCACCTGAAAGCTAGAAATTCAAGCACGAGTCCTCCCTTGATTAAATTAAATTAAACCACCGTTCACAAGCTGTTAAGTAACTTTCTCAAAAATGTAAATGTGTGGGCTTACTCTACAGATATTCCTGTTAGGAAATGTGTTATACACCTTAGTGAAATGCTGTCCTTCAGCATCCTAAAGGATGCCAACGACTATCCCAAGAAATGCTTCTCATGGCCATAGTTCTGGCAGCAGATCCAGTGAGTTCTTAATGCCTATATGAGACCCTAAAGAAACAGATTGTATATAGTGAAAGGAAATGGAAAGAACCCCCTCCAAACAAAACACCCAGTCATGTTTGCATGTCAGCCAGTGCTTTTGAGTTTGTCAAGATATTACAGAAATATCAGTATTGGAAAAAGTGGTATTTCACTTCTTCTTTCAGTGCAAGTTCCTCCAGGCTTGGTCCTGGCTGATGATTGCACAATACTTCATAAAATGTAGACATTAATGCAGGATTTAATTATCTTCTTTGCTTACTTTTCTTTCTTTTTTACAGTGTCCCTTTATTACTGCATCTTCAAGTGTTTAAAAAAGAGAAATAATGGGTTTACTAGCTAAGCAGACCGTGAGAATGTATAAGTCACCTAAGGTGTTAAATAGTCAGAATATTTTTTCTTTGCAGTTTATGTGAGGTTCAGATTCTGGTGTCTTTCCCAGGACCAAATCTGAGAAAAGTGGAGAGGATGAACACAAGTGGATTTTATTTTTCTCTAGATAGTCTATCACGTAAGCACGTAGTAGCTGAAAATCTTTATAGAACAGCTACCTGTTTATACAACACAATGACTTGCTTTGGTTGCTTCTGAGACTTATATCACAATGCAGTGGATGAATAAAAGCAGAAGTGGAGGCAGAGTTCCTGTTGCAATTGGAAAGGAGGCAACAGATGGAGCAAAGAGAAAATCTTTAGTCTTTCTAGTCTACATTTTGTTCTTGCCACCTAATTCTTTTAATGGGACTTGTTCTCACTGGGTTCTCTTTGCAGGTTGTGAAAAATATAAGTTGCATCAAAGGTCACACCTTATTATGGTTCTGTCAGTATTGTTTATTTTCTGCTCTGGTTTTCAGATATGTATTTTGACTTTTCAGTCCTTTAGGCAGGTTGGTTTAGCATTTTTGCTGGTATAAAAGGATAAACACATACCTTCACTGGAGCTGGCTGAGCCACAGTGACATGTGTCAGCAGAGGTCCTGATCCATTCAGTGCTTACAAACATGCCAATCTGTTAGGAAACAAATAGAAACCTCCTCCCTTTAAACATAAACGGCTTTAATGGAAAATTTCTGGCTAAGGTAAAGTACAATAGAAAGGTCATAGCTATACATGTGGTTTTAAGTGGAATATGCAGCTTTCCTGATTTGCTGTGGTATTGGCTGGGCTGCTTTGTCGTCTTCACCTGGCCCATTAGTAACCTGAGAAACCTGAATTTGTTGTGCAAATGGAGCAGATTCAAGTCTGCCTAATGAAAATGATCATTAAATAGCCTAGGTAGGTGTAAGTGTGAAGTGTTTTATAAGTACTGGATTTAGTTTTGAGTTGTGAGGAGGTCCAGCAAGTGCTGAGCACTGTGGAGGCTTTCCCCAACAGCCTGTCCACTTCCCTACAGCCTGCCAGCCTGTGAGCTCATTATCTGCCAAAGGAGGAGAGTGCTTTTGCAGTGACAGAAAATGCTCACTTTGGGCAATCAAGAGATACCAGTATCTACTTTCACTTGAGTCCTTAAGGGAGGACTTAAACCTGATGCAGTGCACTATCTTTTAAATGTTCAGGTCTAAATGAACTCTCTAAGTGTTTCAGTGTCCTGTAATGTTGTTAAAATCACATTTTTCTGTCTGAAGAAGCAGTGATTACTGAAAGTGCCTGTGTCATAGAGTTTCTTCAGCACTATTGGGTTCTTAACTACTTCAGCAGAGCTGTTGAAGATGTGGAAAGTAATTATTCTTTTAATAGTAAATTTTGCAGTAAAGTAAAAATATTTTATTCTTCTAAGAGTCAGAAGTTTATTATATCTAATATGTAGGTGTAACAGTAAGAGAATTTCCCCGGGTGCTAAAGTATTAGTGCATATCTTGCACTCAGATGGGGAAATGAAAATGTCAAAAATAGAAGGCATCAAAATTGTGGATTTATAACCAAAATCAAAAGTTATAAGACTGAAAAAATGAATGCAAATATAGACCTGCTCTTATAAATACAGAAGAAACTCAGGCCTCTAGAGAAAAAACTTGGTAAATGAGTGCAGCATCCATCTGCAGTTATTACAGAATAGTTAACACGATGTTAAGACCCAAAAGAAATACGAGCTGCTGTGTATGTATATTATACTTGCTCAGTTGTATGCATTTTAGAATAAAATAACCTCATATGAAATGGTTATTAGTTGCATAGAGCACTTCAAAGGGGTGGAAAACACATCTCCAGGACCTACATAACATTCAGGAATAATGGCATTTTAAACACTATCCTAAATATTTTTATTCAGTGTTTTCTGACAGAAGATACTACACTTAAAGGCTTTTTTTTCTTTGCCCTTATTTCCATTTTCTTCTCTATTAGGTTGAGATGTTTGCGTAAGAAATGGGGAAAACATCTTAAATCTGTTCTGTAACCTTATTTGATTTGAATGCAAATTACTAGATTTGAATACAAGTAACTAATCAGTCATTCCTGTGTTGCGTTTTGAGTCGAAAACGTGTGTTCTTCAGTAATACTGGCATAACAAAACTGGGGGAAAAGCACCAGCAACATCATTAAGATTCATCTTTGATAGCAGCTAGCTTTCATTGACTATCTTCTGAGGGAAATGACATTCATCAGGTGTCAGGCTCACTTGGCGTCAGTAACGCTCTAGAGAAGAGATCCTTTTTGTCCCCCAAGGCAGGTCCCTACTGAAGGCCCTGGGGGCCAGCAGGCTATACCCCAAGGAGCATGTGAATCCTCTCTTCAGTTTTGGACCATCTGGGATATTCAGACTTAGCAGGTATAAGCTAGTCTCTAGATCTTGCAGGTCAGGGTAAAGGGTGAAGTGGGGCCTGGGGGTGGGTTATTCACACTGTTCTCTGAAGCACCAGATGCTGGCACTGGCAGTGACACTGGCAGACTCTGATATGGACTGCTCCAGCTGGTGGACCTTGAGTCCAATCTAGTACTGCAAGCCATGTATTATCTAAAATCTGTTAGTAGGTCATAAGATCAACACAGATGTAGTTTCAGCCTGCCTGTGCCACTGAGTTGAGAGATGGTGAGCCAACAAGCATCATTATGTGAGGGAACAGGGTGGCCGGGGATGGGTGAGTTCTCTTCCAAGTCCTCTTTTCTTTCTTCTTTGTTTTCTAAAAGAACCTTCTCCCTCAACGTGTGCCTGTATGCTGTTCACCTTCAGCCCATTAAAGTAATTGTGTTCTGGTTTTTAAAACCTGGTTGTGGAACAACTGTAGGTTTCAGTGAGCTGCAGGTATCCATGCTATGCAGAAGTAGCAGTATCAAGAAAAATATAACCAACTTTCTGTTGTGTAGCCTGTGGGTGTTTTTAACCTTACCAAGTATCTGAAGGCATCTGAATTACATCATCTGTGTTACAATTGAGATTTTAAATAGATAATCAACAGCAAGACATACAAAGTTTGATAATCCACAGTAAGACATACAAAGATTTTTAGCCGCAGAAGACTGTAACAATGGCGTATACAGTGCTGGCACACAGTGTTCTCTTTTCCTGCTCCAGAAAAGGAGGGAAGTAGCTATATGAAATGCTAATAATTTCACTGTGGTTTTGAATAGACTAGACTTGAGAGCCTTGAGTATTTTTCCTTTTCCCTTTTAACTGCAATTTTGTTATTGTATTGCTGCCCCCATCTCTACTAAATATGGCTTTTGAAATGTAAATCATATCATGTTCTCAGAGATGCATATGACACCCTCAGCACTGTTCCTCTTTGCACTTCAAAGAGCTGTGTGGTCACACTTTGCATCTCAGCAAAATCGCAAGATTTGCCTTCTGAAGATCTCCTTTAATGTGTACAATCAATCCCTGATAATGTATTTTGGGTTTTTATTCCCTGGAGTCTGTTAATTTTAGTGTTGCTACAGGTCATCAGGAAACATAATCTCTTCTTTTTTAATTTCTCAGTGAGCGTGCCTGAGGGGAGAGGAACACAAGAGAGGAGAGACAATTGAACATCACCATTGGCAGAGACCTGAAAAAATGTTGCTGGATGAACACAGGATTAGAACTTAATTGTAAAAGAGAAAGAAAGTCTTGACAGGCGATTTGCTTCATTTTCACATTCATCATGGCACAAATCCTCTGGCTGGCTGGTTGATGGAACTGTCCAACGCTTCCCACTTAGGTTCAGTGCAGATCCCTTCTGCCTACAGATTGAAAGACCTGGGATCAGGTGGTAACTGGATAGTGCCAAATACAGAAATGGAAAGAGGAATGGACTCTGATGAGCTAAGATGGAAGTGACTTGACAGCAGCAAGCTCAGCAGTTGTCTCCAGTAAGGACAGGTTGAGACGAGAATCTCAAGCTTCGCTGGGAGAGCAGTATGCAGGAAGCTGGTTTTCAGGCCACAAATGCTTTCACAGGTAAGGATTTCTGTTCTAGTTCAGCTTATAGTTTTGGGACAGTTTAGTGAAGTTTAGAAAATGAATTTAATAGGTCCTGACTGTTGTTTACTTCTTGTAGTACTTTCAGTTTAAATTATATTTTAAAACAATTCATGTGAAGACCAGATCAACACTTGTATTAGCAGTGAAAAACACAGTTATCCATGTTTCAGCCTTCTGAAATGGATGGTCACAAGCCTTAGGAAAGGTTTGTCTCAGCTTTCCTTGTTGAAGTACTCACTAACAGCTTAACTGTGAGTAGTCTCTTGAATCAATATAAAATGCAGTCTGTAAAGTTGCTCTTGTGCTCAGCATGGGAGTTTGCTGAGGCTGCAGGATGGACATGGTACGTATCAGGAGGCTTCTCAATAAACATGTCGCTGTTGAGCCTTATCTAGTCAGCCAGAGCACATCTCTGGCCAGAACTTGCCATGTACCCTCTCCTTAGACTCCCTCCCGCCCCACTGACCTGCTGCAATGCTTGGACTGGCAAAATTGGAGGATTTAAATGATAACTCTTTCACCTGAGTCTTACCCTGTAGATGTATTTAAAATAACGTAATGAAAAAGAGGATGCCAAGGTGGTGTGTCTTTCTGAGGAAAGCTCCCTCTAGCGTAAAGTCTGCTGGAGTTCATTTAGTGCTTTCCCTGTCTGAGATGGCTTCTGATTTGAGAGGTGGGAGAAGGAAAAGAGGATCCTGCTGCTTTGCTATCATGTCTGTTGACCAGCTGAGATGCTGGCAAAAATGCATAGAAAATCAACTGGATATTCCTCTTGTTTTACTAGGTCTAGATAATGGATTAGTAACAGTGAAAATTAGTGATGTGCAAGATATTAATTTTTCTAATTTAAAATTTTTGCCTTTAGAAGTTTCTTGGATTCTGGGTTGTATGTATGGGAAGATCATTTTCTGTCTTAGGCTGTTGCTGTTCTAGAAGCATTCCCCAGGAGGAACCAGCAAAATGTTTATTTCCATGTGGACAGGTTTCTGCTTTGTCATCTCCCAAAGGAAATCCTCCTCAGAGGCTGCTCTCACCCTCCTGGAGGCAGTGGGGTGTGACTCTGTGGCCAGCTGTGCCCACTAGCACGTTGGTTTGGAGCAGTATTGCAGTTCTGAAGTGTCTCCATTGCCTTCATCACTTTGATTTACAACATGGTTTCTGTGCATGTCAGTGAGACAACGTCCTGAAGGAGAGAAAAAAGGAAGCTTTTCTCCACATGTGCTCCAGCACTGATGGAGATGTGAAGCCTGGGATCACTGCAGGACCCTCCTGCCTCTGTCTAGCTTGCACCATGCTCCTAAAGCTGCCCACTGTCATTCTTGTCATGGTTGCCCTTGCTGCTCTCTGCCAGCCCTCAGCTCATTCCTAGGAGCTTCAGTCACTCTTGCTCTCCACCAAAATTCCTGCTGTGCATATCTCTGCTCTCTTTCACACCCAAGGTTTTTCCTTTGCTGATAACCCTATTATTTCTCACACCCTTGCAATATAATATTATTTTCTCTCCAGCTTTACACTCTTCTGCCACAGTGTCAGCTATCCCTTAGCTCCCAGAAGTTAGCTTTTGTTGGCATTGTGACAAGGGTGTCTGGGCAGTGCGGTGTCAGAAAGTTGGGAACCTCATGACTGCTGGTGGATGGAAAAGACCTGGCAAATAGTGCTGCATAAAATTCAGGGAGGCCCAGGACAACAGTCAGACTGTGGTGACAATCCAGCAGATTCAGACCTGTTCTGAAGATATACATAAGAAAAGAAATTCTTGTATTCCTTTGGAATTGCCCTCTGGTAAAGATGTTAATAAACATATTCAAATCTTGGCAGCTATGCTAAAGAATTCTTTAAAATGTACCATACGTTCAGGAGACTTGTAAAGGAAACAGGTTCAAATATTATTACTTTATATGAGGTGAAAACTTCCAACTTGTATCAAACTGATACACGTATTTGTTTTTTGGAGATCTTTCTTATTTCTGTTTAGGTTTATATGATGTATTCAGCAATAAACAGTGGGTAGGTATGTATTTCTTAGAGAAATTCATTGGACAGTGTTATGCTTACTTAAGAGTTGTGATGAAAGTGCAAAGGCAGATGCGTATGGTCACCCCTCTGATCCTTGCTATAGTGCTCCTTTTGTTTTACTGGAATGCAGCTGTAGGAGAGGACAGTAGCTGCTAGTGGCAGAGGGGGCATGACCACATGTAGCAGGGAGCTAATTTGTACAGAAAAGCTTTGATATCTGAAACCTGTGCAGTGTCAACACTGAATCTAGCCATGCTAAATGACTGCAGCTATTTCAACAATCAAAGTAATCATTTCAATTTACAGCTGACCAGAATGCTGGCGAAAGAAGCCTGGGAGAACAGTGCCTTTGTGTAGCCACCATAGGAATATTTAATAAATCTCCTTTCCACTTTTCTGATTGCTGTGACTTTGAAAGGCTTACAGTTAGGGCTAGGAGATATTTTGATCCTGTCATGTATGCTCATTTTACTGGCACAGATGCCAAAGCTGCCCTTCTTTGCAGATGGCTCTTGTCCCAAGAGATGGGCTTATCCAACCATTTTGTTGTGTATTACCAAACAATCATGTATGGTTAGAACCTTTTCCCTTTACTGGCTAAATGCTAAATTCAGTAGAGCATGCAAATATAATAGGCTCTGGATTACCAAATATAGAAAAACCAATGGAAGGGAAGTGCTCTTAGGCTTGATTAGGAAAGAGACGGCTGAGCCCATGATGGTAAAAGGTAATTTGGGTGATAGCAATCACGAAAGAGAAAGCTTATCATTCTTCAGAAGGCAAGAAGAGAAAACTTGAGAATAAAAGCAAAAGTATGCAAGAAAATAGATGGTATTCAGCTCATACAACTGATAGGTAAAGTTTCTTGGGAAACCTAAGAAATTCTGGCAATTTTGAAAGAAATTAATTTCTTTTCCAGTCATAATAAAGACTATTAAAAGCACAAATAAAAGGTGTCCCAGTAAATAAGTGTAATAAGAGACAAAATTATATGATCTGACAATTGAGGACTCAGACAGAAAGTGAAAACTGAATATGTTACTAGAGATGAGTCTAAAAGAACATTAGAAAAATGCAAGGGCCAGATCAGGTAGGCCAACCCACAAAAACAAATACAACTAATAAAGGGCATGGTGATAGAAACATACTATGTTCTCAGTAGTAGTAATAAGAGGAAGACTGAGTTTCTGGACTATTAGTTGAGAGGGAACAATAAAACTCATGATCTGATCATGCAGAGAGTACTGAGCATTTAATGTAATTTTTTGCATCGTTCTTTGCCAAAAAGGGTGACTTGTAATCATGTGCCAAGAAAAGAACTGCCACCTTGAGAAAGGTAAGAATTCCAACTAGAGCAGGAAAAGAAGAGATTATAAACTAATGAGTTAGGATAACAGGTATTTTAGAACAAGCTGGAGCTTATTAAAATCTCTGCAACATAAGGTGAAATAGCTGAGGCAATGTCTGAGCAATTAGTGGCTACACTGGAGAACATTTGGAGAACAGTTTAAGTTCAAAAAATCTGTGAAAGGGCATGCACTGCACCTACGTGGAAACTTTTCTGGGTCCTTTGCTGTCCCCTTGGAGGAGCTAGCTATCTTAAAATCTTGTGAAAAAAGGTTTGAATCTTACAGTCAACTTATTTTTTAATAACCGGCCTGTAGATAATAATATAATGAATGAATTTGCCTGGGATTTTTTCCCCAGAAGGTATCATGTGAGCAGAACCTAATTTTCATGTAAGTAGAAAATAGTATATCTGGATTTTTGAAAGTCTTTTCACACTTTCATAAGCAAGGTGGCAATATGGGCTACAAGGTGGGTACACAGTTGGCCGGAAAGCTGTTCTCAGAATAATTACTAGTGATTCATAATCAAACTAGAAGGATCTGTCAAGTGGGATTCTGCCCTGGATTGCCTGAAAATATTCAATATTTTAATTAATTATTTAGATGATAGAATCTGCATGCAAAATTTCCAGATGACACCAACCAGGGAGAGGACATAAACCCTCTGAGCACAGGATTAGAATTCAAAATGAATGTGGTATATTGAAGAACTGATCTAAAATAAATATGATGCAGTTCATCAAGGTCAAGTTGTGGTTGGGCAGGAATAATCAGCTGTGCAAATCAAAATGTAGAATAACTGGTGAGACACCAGGTCTACAGAAAACAGATGGGCAGTAGCAAGGGTTCAGAAAAATGGCTATGAATCAACAATACTATGCCATGAATGTTATGCTATGGACAGGAGTCTGTGTGCAAAATAATTTTCCACCCTACTTGTCATTTGTGAGACTAGTGTACTATTTCTGTTCTGAGCAGCACTCTTTGGGCCTCTTGGAAGCATCCAGAGAAGAGCAGAATGAATGGCCAGAGGTCACAACATGAGAACTCAAAAAAGAGTATTTTTCAGACTAGAGCAGTAACTCTCAAACTTTCTGAGGGTGTTTTTCCTTGCTTCCCAAAAGCAGTGCAGATTTGTGTCAGGGCATGTGTCTGATGCACTGAGTTACATGAGAAATGATGACCATGATACAGCAGTGCTTTGGTGTGATGGTCAGAAAGCATGGTGTGATGCTCCTTACTTGCAGCCTTCTTAATTTCTGCCAAGTTCTGCACTTTCTGCATTGGCCACTCTCAGTGCCATAACAGTGGTAGGGATTCTGGACAGCCAAGCTATGTTTCTAAAATCAGCCACTTTCTTCACTAGTGTGTGTTTTGAGCCCTGGTTTAGGAGAACAGTGTGATTCTGAAATGAGGTCTCCATCACTAGGGAGTGTGTGGCACAGGGACATCCAGGATGATCAAAGGATAAGGGGAACACTATGGGGTGGATTAGGAATCAGTGTGTGAAGCCTCCTGACCTTATAAGGTCAGTTTAGGTTTATCAGGATTTTATTAACTCCATCTCAGCACAAGCTCTGTCAGACCTGGGCTGACTTGAAGGCATTTGTGCCCTGTGACCCTCTGCTCTGCAAGAGGGATTATTAGCTCTGGTACTATGGAAACCAGCATAAATAGTAAGAGGTTGCTCTGTGCAATGGGCCCCTGCCCTTCAGTCTAGAACTAACTTTTCCTGTCATCATCTGATCCCATTCTGTGATAGCTGCGTATCTTCTCTCTCACACCTTTCCCTGAGGAAGTGATGGCACTCTCAAATCTTTCTATAGTCCCTTGCAGCCTTATGTCTCAAGATCATTGTCACCAAAACTTGAGCTTGGGCCACACCTAGAGAGACCAAGTTACTCCCAAAGAACAACTCCTCAGCTTGGCTGATACTCCCCAAGGTCTTGCTTTAGTCAAGAAATAGAACTCATCTGTTTGGAGATCCTCGTGCTCATAGAAACACAGTTTAGTGGAGCTTCTCCAGTCCCTCCATCTCTGTGCTGTATCCCCGGCACTCAGGACTTCTGTTGCATTTCTTGTCCTGTGTTTCATGCTGTGCCAACCTCTCTTTACCTCTTCTGCCATCAGTGCCCACACCCCTTCTCTCTGTACTGAGGCTCCACCATCCTGCCCCCCCGTTTGTACATCTAGTTTCACTTCCATTTCAGGTTCCTTACCCTTTGGGCAATCTTCCTGCTTTTTGCTGCTTTACTTCACCTTATTTTTTTTCCAGACCTCTCCCACTTCCAGGTCAACTCACTGCAACCTAATTCCATGTGTAAAAGCCTCTTCCCCTCTTTTCTAGACTTTACCCTTCCTCTCCTCGTCCACCCTTCTCTGGGGTGAGTACCTTTCCCCATTTCACATCTCTTCTGCTGGTTCATGTGGGACTTTGCAGGAAGGTGATCTGAGAGCCTGGCCTTCAGTTTGGCTTCTCTCTCTGCATCTTGCTTTGCTTAACTGCTGGTGTTTTGGGTGGAGATGTCTCTGGCATGGGGGTGGTAGTGCCAGAACAGGGAGGCTCCTTGAGGGGATTACATGGGAGATGAGATAAATTGCTCCAGCAGATTGCATAAGACCTAGTTGGCCATTATTCATTTAGAGAATGGAAGAGCAAGGGAAGATGTGATAACCATTTAAAAATATATGGAAATTTCATGTAAAGAGGAAAGTAATAGACGCTCTTTTCCAGTTCTGCTGGGGATAGAGCATGAAGTAACAGTTAAGCTTACTGTAGTGGAGAGATTGAGGTTAGACATTAGGAAAATCTTTCTAATGGTAAGGATAGTTAAGGACTGCAGCCGATTGCCTAGGGAGGTTGTAAAGTCTCTGTCACTGAAGGTTTTTAAGAACAAGTTAGACAAATATCTGTCAGGAATGGTTTATGTATAGTTGATTTTGCCCTGGGGCAGGGGAATGGACTTCATGAGAGCACTTCCAGCCTTACTTTTCTGTGATTCTATTATTGCTGGTTCCCTGGATAATAAGTGTACATTTTGAAAAGTTAGCTAACCCACCTGTCCTACTGTGTCATCTCAGTGTTTAAGCAAATTCTGTTGCGCTCTTAGAATAATTGATAAAGGATAGATTAAGAGTTGTGGGTGTTTAAAGTATTAACTCTCTTTTTGCTGGAACATTACTCTGTTGCACTCCTTATAAACTTACATTCTTTGGACATCTTACTTTTGGGGTATGGGACTTATGTTTCTATGTCTGTGCAACTTGTATAAAAATATTTTAATATTATAGGAAGACTGCACCTATTCTCCCATTCTGTGGTATGCGAGTATTTTAAGAAACACTTTTGCCACTCTTAGGTAGTTGGAATATTTAAAAGGTAATTTTTAAGAATGACCAAAAATAGGAAAAAGCTAAAGCAACCACCCTTTGAGGCTGTTTTCTTTATTATGAATAAAGCTGTGTACAATTGACTTAGCATCAAATATATAACTGGTATATCTGCTGCTGAAAGTGGCCTTCTTCCTCGGAATTATAATTGAGGCTCAATGTAAAATAGCAAAACAGGTTTGAAATGTCTTCTATTAAGCATATAATGTAATTAATATTGAAAGCAGTTGCAAACTCATTTATACATTAACACAGGTCTCCCACATTGCTGCTGTCATTATTTGCATGATTTTCAAGTACAGATAAACATTTCATTTAAAACGTGCAACTTGAATATGTAGCAGAGCATTCTCCCCCCTCTCTGTTCCAGTTTTGTTTTCATCTGCCTCATGCTGGTCTGGCCATACTAAAATGTCTGCAATTTTCTTAACAATTGCATTCTTATTTTGTGGATTTTCAAGGTTACTGTGACACTCACAGACAACTCTGACTGTCTCTTAGTTCTTAGGAGAAACATTGCTTTTTGCAATGCCCCTTACTCAGCATACAGATAGTAACAGATCACATTCCATTGTATTCCTTAGATATTTTATTTAGGGTGTGCAATTTTTGGAGTACAGATAGTATTCTCAGCAAAAATACGTGGAAGAAGATATAACCTTAGTCTCTAAGAGTTTACTATCTACATATGTTACATTCAGTAGCATTCAGCAGTACTGTTTTAAAGATAGCAATGCATAGTTTGGAAGTCCCTTCAGGGCTAAACATTTTAATAGAATTACAGAAGGGTGTGAAACTGTGAAAGTCAATTCTCAAGTACTCCGGCCATGTGAGAGTGATAGCTTTTGGTGACAGCTGAATTCCTCTGTTGTCCCTAAGGTCAGTGATTAGAACAACAATGCTTTCTGCTTTAGGTTGGTCTTCAAATCTCGAGGTTGGCTTTTAAGTTTTGATCCCAGACTTTGTGTAGGTGAAATGTTGCATTTTCTTCTATCTTTCCGTTCATCTCTAGTAAACAGACAGTTCTCCTCAAACATCTGACTGGAGAACTGTTTAATCTGAACTGGCCAGGTACAGCCTTTGTTGATTGAACTGTTGCAGTCCTTATGCAAATAAGGGGCATGTCACAGAAGCCAAGGATTTCACATTTTAAATGCTTCTCCTTTCAAATTTGTATTTAACTGAGGTACAAGACATCGTTCCCTATTTGCTTGTTTCAGTGAAGCACTACATCCTTTTCCATTTGTTAAGGGGAATAATTTGGGTGGCAGTCACTTTCAGAAGGTGGCCTTGCCACGTGAAGCCACCTGGAGCTCAGTGACTGGGGAGTCAGAGAATGGCAGAAAAGAAGTTGAGAAGACTCCAGAGGAAATACAATGCTGTAATGCCCCGTGAAGCAACTTGAGAGTCTCTGGACTCGAAAAAGGATCTTCCATGGACTTGGAATTGCAGACTACTGCATCATCGTACTTCATTCATATGAAGCATCATCCTAAAATTATTACTCTGACCTGGAAAGATTTTAAAATTATTTTTAATTAAATTTTCATTCATATTTGAGTTAATTTAAATTCTATTTAGAAGTCCCTAAATTTTGAGTCTAAATGTAGTTTTGGCTGAATGTGCATGATCCACTTGTTCTTGTGACCATCCAGAGCCAAATGAAAGGCAGTGGACTGGGCACACCAGGGCAAAAGAAGGTTCAAATTGAGAGAAACATTATGGACAATGCTATTATTAAAATTATTTTATGAAGTGATATATTGCTGGAAATGGCAAACTTCTTCCCAAAGTGGGAGCAAATGCTCCAGCATGTTCAGGGAGGATATTAAGCCTGGATCCTCACCTTTGATAACCATTTTTAGCAGATGATATTCAGCTGCAGCATTACCATTTGCAAAGCTGGCGGTTCTTTGGAAATGCCCATCTGCCATTTCTCATTTCTTAATAGTACATGTCACGGTGCCTTCGTGTGGTACAACTTAATCAGCCAAATGGCCAATTCCAGACTGAATATGACAATAAATTTAGCTGTAAATATGCTATGTTTCAGCATTTAATCATAATAAAAAGGCAGACTTTTTGAAAGGACAAAATGGATGCATAGTCCCTCAAGTAAAACTCAGAAACTAAAAAGCAGTGAAAATGGATTGTTAATTTGGCAGTGTATGCTTTCTGTTAATTCATTCTAATTAACTATGTAGCTTTTTTTATTATTATTTTTTTCCCCTTAAGAGAAAAGATGGTATATGACCATCAGGCTGTGCCCATGGCTTGCTGAGGATATTGTTACTGCTCAAAGGCCCTTTGTGTGCTGTCGGTGTTCCCCAGCAGCGAGAGCAGTGCTGGTGCCTCGCCTTGGAGCACCAGCGTGAGGCAGGCTGGAAATGCGTTTTGTACAGACTTAAAAGTGCTAAAAGAGGAAACGCAACACCCAAATCAATGCAAAGCTACTGAAGCACTTGATTGTGGCCTTTTGTAAGTGGAAACATAAGTCATGTTAGCCAAAACCTAATTTTATTCATGTAAAAATGATGCAGGGTATTCCCATGCACTTGGCTCCAGGTGGTGGTATTTTGAATGAATAGTGTGAGAAAAAGTTTTGGTCTAGTATTTTGCTGCCTGTTTTTTGGTAATGTCAAGCAGGCCCATTTGACTTGATATTCTGTCAAATTTCTTTTCCCCTAAAATAAATAGTATGGATTAATGTTACGTTTCTTTGTTGTATACTGTGGTAATGCCTTTAAAAATCAAAGATTGCAGTCTGGGTAAAAACAGACATAAAAGTATCTGACATTGCAGAATAACTGTGGTAAAAAAGGCTAAAAGTTACTGAGGAGAAGGTAATACCCTGTATACAGAGTTAAATGCTAGCTAATCTCTGATATTTATAAGCTTCTGCTTTTTAACAAAAGAGGTCAGAAGGCATGGGTGTGAATTTAGGTTTGGGGTTTATGGGGAGACACAGTCCTTCCTCTGAGCCTTTCTCTGAAAGCATGTGTTCCAGTGCCTTTATCAGCTACATCTCTCATTGTGGGGCTTGTTTTCCTTCACAGCAGTACTTTGTTAGGGAGCAACATGGTTCCACCCAGACATGCACCCCATGCTGTGCCTCTCCCTGGTTTTCACCCGGGGGGTTAACCCTTTCTAGAGGGATACTCACACTCTTTTTAATTTCTACTCAGCCCTCAGCAAGAGCAAAAAACCAAAATGTTCAGTTTCTAGTAAGATCATTACTTGCTAATATGGTGTAGCCTTCAAGCCCTTCCAGCCTCTTACAAACACCCGAAGACACTCTTTTCCCTTTGAGAACTCGTCACAATGCTCTGATATCATTGTAATAACATTGCTGCTTTCTGAGACCCCTCTTTTCTGAAGCTGTGTTTGTGCTGATTTCTGAGTAAGGGGTCTTCGAGCAGGTGGGCGATGACAGTATCTGGAGCCCAGAAACTTGGAGTTTGATACCAAACCAAAATTCCTCTATATCATATTTGAATCCTTTCCACTATAATGTATTTTGGTCACCTCACTGTCATTTGACCATAAAATTTTCCCAGTAGTTTGGCCTGCTGAATCTCTAAACTTTCTTTGAAAGCCATTGGGATGAGTTTCCCAGGGGTTTGAGTAGATGTTTCAGTCTGTGGATGGCAAGCAGGGGTGCTCTCCCTGCTACTCACCACCACAGGTCCATCTCCATGCTCTCTCATGCCAGCATTAACAATCTGTTAGCAATGAAGAACAGATTGAGCAATATATCTTTCATACATTGTGGGTTTTGATTTTATTTCTTAAATTTTTTTATGCTGTTGTGTCCTTAGTTTTCTTGCTTTCTTCAGTAGAAAGTCACTCCCTTCTGATTTAAGGGCAAGAATAGAGGAAGCTTTGTTTGAGGAGTGAAGAGTTAATGGAGATTTTTTATGATGAAAACACCCCAAAAGAATCCTAATTTACAGCCAACATCTAAGCAGCATCTTCAAACCATACCTCTGAGGATAAACTCTTCTCTGTTTTTAGCAGGTAAAATAACTTGGTTCAATGTCATTTGGTGACTGACAATGCTGCATGCCTGTGTTGTAGGTGTACATATGATGAGATGGTGGTAGGAGGACGCAGGACAAGATACTGGCTTCAGAAAAGCCTGGAAGTCTGGCTTGGATATGAATTGTTCAAGAATTGTCTGTTTATCCTGGAGGCTCAGATTATACAAACCAGTAATTTATACTGGCTGAAGACGGATTCACAGCCTGGCTGTGTACTCAGTCAGTCCTTGATTTAAACGAAAAAATTGGAATTTGTGCATGAGTCTCCATTTTTCCCCTTTCTGAGCTTTATTATTCTTGATTTGTTTATCTCAAAAGAAATACTTACAGGATAATATCTGCTTGGAGTTGCTCAGAGCGAGAATTTGAAGAGACACATGACTTGACACTACAATGCAAGAATAAGTTCAGAAAAGCTTCACTCAACTCAGGATGTAGGTGACATCTGTGAACTGAAGATACTTCTTTTTTTTTCTGTAGGGATCATAACTTTTGTGCCCAAACCAGTGCTGCTTATATAAATTGTTGGAAGGGTTATGTGTAATAAAAGGAATAGGGATAAGCCCAAAGAAAAAAGACAGCAAGTGTAGTTCTTGGAGATGTTTTTATTCAGTGCCTTCTCTAGTGTATCCATGGAAAGAGTGCCATAGCATTGACCCAGTGACTTCTGTACAATCTCTCAAGTATGTCATTCTTTTAAAACTATGTTATTCTACTTTTTGATATAAACAAGCTAATGTTCTCTCAGGCATATGAGTCCTGCTCATAGTGATCACTGTTGCCTCAAAGAACCTTCAACTGACATGAGGATCCACTGTGCCAGAACAGTGGAGGTCAGCTCCTTTTAAAACCTGAGCATCTAAAAAAGGCAAGATAGAAGAAAGAAGAAAGTGTTGCAGTTCTGCATTTACAGATAGACAACTAAGTCACAGATGAAGGATTGGTGTGGCATGAGCTAGGGAGCTTGGCAGACCTGAGAACTAAAGTTACAGCCTCCAAATTTAAACCCACTATGAAGAGTGAGATTACAACCAAAAGCACTAATGGACCTAATGCACTGTTTTCTCATGTTTCCTCTGTTGTATCTTTATACTTTTTACTTGCTGCCATGAGGAGAACAAAGTAAGTCAGTAGGATTTCTTGTCTTGCTTTGTGCCAGCATTGCTGGGAAGGATTTCTCTGAAGAAGAATTACTGCTGCCCATAAAATATGTGACACAAACAACCCTTCTCATCTGCAAGTATTAATTGTGCATTGGGAAGAAGGGGGTGCTGGGATACCAGACTGCTCGAAGGATCTGGGGTATTACTTAAGGGTTTAAAAAAATCTGTCATTGAATTGCCAACTAGACAGTAGGATTATTATAATTTATGGAAAAAAATGTAGTGAGATGAATGCAAATAAAGCTGTCCATATTAGTTTCACTTCTTTTTCAAAGATCTTTAAATGCAAAATATGATTTTATTAATGTAATGCAGGCAGGCTTATTGGTTTGCTTCTTTATACACGTATGGACCAGACAATGTGGTGTCTTAAGACATATTTTGAAGAGCCTCTAAAGGCCTGTTTTTTATGTAACTTGCTTTATCTGAAGGGAAAAAAGCAAGTTTTATGGAAAGATCAAATTTCCAACTAGTGGTCTGTTTGGAAGGCAAACAAACAAGATGCCAAAACCCACAAGTATTCAGGCATATGAGCCCTTCATCTTCAGGAAATCTTTAAATAAGCATTCAAGATCCTTCAGTTTGCTAAGGGCCATCTTCTGCTACATAAGCAAAACAACATTAAAACCAGACATGGGCAACCAGTGAGGAGAAAATTCTCATGCAAGTGAAATTGGCTGTTGCCATATTAGCATTTTGCTCTCACCCAGTATGGTGACTGTGAACAAAATCCCCCAGTTGTCACTGTTTGTGGCACTGTGGTTCAGCTCACAATACAGCTTTGTTGCTACCAGAGTAGGCAGTACTGCTAACAGAAGGCTAGAGAAAGGGAAGTGCTTTTTTCCAGCTGTTCAGTACCTTTGACTTAACAAAGAGGCAATGGGATGCTGGAGATGTTAATGCAAGAAAGAAGGAAAGAGAAGTGAGACCCAGGGACCATACTTAAAACTGAGGTGGTCTTCTGGAATTTCACCCTGAAAGTACGTGCTTGAGCCTGCCACCTGGAAAGAGTGTTCCTGGAGAGACAGAAGAATGACATCAAGGCCTGATTTGTGATGGTTGTAGAAGGTAAAGAAGGTAAAATTAGATGTGTGTACAGTGGTTAACGAGGTTCTTTTAACAGTGATTGCTCTCATTTCAACCACACTGAAGTTCTGCCAACAGTGGATTAGAAAAACCTTTAAATACTTGCACAGAGAGCAAACTCTGGAAATCTTATCCTTAAACTGACAGTCTTGAAACAGTTTCAACTGGGAAAGAGCTACATTCATTTTTGAGAAGAGTGTCATAAGTCTAGTGTGCTCATTCTTAGTTTTTATGTTCTTAAATATAGAGCCACAGTCAAGAAGTTAGATCAATGTGAGACTGTGTAGACATTACATGATGCCAAGCAATGAGTTCCCAGATATCTATAAATAAGCTCTTGGTGCGTTCCCATTTTCCTTTCTCTTGTCTTCACTATTATCCCACGCACTTGCCCCCAGGCTTTCTGTACTTTTTTATAGAGGCACTAGTAGTAATTCTTTTTTTGTGAATATTATTCTTGAAGAAAATAGATCAATTATGCAGTATAATGCTGGTTACATTACAGCTAATAGCTATAGCTGTTAACCTCACATGTTCTTTGTACCTTTGTGGTAATAAGGAATCATTAAATTGAGTGAAGCAGTAATGCTTGAGATATAAAAATAGAAATCATTTTACAAAGGCATTCCAAAGTGAATTCTTTTATTGATTAATATTATGTAATATTGCCAATATCTTACGACTGTTACAAGGTTTAAAAAGTGAAGCTTAAATTGTGAGCATAATGTGTAGAATATGTGCAGACCTTGCTGCAGCAGGCATGCCTTTATTGTGATTGAATCTTTCAAGATTGTTTATTTGGAAATTAGAAACAAAGAACAAAGTAGTCTTTGTATAAATGGTACAAGAGATACCATTTTAATAGCACTTCAACAGTTGTTAAGAACACATAGTTTTGCTAAATGCATCTACCAGAAGAGACAATATTGAATAATATGTCCAGTTCATTTTAAAAGGACTATTTCAAGTTTCATAATGTTAAAAAGAATCAGTTATACCTTTAATACAAGGGGAAGATACATTACTGCTCT
>JAOXXN010000395.1:98257282-98272469 GCA_026770055.1 Myrmophylax atrothorax | reverse complement strand
GTGTGTGCGTGTGTGTGCGCGTGTGTGCGCGTGTGTGCGTGCGTGTGTGTGCGTGTGTGTGCGTGTGTGTGCGCGTGCGTGCGCGTGCGTGAGCGTGTGTGCGTGTGTGTGTGTGTGCGTGCGTGTGTGTGTGTGTGTGTGTGTGTGCGCGTTTTGAATTACAACACATTTTGAAGAAGAGTAAGTTGTTTTGTTTTTTTAAGACCACTGCTTTTCTTCCTGGAGGCGAGGATATCAAGTGTAAGGAGCCTTATTACAGAATCAGGGTTCATATATGTTAGCTTTAGTTAGAAACTTTCTGTCATCAGACTGTCTAAAGGGGCTCTGCTTATGGCATTTAACACTTTCCCTTGTGCGGCAGCAAGGTGTGCAAGTATTTGTGATTCAAATGTGTGTAAGTGATGAAAATTTACAAATTAAGAGCATAGATGGCTTGGGGATCTTGAAATCCTAGAATCTGAGCTTGAACATCAGGTGTTACTCAGTTAAATTTTCTTTTATAATGAATACATGGGGAACTTGCAAGAACCCTCATGTAAGAGGCTTTTGTTGGTGGTGGGTTTTTGCAACTACTTGAGCACATTTTACCTTGAAAATTCTCCCACTACTGCTCCATAAAATTGTAACTTTTTATATGAAAGCAAGTTTTATTGCTAAGATAGCTTGTTGGTTTGGTTGTTTCTGTAGTAACTTTTCTTCTTTTAGCATTGAAGTAGTAGCCTGGAAGCTTTTCTGAAACAAGTGGTTTAAGGCAAACATATGGTAAAGTTCCCATTTCATGAGGAAGAAAGAAGATACCTATGAAAGATCTAGGAATATCTGTTATAAGGAAGATATGTCCAAGGTGCTAAGTGCAGATAGACTTCTAAGAAACTGAAAGTTTGCATTTCAGTTTAATTTTACATCTAATATTTTATGACATTGTCAAATAATGTACTAATATCAATAAAAGACTTTTCATCAATTATTAAAATGTTTGCTTTTCACACTGAGTGCAGTGGAGACATTTTCTATATGCTATTTGTATATAATATGCATTTCTTTCGTAGCAAAAAACAGCTGTGGCAATTCAACAGCTCAGGCACCAAATCTTCTGACTTTCCCCCTTTCATTGTGTTTGGTACTAATTTGTGTGTGTATGTGATTGCTTAAAAATCATTGTGAATATTTTAAAAGTTGGATTAGTTTTAATTCTGGAAGACCCATATCTGTTGGCTGTGTGTTGTAAAAAGGAAGAAAAAATGCATACATTTGCAGAAGCTGACTGGCATTGCCAGCAAAATTATGACCTTATCAATATTAGTTTAGTCTAAAGACTTCTGTATCATGGGAGTGTTTTCTTCATGATGAGAGAAAGTAGGGAAATCACTGGATGCAAGATGGAGGGGAAGCTGGAACGCAAATAAGGCCGTCTCCTTTTGCCCTGCAGGTAATGTAGCATGCATCAGGACTTTGCTTACTGCACAAGGTGTTCTCCTTCAGTACTAAATCTGACAGTTCAGTAAATCCAAACATGCTTAATTATCCTGTTCCTTCTTCTGTAATAGGAGAACTGGGAGAAGCACCTGGATCTGTCATATGCTGCAACTACATCTGCACAATTTATGACTATTACTGCAGACTTATTTTCATCAGCACGGGGCACTGCTTGCTCCCTTGGAGTTGGGGAGCATCAGTTGGTGTAGGACTGACACACAGTTGCAAAAATGCATGATCCCTGTTTTGAGGTATAGTGCTATATCCTGTTGAAATTCTTGTTATGGTCCTATTGCAGTCCAGTTGAAACTGGGCTGCTGAGGGATGTGTTATCATGACTCTGACTGAAGACACAGTGTCAAAGGGAAGTGAATTTGGGCCCTTGACCCATTGGTAATAGTGGCTGAACTGGCAATGAAATAAAATGGCCATTCAAGTTTTAATAGCAATTTAAACAAAGAGTTACTGGTTTCTGTTCATGTGTAGGTCTTAAAATTATCCTTCCCTGAGATACTTGGGAAGAGAATAATACACCAAAGGCAATCTGTAACTACATTCAGTTGCCTAATTTTGCTTTTATTTTTATTCTTCAAAACTTTTCTCAGGTTCAGCAGAAGTCTCTGAGCAGTTCTTTCAAACTTTCACATCTTTCTCATAAATTAATAATGTAATGCAGTTTTTAAAAAAAAATGTTGTTGTTGTTGTTGTTGTGTTTTTTTTGTTTTTTTTCCCTGAACTATCCCAGAGCCATCAGGAAATGATGGCTGTCTCAGACAGGTCCAAATTCATGGCCTCCAGGGTGGAGAGGTGACAGGGTCATGGATAATTGACATAGATGGTGATGCACAGTATTTTAGACAGAGCTCATGACAGCTTTCCATCCTTACGATGCTTTGCATACTCTGCCAATATTCTTTTCCTTCATGCGAAGATAAAGTATTTTCATTTTTCTGACTACTTTAATTTGAAATGTTTAGGGAAGATGTCACTGGGGACAAAGACATTGTTGTATATTGGTGCCATAAATTTATAATCATTCATCCTCATTGAAACACTGATCTTTGCAGTCTTACAGTGATCATGTGCTTTATTACTGACTTCACTGAGTACAGAGATTAGATCCTGGCATGGAAGAATATGGATTAGTCTTTGAAGAGAATATTGCTCAGTGTTTCTTCTTCAGGTGCTGTATCTGCCTCAGGAAGTGAAAGATAAACAAGGCAAAGCTCCACTGACTACTGCAACAGTGCTAGTTATATACTGACTTAATTGTTCTCTGTATATGCTTGAAAAGATGCACTTGGAACCACATCTGAACTAAAAAGAAGTGTCTTGTCATGCAAGATGAGATATAAAAGTGTTTTGTTTTACTTTTTCTTTAGAGATAGATGTTTGCATTAAATGGAAGTGAGAAAAAGCATTAGATTTCATCTGAGAGCTGTCTGGGTGGTGCAATTGAAACACAGTTTCCATTGAGAAAATCTGTACAGATAACAGACGTGAATTAATAGCTGATGAGATTTAAAAAATCCTAACTACTTCTTCGTCTTTGTCTTCTCCTCTTCCTTCTCCTCCTTCTCCCCCTTCCTCCTCCTTCTTCTTCTGAAATATTTTTATTATCATTATTATTATTATTCTAGATATTCTGAGAAGAGCCAAATAACTTGCCCAGTGTTATATACACTGTGGGAAACTGCAGCTAAGAAAACAATTGTAACCTTTTTGTTTCAAGATCTTTATCTTCTGTGACTTTTCTGAAAGCATAATTTCTAGAACTCTTACTTAAGACAACATAGTCGTTTTTCCCCTTGGATCTTTGAGTACACAACCTTGTGCATTCTTTTCATGCTGTTCCATGTTGGGTTCTTTACAAGACTCGAGTCTTGCATACTTTGCAAATGTGATAGTGCAGTTCTGCAGACACCTCTCTTGTACAGCAACCAGCAAATCTTTCTCCTGAATATTATATGAGCATAATTGAGGCCAGTCTTCTTGTTTGGCCTGCTGGTTTTGTATGCAGACATGAAGTATTTAAACGGAAACTGGAAAATTGTAGTACAGTCTGGCAGAAATATTTTATGAGTGTTTGGAATGTGCTGTTGTGCTCTGCACTGCCTAATGCACATCATACATTATATAATATATTGTTGATACATGGATTCAAAATCAGATGATACTCTGTTACAAATAAAAAATGTGTTTTCTATTGACCTGTGGAAATTTCCACATAAAACAAGCCAATGCTTTTTTTGATGGTTCTACATAGAGATTTTGAACTCTACATTGTCCTTGTGTTTAAGAAGTATGAAATAATTCACAGGCTGAGTACTTGGTGAAGGAAACCCTGGATCAATACATCTTAGGCAAGACTTTGCTTCAAACCTTGGCCTACAATGCCTTTGCTTTGACTTTGCTGTTAGATATGTTCATGTGACAGTACATCTATCTTTATATGATGGTATGAATCAAAGGTGAACTTTCGAAGGAAAGAATATGGAAAGATGGGATTTTTTTGTTCTTTGATTTTATTTCTTTGCAAGGTACTTGTCTATACATTGTAAATAAAGAAATTATAAGAACATTGATATGATGCTTCTGTTAATCAGGTTATGCTTTCCTGTTTTGCTGTTGATATGTGGTTTGAGAGAGAAAAAATATTTAGAAGACACTTGCAGAAATCTTTATGCAGAAGGCAAGATGTAGGCTGCTGATTGCTAGGTAGATGATATAAATAAGCTTTAAATGAAATAAATACATGAAGCCCCATTAAAGTTGAAGATATTATTGAGAGAGTTTTAAGTGATTTAAGGAGTAGTCCTCTCTCATCTCTAGGTACTTGTAATATGAGAGAATGAAATACTTAGTGTTTTTAAAAATGAAGAAGGGGAAAAACATTCCTTTTTTTTTTTTAAATCTTGCTTTTCTGTCTTCCCGTATCTGTCTCTGTATATTCATAGTGTCCCTCCGCAATCTTAATATATATAGGTCACCTTTAATGTCAAAGAAAAGAATGAGCAAGATATTTAAAATACATGTTTAGGAGTTGAATTCAGTGAAGCCAAGTTACCCTTAAAATACATGTGATTAGCCCCCAAAATGTCAAAAATGAGACAGATCCACTACACATCAGTATATTGTTAGAAAGATGCCTACCCTGCTGTGTCCATTGCCTGTTTCTTTGATGCTTATAGTTTTAATGCTAGTTTTGTAGACAGTCTAGGTATGTGAATTCCTCATTGACGTCATCAAATAGATTTATTTTTTACCCAATGAATGATGTAATTATGCTTCTAAAAATCTGTAGGCTGGTGATTCTCTGAAGGACCTCAATGTTCTGTTTGGAAACCAGAAATAAAATTATTTTTTGTCTTCAGCTATTCCTTTGTGAGTATCTCTGTAATACCTGGCATTTAAAATGTTTGCCCTAACTCAGTGATTGAAGTTTTGCAAAGAACAGCATCCTACAGCTGTATTCCCAAGAAATCACCATGGAAATCAAAAATAGTGTCCTGAGATATAACATGGAGGAACAGCGTTCCTCAAACTGCACCTGTCTCAGCTGAGAACATCTCAGCCACAACTTTGCCTTTCAAGAAGAGTAAGAAGAGTCTGCTGTGTCATATCACGTGGATGTTGATGTTTTAGTCACAAGAGAATGTAATTTTTCTTACATTAATGATATGCTTAATGTGTGCTAGTGGAATAAGATTTTTTCATTCTGTATTTTAAGCTTTGACAAAAATAAAACTGAATGTATGAGGTCATATTTGGAAGTCTAGAAAATGTATTTAAACCAAAACCATATTCTTCACTCAAAAGTGCTACCATTTCAGCTATGAAATTAACAGCAGCAATATGTTCTGTAGACTGTAAGTTATTACTGTTATACATGCATATCTGTTAGAAATGTGCTCATCTCTTTTAAATGGTTAATCCCATTTTGAAGACTTTGATGACTGCATACCGTATAATAAGTATTAGAGTGTTTACTGTTTAAAATAGGTAAACTTCTCAAAACCCCCTTACACTTAAGTAGTTTTAAGAAAATTTTTCTTACATTTTGTATAATCCTGTTCTATTATGAAAGGGGTTTCCTACCCTTTTGAATGACCTTTTATCAGGGTGTGTTGTCCTGCTTCTGTCTCTTAGGGAGCAGAGCATATTTAAATAATTTGCTGCCAACTCAAAGACAGTTACTGCATGAAGTGTAAAAAGACATATTTCAATATTATTTCCCCACTGTTGTTAATTACAACTTCTCTAGCTGGTTTGTTCCTAATCCACTGTAACACAAAGTGCAAAGGGTTTGTGTAAACTGTTGCTGAAGTACTTGGGGTGAATGCTTTTTGTTTAATATTGCATAGAACAGGTGGTATTTGCCCACTGGAAGCCACGTTTCAGCTCAGACCTTAGAAACAACTGATTTGATGCACAAACATTAAAATGTACTAACATGTTTACAGTGTTCATTTAATTATAGCTTTTTTTTCTATATCAGTAAGTAGCTGAAAGATAAATTGGACTAATTAAAAACCAAGGAGCCCTATATTAGACTACTATAGAGTTTCTCTCACCTTTGAATTTGATCTCCCAGTATCTGTATGCTAGATTGCTCTTAACATGTCTTGGTAGCTGCTGAACTTCCTTTTTCTTTCTTGAGGATGTGTGACCATTCTTTTTATATTCATCTACCTGAACACAGTGCCTGCAAATCATAAAATGTTCTTAATCTGTATCCTGGATTTTGGAATGGTCTCTTCTCTGAAGAAGTATTTTCTGTGTGTTAGTATAACATCCAGTAATAACGCATTTTATGTTTTAAAGACATACATCCTAATGACAAGGAAAATTAATCCATTTAGTTGGTGTTTCCTAGTGTCTCCATGTAACTTTTTAAGCATAAGGACCTTAAATTCAAGGAATGTTAGGAAGGACTAACAAATATTTTGTTCCTTTGATTTTGCTTGAAAATTAGCAGTGTGCTGTATTATCTGACTATTTTGCTTTACTATGAGCTCCGTATTTGGGGTATTTTGAGGGACTAGCACTATGAAACTGACCTTGGTTCAATTGTTTTGACTTACAGAAACACAGAAAATTATCACCATCTTTGAACAGATTAGTAATTATGTGCCAGTACAATGTCACAAACTACCTCACCCCCACTTAAAACACAGTAAGTTGCTCTTGAGTTTCCAATGCTCTGGGTGTTGTTCTCTTTTGTGGCTCTGGTATGGTTTTGGGTGCTTCTCTGTGTTCAGCACATCATTTGTATAATTTTTAACATGCTTCAACTTGTCATTGATACACTGATAACTTGAACTGTAACTGGAGATTTGTCCTAGCCCTATCTCTCATCCCCACCCAAAAAATTCTGTAGGACTTTTGACAGATACACAGTGGCAGATTTAAATTAGATGTCTGGAATGGCTACTGCTATTGGCTACAGACCCTGCTTCTCTGACAAATGATGCTGTCTCAAGGCTGTCATGACTGATCTGCATGTCAGCCACAGTAGTTTCCAGTCCAGCATATTAAGATAAACTACAGAGAGAAGTAATGCCCAGAACAGCTATAGGTGTGCGGTAATGTGTCAGGGTTTTGGGATGTGGTTTGTAGATCAAGTGGTACTTGGATTTCAAAGGCGATGCACATTTTGCCAGTTAAATGAGCGTTAAACATCAGTGGTGCCCCAAGCCCTGGTCATACCTGTTTGTGGGTCTGGCAGGTGGGCACTGCTCAGTTGTGTTGGTGCTGATGTAAACTAGACTGAGCTCCTTTTGCAAAACTGTGTTTGAGAAGAGGCAAGCATGCTTAAATTCCCAAAGCCAGCTGAGCCAGGAGGGTGCTGCACTGGGTGGCTTCACCCAAGCCATATGTGCAGATGTCATCTGTGGAGACAAGCCCCTACAATCACACCTGGATACCCAGGCACTATCAGTCCTCTCTTGGTGCTCCACTCTAGTCTTTCCCTCCTCACCATCCTGACATTCAGCTTGGGTCTAGTGGTCCCCTGATTAAAACAAACCCCCTAAAAACCTCCTTAGTTTCTCTGTCTCTTTCCAGAGAAGCAGCTGCACATGGATGTGAACCACAGCTGATGCTGGAGGAAGGCTGTGCCCTCCCTCCACCCCCTGCCCCGTTCGGCAGCAGTGCCAGCCGAAAGCACTTGGTTATGGGGACAGAGTGCTCCAGCTTGGTTTTGTTTTTGTTGGTTCACACATGCAATGTAGCCATGGCCTGAGCTTGTGAACCAGAGGCTCTGTTCATATTCAAGTTTTGCATTGTGTCAAGGTGGTGCCTATTTATTAGATACTTTTTGACTTAAACACTCCATGTATTCGCAAAGCTGAATGCAGTTTGGGGAAGGAAGGCTTTTTGCTCTGATTTTCTGCACCATGAAGTTTTCCAAGATAATGCATGGTGCATGGATAGACTGAGCTCCATCCAGCATTGTGTTAATAGTATGTTCACATTCAGAACCAGAAATGCACTGTCCTAAATCCACTGTTACTTTTTAGATTATACTACTGGGATGTCTGTATCAGTGTTTTCTGCACAGTCTACTGTGTAAGCACTTTGGCCATGGAAATTGTTAAATAACCGCTACCTGGTCAAATATGTTGCTGATGCTTAAACAAAATTGCATAATTGTATTGTGAAATAATCTTTATTGAAACTATGCTGCTTAGGTTGCTAAATGGAGCACTCTCAACCCATAAAATAAATACCGTTTTTACTCTGCTGTGTCTTCACATTTCTTCTTGTTTGTCTATCTCATGCACTTGACACTGGGAGCACTCAGATCAAAGAGGAGCATCTGGTGGTTGTAGTAATGGCTGTACTTGGCAGCAGCTGGAAATGAAGTGGAAAACTTGTGTGAAAGTGAAGGGGAGCAGAGCTCACCTCTTTCCCCCACCACAGTTAATCTGCCTTTTCCCCTGCTGTCCCAGTATTGTTTGGGCTGTTGCTGTGCCAGTGGTATTGCTGGAGCCTCGAAGTGTCTGCGCCTTTTAGTTATTTTGGAGTGCTGCCAGAGACTCCCCGATGCAGACAATGGAAATAAACCTGCTATTTTTTTAAAAAAAGCCCAGTTTTTATTTCCGTAAAAGCGGAAGAGAATTTCCTGGGACAAAGAAGAGGCTCTTCTGTAGCCTGCAGGGTGTTCTTCCAGCCCAGCATCACAGACCTGCTGCATGCAGTGAACATGGGAGGGATTCTCCAAGGCATTTAGAGTGGAAATAGTTAAGCAAACCAAATGACTACCAGCTCTACTATACAGAAGTGCATATAGGTGGGAGTGTACACCTTTGCAGTGTAACACACACCTGAGAGGAAGTTATCATGGAAATGGTAGAAAGGAAGAATTTTCTAACAGGAAAAACATTATTATTTTGTTTAGGCTTTTTTTTTTTAAACACTTACCAGTAAATCCCCAGCCTTGCAGGAAAGATACTAAGGTGGATAAAATATGTGACTTGTTTTTTAGACAGAGATTAATAAGGAGGGAAGAATTAACTAACAGTTAATACAAGACTGTACCAGTTCATAAAAACATTGTCTATTCTGTGTGATGCAAATCACTGAGAGCAATCTGTTTCCCTGTAGTCTAGGCATTATCTTGCTTATTTTTTTTGTTATGTGAACACTGAAACACAGTGACCTGAGTTAGACACTTTTTAGGTAATTGGACTTTATGTGAAATCGCTTTTAAAGTACAAAAACTAACAGTGACAAGATATTTACTGCAGGAACATGCAAATCTCTGCAGATGGGGATTGGAGAACATGATCTAGATGATAATAAACTTGTTGTTACTCACATTAGTGTTCATTGCACAATCCAAAAACCATTGAGAAATGAAAGGAGAATGCTGTCCATTGAAATCTGGAATTCATGTTACAGTGGAGCTCCATAACTGTCCTGCATCATGACACGTAGTAAATACATTCATCTCTCTTATATTTACTGCACGTTATGCTCAGGAAGATGAATAAAAAGGTACTGTCATCAGTATTAGGTCGATATCTGAACAGCCACCTGAAACACAATATACTCTTGCCTGCATCATAAATTACTTGTATGAAAAGTCCCATTCTCGTGTGTCTTCCTTGGTTCAATATCATTACATAATTACAGGTGAGAATGGTATTTATTCTGTATTTCAGGACATCCTAGGAGAGCTAAATTAAAACAGTTCCTGCCCTACAGGGGTCACAGTCTTAAGTAATCTGACCTAATTTAATAACAGAGAACCTAAAGACAGCACTTTTTCCCACCAATCATCCCATTTCCCTCAACCCCCAGATAATCCTTGGATGTTGCAGTAACTGTTGTGTCCTCATCTGAGCCTGTTCTTAGAGCTGCAGTCAAAACTTAGCAAAGCACTGTGAAGGGACGTGGTTTAATATATATTTCTCTGGATTCGAAGAGGGTGAAGTTGCCTGATAAAATGGTCTAGTCTTGAGCTGTTTGTAATGCAAACAGTATTTCAAAGAAAAAACAAGAAGCTGCTACAGTAACATGATTTTTTACTTTGTATTCTTCTACATACTCAGCACTCTATGAATGTGGTAAGTGGTACTGCTTGTGATTATTAAAGATTTCTTAAGATGAAAACCAACTAAGATAATTTTAAAATATTTACCATAATTCAAGAATTCTTTGAATTATGATTAAGGAGAACAAGATGTTAAGAAAATCTTATTTGCACATACCACTCTTATCTGCACTTGCCCATGATAATGACATTGTGCTTGACAAAAAAATATGAGGTACATATTTAATGTATTTTTAATCATCTCCTCATGTAATTTCTCAACTGAAAGTGAGAATGTCATTAGCTGAGTCACCAGTGCTCCTTCCCTGCATCTCCATACTTGATGTAGAAAACTGTTAGTACATATAGAAATGTCAGGGGCAGTGGTGCTCCTGATGGGTCTGTCAGGGCAGGCTCTGGCAGTCAGTGCCCGTCCTGCCATCCCAGCCAGGAGTGAGGCAGTGGCAGCACCGGGGGCAGGGGCAGCCTGGGCATCGGGCACCTCCCCTGGGTGAGGCAATAGGCCAGGGCATGTGCCCAGGGTGGGCCTGGCATGCCATAGCACACCCTGCTTTGCCACACTGAACGGGGGGAAGCATGAGGCCTTCTCGTAGCTCCTGGAAACCCATCCTTTGTAGGTCATTTCTTCTCATAAAATGTCTGCTGTGGTGCTCTATGTTCTTCTCTCTGTGGGCTCTGGCCCAAGTGCCTCACAGGCCAGTGGCAGGACTGTGATTTGGTTGAGTTATTGGCACTGACACAAGTCCCTGAGCCGGGAATTGCCAGACATGCCGTGCTGGAAGGACATTTCAGCAGAAGCTTTGTGGCCAGAGAGGGTGTCAGGGTGCTTTGGTGGGGTGCAAAGGATCTTTACATGAATGCAGAAAAGGGGACACAGCTCATGAGTTTTGTGGCGAAGTTCCAGTGTTTCAGTGCTCTATAAGCATAAACAGGCAGAACGTTGCCAGGTCAGGAAGAGCAAGAGGGTAGAAGGGCAGAAAATGCAAACCTGTGCTCATACTGCCTTGATGTTTCATGGAGAGGTAATTGGTAAATAGAACAGATCATTTATGAAAGTGGCAATAGAAGAGGCTTTCATTTCCTCTGCTGGCAGAACTGGCAATTTGGATGAGCCTGACAGTCTCTAAGATCACCTTGGAGAGGCTTGTCTGATGGTGATGACTGCTGTGATGGGAACTGTTGTCTCCTCGTTCTTGAGGAGACATGCTCAGGGAAGCTGCTGATTCCTGCTGCGAAGCTGTGGAGACTTGCTGCGTGGGCAGGATGAAGGCTACATGACAGCAAGTCTCCTGAAGTTAGATTCCAGTGTTGATGAAAACTCTTTTCATAATGCCCCAATGGCCTTCAGGAAGAGACTTTTTTTTTTTTTTAAACACCAGAAGCGAGTATCTATGGTGAAGAAAGATCACAGTCAAAACACAACCTCACTGACAACTCTCAAAATAAAGGAGGTCTCTGGGTTGCCCCCATGGTACCTGGCATAATTTCATTACCTTAATTAAGGTAAGCTTGGTGAAATGTCCTAATGCCCTGAACTGGTGAACTGAACACAGGATTTCACTTACCTGTGTGCAAGAATATTGTGTTTGCTTCCTTTAGCTACTGACATAAATAGTAACTCATTAAAGGGCATAGCTCCAGGCTTTGCCTTAAGAAGAAGATGAAAAGATAATTGCTGGATAAGCAACTGAGCACGGGGGACTGCAAGAGTGTAGTAGCTCAGCAAATGAGACCGGTTGTGAACCAGTAACAATCTTCTTTCCATCAGCCTGGTTTTAAGGCTGTAATCTCCCCTGGCCAGAGAAGGTCTCTGTCTCCACGTTGTGTGGCTCTGAGAACAGCCTTGGTCCTGCGTGAGGCCGTGGGCACTGAGGGCAGGCTTCTGGCTGTGGCTTACATCTCTGCTTCTTACTCTACATAAGCTGATCCGCTTTCATTTTTGCTGGTATTCTGCTTGGCATTCTTTTTGTGAAGTGCTTTTTTGTTTTGTAAAGACCTATTTATCCCTCCCTTCCGTGCACCAGTGGAGGTTTATTAGATCGTGTGGCAGCCTGCCATCTTTCTTATTAACCGAGCTTTTTCCCAAATAAACATGTTCCTTGTGTGCATGTCTCCTATTTATGATTTACTTCCCATTATAAAGCTACAATCTACAATATTAAAAATAATACAGAGACAGATGTTTATGAGGGGTTGAACAGGGTTTTATTGTACTGACTCTGGTATTTGTGGTTTGTATTTCTTTAATCTCTAGCAAAATGTGCTTTCACCCACCCTCCCCAATTTATTGCTTCTGCCTCTTATTATCCTTATAACAGGTGATCATGCTCTTTAAACATACTTTCTCTCAGGCCCTTACATGCTGCAATATGAACAGGAGTATGAAGGAGTATGATGACATTTAAAATGGAGTCTTTATGTAAGAAATTAGAAATTACGCCTTTATTCTGGAGATGTAGATCCACTGGAGGCAGAGATTTCCCCTTCCACTTACATGACTTCAGTAGAGTATTTGATCACCCTCTGCTGGCTGTGCTGCTCGGGCTGCTACCAGTCCGTTGGATTTTGGGAGAGTGCCTTTACGCTACCATTAAGTGCCAGACATCACTTCGAATTTAATTTTGTGCATTTGAACCACGTTGCTACAGTTCAGTCAGAACAGTTTGAAATCACTGACTGCATATATAGTTTTTTAATTTTTATTTGAATGGATGGAACAGAATTCTGCCTCTGGGTCAGATAATCATCTCAGACCCATTAAATGAGTAGCTGTGACATGCATCATAATAGTGGCCTAAACCACCATATTTTTTCAATATGACACTTCATTGCTTTTTTTTTTTTGGCCTGTGGTTGGACTTAGGTTAGAAAAACAAACAGCACTTAGCTATAATTAAAAATGCCCTACGGTAAGTGGAATGACAAAACAATGGGAATGCTGTTCATATGGATGAAGTCAAGTGTAAATGAAGTCTAAAAGAATTAAGTTGAATGTAAGTATAAAATGATCTTGTTGGCAAGGCACAGAAAGTGTAAAATAAGCCTCCCCAATACATCAGATCTTGCATTTCACAATAAAAAAATCTGATATGGGGAGTTTTCTTATCATGAGGCAAGCCCATTTTTTGCTATTCAACAGAAACATAACCTTCAATTAACTATTCAAAACTATTTGAAATTAAGTCATGTTAATTGGTAATTGTATGTAATTGTACCTACAAACATCTACTTAGAACGTATGCACAATATACTTGCATGAAGTTTCTAAAAATAGGAAATATTCATAATAATATTCTTAGCATTCCTTTCTTTTCCAAGGTAGTCTAGTCCTGTGTGGAAGTATGTTTATTAAAACTTTATGTTGAAGAATCACTATATCATAAAGATAATTTTTGAAATTATGATACAGATGTAATTATGAACATAGTAAGACATAATTATAGGAGGGGTTGATTTTTTTCAACCTCCAGTAGCTGTCATCATGCTTCAGGTTTAGCTCTACTCAGAGTCCTGCTGACCAACCGACTGATGTTTCAGTAATTGCCCCTTGAAAATGAAAAGGGAAACTGTCTAGCTTTGAGACTTTACACATGAAAGAAGGATCAGGCTGGCTTGTTTTCAGAACAGGAGCTTTTCCTCCTGTTCTTGTCTAGACAGGCCAAGAACAAGACTTTGTACTGAAAAGGGCTCTCTGGTGTGTCATTAGGCATATTGGCCTAGTCTGGACTGGTCTGGATTTCCCTGTTGGAGTGTTTGGAGGTCACTCCTTGTATTTTGGTACAGATCTTTGCAAGTTTATTTCAGTTTGACAATAGTCTAATATTTGCTTTCTACTATCTCAACCTGAATTTTGAATCCACCTTACTTGATAAAGAGGAGTTTTTTTCTGGTTTTAGAAAATGCACATACTGTTTAGATGCATTTACTATGCAAACTAATTTAAGGCACTGAATTTTCATTTACAAGTTGCAAATACCAAATCCTAAGTATATTCCACGTTCAGAAGTATTTGTATTTTCATCAAATAATCTGTTCAATTAATTTGCCCCATTCCTACAATACATTTTTCTTTTGAGTATTTCCTTCAGCTTTCAACTAAATGTGATTATGCAGGCAAAGTTTTGCACTTTTGTGTCCTCCATTAGATATTAAATTTTGTTAGATTTAGAAGTTGCTTTTGCACATGCATGTGTGAGAAAAAAAGGAAGCCTCAATGCTGTGCAGGCACTGCTCAGCAGTAGTCAAAACACTCATGTGTTATCAACACTGTTTGGTCACAAATGCAAACTGCCACCATTGAGACTGCTATTATGAAGAAAGTTAACTCCATCCCAGCCAGGCCCAGTAAAGAATAACTGCTTCCTTTGGCAAATAGATTAGGTGGAAGATCACAAGGGAAGATGGTTTTTGACAGCACAGCCATTTAAAAATCAACACAGAATTTCTGTGGTATCATGAACAACCTTCCAGTCAATGTGGGCACATCAAATGGGGACAAGAGGCCTGATGACTCTTTTTTTTAAGGCACCTTGACAGCAGCAATTTTCACATATCTGAGGGAAGGAGGAAGTAGCCATAGTATTTCATAAGAAAAGTTCATTGAGTTGTTTTTTGAATACAAATTTCAATGTGGTTTGTTATCTATGACAAAAACCAACCAACCAACCAATCAAACCAAACCAAACCCCAAAACATCTTACAGCACAAATTCTTTCCTCTGGTTAGTCCTCTTATGGTAATGGTCATGAAAACCCAGAACTTTAAGACTTTAATGATGCTACTAAAATTGTAGTGCTTCAGTCTTTTGTCTGAAGATTTTATAGTCTTGCGGCAAACAGAAGTCTAGAGTTCTTAGCTTTGATTGCTTTTGAGTTTACATCTTGCTTGAGCATTTTCTGTCAGCCATGGGGAAAGCATGGAAAGTGTTACATTAGGACTCAACACAAAGACACTGGAAAGCATTAAATAGTGTAGCCAAAGTAGCATGCCAAATGTTGTAACTTCAAGCAATATGGTGTTTGACATTTGTCTTTCAAATAGAAGCATTATGTTCTTTACCACTCTGATTTCACCCTGTCACGTGAAAGGGAGTGAGACAGAAATACAAAGATTTCTAGTCTTAACTGTATTAATTAAAAGTTATTAGCTGTA
>JAOXXN010000395.1:98208498-98233698 GCA_026770055.1 Myrmophylax atrothorax | reverse complement strand
GTATGTTGAAAAGCAAGAAAATATAGCTGACTCTCAAACAGCTGCTGTTGTCCACTGTTCTTGATGATCAGCACTAGCTGTACAGAAGAGAAATAATAAAAGGGAGAAAAGCCAAGCAGCTCCTGAAACAAATGAAAAAAGCTGGGAAGCAAGTGTTCCCTTAACAGAGAACAAAAGGGCTCTCCAGCATACAGTAATCTATTACTGTATTTATACATTATAACTGCTTACCAAACCAAATCATCCTCCCCAATACCAGCAGTGCTGCAGATAACTCCCAAACCTGGGCCTGCGGAAGCAGCAGCTGAAGACAGAGAAAGCCACTTGATGCAAAAGAGCAAAGGGCAGTGGTCGAGTTTATCTGGCAGGACTTTACACTGGGTGCCCAGTCTTTATGTAACTGAAGGGACTTTGCATAAGGGACTTACTAATTTAACATCTTCCAGGAAATCTGCATTTTTTTCCCTTTATTTAAGTTCCTTGTACAGTGACGCACGTATTCCTGGAAAAGGTCAACATCAGCAAGCAGGTTAGTGGGTAAATTTTGTTGACAAGTGCCAGTGAATGGCCAAAGAAGGAAATATGTAAAATGAGAATGGGAGAGTGACCTGCTAGCAGACAGCAGAATTAAAGGAGAAAGATTTGAGACAATTGAGAGCGAAAAACAAGACAATGTGTACTTAAAATATAAAGACAACAGACTCCCTCAATGCCTGTATTGGGTTGAAAATGTATATTAATATGGAAGAATCTTCAGAAGTTAAAGAATAGTTTTTGGACACTTTTCATCTTACAAGCTCTGTTAGCCATAGCCAGTGGTGTGGTAGGTTGTTTTGGCTTACACGATAAGTGATATATTTGTGTTGCAATAGGTTTCTGTCAGACCAGTACTGAAGCACTTAAGCTGGATAGTTTAAGGAACTTTACTGTAATGGTGTGTGCATTGCCCATCAAAGGCTACTAGGGATCTGAATGCCTCTTTTGCCTGTTTCACGTGCATATATGTACACAAATTCACAGATGCACATGTTTATTGTATTGTATTTTATAATATATATGTACAAAAAAGTACTATCAACATAAAATACAGTTACATATAATGTAAAATTTTAATTACTATATAAAATAATATGTTGTATATTGTAAAATAAGTTCCACTGCATCCAACACCATAGATGAAAGCTTCATTGACAGGTGTATTCTAAACACTGTAAGACTGTTGTAACCCAACTTTTAAAATTCATGGAATGACAGCTGTGTGAATAGTAATAATTAATATATCGGTCTTTATATTTCTGTCTGCTCAGAGGAATTTAAAACACAAAATAGAATTGTGATGGCATCTATTTTTCTCAGGATGATTAAAGCTTTTATTAATATCCAGGGTTTTTTACATGCTAAAGCAGAAAATGTTATAATTGAACGTCTTGAACAATTTGTGTCTAATTATAAAGAACACTGTGTAAGCAGAATTTGGTACTTTTTTGTAAGTCAAAGTTAAGGTTAAGCCGGAAGGAAAACTGGGTAATGAATTTTCTGAGGGGAAAAAGAGATAAGAGGTACATAAATATAGCTTCCCCAGACACAGCCTTTGTGTTGGGCTACCTGATCTAAAGCTAAAATAAAGCAAATTTTTGGCTGCCACTGGACAAGATCAGAAAAGCATCCCACTCAGAATCGGCAGCTGTCTGATAATTATGTTGTGGTTGTTCAACACAGTGTGCTGCTGGAAAAATGTATCACATTTGGCATCTGTTTGTTCAGTGTTATTACACGTAGATTAAAATACAGACTCCTTTCTTGTTCACAGTGTTTGTACTGTTGTTACTTGGATTTCTTCTGCTCTATAAGACCTTGGGAATGCCCTCCCCAGTGGCACGAGATGTGTTCAATAGGTGACTGTTTCTGGTCAGCAAGAACTGAGTAACCAAAAAAAGAACCGCTCACATAATTATCTATTACTTGTCTGTTCAGCAAATAAAAGACTTCTTGTCTCTGCTTTGATGTACAGAGACCAGATTGTTGCAAAAATTGCCTTTCCTTATTAAAACCACTTTAAATTACATGTTTTCAATCATCTTAAACCATCTAGAAAGATAGAACACTTTTAAGGTAAGTTTAGAGTTTCCCAACAAACAGAAGAAAAATGGATGGTGTCTCCATTTATTCTTAATAAATATTAATTTATGGCATATCCACATTTACTAAATATATGAGAATAGGTACAAAAAGAAAGTTCTGCAATGAGGAGGTTTCTGGTTGTTGGTTGTTTGGGGTTTTTTTCAGTAAGCGTGTTGGCTCTACTTGAGTTTCCTGCACCTGCTTGTATAACAATAGACAATACAACTCCTACTCCATACTATAACCTTCCAAAATTTTGAAGTGTTTTATAAATAACTTACTAGTAAGCCAGAACAAGATTAATGTGTTCTTGCTGTTACTTCTCTCCAGCATAGACTGGAAAAGTTTGTACACAAGAGTAGTTTAAAAGTTGATATCCTGTCTCCTGGTTTCATGGAAAAGTTGGTTTTTAACAATCCTTTATTAATTTCCTTTGTTCTGGAGAGAGAAGAGGACTAAAGCATATGCTTTTTTTCTCCTTTTTCCCCCCTCCTCCTTCTTTCAAGTTTTAGAAAGAAGGGATTTGAAAGGCTTAGGGAGGCTTCTCATTTAAAGGGGTTGGGTGCCTGAGGTCTCAGGTCTGGGGCATGACGGTCTGTGAGCAGTACCCTGCAATGGTCTGTTCCCTCTTGTGGCATTGCTCCCAGCCCAAGCTGCCCCAGACAGTGAGGGGTAGGCTAAGGATCACTTTGTGTTCTCCCATAATGTTGATGACATTATGCAAACAGCTACATTGAGAATTTATTTATTGATCTTGCTTTTTTAAAGAGGAAATATAAGAAAAAAATCCTGACAGTATAGAGGGGGAAAAAAGTAGAAAGAAGAATTTTGGGTCCTATGAGATAAGTGTTGAACACTGCTTCTTTGCAGAGAGTACAGGAACACCAGCTGGCAAGACATTTATTTTTGCTTCAGAATGTATTTGAACAGTAAACAATTTAATAAACATCCCTTTTTAGTAATTTTCAAGCCTTTTCTAGAAGACAGCTATAACTTGTGTGAAAAAGATATGTATACATTATGTCTCTGGTATGCATCAACATTTTTGTTGTTTAGAGACTTCAGAGAGGTTTTTGTAGGTCTAATAGTATTGACCCCTTAAAACAAAAGGGCTTAATATCCTTGGGTGGGAAAGTGAGTGATATTAACCATCTCAAGTAAATATTCACTCTTTGCTGTTTTGAATTTGGAGAAATTTGCTACTCTCATCCTGAGAGAGTGTCTTTTAAGAAAAATGTCTTTTGGAAAAAGTGTCTTTTGGGAAGTTTTTTTAGTGTTCTCCAGTAGAAGAGAGATCTAGAGGTACCAGAGAGAGTCCAGCAAAGAACTGTGAAGATGATGAAGAACTGAAGCATCTCTCCTATGAGGAAAGGTTCAGGGAGCTGATACTCCTCTCCCTGGAGAGGAGAAGGCTCAGGGGGGTCTCATTGGTGTATATAAACACATTGAAGGAACAGTGTACACAAGATGGAGCCAGGCTCTTTCCAGTGCTTCCCTGTGACAGGACCAGAAGGAAGGGGCACATACTGAAACACAGGACGGTTCTCTCTGAACATCAGAAACTGCTTTTTTTTTGTAGTGACTGAACACTGGCACAGGTTGCCTAGGGGGGCTGTGGAGTCTCTGTCCTTTGGGATTATTCAGAAGCTGCCTGGACACAGTCCAGGCCACCAGCTCCAGGTGGCCCTGCTTGAGCAGTGTTGTTTGGACCACAGGACCTCCAGAGGTCTCTTCCAGCCTCAGCAATTCTGTGATTCCATGCAGCTGTGCCGTATCTTTGAAGGAGTTCTTGTATACTGATTTTCCTCTCTTCTTTTTCATCTTCCTGTCTCAGATATTTGCTTTATTTGAACCAGTTGATTGCAAGCCAATCTAAACTTTTAGTCTAGACAGACAAAACTGTTATTTGCAGCTTATCTGACTTGCAGTCATGGCAATTCCATAGGTGCACAGAGCAAGTTTGTACTGGATTTGTTTTGCCTTCCCTCTTAGCTTGTGCTTGATTTGCCCATGCAGACTGTCCACTGATGGCTGAAAACTGTGAATCAGTGTGTTTATACAACCTAACATCAGAAGATGGATCCATGGGGATGCAGTCATGATCATTGACATATCCCAGCTAACTTGCTAAGTATCAGAAGCATGATTGCATTACTCTAGGAAAATGCTATGCTAATATGATATGTATGTCTAAGGTAATTAATTGCTCATGTATGTTACTACATTGTCCTGTGTAAGCCAGTCCTAAAGCTGTTGTTCTGGAGTCTGGTATCTGCCCTGATTTTATTTCAACAGAGTTCAGTCCCCCAGGATGTAATATAGGACTTATTTGAGCAATTTTGCTGTTCCTACATTGAAAGAGAAAAAAAATAACAGTGTTTGTCCTGATAAACTGTATCTTAATTGACCCTGAGGATGATGGTTTCCCTAAAATGAGCCTGAGTTCTGCTATTAAAGGAAAAAAAATGATTAGGAAGGAGTTTTCACTTTGTTCCAGCAGAGTTCTTAATTTTGCAGGCAAAAATAGGAGCAATTTTTCATCTGTCACTAACACTTCTCTGCATTCTGCCTGAATCTGGAAGTAATGGCCGTCTGCATCATCTTGTTTACTTCTCTTGGTTGAAAAATGTTACAAATTCAGTATCAGATTAGACAGACACATTTGTTTATAAAAACCTATGAGCCTGATGGGATACCAGTTTTCCAAGTGGTTTATAAATAGCAGTATTTTAGGCTGGGGTAGAGGCGTGAATGAGGAAGCTTCAGAGGGAGAAAGTGTAGAGCTGTGACCCAGAGCTGCATTCATGCATGAAATGAGATCTTGTACAGTGGATGTTCTTATTTTGGCTAATGTAGCCCCAGGCAAAAAATTCTCTTGCTGCATTCTTGAAAGAATTTGTTTTTCCTTTCCTTTCTCTTTAACCTTGTACATTAATTATTGCTTTGCAGTTTCTGAATGGTAAGTTGGTCGATTTATAGGCAGGAAAGTGCATATTCTTGTACTTCAGAAACAGTGAGTGAAAGCATGCTTTTTCTGCCAGCATCACTGTACCCAGAGTCATTACTTACCCTGGCTGCATTTTCCTCAAGAATTTGTGCACCATCTAAATTTTGTCCTGATGTTTGAGGACAGGATTGTGTATTTTGAGATTTTGGTCCATTACATTCTTTTGTTAATTTTTTCTTCACTTTTAGTTTATTAATAGCTTTGCTTTTTGTATCAGAAGTATGGGGAGATTCATCAGGGCATGCAGATGTTGCATGAAAAATAAAAATTAGTGGGAGCAAAAGGTACATTTAAATTGACAGCTAAAATCACATTTAGAAATTTGCTACTCCTAGAAATATTATAACTTTCATATAAAAGCAGAGAAAAAACAAAAATCTTGGTACAAAGTCTCTAAGAGTAAGTAAAATCAGTCAGTAATATCTGTTACTGCCAGGAATGGTTAGGTTAGTTGAGTGTTAGGGCACTGAAGTGGGCAGCTCTATAAAGTGAAACTTTAATAGGCCATGATTAAAATACACTCTGAATTAACTCTTGATTCACAATGTTTACTATTTAAAGTACATAAAACAAAGACCAGTTTAAAAAAATGTTTCTGAACTTCTCCTAATATTGTAAGAACCTTCAGATGCAAAATTGAGACTCCTGTTCAGCCTTACCAGAATACAAGTTACATTTGGGTTTCAAAACAATTTAAATGGGTTTTCAACCCCAAGATTGTTTACAGTGGTCTGGAAACCATTTGTCATCCTCTGAGGAGGTAAACCAAGGATGAAAAGAAATTGTAAGTGATGTGCCATGCCGGTAATGTCTGAGCTGCACTGTGTGGTTCTGGATTTTGGTGCCTGCTGGTGATATGATGTTCGGGATGTGGTCCTGTACCGTTCTTTTGAAAGGGGGAGGGGAAAGAAGTAAAAAAATAGATTGGTCATTGCAAACAGGCGGTTGCATAATTTTATTTTGAAATGCTGGGGCAGGAGGCGGGGGGGAAGATTTCGTTTTCTGTGTCACTACAGCAATCGTAATGTTGCCAGTTGCTCTGAAGCTCTGCAAACAGACATCTGATTTGCTCCTTGAAGTACCTTGGGTTAGTGTTGCTCTTTGTAGTATTTACATCTCCTGACAGCTGACTATACTTGCCTCCCTTTGGTCATGGCAACCACTTCACCCTGGAAGTTGAAGTTCTCTACACTGCTGTTTTGGTAGATGTTTACTAGGGATGGCTGTTATATGGGTATTAATTTCTTATGTGATAAAATAGGGATTATCACCTGTTTAAAGTCATCTGTATTCACTGTGTATCACTATATTTCAACAAAATGTTTAACTTGAATTCCAGAAGAGCATGCAGCCCTTAATCTAATTCTTGAGTCCATCCACTTGAATTATATACTCTGGTATTTTTTAAAATTCTTTTTAACTGAAGGTAGTCACCATGAAAATTACTGCAATCCTAAAGTGCATCTTGCAGCTGTGTATTTTAGGCCAAGAGAAAAAAGATCAGTGCAGCCTAGAAGTTCTAACAATTTCTGTTTGTCTGAAATTAAGTCTTCTTTAAAAATTGAATTTTTGTTTGCAAAATGCTTACAGATTTTCAGACCTCCTTTGGACAACTCCTGCTTATTTTAAACTGAACTTTGGAAATAATTTCCACTTCATTTTTCACTCTTTTGTTAAAAAATGAAGATTTTAATAGGAAAAATTATGATCTTTACCCACAACTAGCTCCAAGGAAGATACTAACTATAATGTGTAGAAATACCTTTTTTGCACTGTATGTCTTCTTTATTTAAGGTAGATCTGGTCACAGTGACAGCTTTGACAGCTGTTGTAATTGTTCTAGGGAAGGTGTGGAGCAAAATTTCTGATGTCACCAGACAAGAAGAAAAAAGCCTGCAAGAGGAAAGAATATTGAAGAAAGTTGATCAGTCTGACTTGCAGATCCCCATTTTTTAGTTTTGGTTTCTTTTTCTGATACAAAATTACTGTTTAGTTTGTGAGTAGATACCTCCTCAGGGGTGGATTTTGGCATGATATTCCTGCTGTATTATAAATACTGACATCACGCTAATCTATGCAAATCACTGCTCAATCAATCTGAGCATCTGTGGTTGATTAAACAAAACATGTAGGTGTGAAAGCATTTGCATCTCACATGCTCTGCTGGATCTGGCAAAGGCTCCGGGGAGTGTAAAGGCACGGAGAGAGATTTGTCACTGCAATGCCTGCCTGGCAGTTTGGGGTTCTAATTGTGATGGGCACAGAGATACCTGCATGGCCTTAGTGTCTAGAAAAAGTGGAGGCTGGAAGAGCCTGAGCTTCAGCCCAGCTGCTTGAAGATGTGAATCCATCTCAAACTCAGACATGTTTCTGTGGTTGCAGTAATGTTAAAGCTCAGATCCATGGGGTTATGGCTTGCAGGGATGTACTGGGGAATCCTGCAGTCATGCCTGGAGCCATCTCTGTAGATACCAAGCTGCGAGGGGTAGCTGGCTACCAGAGAATCCTTGGCATGGCCATGCTCCTGCAGCTTATGTATAGTGAGGCGGGCAGCACTAGGGAGGAACTGAGCAAGGTGGTGAATAGGAAGTGCCCTCAAAGTGCTCTGTAAGAAGCAGCAAGCACAGGGTAGCTGGACCCTGCCAGTCCTTCAGGCTTTTATATAACCCACAAGTGGCCACCATGCTTACCATTGCTTTTCCTCAAGTGTGCTTATGCTGTTCTTCTGTCCCTTCTTTGTCTGGGTCCTACCACAGAGAACAGGGGTAGTGAATAATAGAGGAAGTAGGTTTGGTGAGTAAGGAGAGTAGGAGGAGAAATGGTCTTGCTAATAACTGATCAGACATAATCATAGTTTGGCTTTTGTTCACTGCACAGTGATAACACTGCTCATACAAGGATGAGAAGGAACAAATTAGTCTGTATCAGTGAATCTCTTTGTGACTTAACTCACCAGTGTCACCAACAGCTGAGCAACAGAGAGCCCCTGGGTCACAGCCTGGGAGGTCCTCAGTATCTGCTCTGCTGGGCAGGGAGCTTACACGAGAGCAGCTCCCACAGGGATGGTGATGGTCAGCTGGGTTATGACTTGCTGCCCAAATGCCTACCTCTTCATGGAAGAATTTCTGTCTGTATGATGAGAAATCACTGAGGAATAATTCACACTACTCTGTTGACTATGCAGTGAAGAGATGTTCCTTAAAGCAAGTAGACAACTTAGGGAAATTGAGAAAACCAATTACTTAAAGAGGCAGTACCCTGTGAAACTGCAAATTTCCCAATGCTGAGTCACAGAGATCTAAGATGTCAGGGTCATAGGGGATCATCAGCTCTCCACAATAACAGGATATTTGATTGAGGTTTACAAGTTTGGGGTTTGTCAGACTGAAGAAGTGTTGAGAGTGAAGAATGAACTGGTTTTGGTCCACTGAGGAAAGCTGGTGTTGTGCAGTGAGCCTGGCAGACAAAGATCTGGCAATCTCCAGAGCAATGATGCTCACCTCCGTGTGCTGTGCTGCTTTCTGATCATTTGGTACCTTCATAAGAAATTTGTTTCCAAAACTAAAAGCCTGTCTGAGCTACAGCTCCTTTTAAAATGGAAACACACTTTTTTTTTTCCCCCCTCCAGGGAGAGCACGTATATATAACTCAGTTGTGTGACTGCATGCAGAACTGCAATCTTCCCTATAAACCTACAATGGCAAAATGAAATTTTAGTGTCAAAATCACATATTGTGCAAGAAGTACAAGTAAATCACTTATTATACAAGAGCTGAAATAGCCTTACTTAAAATGGGTTACTGGGTTTGAACTCTGGACTTAGGACAAGAAGGATATTAATTTCTGTCTCTTGACTTTCTGTGGCTGATGATCTTGAAGTTGCTTATGCAAAGGTGTTGCTAACTTTTTGAGTTTGATCATGTTTCAGAGTATTTGTTTATTTTCTATTGGAAAGCCTCTCTGCTATCATCCTAGATTTTCATGAAGACTTCAACTCTTGGGTTTGAAGAGTGCATTCCTAACATTCCTGACAAATGCTTAGAAGCTGTAAGTACTCAGAAATTTAGAGGGAAATAAAATGTTGAAGTCCATTATTTATTAAAAGAAATATCTGGTTTTATGCCAAATGTGAAATTTTATGGCATCTGACTCATATTCTTGAGTATTTGTTATTGGCAGTACTTCAATGAGTAGAACATATGGACACTGCTACCATGAGCTTGCCCAGCATTAATGTCTCGACAGCAAATACCTTTTATGTAGTTGGTCTCTGGGTCAGGTTGAAGTATTGACTTCTTTGCTGTAACAGTCAGAATGCCAGCTGGGCTGATGGCTTTGTAGTATGGACACTTGTACAATACACATAGAGGTGAGATCTCATGCAGGCTGTTCTAAAGCTATCCACTCGCAACAATTTTAACACTGTTCAAGCTGATGCTGATACAGGATATATTCGGCTTTTCACTTCTCTCCCTTAATTCTTATGAACATTCAGATCTTTCTGGTTTATCACTTTTTTTTTTTTTTAACAGCTCTATGGCCAGACATTTTCTTTGGCTAAATGCAGAATAATTAAGGTCTGTCCATCATTTATTTAACTTCAGTATTACTGTTCCTTAAATAATTTTCTCCACATTTCCTTATGGTGGCAGGTACCGACTGTCCCTGGCCACTGTACAGCTGCAGTTTCCAGGGAGAACAAATGGGCTAGTGTCTCGATTGCTGGCTGGTTTACATTCCTGTTACAGGGTAACTTGTTCTCTTCTTTCCTTGATTTCCTTATTCTCCTGAGACTGCTGTGCTGAGACTATCATTTAATCTGTAATGGAGAGATTAAAAGAACCCAGAATCACAGCTGGTATGAACAGTGTCAGTTTGGGGTGGATGATGGAAGTTTCATGTTGGCAGTCAAAGCACTTGTACCCTTTTCTTCTTTGTGACTGTAAGAGTTGCACATGTGTGTACATGTGTTTATATACCCCCTCTTTCCCCATATGTGGTGAACAATGGCATTTTATTTAATCATATTATTCTGCATTATTCACCCATTACTTAACTGCTCTTCTATACAGAGGTGATGGTTTTTTGTCCTCCTCTTCCTTGTATAGCAAGCTCTGCCCTAATTTGCAAAAATGACATGGGTGAGAATGTCATGATGTGCCTTCCTGAAGCCTCTCCCAACGCCTCTGCTGAACCTCACTGACAGATATATAATGTAAGCTCTGCTTCTTCATTTAGTATGGATCATGTTAGCAGAGAGATCAAAGAGGAGGAATCTTGGGAGATGCCAAACAATTTTTAACTGGTTTCTTACAAAAGCCAAGGTGTTATTTATTATATATACATAAGAATAAAATACTTCTTGTTCCACCTTTCATCAGCTCCTTCAGTCCTTCTGTGTCACTGCAGAAAATTCTTGAGTTTATAGGGTTGCCACAAACCATGTTTTTGAATATCTTTTAATATATATTTTATTAAACATTATTCTTTCTTTTTTTTTCCTTAGTTGAGCAAATACTTCATCATCCCATCCTAGTCCCTCTGCCAAAAACCTTTATAGCAGTTCCCACTGGTGACAGCCAACTCAATCAATCATAAATTGCCCTGCTGAACTCTAACAAGGCATTTATAACTACAGCATACTTTTTTCTTTTTTTTTTTTGCTTTTTCATAATTTTATGGCCTATCTCAAATGATATTTACCATGCTTTGCAAAGGCTCCAGAGGATAATTTTCAGAAGCTTAGTGGGTTTTGAGTTTTGGCTAGTGTTTAGAAATACGTTAAGGTATGCAAAATTGTGTCTTCTATTTGTAGTCCTCTGATGCATCTGTTAATACACAGGTTGGCCATGTCAGGACACTGGATCAGGATGGACAAGTCAAACAATGCCCAGACAAAAGGTGAAGGGATGTCCAAATGTTTTGGACTGAGACCAACTTTGTTGTCTCTTGTTCTTGTTTGTTGTCTATCAGAAAACAAATTTTCAGTGGCTATGAATATTGGCTATGCTGTTTTCCTTTTTTGTGTGTGTGTCTGTCTATATTTTAGTCAAAGGAAAACAGAACTTGGCACATGAACTCCTACCAATTTCTGACACCTAATAGATACCCTTCTGCCCTAATTTTGCCTTAAGAGTTATTAAGATGCCAGATTTTTTCCAAATTCCGGTAAAAGATGCAATTTTAGCTTGTCTAGCAAAGGTATTATTGTGACCTCAACCAAACCTGTATATTACTTTCAGTCCATTCTTGAATTAGAGTTCAACATGTCATTGATTTAGAATATATTATTTTTCAGGGAACAAAATGTCATTTGTTATTGCCAGGAAGCATTGAAAAAGTGTGTGGGATGCAGAAGGTGGTTTATATAAAACAGATTATATGTAGCCTGCTTATGTGTAGTTTCCTTGTCCTTTATTACCTCTCTTTTCCCTTTTTCCCTTGCTGTGTGTTTATTTTCTAGGCTGATCCAGATTATATTTTATATTTGCAGAAGTAACTGCGGAGTATTGATTCTTGTCTATGTTGGCATGACAGATCAACCTCTTGGAAATACCACTGAAGTAAGAAATTAAATCCAAGCAGTTAGATTTCTACTCTCTTCATCCTCCACTGAGTGCTTTAAAAGCCCAGACTCTTTATGTAAGCAGCTGAGGGGAGGCAGAGTCACTGTTGAGTGCATTGTTGTTCCCCTGTAGCTTCCAGATGGTGAGGAAAGTCCTGAGAAAAATGTAGGACCAGCATGTTCTGTCAAAGTCAAGCTTGTGTCTAGACAGGGAAGCTTACATAAGGCAGCAGGAGAGGAAGGGGGCCTTGTGTAACTGCTGTCCCTGGCAAATAAACACTCGGTACAGTTCCTCTCATGATTTGGCCCATAGAGGCTGACAGTAAAATGCACTTTTGTGCCTCTTTACTTAGCTCACTCTGACTTGCAGCTTGAAGTCGTTCTCTTGCCTTGGTGTTTTTTCTAACGCGTGTCTGTCTTCCACTCATTTCTCTTTTATTAAAGGCTTTACCCTTCCTACTTAAGCTGAACCACTTTTCCTAAGAACTCGTATACACCTGCTTAGCTAATTTAAAACAGATATAGCAAGTTACCAATTTTAAATGGCCTTGAGAGGTTGTTAATGGCATTTGGCAAACAATGCAGACAATATGCAAATCACCAAAGGCAGCACAGAGTCTTGTTCAAAAAGATAAATTCTGTTGTAAGGTAGTTTTCAAGTTTGACTTTGAAAAGTATGATAGTGTAGTATTAAGCTCTTGGTATTCTCTTAAATGTGTTTCAGGCAGCATACCTCAGTACCTTATGGGGACCTCTGGCACCCCTCTAGTGCTCAACTTACTCTACATCTACATTTTGTTTTTCCTCTGGCTGAATGCAAGTCTCTGATGGTGAGTGCTTTGTGTTTTACTCACCCTGCCAAAATAATTTTCTCTTTGATTTTGGAGCTATTGTTGTAGGTGTTCTGTGTGTTTATTTCTATAAAAATGTGAATAGCAAGAGGAAATGTTTTTTCTGTTTGATTTGAATACAGCCTCTTCAGCACTCCCATGTTCTGGTTTAACTTGGTTTCTCAGGTGTTGCCCTTAGCTTTGCTCTTATCTAATTTTCTCAATGCAGTTTGTTGATGCTTCATCCTCAGGCAGACTAATTTCTTGGAAGTAGAGTCAAGAATCAAGAGCCCATCTCCTTCTGTTCACTGAGGCTTGTGTCACAGCAGCCTTACAGTGAGGACACAGGCCAAGTAACTTGAGGGTCAGTGGTCCTTCAAAGCCTTCTCACCATCTTGGCTTCCTACTTTGAATGCCCAGAAGCATAGACAGGTTTCTTCTGCTGAAGCATCTTTGGGAAGGTCAGCTTATGGAAACACAGGCAGTGCTGGGGCATGTGTGGTTGTGTCTAGTGTTAGAGAGGAGGTAGTGACTGGAGTTTGGCTCCTCAGTGGTGTTGTCTGCACTTGAGAGAGAGTCATTCAGCAAGGTTTGAATCTGGTTTCCAAACCCTGACATAGGTCTGAGTGATGCTTTGCCTTTAGATAAGCTGACTTTTTTTTTTCTTTCCTCTTTGAATGTAGTTTTAGTCTGTCCATTATTTTTCCCTAATAAAGCACGTCATATAGGTAATCTCTTTGTAACTTCCATTTTGCAAACTATTTTATACAGTTTTGTGGCCTTTCCAACACGTGGCTTTTTTCTTAGACAGACTGTATATTTGGTTCCAGTGCCTTTTATTACAAACTGAAGGAAAATATAAGAAAAATTCCTTTCTGAAGCTCTGAAAGAAAAGAAGATCAGTACTTTCTCCTTGTTAAAAGAAATTTTTAGATTTTGTTGTTGTTGTTGGTTTGTTGGGGTTTTTCCCTCCATTACCCACCTAAAGTAGTTCACAATTTTTGAAACTTCATTTAAAAGAAAGTTGCAGATATCTCTGTGAAGAGTAAAAGTACTATCTTGATCAGGGAAGGATACTAAAATGCCAAGACTTGCCCGTGACTCTACAGTTACCCTGTTGAGATATTTACTGCCCTTGTGAGGGAACCAACGTGGTTTTTGACATGTGTATTCTGGGAATGGGAGCATGCAAGTTAGAAAAGAAAATGCTAACCCATTTTTTGTCGTTAAGCTTCAGAGCAATACTCAAGAGCATTTATGCAAAGCAGAGCTGCTCCCTTTGCCACCTCACGTGGTGAAATTATGGTTATGATAAATGGCCAGGAACCCACATATTTCTGTCCTGGACTGAGATGTAAGAGGAAATTAACTGTGAAAGATATGCCAGTATTTCCTGCTTTGGTAATAACCTCCTCCTTTGGGAGGATTAGAGGGCTGTGCCAGCCATAGGGAAGGGAAGGAATAGTGATGACTTGGCGTATTGTCTCAAATTAAATTAATGTCTATTCAGAGACTGATGTATGTACTGAGTCAGATCAATGACTGTCATGCAGAGTTAGCTGTTTAGTTTGGAGAGGGGCAGGGGGTTACTAGGAATAGCCCTGACTTAAGCAGGGAGGAATCTAAGGAACATACTACCTCATGCACTTTTTTATTTCAGAGGGTTTGCTTTTTGAGTAGTACTCTTGTTCCTTTGATCACGTCCTTGAGCACCTTCCCCTTGTGCAGGCCTTTCTGCCCCACTGCCTTTCAAATAGTTCCTGTGACAGCAGATACCCAGACTGAAAATGTTTGCCATAATTCGTAAGTCAGAGTACTTTCAATCCCAGAATAGAGGAGTCTGCATGCAGACTTCATTACACAGTATTCATAACATAAACAAGCTTGCAATTATGTCATAGCAACAAGCACTGTGCTTACATGAAAGTTTGATTCAGGTCTCCAAGAGTGGAAGACCTTTGCATCCAAAATATCACAGCGACCTACTTCTCTGAAAGAGTGCCCTACATAATTTCAGAAATTAGATACGACACCAATATAGTAGGCCATATGGTGCCTTTTGCTGGTGTAGGGTGAACAGTGGGATATTCTTGGGGCCGCAAAAATGTCTGTCCACTGACTAGGTGAAGTCAGCTCATTATTAGTTGGTGTGAGGTGTAACGTTTGTTTTCTGACGTTGTGAAGGCAACAAACTGAAACTGCCAGTTGTTTTAAAAAGGCATTTGTTCATAGTATGGGCATGATGCTAAAAGGTTTTAACTTTTTTTTTTTTTTTTCTGACCTGACCAGTACTGTCTGCCTTTGGTTGCTGCACCAATTATTTTAAAAACTCAGTACCTACCTCTCAGTAATTCATAGAGAAAGAGCGTTTTCCAGGAGACATGTTTAACTTAGCTGATCCAGAGCAGCACCATTTTCTGGTAGTGCTTCCCCAGGCTGGCTGTAGAAGTTGTTAGATGTTTGTGATGTGCGTTGCTGGTGCTGTGCTGGGAACTTGCAGGCATGGTGTCCCACCTATTACTGGCAATGCAGCAGCTGGGGGCGGCAGCATGGGCCATTCCTGAGAGGATGGGCAGGGGATGGGCAAACCCTGCTCCTTGTTGGCAGCAGAGGTACTGCCCAACAGCTACCTGTGAATTTCAGTTGTCAACACATTGGGATGGCAGAGGAGGTTTCAGAACAAGATGATGCCTTATTCAGAAATTACCTGGTTTTGTTGTCTGGACTTCTTGAGCATCTGGTCCATTCCAGACTGCTGGATGGTTTTGTGTATGACACTTTTACGCAGCATGTCATTTGTCACTCTGTTGTAACTTGTTGAATTTCTGTGAAGTAATATCCCTCCCTGGCAGGGCATCCACTTGTTATGTATGTATTTATTTAAGTATATGCATCATTGTATAAATTATGTTTGCAAGTAAAACATAAAATAAATACCAAAGGATCTAATTTCAGCCCTTTCTCCTTAGTTTCTGTAGGTTTTTTCTCTTAGTGGAAAGATGAAACTATTTGACAAAATTTTTTCCCCTTTCTCTTTATTTTTATAATACCTTTGGAGCCTGTGCAAAGTGAGCTTTACTGCAATGCTCTCTCTGACAGCAATGTCATTTTACTAAGGACTGCCCACATTTTAGGTGTCTGCTGCACAGGTTTTCTGTGTAATAACTCTTGTGCCAATCTGCAGATCTCAGTTGAAATATCCACCTAACAAAGTCCCCGCTGGGAGAGGAAGCAGCGCTGCTTTAGGTACACTGAGGCAGTTCAGGCAGTGCCACTTGAACTGTGTGCAGGGCAAGGCTTTAAAGAGCAAAGCGCAGTGCATGGACCATAGAGGTGCAGTGCAGGTGTCCGGAGTCCCTCCCAAAGAGGGGCTGTGCAGACATGGCAGGCTCCTTCTTCACACTGCACTCCTGCCAGCCTGTGCAAGCATTGCGGGTGGTTATCGCTCCAGACAAGCTGGCATCCCTTACAGCCTGGTGTGTGTGTTTATTAGGTGGCATCCATAGGGCTAATCTCATTTTGGCTTTTAACCATAAGGTAAATGTTCGGTGACCTTCGGGCAATCTGTGCACATACAACACTGTGTGCTGTCAGCTACTTGATACTGGTGGTGATAGTGTTTCTGGCAGAGCCCCCAAGGTGGGAGCCCTCTTTGTTTGGGGGCCGCCGTGTTTGCTGACAGACAGGAGTATCTTTGCCTGCTGCCAGCACAGGAGGCACCTGCTGATTGGAAACTTCTTTTATCACAATGTTTAATTTGCTGTCTCACAGCTTTTGGAAAGAGAAGCCTTTCATCTCTCAGATTTGGAAAGGAGTGATATGATTATATTAAGCAGATGATGCCTATCTGCAACTGAAAAGGGGGTTGGTTTGGTTTGGTTTGGTGTTTTGTTTTTTTTTTCTTAAGATGGCAGTTACAGTAAAATGCAGTGCAAGCGGCTCAGCTGCAGACAAGGGATGAGTCAGATCTGGATAATTGCACTCCTGTGGAGAGTGCCTGGGCTGTCCTGTAGGCTCCCTCTCCAGAGCTGTCTGGTCTTGCTCCTTGCTTCTCTCTGGACCGGAAAGAGAGGCTGCATAAGTTGGGTGTAGCTGTCCTGAGTAGTAATGTAGGGTGGACTAGTTTGGGTTGGTTTTTTGGCAAAGCTGCTGTTTTCTCTGATGGAGCTCTCTCAGGCTTGAAAACAGCATAAACACTGTGGGACAAGTAGCACCCAAGATGTTGCTGCTTCAGTGTTCAACCAGGATCTCTTCTGATTCTGATTGCCAACAGATGTCTGCTCTGCATAAAACTTTAGCCCCTGCACTGATGTGACATAGATTTTTATTATATTTTATAGGAGGGTGGCATGCCTATGCCATTTTAGAAACACGGTCCTCTTAGACTTGTAGCTGCTTCTTGGATCATAGAATACATGCCCTAAAACTAGTGCCAGAACACTGAACTCTCCTTGAAGAATGTTTTAGGGGTGGACGCATAATTTGAGCTGATAACCATGGATGTTTGTGATGATTAAAATATCCCTGAAGGTTAGAACCTGTCTTATTGGTTATACTGGGCTGTGTTTCTGGGTGCTGATGCCAGTTCATGTGGCATTTGAACACAAATGATTCTTCTTTCAATGTTTTATAAGCAGAGCTGTTTTGAAAAGTGGTGGGTATGTGAGCTTGGGTTTTGGTTCTGTTTTTCTTTGATAGGAGTGAGTTTGTTTTCTCTGTGCTTTGCATCGTGTCTGAAATTTGAGCTGGAATAGGAACATAATAAAAGTCCTACTCGGTCAATGACTTTCACACAAAGGAGGAAAAACTGCTGAATTTTGAATGTGGTGGGGTTTCTTGGGGTTTTGAGGTTCTTTTAACCAACTTCTCTTATCTATTTCCCTTCCCTGATTCAGGAAGGGAGTACTTCACCCTCAAGCACAAAGACATATACACAAAGTTCCCCAGGTCTTAAAGGTTTTTTGCCCATTCCATTTTCTCTTTGCTGTTGCCTGAGGAAATGAAGTTATTTGGCCAGCTCAACCATTCCTTGTTTTTAGTATTTCCACAGCTGCTGGCCAACTACTTCAGGTTTTTAAGGTTAATTTGACTTCACTCTTCAAGACAACTGGCAGGGATGTGGGAAGGGTGTGGGATGTGGCAATCAAGTCTGCCAGCTTTCTTAAAGCTGCAGTAACAAAACCCTGTATAATGCTGAAGGTCATATTGCAGCCTTTGCTCTGCTCTGGTCCAGAACAGTTTTGGGGGCCTAAGGGAGTGAAATGTCTCACAGAGATTTGTCTTAATTACTGAGAAGAGCACCGTTTTGAAGAAATCCATTTTATTTTAATGTCGCTCTGCATTTATGAATTTGGTTAATATGGTATTATCATATGAATAATGTATAGATGTAGCACACTGTTTATGACCACCTGTGCACGTTGGTCTGTAAATAATAAAGGGAGAGAATAAAGGGAGAGAAGCTCTCAGACATGTAGTAGGAGAATGCGGCTCATTAAGAAATCATTGGGGACAAGTAGCTTAATGCTTTCGAGTAGCCAAGGCAGTTGCATAGACACAGTGAGATATATAATGAGGATTAAGTGGTTTAATATTAATTAAACTGAAAGTAACAGTTACATATGGTAGAAAAGATTGGATTTGGTGCTCTTTGCCCATGGAGAAGCCATTATATTGACTTCACAGAATTTAGAGCCTGAAGGACTCCATTAGATTGTCTAATCTGAGGCTGTAAAAGGCCTTGGAATTCCATGTACATGCTCTTCATAATATTGACCCCAGGGGTCTTACTTGGAATAAAATTGTTGTATGCCACATTTAGAAGGGAAGTTAGAACAGAGATTGCATCAAAACTTTAAGATGCCCATCTGAATAAGCTGAGATATAGGCTTGAACCTTGTGATCCACAGACTGTGCTGAAAAAGGAGTCAAAAGTGTCATTAGACCACTGCAGGAAAATTCCTTTAGGGTTCCAGATCTGGGGAGTTTCTGCCAACATAACCAGGTACAGCCATAACACCCACCAGATTAAGCACTGCCAAAGTAAAATTATCTGTGTTACTTTAGGATATCATTCAATCCTAACCAGTGATTCTCGCTGTGGCATAGCACTTAGGGGAACTGCTCCAGTTTGAAGGTCAAAATAAAACTGGAATGCACAGCAGGAAAGAGTCTCCTGCCTGATGGCCAAAGCTCTAAACTGTGGTTGTCATTGTTGCCTTATGCAGAACAGTATTAGTAGCAGCTGAGTGTGGTACTGTGAATTATCTGTCTTTGGTTTAATACAATAAGAGATCGAATAGGGGGGGATTCATACTTTCACGGACCAGAACTCATCACTCTAATTATTCAGCTTGACCTTCCCTGGTAAGAGTTAGGCATTTAGTTTTTCCTATAAGTTAGTTGAAAACATATTTTTTAGAGAGAAATACAGTCTTCAAGACTCCATGTGATGGTGAGTACCACCTGGCAACCTGTTCATGGTTTAATTACCCTCCCTACTACAAAAATTCATTCTTAAGTCATGATCATTTATTTATTCTAGGTAATAAAGCCATTGGGACTGTCTGTCCTTTTAGTAAGTATTTTTACAGTGCCTAGCACAAAAGGATCTGACTCCTGATGGGAGCCTTGGTGCCACCAGAATGCGCAAATAGCTTGTTAACTGGGAAAAAGCAGACTGTGTTTCTCTTCACTCAGAGGGCCTTAAAGAATATAAGATTAAGGAGTTAGGTTTCTCAGTGCAGTGATTTCTTTTTCTTCCCTTATATTTCCCCTCCTTATCTTATAGGCTATATTTTCAGTAAGGGATTGAACATTGCTTTTCATTTCTGCTGTTTTCTGGGGCTGGCACTAAAAGTGTTCCCCTTTTTCAATTTGTCAACTGCGTTGACAAATTACTCTTTGGCAAAGAATATAGCACAGTAATTTTGTAGAATAACTCTACTATCAGTCTGGCTTCCTTTATTTCTGCCAAGGGTATTGCTGGAAAACTCAGAGATATGGCTATGTATTTATGTAAATATGCTAATGAAAATGTTGATCTTTGCATAAAAAAAGCGTTTTAGAATAAATTCTCTGGTCAGGCAAAGAAATAGTTAAAGTCTAGTGGAAGTATGCTGTATGACTGCATGTTTGTCTGATTTGGGGCTGCTGAAATATTGTCTCATATAGGTTGGGACTGAAAGGTGTTAGGCTTTTTGAATCGGCTGCCAGTGGCTCCAACAGGCTCTTGGAAAGCCAAGGATTAGTCAAATGGAGGAATTGTTGGCCAAAATCTCTTTTCTCTGGCTAAATGCACTCCCTTGGCAGTGTCACATTGTATTCTTATAAAAGCTGCTGTGGAAGCTTGAGGCCAGTGCAAGATGCATTGTGAGTATTGGATCCTCCTGGAACCAGTTAAAGTAGATGGAGAGCTCCTTTCTACTCTGGAATGTAATGGTGAATGTGAGCCATTTTCTAGGACATTTTGTTTGTTTTATGAACCTGCTTCTCCAGATTTCCCTTTTGTTTATCCAATCAGTATAAATGACTTCTTGACAAGGTTCCCAATTCTTGACAAGGTAAGTGGTTTTCTCTGTCATGCATTATAGCAAAGGACTGATGGCTCCATACAATAGACATGTTGTTCCCATCCAAGATGTCAAGTGCAAGCGTCTTTCAGCTGTGATTACTGGCATGCTGTCTTTGGTTCCATCTGAGATCTCTCAATCTTTCCTGCAGATGGGAGGACAGCTCACAAGAAAACATTACCTAGCAACAAAAATGCTTCAGGTTGGTTCAGGGAAAGCAACAGAAGAGTTGTTATTAATCATGCTGAGATGATGCATTGTGGTTTAAAAAACTGGAAAGGAAAAGCCAGATTAAATATTGACATTTAGTATGTTCCAACTGTGTCAGCTTTCACTTTGGCTGATGTGAAAATGTATATCCAGTGAAAATGGGAAATAAAAACCTTTGTCTATGTTCTGGATATCCCGAAGTGAAATAACCCCCCCCTAAACCAGTGATCTGTTATTTGGGGATGTTGCAGATGTAGCCTTTCACATCTGAGGGTCTGAAGAGACTTCAGTTCTGGTCATAAGGGCTGCTGGAATTTGAGCCTCAAGTATACAGGGTAGACTGTCATTCCCTGGAAACCATTTTGTTTTAAATGAAAACTTCAATGAGCTCACTGTGTTAGAAAATGAGTTTAATAAATTGGTATCATAGTAGTGAAAGACCTGAGCCTTACCAGCTCACCAACAACATGCTGTATTTGAAGAGTAAATTTTGGTGCATTTCCACCAGATGAAAGCCTGACTTTGTTTCAGCCATATCTACTCAATGGTGATAACTTCACAAGGCTAAGTGGGACCTTAGTGTAAGGGATCTCTTTGATCCTCATGTCATAGGCCAAGTTCCACTAAAGAAAGATTCTAGAGAAGGGCTGGTGTCACGAGCTGCTACCGAAAGTATAAATATAAAATACAGATAGTCTAATAACTGCATAGGAAAGAAATGTGGTTAAAAATGAGAGAGGTACTGTTGTATGGGGAGGTGTTTTGATGTTAAACCGTACTGTTCTGGAACAGTTGGGAAACTTTCCACTTGGCGCTTTCTCTTAGAGGTGGTAATTTGGAACCGATCCGCGCACTGTGGCGTGGGTAGTGTGAGCAAACAGTGTCACGAGTGGGCATGGGTGGGTGGTTGAAATTGTAATTCACATTTTTTCTTCAGATGATCTTCACTGAGCTGAAATGGTGCCAAATCAATCGGGCTGGTTTTGCTGAAGCCATGATTTTCCTGGTGTAACTTTTCACTGTAGCCATTATTTGCTACATATATTACCTGCAGGTGATGAGCAGAGAGGAGCACGCAGATCTGTGGGAGGAGGACAGGAATTGGAGAAAGGACTAAAATAATACAGTATTCATTTCTATCACACCTTCTAAGTTAATTGATTAGCACAAGGGTAATTAATTCAAGGTATAGCTGTCAATGTCCCTTTGAAAATTATACTCCATGTTGACAAAAAAAATTTACTGTGTGTTTTTTTTACTGCTTTCAGTAAACAAATGTATTTATCAGCCTAAGAAAGAACTTAAGCCTTGCTACTTGTAGTGAATTAACTTTTTCACCTTCTGGTGAGAGCCTGGTTTTACAGCCTGTGTGTGCAAACTAGAAGACTATAAGCAGAAGAAAAAGAAAAATTATTCCCTGGAGACTTAAGATTGCTGGAGGATGATGTAGACTTGTGTAAATTTTTGAAGTGATGCATACAATGTTCTTGTCAGAGTTTTTTTTTTAAGCTGTTGCTGTATCCTTGTAAGTAGTTGAAAAATGTCTTTCCTCTGGTAATAGCCATAGTTTGTAGGTAATGGCTTGTCAGAAACACTGTTGGTTCATAAAGATTAGCTATGTGAAAATGTCTGCAATACTTTTTCTTGCTTGTCTGCTACCCAGAGGGTACAACAGAGGAACACAAAAGAAGGGCTGGCAGTACATGGCGAGGAAGCAAATCAAGGCATTTTCTTCAAGAAGTAATAAATGGTAATTCTGAAAGTCCCGGACATCTGCGTGGTAGAGCCATGTGAGGAAGCCTTCTCAAAATCAGAATCTTTCTCTTGACTGAAGGGCATCCCAGATAAACAGCTCACCAGTTTGGCATCAAGGATACATGGCGATAGATCAGGAAGCAGGATTTTTAAGAAGGGTAGAAAACCAGTTTGCTTGGTTTCCCAAAACCTCAGCATTTAAAAAACATGTGGCTTTATGTGAAGGAAATAATTAGGGGGTATCTCGTATTTGGTATTTGAAATTGCCCCAAAGTTAGTTAACAAATTAAGAAACAATTTGAATGTTGGACTTTTTGTGCTGTCATCAGTGGGATTTGAATGATGTCTTTATGCTCTGAAAGACAACAGGTCATTCTCAATGACAAGTTTTCTCATGGATCTCCAGACTGTATGTGGTCTGACTTGCTGGTGGAAAATTGCTGTTGAAGATGGAGTGAAAAGCTAAGCTGTACAGGAGTGTGAACCACAGAGCAGGTGAAGTGTAAGCTTGCTGAGAAATGCAGTTTAGAACTAATTCAATCTTGTCACAGATTTCTGCCACACTTGATAAATAATTTTTCTAGGGAAGTATTTCAGTATTTCAATTTTTAAGTTGTCAAAACATTTCATTTCAGAATTTTTTAAAGTTTTAAATTTCATGTATTTTTGCAAGACAACATATGTTGGAAAATATCTAAACATAAAATAAAAAAAGCTCTTTTATTGTTTGTTATTCACTTAATCACTATCCTCAACTGCCTGATTTCTGACGGAGTTGAAGGGAGCTGAATACTTTTATAGTCTCATGGTTAGGATGCACAATTAGAACATGGTGAATAAGAGATATTTCAATTACCCAGAAGCTTTTTTGCTCTTGAGAAAGATCCATCCACCTGGTTTCCAGTGATTGTGATTCACGAAAGCCATGGTAGAAGCTCTTTTATTTCCTCTTCTTTTATCTTCTACCTCTTCTTTTATCTTCTTCCTGCATTGCTACTGTAACAGGTTGGGGGAGGAAGGAGGTTTGGCAGCCAGCATGAATAAGACTACTTGTCACCACTTGAGGGGATTTGGGAGAATTTCTTTAGCAGATGGGAGGGAACAGTGTAAAGTTCACATCAGCCTAGAGGTATGTGTGAGATTTACTGAGTGACTTTGGTGGTAAATGCCCACAGTACACCCTGTTGTCAAAATCCTTGAGTCTTTTTTTTTCTTTTTGAACTAAATTCTCCTTGTGCTTCCATTGTATTCACCAGACCTCCCTTCTGAGTCATAAAAATGTTTGCTCAGTAGTGACCTAGTGGTTCAATCCCCTCTCTTCAGCTGCAGAACACTACCATGAGTTCCCATGTAGTGGCAAAGAAGACACACCCTACATTGTAAAGGCATCCTGATGTCTGCCACCTCATCTCATTGTCACAGCTGCCCCAGTGATCACAGAGATCTGACCACGGCTTCCCTGTGATGCCGAAGGGGTTTTTGATTTTTGATTTTCACATTTTGTAGATTTTAGAAGTACTTATAGCTGTAGCAAAAGTAGATGTAATGTGCTAATATTCTAGCAGCCTAAGTTCATTGTTTATGTATCCTAACCCCTTCCACAGAACAAGGGGCTCAAATTCCTTTAGTTAATTAATCTTGTTTAGACTCTTGTTTAGACTCTTTTCAAGGTAGAATCCTGACAACTATCAGAAGGCCTACAGAATGAAACATAAACAGAGCAGAATGACCCGGAGCACTGGAGAGCATCCAAAAGACCTCTGCACATCGAAGAAGAAGAGGGATGATGAAGAGAAGGTCTTGCTGACCCCCCAGACCCAATTCTTGGGGGTGGGACCAGGGGCAGGACCGAGAGATGTATAGAGATGATTGGAGGAATCATATTATAAAAGCCATGGAAACTAGAACTGCGGGGTGCATGCATGTCATCATGTATTCCTGTGGGCACTTAGCCTGTTATTAAAGGACCTTTACTTTTTATGTCATCCTACACTAACTTGGCTCAGAGTCCTGTTTGTGGGGGCATTCACGGCATCACACAAATACATTCTGCAGCCAGAGACACACCAAGAGAGTTTCTGATCCTTCAATTACTGAACAGGACCTAGAGCTGTAATAGAAAAAATTTTAATAAAGTCAGGGACTCATGGGTAAAAGGTCACCCCAACACTGATAAAATACTTCACATCCAATGCCTTCCTGCAAACACTGCAGTATCTGCTGCTCACAAGGGCTGCTGAAGGTGACCACACAAACCAGTCAGGTGTTTCCAGGAAACTGTCCTTTGGGTGCACTGCCCCATGTAGGAGGAGAAAAAAGAAAAGCAGAAACACACTGAGGTTCCTGTGTAAGAAAAAAGACTTACTGTTCAGATTCATTTCCACTGCAGGGATGCCCTTCCCCAGACATAGCACAGGGCCTGGGCATTGCGAGTCAGGATTTCCCACCTGCTGCGCTCACTAACACTGACACAACTCTCCTCTGTCCAAGAACCACAGAAACACTTAGTGCAATTTTGGCAGCACCTGCAGCTACCTGTTGTCAACACTTTTTTCTGTGAAGGAAGCCTTTAAATAAGAACTAACTGCCTAAATAACAAACTCATTACTGCAAAAGTCTCCTTGCTGGGCAATAAACACTCATTGCAAAGTAACTACAGTTAAGAGGCTGACAGAAACAGCCCTTATGACAAAAGCTGTGAACTGCTGTTTTAAAAGCAAATCATAGTAATCTGTGTTACACACGCCAGCAGGAGGAACATACCTGTCCTCTGATCTGGGGAGTGCTCAGAGACTTCAGGCTTCAGCTCTCAGTGGGTCACATCCTCCTGGAAAGTCTTTGATGCTTTTCAAAGTGGCAACCAAAGAGAGAGGTATCAATTTGAACAGGCTTTTTGAATGCTATTCTTTCCTCTTAGATTAATTTCTGCAGTTAGATCAGCTTCAGTTCTTCCCTCTGAAGAAGCAGGCAGGCTAAATGCCTCCGATAAAGGAGTTCCCAGTGCAACTGTAACATGACCAGTGCTTTCCTGATACTCTGTAGGTCCCGACTGTCTACGAGGGAGATCACATGGCTTTCCTTCTCAGAGGATGGCAGCATATTTGAACAACAAACCACTTCTTCTTCCTCCCAACCACCGAC
>JAOXXN010000395.1:98171697-98208398 GCA_026770055.1 Myrmophylax atrothorax | reverse complement strand
CACTTAGCCTGTTATTAAAGGACCTTTACTTTTTATCTCATCCTACACTAACTTGGCTCAGAGTCCTGTTTGTGGGGACATTCACGACATCACTGCTTCCACTGCTTCCACCCACGAAGTGCCACATACTTTGTTTCATGGAGAATTTGGCATACCCACCAATCTGCCCTGCTATCTTTCCTCTGCTTGGCAGGGCACCCCAAGGGCAAAGTTTTGTCTCAAACTTGGCCTGTTTTCAGTGCAGAGCTGGTTTGTGGCTGGGACATTAATTTTTCCATCTCTTTCTCCTTAGTTTTTTTGTGATACAAAGCTGCTATCATTTTATTGAAAAATAAAATCATAAACACTCATAGAAATGTGTTCTTGTTGACATATATGGGAATTTATTGAGTCTGGACATCCTTGGGAAGGCCAGGTGTTGTAACAGGCACCTTGTCTGAATTGTGTCTTCTTTTTATTTTGTCATTGGACTTTGTCTCTAGGCTAAATCTGTGCTAAGAACCTCTTGAGGGAGCTTTCATACAGAAAGAGAGAACAAGGGATTCAAGGGTATAAAACTAAGGTATCATCAACCTGTCAGGGTGCTGGCACTCAGAAGCAGCTGTCCTTGATTACTGTCTATCAGTGACACCACAACTTAAAATTGGGCTTGCTGAAAATAATTTCAGTATTTTAAAGTGAAATTGTCCCTTATAAAAGGTGCTACCTTGAGGGACCTAGAGATGAAAACCTGTTTTGCTGGGTTTTTGGCAGCAAATAGAAGGAAGTGAGTACATGTGTTAGCACTTTGGTATACAGTGCAATCTGGTAACGTCCAATACTTGGATGCCATTACTTCTTTTGCAGCTGGCATATCGAGCCTTTCTCTAAACAGACACATTTTTCTGCTACAAAATATTGAAAATTTATTTTTATGTGTCACCTGTCAAATCCATGCTGGTCTTTTTTTGCCAGGGCATGGCCTCAGTTGAATATGCAATATGAGAACAAATTCCTATCAGGAAAAGCTGTGTGCAGGACACATCTCTTACCTGTGTCTTGTTGGTGCAAGTAGCTGAGGCTGTTTGGCAAAGAGTCTTGATCCCAGGAACACCAAGCCTACAGATTTCCTTTTAGCTATGCTTTTCGTCATAGTGAAGGGAGGCTTTTTCCCTTCTAGGTTGGATTTCTGTGCCTGCCCATCCCTAATGCTGAGAATGGGCTTCTTTCCTCATGCTCTGGCTTGTAGTCAGCTTGGGAATAGTCACCACATTCTTGCCAAACAGAGTCACGTTCCTTTCTAGTTCTAACAAAGGTCTCTGGTTTATTCTCTGTCTCAGGTTTGTCAAATATCACTGTCATCTGACACACATGAGAGGAAGGATGGCATGCCTTATTTACATAAGTTTCCTCAATTTCAGTTCTTGCTGTTTGCCATAAAGAGCTGTCTGGAAGACACCATGACACCTTCTGCCTCTTCTCTTCGTGCAAATATTAGTCTTTTTTATCATAAAATGTTCCTTCCATGTTTTTGAATTGCTGGTAGTGATGAACTAGAAACTAATTTGTAATATAATTGTGATGGCTGAACAGTTTCTTCAGCAGAAGCTACAAAGAACTTGTTTGAAATAAGTGTACGTAATAGGAGTGGGTAAGTCTGTATTTTATCTGCCCTGGATTGGCAGAACCCCATCTAAGCTAGTAGACTACTTTCATGTTGTAGACCATGTATTTTAAGTATTAAATCTGGTGCAAGGAGTGATTATGGTGAAACCAAATGGAACAGTGTGGTTTGGAAAGATGTCATATCCTAAAGCACGAATGAATGAAGTGAAGAGCTGGAGTACAGTCTTCAGTGTGTGGATGCTGATCACAAGTGGTAACATATTTTAAACTGAATTGCTCATCCATCAATATACAAGTATCGAAGGTAAAAGAATGAACTCAAATGTATTATCACCCTCTTAGTTGCTATACGATTTAAAATATGTGCTGACATTCAACGATGAAAGGTGAGACAAGGCAAAAAAGTAGTTTTAATGCAAGAGATTTGCTAGCAGTTTCCAAAGATTTTGATTGGTTTTAATACTGAGAAGACTGCTTTAAACACATTAAGCTTCTGAACAGAAAAAAATGACTGTATTTGATTTTACCCAACATTCATACAATTGTGCATAATCAAATGAAAATTTGTGTTTTGAAAGGCAGGATGCAGACATTTGTATGGTGGTCCTGAGCTGGGGAGTTGCAAACTGGTTTTGACCATGGAATTGGTTGCAATGAAAGCATAGCCTGTAGCTGGGGCTGACAGACCCCCTTAGAGGAGAGGGGTGTTCAGCCTGAGCTCCATGCCCTCACAGTCTTTCCAGAATGGAACAAGTTTGCATGCAACTGTCTTGGAGCGGGGTACCTTCAAAAGTCTGACTGTACTCATTATGCTGAGAAAAAGAGGTTGATATGGATAGTATCTAGGTGATTAGAACCTGCTCTTCTGCAGAGACCTCATGAAAAAGGAGGAAAATACCAATTTGTATTTATATTTGAGGCTTTTACAATTGAATAAAGGCAACATTAAGACTTTGAATATTTTTGTATTTGCCAAAACCAAATTTTTTGCCCCTGTCTCTAAGCAAATGCGAGCCTACAATAAACACTGTTATATCCTGAGGGTATTGTTTTCAAGTAGACTGTAGAGCTCAAAAGCAAATGATCCAGAAACTGAAAATGTGGTATATTGGGCAAAGTTTGAGGGAATTAATTTTTTAAAGGCACAGATAGTTAGGTTTGGTCTAACTGAGAGTGAAATAATAGAGTGATTAAGGCCAAGAATGAGTCACTTTGGGAAAATTTTGGTTTGCAAACATTTTCTCAGCCCATAAGTCGATGTCCTCCTTTGTCACGAGACCTTTCCCCCGGAACTCTTTGCCTATTTTGGACCCACCATGTCATGGAGAATTTGTTCATGTTGTCATTCCTGAAGGAATGTTACACTTCTCTCTTGCTACTGTTTGCAGGCAGTCATGCTCCTGACTTACTTCAAACACCTCTTAAGTTTTAGAGCTCTGGCTGTGTTTGTGGAGCTCTGAGATGGACAGACTGACCCACACTTCTTGTTTATGTTTTCACATTGACCTTTCAAGATATTTTCTGCTTGAGAAGAGAGCAAAGAGGGTGAAAAGACCCCTCTGCCCATTTGCTGGGCAGTTTTTTGTGAAAAGTTTTGTTTGATGGAGGTTTTATTAATTTTTGACATTTTGGGAGAAAAGCTGGCTGTATTACTATGCAGCTAAAGCAGTGCCTGCATGAGAAGCACTTGTAGATGACCACAGTATTGCAGTAGTGAATGGAAAGTGGGGTTTGTGGTACAACAAGGAGGGAAAAAATGAGTGCTGTGAGAGGAAAAGGGGATCTAATTGTACATAGAGAGACTAGAGAAGATAATTGAGCAGACAAATGCCTGACACTTCATACAGAACATGAAAGGACAAAGTGGAAGCAGCAATGAGTGTGGGGAGGAGTGTGAGGGGGTAGAATTGCTGCAGTGCAAAGGCAGCCTCACCTGGTGCCCCATGTGCTCTCCATTCTCAGCATTAGCAGGTAAACTCATGCATATTCATAGTGATAGAAATAATAACAATTATGAAAATTGGTAGCAAAATCAAATTAATGTGGTCTCCTGCAGCAGAAATATTTACCCGATGTGTCCTGCCAGTTACAGAGATTGGCATTAAACCTAGACATTACCTCATCTTCCTGGGCAGACAGCCTATTTCTATGCTAAGCAAGTCTGCAGGAGTGAACAACTGAATACCTGCCTGATTAGCTGTGCAGCAGCAGATCCTGGTTAGAAGCGGTTTCCCTTAGCGCTTTCTCGCCCTTTTGCTTGCACGCCTGCTCTCTGCAAGGTTTGTCACCATGCGTTATCAAACTATATTTTTCATCTTGAAGGGCATGTTGCAGGGGAGATCGGCCAGACAGGTGGGCTAGTATAAATGCTGAACCAAATCAGAAAGGTCAAGAAGAACAGAAGGAAAAAAGTGTGTATATATGTGTGTATCTCCCTCCCTGTCTCTGCATGTGTTGGTGCCAGCTAGGTGAAACTGGATTAATGAGGAAGGCAGAGATAAGTGCTAAGAGGATTGTGCTATAAAAGGAGATTTTGGGGTTTTGAGAACAGATGAGGGTTTCTTTATGAAAACTTTAATTGGCTACCTTAGATCATTTCTTTAGCTTTGTTCCTGGGTGGCAAATCATAAGTTTCCTGCTGGGCGTAAAATCATAGCATAATTATGATAGTTGGCCTGTGTAGAGTGTCTTCTATCACAGACTCTCAGCATGTTGTATATTCCTTAAAAAATTAAGCCTCATAATGTATTTCAGACAAGTAGTCTGACAAGTAGTAATAAAAATAGTAATAGGAAAAAACCAAAGTGGAGGGAAAAAAACCTGCAGCAAAAACAACACTTGCTTTTGTTACAACACCTTTAAAAGAGCATCATACTCTTGTATCCACCTGCTTGGCTACCACTACTCTTTTTTTTCCATAGCAAGGTTCAAGGAGTCCAGGATACAGTACCACTGTTAATGATTTGTTGAAGTCCTTACAGTAGTGCCTTTGTGAATTCAAGGGCTGCAGATGTCCACAGGTCACCCCACTACCCTGGTGTTGGCACACCAGTATTTTCCCATGTTCAGATCTTCTTCCATTTCAAACCTGCATGAGGCTGGACGCCCCACAACATTTGTGCTTTTTCTTCATTTGGCTCCATTGCTTACATTATCAAGACATGGAGAAAAGACATAGTGAAATGAAGTCTCTTGTTCTTCTGGTTTGATGCTCTGAAGTCACTTTGTACAAGGGTAGTATTTATACAATAGATTTCTTACGTGTTTTGATCATGGATGTATTTCTAAATTTCAGTCTGCTCAGGAGTTTGAAAATGATGACTACCTACCTCATGGGGAAAAGGTCTGAACTGATTGGCTTCTTCTACCTTCTGTCCTGCCAAAACACATGTGGCTTCTACTGGACCTGCTCTCTTGGGTGGGCAACCTCCAGAAGTAACTTTTCTGGTGTCACTTACTGGTCCCAATTCTGAGAAAATGTATGCCAAAATATGCATCACTGTCCTGGAAATGGCATGAGGACTGAAGATGTACAATCCAGCACCAGTAGACGTACATCATGGCTGAGATATTTTCCAGGAGGGGAATTTTCTGTTGATGAACAGCACCAAGTTGCTGTTTACTGAGTGTTTTCAAGGAGGAGAAAAACCTTTTAAAATAATTCCATATCTTCTAATGACAGTGATAGAGACACTATAAAAACACAGAAGTGGACACTGATTCTCCACTCTCTAATTAATGGTAGAGCTGAATGTTTTAATTTGTAAGGCTATCATTTTGGTTAAGTGGTATTTAACATTTCTGTCATAAATGTCAAAGGAAGCTCACAAAGGAATAGGGAACCAGATGCTCAACCTTGTTTATGTGGATTTCATCATTGTTTTCATTAAATTTCTTGAAACTATAGCACCATCTTATAGTGAGGGTTTAAGAGGCAATACTGTAAAGGAGATGCCATCAGCCAAAAGGGAGCAGTGTCCTGACATTCCTCAAGGGAACAGTATGAGCTTATGGCCCTCTGGAGCAGAGAAGGAAAAAGATGTTTGCTTAATCTTGGTAGGCTGTGACAAAGTTTCATCAAAATATCTGAGAGAGGTCTCTGACCTAATTGTTTGGGGTTTTCCCCCAGCAATACAGAAGATAATAAAATTCTATATCATTCCTGTATTTACAGTTTTTCATAGTCAAACAAAGTGCACTCTCCTGTTCCTAGTGATTTGGCCTAGTTTGGTGTAGGCAGAAGACCTTGAACATGTTTCAAACAGGTTAAGTGGTAAAGTCAGATCGTCCTCTTTATGAAAGTTCAAGTAGACTGCAAAGATATTTCTGGATCTTAATTTGTTCCTAAATTATAAAAGTCATCGGGCTTCTTGATTTAAGAATTAAATCTTTCATAGCATTGGGGCCAACTAGTTTGCTGGAAGATTGAGCTGCCTAAGTTATCAAAGTATACAAGCATTAGCTTGTCAGATAGAAAAAGCAGTAGTAATCTAAACATGAGTTTGAAGGCGTCATCTCCATAGCCCTTGTGCCTGCAGGCAGGAATGACTAACAGAAGATGAAAAAAGTAGCTTATTTCTGAAATAAAGTGGCATTTTCCATTCTGTCATCTGCAGATGAGAAGAATGGACATTGAATTACGACACTGCTCTCTAAATCTTTCTCAAGGGAAAACAGAAACAGAATATAATCTTTTTTTCCCCCCAAATATTTCCTCACTTAAGGCAAAAGAAAGAATATCATTGCTTAAGATGTGACAGAAAATCTTAAGTTGTTTCAGTAGTTATGTACAGTGCCAGCACAACCTGTGCTGCTTTTTGGCCAGTGACTGTCCAAGAGTAATCAAATTTTTTTTCAGTATGTTCCCAATTAAATTTTCCTTTTCAGTTCCAGGACTTAGACAAAAAGATGTGTCTTTGACAAGCACTTCTGCTTCTACTCAAAAAAGAGATGCATCTAGAAGTTGTCCTGTGGCTTATTTTTTGACCTGACAATTTACATCTCCATCTAAACTGGAGATCTAGCAAGTTGCCAGCAGGACAGCATGGTAGATTGCTGAATACTTTATCTTATCAGCAATCTCTGCCTGTGTCAATATGACAAAACAGGGCTGGCACTATATACCTGGTGGAAAATGAAGTTACTTCCTCTTTATTATGTATCCTTCATGGCCTGGAACTCCTAGTTCCATTGAATGAATGGTGTGATCTTTGCATTAAGCAGATGTATCCTTTCACACAATGATTATGAACTCATGAGCCTCTACCTCCACCCTGAACTGTGATCTCTCTACATTTTCTTAACTGTTTTATTTTACCACTTCCTTATGCATGCTATGATCTTACTCTGTAATGCTATTTACCCTAGGATATGATGCCATTAAAACGTAACAGCTATCCTGTTTTACTTACAAAAACAGGTAAAATACAGTCATTCAATCAGTAAATAAGGAACAAATAAATAAAGTGCAGAGCTTGCTTTTTTTAATAGCAGTATCATTAGCAGTACCTGTTGTCAAATGGATATGCAATGCAACTTCTATTCTTTAGCTTACTGTTGTCATCTACCCACCAGCAGTTCAGATCATATGCTACTTTGGATATTGGTAATCTGATTTTGCCAGTGGCAAAATTGTTTAGTGGTAGAATTGTTTAGTGGTAAAATTGCAACTCCAAATAAACAAAATCTCTTGGCCCATTACATTAGAAGCCAAAACTAAAACATTTCCTGTATGCCTTTTTTAAGATAAGAGGGTTTTTTTGCATAATGTTGAATGGCAGGAACTTAAATATTGTCATGTGTTTTGCAGACAGAACTGGAATAGGCAGAGCTCAGATCTGAGAAGAGACTGTTGAGTCTTTGTTTACCATGCTCTATCAGTGTTATCCAGATCTGTAGAGGGGCTGCATGGGAAGAGAGAGAATGCTCAACATCCTAAATTTTGAGCTGATTCACAACTGCTGAGGTCCTGATGTTTGTGGTGGGAGGGTGCAGCATTGCCCATGATGCATTCTGTGCTCAGCACTGTTGTCTGTGGTCTAGCACAGATGGGAAGCAAGTGTCAGAACACTCCTCCAGCGTCAGGGAGAGATGCTCAGCTGCTCTCCTGGGGGACAGGGGTACTGAGCACATATCTCCACTGAGCCAGGAGCACTGGCCAACTTTCATTCTCCACAAAGCTCAAACTACTTTTTCAATACAGCGTGGTGTTTACCAGATGCTGCTGAGCTCTAGATATTTTTGTCTGCTAATGTTTCAGACACTTATAATGAAATGAGAATTATGTACTAAAACCACTGCAAAACATTCCTTTCCTGTTTAAAATTCCCAAAGAATTAAGGCTTCAGTGACTGCCTGTGAACACTACATGTGTGTGCACACATGCATGCATGCATGATGCATGTAGACTTTCATTTACCTGTTTGCTTGCCACTTCTCACCCTTCACAATAATTTTGGAAGTAAGAATTGCCTAAAAGAGGAACAGGTGTTAGAGATGGAATGGTTTCTTCAAGAGTGAGAAGTGGGTGAAAGAGAGACCTTGTCAGTGAGGCCATTGAATGAAATGCTGCAGGAAGAGCCCCATGCCTAGTCAGCACCAGCCTGGACAGGAAGGGGATGCTATGAGTGGTTCAGCTATTGCAAGAACTCTTTTTTAGTGCTTGCATCTTACTGAGCCAGAAAGCTCTGGGAAATCAGATGTCATTAGTTCTGCTGTTCACAGACCCATGTGTGATTTTTTGAAGAACATGTAAGTTGAATGAATACTGCCATGTTGGTATCTTCAGATTTGTATACTCTCTGGTAGCGAAGGAGTTTGAGTAATAGCCATGTGTAGGCAAGCCTACATTTCACCAGAGCTCTTCAGCAAGGCTGAGTTGCTGCTGCCTGCAAAAGCTTGAAGATACTTCCCCTTTCATATCCATTTTTTCTTGTATTTTTGAACCAGCCAGGAAGGGAACTTGCCAAGTTGAATCAATTTTCATAGGCCTTGTCCTGGTCACCTTTGCTCCAGGGACTAGACTTGGACCTCAGATTCCTTTAACTTAAGTCAAAAAGCCTTTGAGGTGACAACTGATTTCAGTTACTACCACTTAAAGATGGAGTTGAATTGGCAATTTAGAGGCAAAAGACTGTTTTCTGGATAGTTTGGGGCCAGGAGGAGGGGGGAGTGACGTAAGCATCCAAGGGTCCCTTTTTCTTACCAAGACATTTCAGGTGTAGTTCTGGTGAACTGATTTTCAAATGACAAGATCTACTGTAGATATTTTTTTTTGTTCGTACTTCGGTATCTTGCAGTTAAAAACAAAGATTGGATTTTTAAGTAACAAATACTGAAGGGTGATAGGCGAAAGTTACATCAGTAGAGCTTTTTCTTAAGATTTAAAAATTGACAGAAAGGATGGCTAGATAAATTATATTATGGTAGTGAATACAGAGTTTTATTGAAGTGGTTTTGCAAGATCCTATGTGCTGAGATACACTAAAGTGGAAAAAAAATATGTACTAAGGATAGTGATGTTGTTTGTACATGTAAGAATTTATGGGGGTTTAGGGTCTGTTTTTACTTGCGAATTTATAGAATTCTGAAAGCTCAGTTTAGTTACCAAAATGTGCATTACCCTTGGCTCTAACCAAAGGTGTGGTAGTATTTTTAAAAGTAGTGGTAAGAATGTGGTATGAAAGAAAAGGCATCAGCCTTAGAGAATTTTCCTCTGCTAAAGGGCTGCCCAAAATGCTGATTTTATTTTTCTCACTGACTTATTTCAAGTCTGTTGATTCATGGCATTATTTAGGCTGTATTTTCTTATCTTGCAAGATGCCATGGAATGTATCTTGAGAGATGTTTAAAAATAGTATAAATCAAAATAAAAAGATGAATGTGGAATGGAAGGTTAAGAAAGAAGAGGAACATACTTTCCATAAATTCATCTTATATATGGAAAACTAATAAGTAATAATTTGCAGAACATTAAAAGTGTTCATAGATCTCACTCTACTTACAGTGTGTATCTGTCTCCATATACACATGGCTGTGTAGGGACTGTCCTCCACTGCTATCCTTGCTCAAATAAAACTTGCTTATAACAAGATTTAATGAATTCCCCAAAGACCAGGGTCATACAGTTTAGCATCAGTGGAAGATGAAGTTGCTTCCTGTAGTAATTTTTTCCTGGATTGTGCAGTGTTCGAGAGTAGGTAAAAGAGCTTGTGTGATGCTATGCAGTAAAAAGCAAATGTGAATAGATACAGGTATGTGCATGTATTTTGATGGTCATACATACCTGAGACTTCGTGTATTTGTGTGAAAAGGAGTCACTTCCAGCCTTCTGAGGTTTTCTAGATGCCAGGCCAAGAGCTTTTATGCACTGTGACCTTGTGCAAATCACTGTTCTTTGCATGAGTAACAGGAGATATACAAATGATGATGTGTTGAATGTGCCTGTTTAACAAGTTTAATTGAAACATCTTATCTTGAGGCTCTTAAAATAATTCACAAATAGCAATTTAACTACCACAATAACACTGTTAAAGTGAGGTTGACATCATTTCACTCCCATTTTTTAAATGGCAGATGAAGTGAGACCTAAAGAGGTTGTGAGTGTTTTCCTGTGTTCTGCAGGTAATCATCATTAAAGTTGGACTCCCGAGCTTTTAACTCTAAAACCATTGGAGAATTACTATTAGACCATTGGTAATGCATGCACTTACTTGATTCAGCTGTGAACGCTGTTACGTGTCCATATGTGTTACATTATGAAAATGAAATCCAGTTACATAAAGCTTTAGTGCATGAATAGGGGAAGATTGCATAAAGGGAAAGGTGAAATGTCCCATCATATTGGCCTGCTGCTTTCCAACCTGACTTTTGACTTAGCACATCTACTTAACTGAAGGGCCACATCTTAAATATACTCTCAAAATGTCTGTGCTCCACTTTATACAAAGACAGTGGTGTGTGATCATACATATGAAATGAAAAATGTGTGGCTGGATATGCAGCTGGGTTCACATTGCCTTGATTTCAGTAATTTCAGGTTTGAATACCTGATCTTAAGACTCCTCTGATGCTGTTTGGAAGTAAAAAAAGTCTCCTGGGAAAACTAACCAACCAACCAACCAAACCCCCCAAGTATTCATTCAAGTACAATTTAAAAGAAGCATCAAACTTGGGGGAGAAACCTAAAGACAAATTTTCTGCTTCTGAAAACAGAAAACTGATGCCATTACTGTAAAGGCAAAGTGTTGGGACTGTAGCTCCAAGTTTATATACATGATGCTTTAAATGTGTGGCTGTTCAGAGCACCTCATGTCTTGCAAATGCTTTTCACCAGTTTCCTAAATGTATTTTAGTCTCTGAAAGTCTCAGGCACAGGGAGAGGGAGTAGAGAGGAGTGATTGTAACAGGTATCAACATTTGCACCTTTTTTTTTGCTCAAAGCTGAGCAAAGAGACCTTACAAATCACTGAGTGCCCGAATGTCAGAGAAAACATTCATGCTAGCATAAGTGTAATAAAATTTGATAACTAAAGTAGTAAAATGGTGAATTATCTTTATTGCTGAAGTTTTAGGGAAGGATTGAAGTTGTGTAGCAGACCTTTAGATCCTATGTCTTTTCCTTTTTATTTACTTATCAAAGCAATACTACACAAAAATTGTGTCACTTAGACATTCTAGTCTACAGTCACTCATGGAACCTCGGTGATGCATCATTTCACTCACTATGATGTAATCTCTGTTATAATTACATGCTGGGTAAAAGCATCTTAGCACTGAAAATGATCCTGGAGGGTTAGATGCATTGTGAATGGTGAAGACAACTTCAGGTACTTTTGTTATTGAGTAACTGGAAGAATTTCCCTTCTCAGAAGGAAAGGGAATGGAAGGCCTCAGAAAGGAATTTTGTTGCCAGATTTGTAGTTGTAAGAGTTTTGAGTCATAGTAAGCTACGGGACATTGGAGAGGTTGATATTATCATAAGGATCATGCTACCACATGTCCAAAGGTGTGGTATGTACACTGGAGATTAGTAAAGCAGGTGAGAGAGGGTAAGATGTGAGTCTAGAAACAGCAGATAAGACTAAACATTTCTCCTGAGATTATCTTGCTTGAAATTTTTATTCACATAAATAAACAGTGCTGGCTGTTCCTAATTAAAACAAAATAATTATTTATTTGCTGAGAAGATGGTGGTAAAACAGTCGTTAAAATGAAATTTTGAAATCACTGGACGATGGTGCTGATATACATTGATATTATGTACGTGGGTACAGATTAATGGCTCAGACTGTATTGAGTCCTATAGTTACTGTATTCATACTTTTACCCATCCTTTCAGGTTGAAATGATCCAACTTTTTCACAGGAAAAAAAGAAACCTTAATTACTGGTAGATCTAATTGTCTGTAGGACTCTTCTGTCTGGTTATGTGAGTGTGCAGTCCTGGTATTGGTAGCTCGTCATTTCCAGTTGACTTTCAAGGACTGTTCAGACAGTCCCAGAAGTGATGTGTTCTTTAGGCTCATCGTTGGTATAGTCAGAGCATCACCCCATGGCACTTCTGCTGGGGATTTGGTGCTCAGTGTCTGGGTGGGTCAGGTTTGGTGGTTAGGTTTCCTGCTGGCATTCAGACATTGGCAGACACAAGTGTTGGAGAAGACACAAGACAAAGGCAGATGCATCATCAAAAGAGAATCCAGGGTCAATACATAATGCAGCAATGTATAGTCGGTAATGATGAGTGCGTGAAACATTGCAGGAGAGACTAATGCAGATAATCAGGCCTCCAGCAGACTCCGCAGTAAGTGCAGGATTTTGTGCTGGGTGGGATTTCCTTCTTCCTTTGGACCCCTTACTAGTTTCAAAATTCTTGCTGCAGAGTCAGTAAGTCAAAGCTGGTTCATAATAAGCATCAGGAGCAGTCCAAGTTGCAGAACCTCCAAAGGAGCCAGTAGCTTGAGGCTCCTGAGCCACTGCCAGGGTACTGCCAGAGCCTTGCTGGTCTTCTGTGAGACCAGACGTTTCCTGTAAGGAGTGATGATGAGGCAGCTCTGGATGGTTTTTGGTTGGTATCTAATGTCATTGACAGTAACTCTTTGCAGAAAAGTCTCAGATGCCAGTTCAGATGATAAACTTCTTCAGAACCAACATTTGTAGGTACCAGCTCTCAGACTGGCACAGGCAGTTTGAAATTCCTGTGCCTTTGAAATTCCTGCTAAGTTACACACATTTGCAAATCTTCATCAATAAACAGTATGATATAGATGAGTTGTTCAGCAGAATATTTGTTGAGTTTCTTTGAGTTGTTCTTCATGCTTGAAACCTTAAAGATGCAAGTTCCTCTTAGTAAATCAAGGGCTGAAATTCTTCATTGTAATGTTGGAAACAAATTCGAAAAAAGAGAAATGGAATACATCACATTGGGAACACTTCAGTAACTATTGGTTAGGACCTTTCAGGCATAAATTAGCTGTGGAAGCCAAGAAACAGATCAGCAGAGTTCCCTTTCAGGGCACTCTTTTTCAGGAGTAGCCATGGAGCTTCTAGTTTTCGACAAAAGGAAATGAAACATCAAGCAATCTCCTGAGCTTCATCAAACTTCCCATGTGACTTACTGCACTGCAGCTTTGTTTAAATGGTACCTGTTAGTAAGCAAATGAAGCATTTGTTAAACTTGTTTGTATTGAGACATGCAAAACATTTCTTGGAGTGTTGATTTCCTACTTTTCGTTTCCTTTGCTGTCTAAGAAGGTAATTGAAGTGCAGTTCTACCCAGTTATCCTGCATGATAAACTTTGTTTTTCAAAAAACCCTCATGGCTTTCCAGTATCATACAGACCATTTATGTTAATAATTGCTGCTGTAAGAAAGTATGAGGGAGTGGTGATTGCAGCATCTTAAGCACCTTTAATTCTGAGGTGTTGCCTTTGGAAAGGGGAAGCTCTGTATTGGGAATGAATGTAAAAAATTGGCACAATTTATTTTCTGTCATCAAAAAGAGTAGATACCAAAGTATTCATCACTTCACCACCTCTCAATTACATATGGTATTTAGCCTCAGCTTTAAGTAAAGGAGGGAAGGAACTAGCATCAAACAGCTTTTTAACCACTTTTGTGATTTCCTTCTTGACATGCCCTCTTTCTAGAAAGAATTCTGTGAATTTACTACCACAAAATCCATTTATTTCAGTTAATATAATTTTTGTCTGTGTAATGCATCTTTTTTTCCTATCTGTTCATCTTTCCTGTATTAGGCTTTGCTTAGACACATCTTGGAAATTTCTTGTAAGCCAGTTCCACTTTATGCCATTCTCACCATATCCTAAGACGTGGGTATTTTCAGGCAGCATGTTGGAGACAGGGGAAAGCTGTGGTTTAAGTTCTTCAGCTCTCTTTAGCTGTTTTGAGGAGTTCTTCTTTCTACTGCATATTAAAGCAAACTTGAGGCTTGTCTGCATTTCAAGGCTAAACAAACAAGTAGGGAGCTGTAAATGTTTTTCTGACCCTCCTTCCTGCTGATCCAAGCAGAAATTCTATAGCAAAGAGAACCTGAACCATTATTTTGAATAGTGGTGTTAATTGAACCTCATCAGCCATTTCCTAATGAGGTCATGCTTTATTTTGTTCAATTTAAATTATCATTCAGATTTGGTTAACCCAAGAATGCATAGCAGTGACATTATATACTTGGTTAATTTGAATATCTTCAGATTCAGCAAACCAACCTCTAAATATCAATAACAGAATGTTGGAGTGGCTTCAGCATTCTTGCAGCATTGTATAATTTTTATAGACTTGATTGGTCATATTATTGCACTTTTTGTTGGTATAGTTCTTCTCATTTGTTCCCAGGAGAAATTTCAAGTCAAAACAGTAGAGTGAGCAATATTTTCAAGTGCCTCAAATGGTAGAGAAATAGAACCATTTCATGAGAACTTGTTTTTTTTAGTTGTTGTTTTTTTAGGGGGTTTCTTTTTTTTTTTTTTGATTCACATATCCAAAAGAAAAGCATATTCAGGAGTTTTGAAAAGATCTTTCACTACACCCAATCAAAAGCCCTTTTGGTAACCAGCAACCCTGCCATGATGTGGAATGGATGCCCCACTTCTTCTGTTAAACAACACATGATTCTATGTTTACATTTATTTTCTTGCAGTTAATGTTGTATTAAAGCCTTCTCCTGTATTTCAACATAGCACTTAAATACAGTCTGGGTTATAAAAGTAGATGATCATTCTTGCAGTGATTAGTCCTCTTGAATTCTTTCAGTGTGTCCATTACCTTTGGCAATCTCATTGCCTGTCTGAGAGTCTCTGCCCCCCAAAGAACTGATAGTTTAATGTGATGGATTGCAAAATTTGTTCTGCTCTATTTGCTGAAATGCTGCCTGTTAGATTGGACCCACCAGGTCTTGGTGGGCTGTACAGAACCTAGGTGGCAACCCATCATCACTTAGCCTCTTGCCAATCCTGAAGGACTTGATAGCTTTGCTGTTTTTCATCTTGTGCTTCACTGGTAATAGCTGCTATGTCAGGACCATTCTGGCAGATCTGCTGGCAGATTAATTATCACTGGATGTGTATGATTTTGGAAAAAACCCCTATGAAGTACTAACTGTTTGAAGAATTTCAGCAAATCATTTCTTATCTGCAGATAAAATACTTTTGTTGGTCTAGTGTGGTTTGTGCTGAGCCAGTGATAACCTTTTTGCTTGCTTCTCACACTGTCTCCATTTAGTATAAATTAGAACTTTTTGGTTAACACTTAACCCTTGCAGAATGTGTTACAGCAGTGTACTTGGCATCTGTCTTCTTTAACGTTAAATGCTCTTTGAATGTCTCAAGTATTTGTCAAGTTCCAGTTGAAGCTGGGGCTTAAACCTGAAGTCCCAACTTACAAGCACTAATGTCTTCTGGTTTTTGTTTCCATGCAGTGTGTCCGTAGCTCATTCAGTACTGCACTCATTATAACCTGGTCAAGTTGATACACAGTATGGGTCTGAATAAAGATGAAGGAAAGTAGAAGTTAAATCAAAATAACCCTTTATTTACAATAAGTAGCCTACTTTTAATAGCAGCAATTTTACTGCTCCTCTTAAGCTTTTGAATTCTCTTCTGTTTTGTCTATATGATTGTTTTGCTGCCTTTCATTATAATTGATTGTGTATCTGAGTTTTCCTTTAGGAAACAATGGAATTGTTTCATATTAAGCCAAAAGCAAGGGAAGATTACAGAAAGTCAGGAGTCTCAGAACACAGCCTTGTTTTGGTTTTGGAATACCATATGTGGAATTACAGCTGCAGGAAGAGTCTGAGAAGAGTCTCAGAGAAATTAGAATTTTTTCAGAACATCTTCTGTTTCTATTTACTTTCTCATCTAACTAAAATTCACTTGCATGTTTCAACTCCTGTCGTATACTTTTCTCTTGCCCTGACAAATACAGTCTTGCTCATATCCATGGCAAATGCTCCTGCAAAGATTGTTGTCCCAGCTTGTCACTGAAGTTGGTGATGAATGTTGGCATGACTGGTTGATCAGAGACGGGAGCTGATATTTCAGTGAGAAATGAGATGTGATAGGTAGGGAACGAATAGGTCTTGAAAGCAAAGGCCAGCAATTTATGTGCTAGAGATTTTGTTGTGGAAGAAGGAGAATTGGTGGAAGGATTAGAAAAGACATGGGCAAACTTTCCTGTGCTTTGTCCTTTTGGCACCAATGCTCTTTCTTGAGAGCCCCTGTAAACATCCTCTGGGCACTTAAAGTATCATTCTCAGAAGTCTCCCTTGCTGTTGTGTCTGCAGAAACTTGACAATGATGAGGTTAGGTTATTGTTCTGACCTACAGCATTGGATGGTTCTCATGCACTCTTGATCTCTTTTAGTGTTCATCTTGTGTCTTCTTGGAGACTACAGGGCTCACACAGCTGGAGAAAAGAGCCTTTGCTAGCAGCCCTCTCTGAAACAAGGCTTATTCATCAGACTTTGCATACTGAAAAAACTGGCATACTTAGCCCTTATTCAACAAGCATCCTCTCCAATCTTTTGCCTATGTGTTTGCCTAGGGATCCAGCCTTAAAATTACCTGGATGGCCTCCTACATAAATCTTGCCCCAGTTCAATCAGCCCCTGTCAACCCTGTGCTTGGCAGTTTGTTGGTCTGGACCTCCCTTTTCTGATCAGTCTCTGCAGTCTTTTCCTTAGCCATAACCCCTGCAGTACAGCCATCTGTCTAGCTCGATGATACTTTTTTACTTGCAAATCCCTCTTCATCCCTGGTGAGTCATGTAAATCATTTAGTGCACTGCTTGTGTACAGCTCTTTCATAAGCATATAAAGAAAGACAAAAGATGGAGATTTCAGTGCACAGCAGAGTCAAAGGAGGCAGGAGTAGGGGGTATGCAATGAGGCAGGGTGAATAGGTTATGGAAAAGGAACACTGGAGTCCTGCACTCAGAGGAGGATAGCCAACCTCAACTACCTGTGTGGCAGATTAAGAGGAATAAGGAATAATAGAGCCTTCTGCCCCTGCAGAGCCATTTCTGGCTTGAAAGGATTTTTTAGCTCACAGGCCCCACAGTATAGGAATAGGTGAACTCTTTTCCTGGTTCTTTCAGCAGTTCAATCACTTGTCATGAGTACTGAGCTATGTATGGCCTGGTGGCTGTGGGGCTGCCTGTTTGCAGAAGGACGTGGGTGTTAGTGCACTGACCTCCTCAAGCTCAGGTACCTTAGGTACATAAGGCACAGATAGCTCAGCTCAGGGATGGCCTCTGTGCCTCAGCAGAGCTGCTCTCTCCATCAGTTTGCACAGTAATGTCCCAAAGGGTTTACACTGAGCAGGGGCTGATAAGCCCTGATAGCCCAGCATGATCCATGTGGTGTGTTCCACCTTTTCCCACTGTGAGTTTAGTGGGACCCTCCTTATTGGGTGCCAGAGCCACAGGGTGTTGTGCTCCTTCTGGGACCTCATCCACTTGCTGGAAAGGTGACAAGCCCTTACCACACTTTCATTCAGTGTGGCTGGGATTGGTCCTGCATTGGTCCCACAGAGATGAACGCTCTTTCTGGAACATTCTTGGCCCAATCGAACAGATGAATGAGAGTGAACATCCCCCCTAATTGTCCATAAATGAGCCATTACAGTTTTAGAGGAATTTTTAAGGGAAGGAAAAAAAAGGTCTTACATTTTGAGCTTCAACTTGATTTCTCATCATAATTGGCTTAAGCCCAGAAGTCAGACACTTAATATGTTTGCTGAATTTTTAACTGTTGCAACTCTGGACACCCTTTTGATCTGTACAGATGTCATCATACACTTTGTGAAATTCTTACCCTCAGCAGCCTTCAACAGCCAGTTCTACCATCATCTGCATATTGCAGGGAAAAGTGTTATCTTTCAACAGTATTTCTCAAGGCCTGGTAAGCCTTGTTTTACTTTAGATTTAGTTTAGATTTTATCAAGTTCTGTGTCAGGCTTTGTAGAGATTGCAGAGTCCTAGAATAGCACGGCTCTGTGCACCTAGAATAAAGACACATGCTTTATGGTATATTTCATGCCTAAAATAGTGAACAAATACTAATCCTCACAACATATGGAAAGGCATCTGTTTTGAATCCATGAAGCTCAGTAAGGGCGGGGGGAATTAGCAGAACCTGGAAGAGAGTTCCAACTTTCAGCTAGAATTGTTGGTCTGTTAAATGATGTGGCCAGATTTCAAATCAGAGCACTCATTAAAACCATGTGAAACACCTAACCCAAGCCATTTCACAGAGGATTGTTTCTAATTATTAGTGGACTATTAAATATCTTAGATGAGGAAAAGTACATGGTTGGAAGTAAAATTGATTCCAAGAATTAAATCAAGAGAAAGTCCCTTAGCCTGACTGCAGAAGTTTCACCTTAGAGATTATGGACATCCTGTTGTTTCACATTAATCAACACAGGAGCAGGCACATTCTTCAGCTTTGCTAAGAGGAAAAAATTGTTGGTGTAGATGTTCCTCCCAACTTCCATGATTCTGTGGCAACTATGATGCACTTGGTTAGTTTTGGTTTTAAATGTTGTAAACAGTAATACTTGAAACTTTTGTTTTTGACAGCATAATATGGAATGGAGAGTTCCTAGTATGGTATGTGTGGATGTTAAGCCAAACTATATATGACATAAGCTCTCTTCTTACTAGACGATAGAATCTTTGTCTAGGATATACTAAAATTCCTTTGATACTTTTCTGACAAAATTGAATCTTATATTAACTACAGTTAGAGTTATGCTGAAGAATTAATTTGATACTGTTAACTCTTAAGTTAATTGTGTCTGTGTAGCTCAGGTTAAAAGGAATTGCGGATGTGTTGTGGGAGCTAAAGCTTTGTGCTGAGTTAGGACATGCTCTGTGCCTGGTAAGCATGGCTGAGTCGTGTGGGAAGGCTAGGGAGCAGAATAGTCCTAAAATATTCCTTTGACTAGAGCCTAATTTTCATAGATGGGATGAGCATTTTAGAGAGCTTTACACTTGAGATACTGTTTTCCTTTTTTGATACATCTTGAATATTGAGAAAGCTTTTATCTTTTTGCTTCCTGGCTGAAGGTAAGTTTGGATGATGCTGTGAGTAGAGTGTGTGCCAATCCGTAATGAAATTTCCAAGTGCATTTTATGTCAGGCACACTTGTTTGACCTTTCTATTTTGTTTTTGTAGATGTGCAATAGCAGAGTCTAATCTTCCTCTTTCTAAAGTCAGAGCTTGTTTGGTGAGGTTTTCAAAATATTCCAATCTGATAAATCTATCTGGCAAGATTTATGAACCTGTTACTATTCCTTAAATTAACTTAAGACATCCCATCATCTTGATAATTATGCTTACACAATATCATGTTGGCTATTAATTTGATTTCATATCTAGCTACACACAGTCTTTGAAAAGTTTTATGCAACTCATGCGTTTGTGTACCTTTATCTGTAGTATTAAGATACTTACATGAAAATTGTTTACAGCCTTATCAGTTCTTGGTAGGGCATGACATGTCTGTCTGTACTGTGTTTGACAGCACTTTGTTCTGTCCTACCTCTGCCTTGTCTTCACTTTTATGTAGCACAGCAGAGAGCTGGAACTCTTCAGGAAATATTAAAGAGGGTAGCACATTCCTCTGAGGACTATTGTGTATACAGAGCTGTTGGTAGCTGTCAGATTCAAATAGTACATAGTCTTTTCTTTTAGTAAACAAATACTAATCACCAACAGACTGCAGATTCTGTAAAACAGGGAGTAGCATTTATTTGGTTTGTTACAAGTAAGTTTTACAGAAAGACCTTGAGTGAAAATTATTTTTATGCATGCACAATCTTACCTCTATATTGCTGTTAAATACTTACATTTATATCCAAGGCTTTGCCCTGGTAGTATATATATCAGCAGATACATATAAATACATTCCATGCAGTGATTTATCAGTCTATACAGTGTTATTGCATGAGTGTACACTGTGCAAGTAACATGTCAGTGTGACTTCGGAGCTTGAGCTTGGCACCATCCCAGTCCTCCCAAACGGCTACAGGGTTCAGTAAACTAACAGTTTATCTAGTGTCTCCACAGTGGAAAGTTTTCCATGCCTGATCAGTGACTGACTTGATCAGTTGCTAGTGAAGCAAAAACATCTTCCAAAAGCCTTGCTAAGCTGTGCTCAAACACCAGACGCGTCTCTGTAGCTGGGGCACACCAGCTGTCAGCTCTGCAAAAGCTGCTGCAAACCACTACATCCTTCCCTCCAGCCCTGACCAGCCCAGCTCTCAGAGACCGACGGGGTATGACCTGTGACAAGGAGTGCCCAAAGTAAAAACATCTGCCAAAGCTTCAGAAATAGTTAGGAACACCAGTACCAGGCAGTAGTTGCCTTACATGGGTTTTGTAGGGGAGCAAGCCCTTCTTAACCGAGCAGTTCTACTTTGCTCACCACAAGGCAGGAGGATGAAAGGTCGGATTGGATTCCACTGCTCCTTCCTTCTCTCTTCTCTCTGCCAAAGCTGGGCCCTGCTGTTGGATGTGGGTCTGACATATGTCCGTGGCCACATTTTAAGGACAACATCTGTGTTTCCCTCTAACCATTTAAACGTACAGTAACACTGGTGAGGAAGACCAGGCTTGCTAACCTTCTGCTTTGTGGTAATCATCCCACAGTGTGTTGGGACAAGAAAACTGGCTTTTGGAAAACTTAATGCAGTTTTAATGGCAGCTGTGGTCCATTCCCTGAAGCTTTTTTTCTGTTTGTTTGTTTCTAGTGTCTGTGAAACAGATTATAAACTGAATGAACAAAAGCAGTGCAGGGCTTAGCAGGCCTGGGAGGAATCCTGCATATATTAAAAACAAATGGGAAATAAGACATTGACCAAAATCTGGGGAAAAATGGACTACAGGTCTCCTCTGAGTTGCCTGGTTGGCTTACCACCTCTAATTTATTTCCATGCAGCAAGTTTAGGAGGGATAGACCTAATAGGCATTGAGAGTCACCAGGAATTCTTTGTATGATTGGAACTATTTTTAATTTCCATCTTAGGAAAAAAGTGTGCTTTTTATTGTTAACAGTATTTGGCATGATAGCAGCTTTATAGAGAGAAGGAAGACTATGAAAAGGATATACCTATCTGTGTGTAATAAACAGACCCCCTTCCTGCAGGAAAAGCACCATTCCTATTCTTCCATGGTGATCTGCCAAATAGGCTGGATGGGAAAAACTTCCCTGCCCTGTTCTTTGGTTCTGCCTTCGACGTGGCTTTCACTATCAGGCTCAGCTGCTCTTGGCTGGAGCTGCTCCGGTGCTTGTGGCAACGATACCCTGACAGAACACTGTTGACTTAAATCAGACAGGCATCCTCCCTGTAAAAACAAAACTTTCAAGTGAGAAGTAAGTCTGATTGCTTTAATCTCTCCATGTCTTCCTCTCTGCCTTCCTTTTTTAAAGTGCACATCTCGATCTTCTGTCTTACTTGGAAATGGAAATCTGAAGGAGTGGTGGGGGGGAGTGGAGAAATAACGATGAAGGGAGAGATAAATGTAGCAAAGGTGGAAGTGATAGTTTATTCATGGCGTTACATCTCTCTTATCTTGATCTGGCCTACTTGAAGACTGTGTTTTTTCCCATCCAGGCTCCTTTGATGAGTGTTGATAGTTCTCTCCCACTGCTGTGGCCGCAGCCTGATCCTCTCGCCCCACTTCCCTCACAGTCAACATCCACAGGATGTATATTATAATTTGTGTGGATGGAAGTAGAAGCAGCAAAAAATAACCTTCCCTGGCATAGTAGGCAAACCATCCATCTGTTTTCCACCAGCTCCCACATCTCCTGTTTCTGAAGTTGCTGCACCTATTTTGCAGCTGACTGCCAGGCTCCAGCTATCATGCTGGAATCAACAACCCAGAGATTCTCCTCCACTTTTTATTACTTTTCCTTCTAGGAATGGCTCCATAAACCAAACATAGTTTTGGAGTTCTGCTGATTTTGATTATTACCCTTTCATTTAGAGAAGTATTAGATTTATTTTCTTTTGTTTTGTTGAGAGACTTTCAAAGGCAAGGCAATGCAGAGATAGCTTTCCATTCTTGCTGCCAATTTTCTCATGCTGTTGAGGAATTCATTTAGGCTTAGTTTTGAGGCAGAGTTTGTTGAGGCTTTTTTACCTCTCTGATATGGCTTACACCAACTGTTAAAGTCATGAGCCAGTCTGTCAAAATCGTGATTAGCTTAAAGGCTGCGAGCCTTTAATAAAAAGGTTATTTTCTTGAGGCTTTGCAGCCTACTCAGGCTTTTCAAGCTTTTCTGTGTAAGCTCTGCTGGAGGCCTTCTTTAATGGCAGCTGATTCCAAGGTAAACAGTTGTTTCCAAAAGTTAGGGCTTTGAATAGAGCATCATGAGACTTACAATAAAATTTCAAGGGTTGGCAATGCTGTCTCTCTTATTCTAGAAGCTTTACAGTATTTTAAGTGTTTTTGTGAGACATTTAGAGTGACATTCACCTCCCTCCTCTTAGCTGTCTCATTTGAAGTGGTTCACAAAGCTTGCAACATGGCTCTGTCAAGGTTCACAGAGGCTCCGGCTTCTTTCCTATGTAACCCAGACGTTCTATCCCTTGAAATGTGCCAGACGGACAAGAGGTTACTTTGAGAAATAGTTCACACTTTTCGCAGACTGTTGCTCAGCTTCTCAAACAAATATGTAGCTGAGGTAATGTCACTGTAGATAGTAATTTGTACATCTTTTCCAAAAGCTGAATGCCTAAGCTAATGAAATCAAGAAACTGTCACAAACTCATTTTTTCCCCCAAGTTTCCTTCTGTCACTGCTTTAGGAGGATTAATTTGGGCTGTTTCACAGTGTAGAACTGAATTCTTCCTTTGACTGAAGCAGAAGCAAAGGACTTCCTCACTAGTGTACAAAGAATTTGCTTGAAAGTTTTCTGACAGTAGCAAAGCACATTCCTTTTTTTTTCACCTGAACAAGGTTGTATTTTCACTCACTTGCACTGAAAATAGTGTTAGTTACTACACAAAAGCCATTTCAAATCATTCTGCTCTGTTGTAAGCACTTTTTATCCCCTTTATCAAACTGCAGTAATATCCTTTCTTTCTAGGTATCTTTTTCTCAGTTGCAATGTAACAATAATGATTGCAAGATTCATTACTCTTTGCAGTGTTTTCTGATTATGTTAAACATTTACAATAGAATAAAGTATTCTGCTTTAGTTTTGTAACCATGTGGTTTGGGAGGCTTGGTTTGGAGTGAAGGCAGTTGAACCTACAGAAAGCTCTTAGGAAAACCAAAGAAAACATAAGAGTTGCAGTGCAGTGCCTACTGCAGGATTTTTTTGTAGATATATGTGGATTTATATGGAGATGAATCAGGTTATTGCCAGCTTGTTGGACCTCCTATATAGCCCACCAGAGCCTCACATGGGGGAGCCACTGCTTGCCCCAAATTCTGTCTTGTTCTTGCTTGGTGGAATTTCCACTTTGAGCAGGTACTTAGAGATATCAGCAGAGGTGAGTGGAGATGCTTCTGTAGCCTGACAGGTATGCTTGGGGAGGCCCAAAGTCAAGTGTTTTGTTCAAAGGCGAAAGAGGCAGTTTTCCATACTCAGGTAAGTGCTCTCTGTTTTGGAAGGGGTTCTCATTAGCTTTCTCTGATCAACCAACCTGTGCTTCTCCTCCATCAGTGATTTAACTTCTTCTTAAAGGAAAAACATTTTCAAGTTCTTACTTCTTTCTGGGTTTGATAGTGATTTATTGTTCTTGTTGAAAACTTAGCACCTTTTACTGCAATTAGAAATAGGAACAGAAACTCTCTAGAGACTCAAGTGCTGCGCAGTAGTAGAAACTGTGAAACAAGGCAGGGTAGAACAGAAAACAAGTCATAAAATGGCCAGGTGAGCTGTGCACTGTACAGCTGCAAGATGTCTTCAGTCTTTGTCTCAACATGTTGAAATGAAAAAAACAACCAAAACCAGAAGAGGATTAATAGAGCAAGGGAAGGAAACAGGGATAGAAAGTGAAGTCACTTTTTCACAAACTGCCTGAACATTAATGCCAGTCTCCTTACCTGATCCAACCACCGACTTTAACCGTGCCCTAAGTCCTGTGCCAAACCCAAGAGTTGCAATCTTAAACTGAAAAGTGTATTTGTACATACCAAAACCATGATGTTCTCAGTGACATTCCACACTGCAAAATAGGTGTTTCCTTTGTTAGTAGTTTCTTATCCTTGGTGGGATGGTCCTGGCTGAAGTACAGTGTCCATACCTTCCCAGTGACTCCTGCTTACCCCAGCTGGAGGTGGAGTTGAAATGGCAGGCAGATGTACACCAACTCTTCCCTGACATATCCTGTTTTTTTCAGAGATTTAATTTAAGGCACAGTCATCACTTGGGATGAATGTGCGATATTCAGCACCAGCAAAAGGGAAGGCCTGGATTTGGTTTAATTTAACCAGACACTGTGATAGACTGGTCTCAGGGGAAAGGAGGCAGGGGGGCTCGTATCACCAGCTCTCTTGGCTTGCATCAAATCTCTCCTAGAGATGTCTCCTTAAGGACTCTTCTCCCAAGCACCAGCTTATGGTTTACTGAAGCCCATCACTTTTAGGGAAGATGGCAAAGGCTGTAATTGGTTTCATTTTACACAAATTCAGTGTGACTTAGGTGAATTGCAAGTTTAGTGAAGGATCAGGTACCCTGATGCTATAAAGAAATATAATTTAATTTTTAATTCAAGTTTCATTATTTTTAAATATTTCAGGTTGATTTTTCTGCTTCTTTTTTGTTAGTATATTTTTTAAGTTGGAAGCTGCCTCAGCATGTTATATATACTATGGTAGTGGCATTTCTTAGCTAAGCTCAAGGGAAGTTTTAGAGGTTACTGCCTCCTGAGAGCGTAACTCAGTAAGACAGTGGCTTCCTTGGCGAAGTCAGTGCAAGAGCCTTCTGGCTCTGCTTCTGCCTGCCACCACTGAGGTTTTGGCAGTACGACTGTTGGCAAGTCTGAACTGCTGAGCCATTGCTGAAGATATCTGTGTGGGAAAACAGCTCTACAGGAAAAATAATACTGGATATTGTTATGCTGGATCAATTCAACAATGTATTTTATAAGATGGTGGAAAAAATAGTTGTGGTGGCTAGCTGTGGTGTGAGTCCATGTGAGTCCCTTTAAGCCTCAGCTCAGTGCCATAGCCAGCAATCTGTCAAACACCACACGTCTGATACTCAGACATCTGAGTTAGTTTAAGCACTAACGGAAGGAGTGTGTTATGGAAATACCTTAAGCCAACCAGGACATAACAACAGACTTCAATGACTTCCAGCAGTTGTCACATATTCCCCAAGTTAAATTTTTCAAATTAAAATACGTAAATGTTAAATTAATCAGACTGATTACTGCATTCATTTTCAGAAAGATGGTTAGCTGCTGGTATTTGTGGATTGCTGATTCATCTGTGATATGCAATGCAGCAGGGAGTGTGGATACCTCTGTTGGAAAAACAGGCATTTAAAAGCTTTCTTCTCTTCAAATATACGCATAACAAAAACATTTTCTGAAAGGTGTTCAGTGGTGGTTGAAAGCAGAAGGTGTGTTTATGCTGCAGGTTATTAAATGTATTTACATCCTTTTTTTTGGAGCTCAGTGGGAACTGCACTGTGGTTATTTATTCGTCTACTTCAACAGCAGCTGGTTGAAATTAAAGAAAATCTATTGCCATGATTTGCAAAAACATTATAGATTGTTTGTGCTACAATGACTTACGAGAGGCAATTTGAGGGAAGCCCAACACATATCGGTAGCTGTAGTATGTAATGAGAAAATACATAGTTTGCAATATTCAGATAATCAATATGAATGGATCTACAGTTTCTTAGGATATAAAAATAGTTTTGTTTGAACTGATTTCTCAATTTTCTTTGGGATTTCTCAGGCCTGGCCAAAGGGACCGAAGACTCTGGTTTCACATTTGATTCAATGGTGGTGACTTCAGCTGATGCCTTCCAGCCACTCTTTCCTGTCCTGAGTTTTGCAAATACAGGTGTTGTCCACTATTGTGAAGTATTTCTGGGACCTTGCAGAAAGATACTTGGAAAAAAGCAAAGATCATTAGAGCCAGTGCTGATCAGTCCACCCCCCCCCCAGTAGTTTAAGCAGACACTTCCCCACATTCCTGTTCTTCTGGAAGCTTGCAGTTCTCAATCAATTCTTTCAGGTTCATCTTCAAAAGAAAGAGATGAAATTGGCAAAAAAATATTTGTACACAATTCGCTCTGACTGGAGGCAGCATGCAATGTGGGAAGCTCTATGGAAATAGAAAGACCTGCTCCTGAACACCTGCTTATGTTACCTCACCACTGCAGTGGCACTTTGTCCACATCTTTTCTGTTCCCTGGAAGCCCTGCTGCTGGGAGCTTTTCTATCCCATTCTCATTTCTTTGCTCTGAAGTGGCTGAAGAGGCCATGTCTAAAAGGCCAGCCCTTGCAGTTAATTGGTAGGTGCAACTGTTGTCTCATCCAGGATGTTCCTTCTTGGTCTACTGACTGTAGTGGCAAGGCTGTGGCACACAACATTTTGGAAAAATAATTAATACTGAATAAATAAAAGTGCATAACAAGAAACGGAATTTGTAGGTCATACAGGCAGCTAGCCAGATTATAATGTGTGTGAAAATGTAGGTGTAATTATGTTGTTTCAAAAGTAGAGCAGGGACTTTCCTTGCATCATGTTTAATTTTTTTCTCTGCATAAAAATATATTGTTGGAATTCACTTGGCATCTTCAGTGATATTTTAGTTTACTGTTGTAGGTAAGGCTAAATTAACAGTCAGACAATGGAGGTCTTTTTCTGCTGTGTTTGGTACTGATCCTTGTTGGTGGGATACTGTTTTTGGTTTTAGCTCCCTCCCTTCCAGAGACAAAACTGAAGTAGAGAAAGTTCTGAATTGTAAGAGATTTCAAATAGGTAATCACAGAGAAGACACAAAAAAAGGACACCCGAAGGGACATAAGTCTTTGATATGCAAAATGTCAATATTTAAGTGTCAGTAACCAATGGCTTGCCATAAGTTCCAGAGGAAGCAAAGAAATCAATTTAATGTGCTACAGAGATGATTTTGGCTAAAAGTCTGTACGACCTTTCCATTGCTGAGATGATAAAACACTATCAGTGCCTACCTGAGGGTTACTCACTGCAGTATTCTCACAAGAGGTGAGAACTGCTTAGATAATCATCAGGCATCGGCAATGTGCATGTGCTTGTTCCTACCTTAGAGTAGGAGGGTCAGACTAGTTAATATCTGAATTTTTCAGCCCCATGTTTCCATGTTTTTATGCATGAATTAAAAACCCCTCCAGCACCCTGTGGCTAAACCAAAGGACTCCGTTAGGTGACTGTCTGCTTTTCATGTCTAATTTTATCTCTGGCTGCACTTGGTCTTGCTCTCTACCTCCAGCCACATGTTCTTGCCCACTTCCTTGTGACAGTTCTCCTGCAGCTGTGTGGTGACCTACACTGCAATGCTGACACAACAGGAAAACAACCCAGTTTGAGGGATTAGTTTAAAGTCATTTATTCAACTTATGTAGCCATCAATAGATACAATGTAAACATTTATAGTGGTGATAGCTTATACTTGCATACTCCGTCAGGAATGTTGATGAATGGACAATGCAGGATACAGAATTAAGCCTTTGGAAATTTTCTCCAGGTCTAATAATGATTTGAGTAAGTCCTTAAAACTTAACAATTTTATTGTTTCCTCCTCTGCAAAATAAAAATATTTGTCTAACTTGCAAGAACTGTTGTATAGCACCTTGAATTGAGTTTTAAGAGCGGGTGAAAGTCTGAAAATGCTGTATTTTTTGTAAAGGTCAAACCCGCATTTTTCTAATAATTGTAGTACAAAGTTAACTTGAGCTGACACAATTTTTTATCTCTATATGCCACAGTAATTTGTCTCCCATGAACATAGGTGCTAGAGTCAAGATATCCACTCAAAGAGGAATTTCTTAAACATTTATCATGTTGAATGCAACCTGTATTTTCTTGTTTTTTATTCTCACTGTATAAAAAGAGGATTAATGTTTTCCCAACTGTTTTTGCCTGCACTCTGGAGCAGTTTGTGGTCAAAATGCATTGAATACTACACAAAGGTTGCAAAGATTTGAACATTTAAAAAATGCAAGCTGTAATCAGGGGACAGTGATCGTGCTGTCTTTCTTCTGCCCAGAGAACTGGAGAGTTCAGAGCCCCATGAGCTGTAAACACACTGTGTCATCCCTCCTTAGGCTCTAACAACAACATGAAAGTCCTGATTGGCGGTTTTGGCACATTTTTCTGAAACCTCACTGGTGTTGAACCTACTAAGGCAAAGGAGTAAACAGCTTTTGATCCTGCATAGCTGCAATGGGAACAGAAGTCCGGAATACAAACATGAGTTCAGGTTGGTTTTAGGAGCAACACTTGATAGCCCATGGGGAAAAGTTGTGCTTCTCCCTTGGTGGTGATGAACTGTGTTCTGGTGGGATGTGTCCTGTAAATAGATCTGATAAGTGTAGGCTTCCTCCTGAACTGCTGGAGTGTATAGTATGATCCCACTGGGTTTTGGTACACAAATAAGTCAGACCGACCTTCATACATTAGGACTCGTGTCAAATGCAGCTCTAAATATTGAACTGCTCTCAGTACTACCTCTCCTCCAACTATACACTTGTGTTATGCTTTATGGTTTGGCCAGTGTGGGGCAGACATTCTGAAGCGGACACTGCTCAAGACTTCACTGAAATTTTGCCATTAGGGTCTTCCTGAAGTTAATATGCAATTTATGGGGTGTTGTCATTGCTGGCTTATAGTTATCAACTCCTACAGTCTTCCTCTGTAGTCATGCATTAATTTGCATTTTCTTCAGAACCTGCCTTCCAAGGCTACTGATTATAGAAATACTTAAGGATTTTGGCCTTACTGTAAAAAAGGTTAATTTCCAGCTCTCTCAGTTGCAAAGAAAAGCTTAAACACATGATCCCTGAAGGCTTTGAAACTAAATAAAATTAAAGAACAAAGATGTAGGAATATTTAAGTTCTCCTGGTATAAGCACTGCCACAATTTCTGAGGAGTTTGAAGTGGTAACTCATGTTATGTTGATTGATTCCATATAATAGTTATTTGCTAAATATCTCTCCATGGGTTTGGCTGTGTTTTTTTTTCAGTGCCAGTTTCAAGACTTAAAACCCATGACTCCAGGCTCTGGGCACTTTTTTCCATTGATGACAGTATGTTCAAACACAGAAAACATTATTAATAACAATAAGGTTTTTTCTTCATCATCTTACTGATAATGCTTTTAAGTACATTGGTAGCTTTTTTCCTGAATTATTCAGATTTTGTAAATAATATCTTTCAATGTAATTAATAGGCTGTTTAGCCCTACTTCACATTCTCTCCTGAAAGTTTCTAACCAAAATGTGTTGTTAGTGTAATCTTCCCAGCACCACATCTGTGCTCTGTACCAAGAAAGTCTTATGTCATAACTGTTCTTGAAATGCAGTTGAACCCCATCTGGATTTTTCCGGTTAGTTGTTTACATTTATGGTGAGCAGTAGGAAATCCAGTGAGAACTCTACCAGGCAGAGAGGGCCAGCCCCTATAAAGACCCAATGTGCAGTTTCAAGGATTTCCTATGAAATTTTGATAATAAAAGAACTGCTAAATTTGAACCAATAAGAAATAAATGTGACGTCAGAAGTCATTGACAACTCTAAGTATAAACTCAGTCAAAAACCCCTTAGTTCTGCTAAACTGTAATTTAGTGTCCTGACAGCTGCTCTTGAAGCTGCTTTTCTGATGAGAAATTCTGATTTAACCCTTTTTGCAAATTTTTTGAGAGAGGAATCAGAAAGTTTTATTACATGTAGTGAACCTACAAACATCAAATGCAATGTGAATTTGAAATTAGTTTAACTTGGCAGCACCTTTTTCTTAGTTATTTTGTGACCCATTAATATGCCATTATTAACTTAATGATTTTTATCCAAGTCAAGTTCCCTGTTGTAAAAGAAATGAAAAGGTGATTGTTCCTCTATAGCTGTATTTCTTACCAGGCAAGTGCAAATGTGGTCATGCAGTGATATGGCTATGCTGCTTTTAATGTAAAGTCTCTAGACAATACTTCAGTACAGGGTGTAGACATGCTGTTAGAGGATCATGTTTCCATAAAACAACAGAAGCTTAAGTTAGTGCATTAGGTTTGCTAAAACACGGTTGGTTCCCCATCTTAATCTTGTTTTCATAGGATACAATCAAATATTTTATCATTCAGATAACAAAGTGTGTCAGCAAGTAATTGTATTTGCAAATTTCAGGACATAATTATATGAGCATATGCAAAATTATGGACAAAGAGAGGGTAACCCACTTAAGATGAGACTGCAAATTTGACTTATTATGTATACATGCTCTTTGAAAAAAAGAGGGAGAGGTAATACTTTCCCTGGAAAGAAAGAAGTCAGTATGGTGTTGGCATTGCTCTTTAATGTGCTTTGCCAGTACAAGGGACTCAAGGTTTCTTATTATTTTAATTCTTTTCCAATTAAAGTTTTTTGGGGGGAAGATGACAGAAATTGTTTGATAACAGATTGAGAAATAAGAGCTGTAATGATATTAAGGCTTTTCTTCTGCTTAGAAATTAATATTTAACAACTGAATTGAAGAGATTGGAAAATAAGTAAAAGAGCAGGAAAATAACCTTACCTGTCATTAGTAGGCAAGTGAATCTATAGTGTCATATAGCTGTTTATGGGAATAGTGAGTTAGTTGCAAACCTTTGGCATGCTCCCCCAAGAGATTAGGTAGGTAGGTAGATTTTGGGGGATGCTTTGAAAGTGCAAACAGGAATAAAACCATCCTTTCCCCACAGTCTGGGGAAGAAAAAGTATTTTTAGGGTGAAAAAGATCCATTTCCTAAACACAAACACACCTTCCTTCCTTTAGTCTTTTCTATCCTGATTACAAGCCCCCTGACTAGAGGTGAGCTTCTTTTCAAGGGAAAGGGATGCCACTCCCCTGTGGGTCTGGTACATTTTGCCTCAGAATGGGTCAGAGGGGCCATTTCAGAGGGACTGGAAGCTGGCTCCACATTCCAACTCCACGCTGCTTCTAGCCCCAAGCTAGCAGCTGAGCTGAAATCTCTAACTCCAATTCCATGCTCAGTAGCACTGGTTATGCACTGGGTGGTCAGTTTGGGTCTATTTTTAGGATATGAATAAGGATTACGTGTTTCAGCTGTCTGCACCTTTTGTGTAACACCAGACTTCTTTCCCCATTTAAAGTCTGAGCTGACGGGGAAATGTGAGTGGAAAAGGTTTCTGAAATCTGTGGTTTCTTAATTTCAGAATAGTAAGCTTTGGGTTAGGTTGCAATGCAATCTGACACAGGAGGTTTGTTTATTGCAGAATAAGTCTCTGGAGTTTAATTTTGTTAGCATGCCACATTCCTTAGAGCAAATAAAAAATGTGGGTTTTGAAATGGATTTTTCCCAAACTCCAACAAAATCTCTGATCTTATTGTTCATAACTCATTTTGTTAAATTCCATTCTTGGACTATGGATGGCAAAGATTGCCTCTGCACCTCTCACAGCTCTGTTAAGCTTACCTACATAGTTCAATCTGTCAAAGATGTTTTTTTCTCATCAGGGCTTGTTAGTGAAGTAAACTGCTTTCACCATTATGCGAACTGTTTTGTATGGGATTATCTTTTGTGACAGCCTCAATCTTTACCTGTTTCTCTGGTTAAATCTGGTATAGTACATTTTGACTTCCAGATGATAGCCCTATTCTCTGCTGTGCTACTTCATGCTGCTTTAGCAGGAACTGTTGGCTTGAGCTTTCGATCTCCAGGAGCCGCTCCTCTGTTATTCCTCTCTTGTGAGTACATCCTCAGACTGGAGCCTGTTACAGAAGGAACAGTGCAACCACATACAGAGAAGCTCTGTTTGACCTGAAAAGGTTGCAATCTAAAAATGAGCTTGATGATGTCTAGACAAGACTGTAAGTATTTAGTACCTTTACAGTGCTTTGCATCTTCAAAGCACTCTGCAAACATTAGCTGATTAACATAACTGCGCCATCTGTTTTGATGTTTACATTTTGTGCAGGCAAAATTCCTGCTTTGCTTTATTACCTCTTGCAGGTATGTGGCTGTCATTATTATGGCCCTTACGAGGATGGTAAAGTCAGGTCCATGCATGTCTACAGGAACATTTTGCCTTAAAACTCAAGCCAGTGCCATTGGGGCCCCCTCTCTGACCTGGCTATGACAGTTGGGATTATTTCCCTCTGAAATTTCAGCCTCTAGTCTGTAGAAATTGTTGTTCCCATGGCTGCCGGAGGCTGCTGCCTCTCCTGTCGTTTTGCTGCTGAACTTAACTGTTTTATCCCCAGCCATGGACAGGCAGGGACACATCCAGCAGTGTGGGAGCTTCTCTGCAGAATGCTCCCAGATAGACAGGTGAAATATTGTCTCAGGCAGGAAGAGTGGTAGAAACCATAGAGACAGTGAAAAGAAAGGGAAACCTTTTGCTTAGCTTTTGACAAAAGGTTGTTTTTCTCTCCAACTTCATGCATGGCTACAAGAAATGTCATTTTATTCTTCTTTTTCCAACTTGATAATGGAGATTTTGTGTAACTGAGGGGTTGTACTGATGAACCAGTGTTAATTTTCCATTTGAATTTGAATTTCTTACTAAAGATTTAAGCAAAATCAGTTTCAAAACTGATTTAACTCAGAACAGTAATAGCACTGCCAACCGTCAAAGCTGAAAAATCTTAACCCAAATGGTGATCTTCTTTTATGTCTTATTTTCCTCTTATTTCCAACTCAGTCCCATTTCAATGTTTCACTGTCTGAGTGGTCTTTCAGGTAGATTGCATGACCTGAAACTACCTCTATTTCCAAATTTTTGCAAACAACCTCTATTTCCAAATTTTTGCAACTTGGCTTTGCAGAAGAGCTGTAAAAGAAACAGTGCTCTGCTGTCAGCAGGGGAGATCAGCAATGTTTTGATTCAGGGAAAATTGCAAAGACACTCCGTGAGAGAAGTGAATCATGAGAGATGTGTAGCCAGGCAAGTGCACTGGCAGACTTTTGCGTCAGTGAAGGAGTCATAATTTAAAATCTCAGATTAAACTCAGATTAAATTGTGCCATGCCATCTTGTGGGAATCAGTCGTGTCCGAGAGGAGACGCGGCGGCTGCTGGGCGTCAGGGAAAGGCCTGCTGTTGTTGCACCTCATTTCTGAGTCGCTCTGCGCAGAGAGGCAGACATCACGCACGGTCCTGGAAGAAGCTCTTTCACAAACTCAGTGTCTGGCATAGTTCACACCACGGTTTTAAGTGTGACCTCAAGGCATTTGCAAGGAATATCGTTATAAAGACCATAATGGATGTGCAAGAGACTCACATGGACAAAATTTCAGTTAATAAATCAACAAACCTGCAACATGAGGATATAAATATGTTGAAAAGACAGACTTGGACAGACCTAGATGACGGGTGTGGCTTTTCTTCACACTGAATATTTTTGCAGCATTTTTTGTTTGTTTGCATACTCGCTTCTGGTAAAGACATTTTGCTGTGCTTGAAGGCAGTGGGAACAAAGCTCTGACAAAATGGAATTCTCCTTTGTCAGACTGTGATATCAGAAAAGCTGATTGTCAAATGCCACTGGGCTCTGACTGGAAGCCTTTATAGAAAGGTTGAACATTTTGTAAATGTTATGCTGTGGAAGTGGTTTAGGAAAGGACTGTGTCTTGTAGCATCTCTGGCCTGAGGTAATCACAATTACTGCCCTTGAACAGAGTCTCCAGACACAGTCATGAGCAACTGGCTCTGGATGGCCCTGCTTGAGCAGAGGGGGATTGGACAAGATGACCTCCAGAAGTTCCTCCCTACCTCAGTCCTTCTGTGGGTCTGTGATTCAGAGCCTTCTCTCCTATTCCCTCCTAAAGTGTCCTCCTGACAGTTTGGTTTCTTTCATGTATATGCTATAGTGCCTTCAGTAGGTTACTCTGGGAAGGAAGAATATGAACCCAGAGAATTCCAGACGTTGTAATAAAGTTATGTGCAGCCAATTTTACAAGATGGAAGCGTGCCTCCTATAAACCACTAAGCATCATTCACTCAGATGGAAGGAATTACGCTGAGAATATGAAGCACGCTGTAGACTCAGTAGACTCTGGCCCTATATAGAGAATCCCAGAGCAATTAGAGTGAATTTTGCTACTGACTAACTCAATAGAGAGGAATTCTATTCCTGTCTTCCCTATGATTGCCCTTATTAATCCAAATTCTGCCCCCCCCACCCCCACCCCAGAAAAGAACATACTCAATAGGATTTTTATATTCTGTACAGAAAAATGTTTCATATAATCAGTGTAGATACTTCTGTCATCTTAAATATGTTACTTCCAGCTTTTTACATCCTTATAGTCCCATATCTCATCTGCCTTTTTAGTCCTAGTCTTTCCTCCACCCCTAAGTTTTGGGGGAATGAAATCACAGTATCAGTGTTTTCAGTTACGCTGTAATGAGATCCCACATGGGGTGGAGTTTTACATTTTTAGCCAATTTACAAGGAATTTTGTTTTATTCTATGAAGTAATGGTGATAAACAATCAATGGCCTTGTATCTTGCATATAAAAAGGAGGAGGTCTCTCTTACTGCAGCACCACAATGAAGTTTCTGAAAGTCTGTATAAGATGAAAAATATTTGCATATAGGCACAGAGGGAAGCACTGTGCAAGCATCTAATTGCAGCACTCCCTGCTGACTGTTTTTAATGTGTGTTGGTTTTATTAAGCATTCTTAATAAGAAGCTAGACTTTTGCTTAGGCAGAAAATATAAGAGAAACAGCAGTTTCAATTCTCAGATGAGTGGAGTGCATGCAGTTGGGAAAACCTGTCTGGATGCAGCAGATGAGATGAATTTGTTCCATCTGTGAAAAATGATAATAAATTGGTTTTGTGGTCCTGCATTGCCTGACTTGCCTTTTGTCTGTGTATGAGTGTAGGCGCGTGTGCGTATGGCTCTGTTACATCTTGAAGTTTTGGTTTCATGTGTTATACTATACATTGCATATGAGGGATAACATTTGCATGGCAAATTGCAGATCCATATGGCACGGTGTTTTAACATCCTGTACTTTTAGGTATTTTCAAGGAACTGTGTCTGAGGAGGTGAAGAGGGGAATTTGCTGGTGACATCTCACTATAAGTGACTTCTCTTCAAAACACTGCTGTCAAATAAAAGTGGTCATAGTTCAGTCCTAGATCAGAATACAATATAAAAATGACATAACTTTGTGTATTGGTGCATGGTAGCCATACGTAATTTGTTTCAATGATTCTATGATTTATCCCACTAAAGAGGTCCATAGTTTTGTAGAGAAAGAGATACACTTTCATCTAGTATGGAAGAATCCAGATTTACTAGTCTTTAATGACATGCCATTTCTGGTTGGGGTTAAGATACTGCAGATCATTTTTAGCCATCTCAGCAACTCCTCCTAAGCTCTTCACAGTTACAGCCTGACTCTGGCCAGGTCTGTGGTAACCTGTGGCAACCTGTGGCTTTACTAAGAATAGTAACTAGTAATGAAATTATTTTACTTCATTTAGTGCCTAGTTCAAATAGGTTTTAGGGACATAAATGAGGCAAGCTGTAGTACTATATAGATTGATCAGCTTTCACTTCAAATTAGTTTTAAAATACATTCTTGGCTTTGTCTTTGTAATTAATGTTTCCATCCCCACTTGTGGCTCAGAAACCTTTATATTTGCTTCATGATGACTTGTTCTACACAAATCTCACGGTTCAGTTCTCACAACAGGCTAAATATTTCGCTTAAGGTAATTACCTGACTTCAAAGGAACTTTCATAGAAAAGTAATAATATCAAAAAGAGCCTATATGCTATAAATAGGGTATAAAATTCCACATTAAAGATGTGTGTATATTACAGGAATCTTCAGAGCAGTGTGAAATATAATTAGGGCCTTCTATGGAGGCATAAAATTCTCAGTAATGTGTGCTAATCTTATTTGCTTGGAATGAGGTGGGAATATATCTATCAAGACATCTTTTGAAATATTTGAGTACTTTACATCTGAGTTTCCAGTCATACTTGTCTGATTTGATCTTTCCTTCCTGAAAGGTTTATTTGTGAATAAGCTTTCTCCTCTGCATAGGCAAAATCAGAAGCATGAACTTGCAGTAGGACAATCAGAATTTTAGTGAGATGTAAAATTCTTTTTAAGAAAAGAGGAAGAAGAAGCAATGTGAGTAAGTTCATGTGTGATTAAGTGCTCTTCGCAGTGTGTGTTGATTGCCTGAGCAGTCACGTTGTTGTTTAAGGCAAGTCAGATCCTTCAATGTAGTGCCATTGCTGTTAAGGCCTTTTGTTTACAGCATCTCATTCTTCCTACAAATAGAAGTTTGTTAGTTAGAAAAGAATATTTCTAATTAACACACAGCTTTTCTGAGGAAAAAGTGTTTTATTAATGTCCCCATTTCCCTCTTCTTTCCTCA
>JAOXXN010000395.1:98130085-98171687 GCA_026770055.1 Myrmophylax atrothorax | reverse complement strand
GTATTTGTCCAGAGTACATCTGGAAAAATAATGTTTTAATGGAAAGTATTGATTGGGTGCATAATTAGTACAGGAATGACTGCAGGAGTGGTCTGCTCCCAGTGCTGGCTGTGCAAGCAGCTTGAGAATAAGGCAAAGAACTGCATTTGTCCAGAACGGGAACATTTCTGGTCTTTGCTCTCTGGAATTCAAAGCAGCACTTTTTGCTTGGAAGGTATTGTTACAATTAACATTGTATAGATGGACAAACCGAGACAGAGAAGGGCCAGTGATTCATCCAGCAAATTACCAGCGTAGGGAGGAAGGGACTTAGCTGTCCTGTCCCTGCAGTTGCCCACTGGACTGATTGCTGCCATGTCTGGACAAAAGATGGCTGGTCAAAAGATGGTTTGAAGCAGCACTGCTTTGGGTATGGTGAGGTATTGAGACTTCCAAAATGTAGTCACTTGGCAGAATACTGGGTTTGTAAACTTAGTTGTTTTAGTGGGAGCAAGAGAAACAGAGTTTGGGAGGAACTGGTATGTGTATGACAATTTAAACCAGAAGTTTATGCCTGTCTTGTGATTTATTACAGGACTTGTAGTAACCTAGAGCAAAACCAAAACCAAGTTACCTGAATTACTGTTGTACATTAGTTCCCAGTTCATTTTAATCTTTATATTGCTGTGCAGGCTTTTGCTGTTCTGGTAGGATGTAAAAGGTTCTGAAATGTTCCTCAAGCTGTACTTGCTACAAGCCAGTTGCTGTTGGTTGCTTTGTTTCTTACTGTTATAATAAAATCAAAGTCAAAATACATTCATTATTTTCCTAATAATATGTTATTATCTGTAGGTAGTAGTTCCAGGTGTCAGTAGCAGTACCTGTAGGTGAGGGGGAGAGTGGCCTTGCTTCAGTTGTACCTCTGTTATGGCAAAGCTCTATTTTTCTGTTGTAAAAAAAAAAAAAAAGATTTTATTATCTAATGGTCTGCCATGTTGACTGTAAAAATGTCTGGAAATCTGGAAACTTCTAGGAGGTGAACAGGCTGATTTCCTCCCAACATGCCTGCAGACAGTGCAGTGAATCCTGGGGACCTGCATTTGCAGGGCTCTCCAGGATCTCACCTGTGCACCTCCCTTGGGAAGCTCTTGCATTGGAGCAGGACGGCTCACAAGTTTGGGGGTCTGCAGCACTTCTGGGGCACCCCAGAAGCCTTGAAAGCACCACGGGAAGTGATTAAGGAAACAGCTTATCCATACTCTACCTTCCTTGAAGTCAAGAAAGCCAATTTGTTTTGAAAACTCCAAACAGGACCCCTGTCATGAACAGTTTTGTTTACAGAAACCTACTCTTAGCAGCACCAAAGATAAAGTTTTTCAAATTTCAGATGAGTCAATAAAGCTCTGTGTGAATGTGTGTGTGTGTTCATGTGTTTGGTTTGGGCGATTTTTTAAAATATTTTTTAAAATAGAAACTTCAATTCCAGAACTGAATGAAACTGGACTGAATTTTTAGATAAGGAAGGTGCATCCACACTTATTATGTGGTGTCACGAGATACTATTTTCAGGTTGCCCCTTATTCCAGTGACTAGACATAGGAAATTAATAGAGGACCATTGTTTTAACATCAAAAATTTCCCTTAAATCTGGTATCTGCAAGCTTAAGATACAGTGGGACCTTTGCAAATAAATTATTTTTATTGTTTAACTGAAGGAAAGTAGGATGATTGGGACCACTCAGGACACATGTGCTTTCAAATTCCTCCTAAATTTTTTCCTTCTGACTTAATGGAACAAAATCAGGACAAAAAAAGCAAAAGGTTGATACCAGGCAGACATAATAAATTAAGTTTAATTTAGACGGGTTCTTCTATCTCATCATCACCATTGCATTGTTTACTTGGGCAAGAAGACACAGGAATAAACAAACAAACACAAAGACTTATGGCTAGTGACCGTCTGTGTATCACTTAGCAACATCAATATTTTTGTGCACAAATAAAGGTCTCCTGCGTGGTGCCTGCTGCCAGTATGTGTGCGTGTGTGTGTGAGCGTGTGTGCCTCTGTAGCACTGACCTTGTATGCAGAGAGATCAGTTTGTCAGTGATTGGTCACTCCTTAATTTGGATGTCTAGACATTTCAGTCCGCACGAGCAAAAGGCAGACATCTAAAGACGTGAGAAGAGATTCTAAGGGATACTAGGACCTTAAAATAATTCCCTGGCAAACTGCAAATGTATTTTGTTCATTTTAAAAATATATGGTGTAAGTGACTGAATGGAACGCATGACTGAAAGCTTTATTTTTTATTATCATTATTAATTAATATTCTTCTTAGATGTTTTTGTGACTGTGATATAAATAGGTAAAGCTTTCTTAAAGGTTATTGGCAATTGTGAGAGAATTAATGTTATGATTGGTCTGCTGGCTGGTAATATATTTTCTTCATTTGCTGAGAACCAGAATCCAGAATCTTCAGAAAATAAATGAACTATGTTTAAATGAACTACCAAATCTTAATTCATAATGTTAAAACTATAGTCAGGAAGATCATCTCTGAGAATGTCCAGATGAATAGGAAAGTTTTGTCCACCATCTGCATTTTATTCAAAACCTCTCTATGTGCAAGCAAGTGTGTTTATATCCACATGTAAAGAGGGCTCAGTGCTGCCAAATGCTGAAAGCCCTCAATTTCCACTGATGCCACTGGTCATTTGAGTGCTTCCAGGGCATTGCCCTAAGTTGGCAAAGCAGTGGCATGCACATACATTCACAATGGCCCAAATTTTCAGCTGCTCTTTAAATATATGTACAAATGGGGCAAACGATCCCTCAGTTTGCATGGATGGTTGTGTTTGGAATATTGGGTACTTGTATAATGAATTAGAATTCACTTTTTGCTAAAAACCATTTAAATTTAGAAAGCCGTACTTATTACCTTAAGGAAATTTTACTGTAATAATAAGATCTAGAATGTGACGGAGCTTGAAGGAGCTATTAGTATCATTTGGAGATGTTTCAGTTTCCTTTGTTTTTAATGCTTTCCATCATAAATCCCAGAAAACAGTGACTGGTGCTTGAACAGCAACCAGCATTCAGAAGCACACACTCTGCAGCACTGCAGCACCACATTATTTTGAATGAAAATAAAGTGATGCAGTTTGATTTCAGTATTGGTTCTCTGTCCAGTATCAGAGTATCCCCTTGTAAGAACAGGTGCAGCGGTATCACAGAGGAAGTTCTATCCACTATGGATTTGTCTGTATTACAGACTGTGCTGGTGTAAACTGTTAGGTAAGAATCACGCCTGTAACGATACAAGTGTACTTGTGCAGAAACAATAGACCAGATCTCAGAGCTAGTTTGTACCAGGAAGGTTCTCAGCACAATGTTAGCAGAGTCGTTACCTAGCTGTACCTGTAGTGATGTAACACTCACACCCCTTCCTTCCCCCCCTCTCAAATGTGTGAGAGCTAATTCATTTGAGTATAAAAATAATTTTATTTTCAGGTGAGTCTTAGCATTAATTCTGTGAGGAACTTGTACATCTAGAATAGCTTTATTTTGTCTTTCCTACAAGATTGCCCTGTTCCTTTCTATTTTTCTTTTCTTTTTTTTTTCCCTTTTCCTAATGTTTGGGTCAAATACTAATAGTAAATTGCATTACCTCCTAAATTCTGTATCAGATGAAAAACTGCCTTCCCTGGTCAAATATTCCTAGATTTGTGGGGATGTGGAGCCGGGAAAGAACCCACACAAACATGTGATGGCAAAGCACTAACAAGTCTCTTGATGTTATAAGTACTGTCCCCTGTGGTAAATCTGTCCCATTCTTAAAGGCAGGCCACAATTACTGTATATTCCTTCCGAGTATCTTCAGCAAACTTTGTCTCTATGCAAATAATTAACATACATCCAGACCCCAAACATTGTCAAACTTGCACTGCTGATGAAGCTTCTCCTGGAGCACATTTAAATGTGCCAGGAGAACATTTTTAAAAAAAGAAAGAAAGTTATAGAGCAAACTTTACTTTAAAAATCATTAATTAGGTAATAAACAGCGGTAGGATTCTCCATTACTGGCTTGCCCTTTTATGTGTGCTAGAGTGTAAAAATGTTTTATTTGCAGTATTGCCTGCTACTTCTTGTGCTTTTATTGCATATTGCAAGTTTTCTGCAAGTTTCAACTCTGAGGTTCTCATGATTATCTGAGAAGCTCATCTTGTTAACACATAGTGACAAGAAAATTAATACAAAAAACCCCTCAGTAAGACATTATGGAAAGAGAAGGTGATATCTGTTTGGAACAAAACCGTTTTGTTCCACACTTGTTCTCTTACCATTTTCATCCCCACTCGCACAACGCCCATGCTTTTAAGAAGGAGGTTAAGAGATGTGTGCTTGGGAAGTGATCTGGCCAGGATCAGTTCTCTCCCTGGAGGACACCCACTGACTTCTCACCAAGTTGCTTGACTTCTGCATCTGTGACGCCCTGTTTTTGGGGTAGGTCTTCTCTATCCTTTGTAGTCAAGCACATTATTATGGTGTGTCCTTTCACTTGTGAGTCTTGCTTATCTCAGGTGACTCTTATGTTGCAGGCTTTTTCCTGGGTTTGCTGGCTGTGGGTGTCTTTATGGCTACAGTCGTCTTCCCTGTTGGATGAACAGGAAGAGAAGTGGCACATACAGCGCGGTGCAACTTCACTGCTATCCTCCTCCTGTCAGGGCACAGGCCTGCTAATCTATGCTGTGGGCTTCCTAGGGCACAAGCTTCCTGGTCCTCATGCAAACACCACATTCCTCAGTGCTTACCTGTTTGATTGTTGTCAGTGTGTCCATGGTTATCAAAATGTTTGGGGTTTTTTTCTTAACTTTGCTCTATTGCCCTTCCTGTTGCTCTTACTGACAGACATTTTTGTCCATCCATTCTTCAGGCCCATCTTAATTTTTCTGCTACAAATGTGAACAAAACAAAAAAAACCCACCAAGATTCTAATGGAAAGTGTTTTAAACTGTGACTCAAAAAGTGCAAATGAAGATATCAGTTGAAAAATACATTGTACCTAGTGTTTTTGTAATGTCATGATTTTATATCTGACTGTCATTTGGGTTTGGCATATCTATTATATGGGTTGCCAGTGTTACAGCGAAAACAAGCCAACTGGGACATTTTAAAACATTACATTTTCTTGTAGTCTAGACATATTTTCACAGACAGTCCAGCCACAGCCAAGGGTCTCTGTAGGCCTAACACAATTCAGATGCTGCTACTTTTGGGACAATCTTAGGGCTCACTGGCCCTGAACACAATTTATGAAGATTACTCATTGATTGGCCAGATTGGTGAAACTGAGTGATTGCTGCCTTGTGCAGTCACTTTGCTCCCATTCCTATGCTGCCTCCTGTGCTTTTGCTAGCTTATCACTTTTGGATCCAGTTTGCTTTGTGGGTGCTCATAGGTTTCTACCACTACAACAGAATGAGTATGGCAAGATAGGGAATACCTGGAAGCTGTTCATCACTCTGTTCTCGGATTTTCTTATCTATGCCCCTGGGTGCATTATATCAAGAAGGAAGTACTGAATATGTACCCAGCACCTGTAATGCAATATCCTAATATTCATAATCTTCCATTAAGGTCACTTGTTTTTGAATCTTTGGAAGCATATCGCTAGGAATTATCCTGGTCTCTGAGATTCTAATGCTGAAATATGAACTGGTGGAAATATGAACAAATCGTATTTTTTGAGTGCTCTCTGTGGTTTTATATGGGATTTGACTGGACATACTATATGGTTTGGTTAACCTGGACATTAACTGAGCAGTTCCATGACTGGTTGGCTTTAACATTTGTACATTCCATGTGTTAAAATTATATTTTATGCTAGCAGGCACTTGCTTAACTTTTGCATTCATTTAGTAAATATACAATGTGTTCCCCTATCATGCCCTTTGACAAGGTACTACCTAAATGAGCTCCACAGAATTGTTTTAATTCCAATTCCTCTGTATTTTTTTTCTTCTTGTCTGTAGTGTTCCCAGCAGTGCAGTAGCCAGGATTTGATTTCTGTCAGAAATGATACTGCTTCAGTCTCATCTCTGTAAGTCTCCGCAGGGAGGTTGGAGGGTGGTTATCCTCTGGCTGGTCTGGACCTGGTCCAGCATTCAATGAGAATGCAAATCCCCTTGAAAGCAGATACCTTTCTCTGCAGTGATACTGCCTTTATGCTGCATGTGCTTCAGGAAGCTTATGATAAGTTTAAATTTGCATTGAAATACTGCTGTTTTTTAAAGGTACCCAATCTCTTGCACTTCTGAAAGCTTAGTAAATGTGCCTAATATTTTTTTTAACTTTTCAACAAGAAAAAAATAAAGAGTATATGTAACAGAACTCAGGACCTTGCCACAGCAGTGTAGGAGATTATTGTTACTGCTTTGTTGGAACAGAAGTTTGATTGCCGAGGGTTTTGCTGCATCAATTTTGAGATGTGAGGAGTCCACATCTTCCTTGTTTTCTAAGGTACAATGTGGCAGCTTAAGCAAGCTGGGCATTGTTGCACATCCTGACTGTCCAGGTACAGGGGCTTTGGCCGGAAGGCCTGATTTGAACAGGCGAAGCAGCTTTTGGGGTGGGTGCAGAGCTGAACTGCAGGAGCAAGAACAGAAAGCGCAAAGCCAGTTCTGTGTCCGAAGATGCCTACCCCTCCGCTTTGCGTGGGGGCTGGCGAGCCATTCCTGCCACGCAGGGCCAGCTGCTGTGGAATGGAGTGTGGGCCGTGGGGCAGGCAAAACGCGCTGCCAACCGAGGGGATGCCAGGTCCCCACTCTGCCGGCAGCGGTGTCACGGGAGATGCTCCTGCCCATGCAGAAAAGCGCCTTCACTCACCCGCAGCCAAGCTCACTGCTCTTAAAGCGGCTGTAAATCAGCGACTCTTCAAGTCTTATCTTGCTCGGGCCATTCAAAAATAACCCTTGTGCGGGGGGCTGCCAGTGGCGCGGAGCTTCGCCGGGCGCAGCTATTTCCGTGCGCGGCGGCCAGCGGGGCTGGCGGACATCGGGGGGCGGCGAGGACCGCCCGGGACTGCACCTCCCCGCGCACCAGCCCCTCTGTTGATCGCTCTGTTGTCACTCCCTTAGCGACCGTCGCCAAGTCGCGCCTTCGCGTCCTGCCGGGCAGCCCCCGTCCTCCCCCCGCTTCCCGGCTCCCCGAGGCCGGCTGTCATGTTTCCAGAAAAAGCCATCCCTGGCGGGGCTGCGGGGCCGGGGCGCTGCGGGGCGCTCCGACGGGCCGTGGCCGGCAGGTGTCCCCGGCGCCACCGCGGGGTTCCCCCGTCCCTGCCCCCGAGGGCTCCTCCCGTCCCTGCCCCCGAGCGCTCCCCCTGTCCCGACTCAGCCGGGAGGAAATAAAGCAGTTTTCCGGGTTCAGGGAAAGAGGTTAGGGGAGATGGGGGAATGGGGGCTGAACCATCACCTGTTGGAGATAAATAAGCATAAGTCAAATTCCCTGTAAGGTTTAATAAATTAGTTAGTAATTTGATTAAAACGTATATATTTTGTAACTGTTCAGTCCCTTTCTTTGCACCCCATCCACCTCCAACTGCTGCCTTCTAACCAGCTCCTCAAAGCTGCCTAAACCGACAGCCTTCTCCTCCACCCAGAGGACTTGAGGGGAGAGGGTAGAGAAAGTCCCCAGCTGTGTAGCCTACAGTGAGGACCCCATTTCACCATCCATTTTCTGTCAGCAGGAGACCAGCATCCTGTAACCCAAACGGGAGGCTAAAGAGGAGTGGACAGATGTCACCTATCGGAAATGCCAGTGGTATCTATCCTAGCTTGCCAGATTTTCTTCACTCCTTGCCTGCTGGCATCACATTTCACCATTTCAGACCCTGCTCAGTGTAGTGTATTCCTGCTCACCAGGTTGCCTGCAGCACCTTATCATCCCTTCCAAGAGCTGAGCCTCCTCATGTGGGTGTCTCCCAGGACCTGCCTTCCTCCTTCTCTCAGTGGTACCCTCAGCATCCCTCTCCAGCTAACAGTGCTTGCCAATACACCCAGAGCCGACCTGGTGGTCCCAGCTACATTCCTTATAATTTACCTCTGTGGCTGTTTTCTTCTTGACACACCCTTTCTGGCTGCAGAACAGATCCTTCACTTCACTGAGAAATATCTCCCATAGGCTGCATTTTAAAATGTGATTTCTAATACATTAAATTTAGTCAGATTTTTAGGATATTTTTTCTTTTAATGTTTTTGTGTGGACAGAGATTGTGAACTGTTCTTTCCCTGATCCATTGTTTGATTTTGGAAGATTTTGACTTTTGTAACTGTGCGGAATATGTCACTTTAGTGAGCCTTGGTACTGCAGTAAAGTCTCTGTGGCCTAGTTTTTGGAGATGATGAGGATCCACTGATTCCTGTGTAGTCAGTAGGAAACAGAGTGATGGGCATCTTTGTAAAGCAACCTTGTGCCATAGAAAACTTATTATTAAAAAAAAAGTACACGTATGAACACTGGACTGATAGGGTGCATGGCTGTGACTGTGCCTCTTGCTAGCTGAGAAGCTCAGAAGGTCAGAGGCACCATAAAAGTTAGTTATACAGAGTCAGTGGCATCCCTGCTAGAATTTCAGTGGCTCTTACTATGAAGGGACATTTGAATTCCAGGAGAGATTAGGTTTTGGCTTTTAACACTTAGTTGTTATTAAAAACTAGAATAATATTTTAAATCTCTTTGTTTCTTTTTTAATGGGAGGGGGAGGGCTTCAGCAAGTTTTCTTATTGTGTGTATTGGTGTAATCTTTTTGAACAAGACAGTTCTGTAGATATGTCATTATATATTCAGAAAATGTGAGTGCTGAGCTCTTTTAAGGCTCAACATTTCTGGATGCTGAGAACTTCTGAAAATTTGACTCATTGTATGAAATTACTGTGTGTCATTAAAAAAGAAAAAAGGAAAAGGTGGCAGTTCAGGTAGCTCAGAAGATAAAATGGTGTTCTGCATGGCTTGGGAGTAAGGACAAACAAGGAGTGAGTGTTGTGTATTGAAGGTAAGGAACCATGTTATGCTTATGGCTTCTCTAAAAGTCAGACTTTTACAACCATGTATACCCAGCCTTTTTTTTCCTCTTGGCTTTGCCACTTGCCTTCAGCTGGTGCTCAGGACAGTGAGTTCATCTTGCTGTGCCTATTTCTCAACTTGCCCTTTGCCGTTATCATCCTCTGAAACTTTATTAGTTATGGCCGCACAATGTGCGTGGGCTGCATGTGGCACCGCAGGGACTCGTGGGCGCTGTGCTGCCACATGCAGCGGTGTCAGCGTGGGGGTTTCCTTTCTTTGATATACCTGAACTGGAAAGACTTCTTCAGCTCTGCGTGTGCTCTGTGGGTTCTGTATATGTAAAGAGTGATTCTAATAGTCACCTTATCTCACAGCTGAAGGACTACATCAGAAAACTGTTAGAGAGCTGGGTTATTGGCACCAAACATTTTCTGTCAGTTTGCAATTCTCAGCCAGTTGACTTTCTGATTGGTCAGATTTACGTCCAAGATATTTTCTCTGTTGTTGAGAACAAGGAATTTTCTGTCATTCTGTCCTTCCTTTGTCCTTCTTAGTTCTGAGGATGCTGATTTGTTAACGATTCAAGATGATGGATGATGCTTTTATTGAGATGATGGCATAATTACCAGAACCTGAAGGCATTCATGCTGAGAGACCACATATAACATGGAGAAACTAAGACTGTAAAGCCACCTGATGTGAAGAATTATTTTTAGGACCTAAGAATACAAAGTTCTTGTTTAAAACTTTTCTACAGTTGTCTATAAAGTGCTTTTATAAATAAAAAACTATTTTGGCCTACCTTGTGGCCAGTGGAAAACAGAGGTAGGAGGGTTGAACTTATTTGTGACAGAGATACGGAGAAGAGTGGAAGAGACTGGATTGCTTCCAAGGTTGTGTAGATTTCCTGTCCATTGCCATACTGGTTGGATCATACTGATTCCCTCCTTTTTGTCTTTGGTAAGCTTTGAGTTTGAACTGGTGGTGGCGTTTCATGCCCTAGTGTCACTACCATGTTTGTCTGAGGGGAGGGAACCCAGAAAAATGAATGAAGAAATGTTATCTTGAGCCTTTCTTAAATGTCAGTATACATTCTTGCTTTAACTTGCCTTAGTTCTTCTTTTGTGTGGTGAAGAGCATTTAAGTATATTGAATTTCATGCTGTTTGATGTAGCAATACACATTAACACATGGTGAGGAGTAAATGTAAGTATATTGTGATAGTCTGTCTTCCATAATCTAGTTGCCACCTTAATCTCAGTTCCTTCCAATTTCTTTCATTTCAATCACAGGGAACTCGTAATGGCCATGTCATCTGGTCCATATGGCAACCAAAGATCTCAGTTTGCCCAATAAGCTGGTAACAGTCTTCAATACCAGGGTGAAGAAGACTCAAGCACTAAACTTGTGGGTCATTTCTTTTTGTGCAGTACATGCTATTTAGATTAGAGAAAAGATTCTAGAAACATTTCTTTCTTAATTTGGTTAATATACTTGCTTTCAGTGTAATCTTGTCTTACATCCATCTGAAACACAGTACTGACTAATCTTTTCATTTGCTTAACCTGTTTACTAAACCCTGAGTTTCCCAGAGCAACAAGGGTAACACATGAAGGTGACTCAGGTACAGTTTAAGAATATAGAGTAGCCTGGAATAAAGGGCTCAAGAATAGCAAGTAGGAGTTATTTACAGCAATTTTAGCTAATCCCTCTAACTGTGTGTGGAAGTTGAACAGAGAGCCCCTCGCATGAGGGGGCAGTGATATTCAGTATGGGAACAGTAAGTGAGCAAGCTTTGCAAGAAGAGATAAAATATGCCTGTCCTATGGTGGCCTTCCTTTTGAAGCAGATGCTACTAAAATACAAAAAGGCAACCACATGAAAGCTTTTGTGTAAGGGCTTGCACCAATTTCTTCACAGAGAATATTATTTTTGTTTCAAATAGCTTTAGATTGCCACTCAAGATTTATGCTGTTCGAGTAGTTGTGTTACTGTACAGACTGAACATGAGGACCTGTATTTTAAGCTATTTACAGATATCTTAAAATTGATTTTTGGGGATGAGAATGTTCTTCCCATATGCCAAAATAAATTACTTTGAGAAAGGGAGATAAACATCTATTTGACTTCTAATCCATTGAGCTTAAGTAGTGTATCTTTGTCCTGCAAAATATTTTTCTCCAACAGTTTTTGAGTTCAGTTTACTCGGAAACTTAGTTCTCTGAACAAGAGAGAGTGGGAACTTTGGCATTTGTAAAAAATATGGTTATGAAATGAAAAAAAAGAGTTTCTTAAAAGAATTTTACAATTATAATTGCTGTTCATTTTCCCAGTTTCAGAAAATCTCCTGTTGTTGCTTTTGTACGTATGGATGATTTTATAATGTAGGGTTGAAGGCACCAGCAATGTTTATGAGGTTTTGCATTTTTTGTTAGTATTTTAATTATCATCAGTTTCTCTAATCAGACCATGCCATTAACATTCCTTCTTCTTGATGCTCAATGGGAATCAGAGTTGAAGTGAAACCACCATATTGTTCTTTGTTCCTGGTTTTCTCTCCCTCTCTCTCTCCCTCTCTCCCTCTCTCTCTCTCTCATACACACCCACCCCCCCATCCCCTTTTTTAATTTGTAAGTAACAGTGTTAAAATTTTCAGGAAAAATTATAAGAAGGTGAGAGAAAGTTCATAACGAAGTGGTGGGGACCCAGCCCATGCAACTGAGTGCCTTGATGCAGAGGACTTCTTTCATTGAGCAGGCACACAGCATCCATCGCAAGTACTACCAGCACTTGGACAGTTCATGTAAATGTTGTATTTCTTTGAAAATCAGTAAGACAATATTGAAAAGCAAGGGTGTTTTCAGCTTCATTTAATTATCAGTTATTGTCTTCTTTCTTTGAATGACCTGCCTTCACTATCTTGACAGTACCTTTTCTGTCCCCCTCAGAATTTTCAGTGCTGTGAGCTGTGCCCTTACAAATGATTTGAACTTGTGGAAGTGGCAGGGGCAACTTTCGGAAACATGTAGCTGCCAAGTTTCCTGTGATGTGATCTTAAAATAGGCCAGACTGGGAAAGGAGGGGAGGACTGTCACCAAGTGTGCTCCGCGTATCAGGACTGTTTTTACTTGATCTCTATCGGCTGGTGAAGTCCTTTGTGAGCAGAAGAAAGAACCTCACCCCCACCCATTTCCTCTTTTCAGGCTATTTTGGGCTTGCTGTGAAGTTCTCAGTGTACTTTCTCAGCCAGAGCAGCATTGTGAGCTCCTTCTGGTAAATCACATTTTCGGGTTGGGGTGGGGGTTGGGAGGAAGATAAGGAGAAGACAGAAATTTGTCTTTAAACAGGTTGGGTTTTTTTCCCCCTTCATGTGTGCATGAAAATACTCGTCATCCCACTGAATGTAGAAGTTTCCAGTATAATTTTTGGACCAGGTTTACCTTGATAGCTTTCACTCATGCCAGCAGGTGGTATTGACATCTTCTCTTGTCTGCTTTAAGGATTCATTAAATTTAACAAAGAGCTAGTCTCAGGAAGAGGCATCAGGATCTTAAAGGATTTGTGGAATATTCAAGCTAAGTGTTCTTATTAGTGCACGATTGAAAAATGCCACTGTGTAACCATACATCACTGATCTATTCCTGTAATGAAGCAATAGCCTAGTTCTCTTTCTTTTTCCTCTGGAGTTTCCACCAGAATAACTCAGTTGTTTTCACTGAGATTGTTGTTGATTCCAGCCACTATGAGAGAAATCAAAGTCAGAGTCCAATTTCCATGTGCATGTGAAGAGTTCTGCTCTCCTTAGCCCATATTCCCACAAAAACATAGCAGAAAAGAAATTTCTGAAAGAAGATGTGGAAGTGTGGGATAACACAGTCTCAAATTTCTCTGCATAGAAAAATCAGGGTGGTATGAAACATACATGTGTAACAGGAAAAAAGGGAATGTGGGGAGGGTTAAGGAATTTTGCCATGTGTTTGGTCAACGCTTTTTGCTGGGTGTTGCTGGTTTTTGCAGAACTGCACAGTCCTGCAGTTCCTCAAGTCCGCGAGGCTGTTACTACTTGAACCTACCGAAGGCTGAGCAGTTTAGTGGAGGAAGGATTTGTACATACTGCAAAATTTTCCCTGTGTAGTTGTAAATACTACCTTTATTGTAGGGAATGTTTGGTTGAACAGCTATACTTGATTAAATGCAAGCCTTTTTCAGAGAACCATGAACTCTTCTCTGGGAAGGGAAAAAATTACTGTTTTGATTTTTTTTCTGATCTTGTGAAGTTTAAAATTCAAGAACAAACCAGGGAAAGATTATTTGGGTCTTTGTGGAACATAGTAAGCCATCATAATGAAAAAAAAAATATATATATACACCTCACATGCGGTACCTGAAAATTCTTTGAAGTTTGCCTTTGGGGAAAATGCTCCACATGCAGTCACAGTGAATTCATTTGACAGTTCCTGATTTCTCAGCATGGACTGGTATGTTACTTTTTTGAGTTGTATACATAGCAGTCTTCTGAGTGTGTGCATACCCCAAACAAGTTCTTTCGCTGCCATTTTAAAAGGAAACATATATTTTCTAGAAGAATCGGAGGTCTTTGTTGTGTCCCCAAATTAAAGCTCACTGTTAAGAAATAGTCTCAATACCTCAAATATCTTTTATGTTTAAATTAGACCTGAAGTCCTTGGAGGAGAGTTGAGAAGGAAAGAACTTAGTAATTTTAAATTTTTCTGTTTGTTTGTTTGCATTAAAATCCTAAGTAAAAGTCCATGCTTTAGTGGTAACACATGAGAATGTTTTGCAGATGTAGAAACTTGGAGTCAGTCCTGATATCACTATGTTCTCCTGGTACCTTTATCTTGTCTCATCTTTTCCCCTGTCTGCAACATCTTATTATTTTCATGGCAGTGGCAGTTCCTTAAACTCTCTTGTGGTTTTTTCCATCACCTGATGGGCTAGAGCAGTTCACATTGCTATTATTTTTCTCAGAAATAAGTCCTTGAATCTCACTCCCTTGTGTGTGCACCAAAACTGAAGTATGTTCTCTTCAGCAATCGCCACCTTTCACATAAAGGTCCAGAATACTAACTTCCTAACTTTTTCCTTAAAATTCAGGAAGTGTCAGCAAGATCCCAGAAGCCTTGGTGGGGTGGGCAGAACAGTTCAACTTAGGTTTCCCAGACTGACTTTCCCAGCATAACTTCTAGTTTTCCTATTTGGCTGGCAGGACTAGTGCTGGAGTTAAATGTGTTATATTGAAGTTGTCTCAAAGCTTACTGCACTGTTTTTGTGGGTTGTGAGTGGTTTTTGTTAGTTTGTTTAATTCCTTGCTGCTGAAAATCAATCCTGCAACCTCTAGCTCCTCACTTCTGAAATAAAAAAAATAAAATAAATGGCATTTAAATTTTGCTGTGGTGATATACTTTGTTAAGCGGCCAATCCAGAGACCTTCGTGGGTGTGTTTTGGGGAGCCCAGGCTCAGATTTTGGGTAGAAAAAAACCCCTGTACAAAATAGCTCCTTGTGAATACTTCTGTGGAGGCAGACTGTTTTATGATGGCAGGCCATGGAGAAGGATGGCTGTCAGGGCTCAGTATGCAGCAGGAAACACATAGGGTTTCTTCTGTGGTGTGGGGGAAGTGTTTCTGCCCTGATGAGCCTGGCACAGACAGCACAGCCCATCTCGTGCTGCTTTGTGAGGAAGGTTACTGTAAGCAGACAAAGTGCAGAGGGTCATAAATTCTGGGAGCATCGGCGTCTTAGTTGGTGCCAGTCTGCGAGCAGGAACTTTCCTCAGCCAGGCATGGTTCCAGGTGGCTGGGGACAGGACAGGGCTGAGTATTTACAGCCCCGACAGCCTGTTGCTAGAGATCACTGCCGCTGTGCAACAACCCTCATTTGTAGTAGCTGGGTTGTGACATTGGCATGAGATACTTTGTGCAGCTGGACCATGCCAGTGCCAGATACGACTCCCATGGTACAGGCTGACCCAGCTGCACTGAAAGTCTCATTCTTTTCTCTGTCTTTTTTTCTTTTCTGTAGAACAATGCAAAGTGAGGGGTACAGCTAATGTGCTATTGCACCCACGTGCATAAAATACGTAGACATTAAGCAAGCACAATTCACTGCTTTTTTTCCTTTTCTTTAAGCATTGTAAGGGTTTCTTCTTAAACATCTGCAGTTGTCCAAAATGTATTTCTTGCTCTCCTAAAGCCACAGAATATAGTTAGAAAAAAAAACTGTGTGCTTGTATGTGTAGACATATATTTGAAAATAATATGTGGCCCTGTGTGCTATTTCAGTTCTGCTTAGGGCAGAGCAGTTTTGAGAATTGAAGTAACGCAAGCTGAACATTTTTCTAATGAGCATCATTTTATTTGAGTTGGAAATACCGAAATAATGCATATTTCACAGGTCAGCATCTAAAGCCCAATTACGTACTGATTTGTAGATTGTCCAGTTGTGAAGGGGCAGGAGTCAGCTTTTCTTTCCCAATCTACAGTGTCTCACAGGTATATATTTACAATTCCTACACCAGCTTCATAAGCATAAAATGAGATCTGATTCTCTTAGTTGCCTTGAGGGCTTTCTAGACTGGGAACGGACTTTGTTTCCCAAGTTAGTCTCTAATCCAATAAAGAGATTTAAAGCACTACTAGAAAAGAATGTATATAAAATATAGTTAGTATTGAATAAGGCTGACAAACAAGTGAAGAAACATTTTTTTCTTACTATTCAAAAGTGATGACAGTCTGAATCAGTATTTAGCTCAAAGCAAATTGCCATTCTAAAGCATTCAAAAATGATTTGCCAAGACATTAAAAAAGAAAAAAAAAGATAATTGCTTAAAATAGTGATGTTAAGAAAAATCAACAAATTACATCTAACCAAGAAAAACTTTCAGTTCTTTTTATTTGTTTACTGACTTTTTATTTTCTCTTGGGAAACTCTGAAGCCAGATTTTCAAGCTGTTCTCTGCAATTATGGGAACCCAGAAAGATTAGTTTTTGTAGAAAGCCAAGTTTCTCAAGAAGAAACACGACTCCGTGAACTGAGACTTCTAGAAGAAAGAGCAAATGCTGCAGTATTCGAGGTAGTTTTGTTGACTTTTGACTTTCCCACAGGCCAGAAGAGCCATGGCCCTTGGCAAACAAAGATGATGGTGGATGGTTCCCACTAAGATCCCATAGCGAATGTCCTAACGTTGGCAGTCACAGGTGTGAAATTCTGGGTGTTATCAGTCACTGGGGAGCTGTGACAAAGAGCTTTGAGGGGCAACATGTAATAATGACGAGAAGGCAGGAGAGATCAGTTTGTCCCTGTTTTTTTAAGTAGTAGAGCATGGAGCGATGTGAGAAATGAAGGATGGAGCTGAGTACTTGCATGAGTAACATCAGCAGGACTGGGTCTGATCCTCTTTCCACTGAAAATCAACAGGCATCTCGCCAGCCCCTGCACTGGGACCAGGATCTGTGCCAGGAAAGAAAAGGGAAACCTGATTAGGCTCTTTCTATGGCCTGCTCAAGGAGGAAGAATTAAAAAAAAAAAAAGGAAAAGGCACAAATAGGTGAAAATAAATTATACCATTAAAATAGATGCTTTGCTAATACCTATAGGGGACATGTTTTGACAACAATGGCTTAGGTCTTGCTAGTCTTCCTTCAGACATGCGGGAAGCTTCAATGCTTGGTTAGAGGAGCCAGTCTCTGGATTTGGAGGTGTGGGACACAAGGAACTGAAATAGGAGGTAGATGGCCACTGGCAGTTTTGCGGTGGGATTGCCATGAGGGCAAGGGAGCATGCTTTTCTCAGTTTGGGAATATTGCATTTCAGCTTTAAAGAAAATGAAAATGCCTCCTTGTGACCTGGATCTTTCCCCTAAGCTTTGCTTTTCCTCTTTTTTATTATAATTTTTTTTCTAAATGCCAGTTTTCTTTCTCCCAAGGAGTTCAGTAGGTAATGGCATCTTTACCTCTTTCTCTAGCCCAGTTAAGTTTCGAGGTGGTTTACCCTTTCTGTAGAGGGTTTTTTGGGTTGTGTGTTTAAGTATCATAAATTAGAGTAGAAATAGGTAAACTGATTAGTAACTGCAGGTTTTCCTTTAAAAGCAAATCACACTAAAAGTTATTTTTCATATTTCTGAGTATATGTGCCAACTCCGTGTAATTTTATCTTGTGGTAGTGGCAATGGATCATTTGGGGCAAGGGAAAACAAATTCTCTAGAATCAGAACAGAGAGCAGAGTAAGCAAAATAACGAAACCATGTCTAATTATTTCCTAAAAAATGTGGTGCTCCAGTGAGGTTTCAGGAATCCTACACGCAAGACAGTTGCAGCTTTGAACCTACTGTATTTGGAAAATCACTTATCTTGGTAGCACAAGCATAACTCACTGACTGATTTGAGAACTGTTTAAATTAAATAAAGGGAAATTTTTCTATCTACTGTTTTGTCCCTGGAAGCTTGTGGGCTGTAAGCAGAGCTGTTACAGTACTGGCACATTTGAAAACACGCATTTATATTACCTGGAGAGTTTTTAAGGTATCAGATCAGCATCTAGTGATAATACTCACATTGTGTTAAAGCAAACTCAAGGGTAAAACGTATGTACTTGGCAGCTCTCAGATTATAAATGTGTATGTTTTACTGCTAAAATTTTGTCTTCCTACTTCAGCACTGTTTGTTTTGGGTCTTACATGTCACAATGTGCTTTTTCAAAATTGACCACAATGATTGCATTGAACTTTTTTAAAGACAAGTCTCATTTGTAGATGAAATATTATCTGTGACTTGTTTGCTATACTTCTAAAAATTAGTTGCTTGGCATGTATTTCTGAACTGGTTGGGGAGCTCCTTTAAACTTGTCGTACTCTGAAGTTCTCTCCTAGTTAATGACTGCAGCTTAGTCTGCACTAGAAAATGGTACATCAGCGAGGGTTGTGCGTAAATCACTCCCAGAACACATTCAGCTGTGCCAGCAGAAACTGGATGATAAATGAAATTATTTTTTAAAAAAATTTCTGCTGGTGTAGCTTGTTCCTTGCAAGAGACAGGTTTAAAGTGTTCTGTCTGAGGGTTTCTTTGCACATGTAGTCTGTGTAATGGTAAGAGAGTTACATACATAACTTTATGAACTCCATTAACTTCTCTTATGCTGGAGGTATTTCCAGTTGCCAAGATGTCCTGCTTTCGGAAACTCTTGCCAGCCTTACTTAGATCTAAGCAATATAAATTTCATGTCTTTTTAGAAATGAGTTCATTTAAGTTAGTAGAGTTCCCTCCTTGTCCTGGTGAGTTAAAGGGTATTTCTTACAGTCAATCCAATCAGTGGAATATAAGTTGCAACCTGATCTGGACTCTAGTGCTGACCTGGCTTTGGGCATAGCGTCATATGAGGCACCTCCCAAGGCTCCTCCAGCCTAAAGGATTCCGTGGCTCTGGGCAGCGCTGTGCCAGTTCATGAGCAGTGAATGGTGCAGCATGTGCTGTATGCATCAGAATGACTTACATAGCTTTCACAGATGCTGGCAAGGTGAGCCAAGAAAATTGCCTGAGTGGATGAAAAACTTCTTTTGTATCAGAGGTGTTTTCTGAGTGCCTGGATCTCTCTTATGCTTCATCTGGAGATCACTATGGTTGCTCTGCACTTTGCCATCCCTGGAAAGTTTCAAAGGTACAGGGCTAGCAGTAGAAGCACTGTTAAACTCTTCAGTGTTGTTACAGTTCCTGTTGTTTTTCTGACGCAGCCGTGCATGCCATGTAGAGCAGTTATGGTCAATCTACCATCCCTCCCTTGCACTCAGTAGCCTCAGTGAGCTAGCAGTGTGATGTAAAATGGTACAAGATTTCCAAATTACTCTTTCAGTGTTCAGAATGATTTTTTTTTCATGATCTTTTCCTTCCCTTTGGTCCAGAGCTGGCAGTCCGCATGGATTTGCTGAGCATGGTCATAGGGTGTTACAGAGGAGAGCTTTTACCTCCTGCTTCTTTGTCGCTGTGCTGGCACCACTTACGTTCCCAATAGTGTGGTGCCTCTCCAGTTTCCTGTCTCTACATGCCAGATCATGGGAGTTAGGCAGTCAGCAGCGCTGTACTGGGGCCAGAGCCAAAGAAGAGGAGCAAAAGACGTGAGCAAAATTCTTTCCTTGGGTGAAGCTCTGCACTAGGGGTCTTAGGTTATTGACTTGGAATGACTGACCTAAGTCTTTCTAGCAATTTGAAGGTGGGGCTTGTAACTGGAAGCCCTCCTGTCCCCCTCTTTTTTACACTATCCTATTCCAACGGTGTTGCCATTTGTGCTGGGTTTGAATTCTGCGGAGTCTGCAAGGCTGTGAAGAAAATCCTGGAGCTCCTGTCTTGCTGTTCCAGTGATCCACTGTTCACTCATATTTCCCATTTTGTTTACCAACTCGTTCTGGGACCAAAACTGCCATAAGACTCAGAATGTTCTATGTAAATGCTCAAATCCTTCAGGAAAAAGTTCTGCAAAGCAGTCTGAATTGTAATAGGAATGATGGCTTATTTTGGGACTTAAGAGACACTCAGAAGTAATTTGGAGATTATGAAAGTCTGAGTACTGAACTAGCAGTAGCCATGCAAGATTCTCTGCAGAGTTGTGGTTCTGGCCAGATGGACCCTTATGTAAGTGGAAACAAACCATGGAGTAGAGATTGCCCAAAGTGCCTCACAGTGGCAGAACTTAATTTTTATTAATGGTATTGATCAGTTTTGTGATCCAGTGCAACTTGAGAGGAAGCACTAGTTGTGCTGCCTCCAGTGTTTGAAACTCCCTTTACAAGATCACTGACCACTACAGAGAGCTGCTTTCCAGCTAGGATGGCACAAGCAAAGTGCTCTGTTTCCAGATCTCATCCTTGAGGTTTTTTCCACATCGTGCCTGTTCTCCACCGCAGGTCTCCCTTAATGGCTGACATTCTTGCTGGCCTTTTACTTGATGACTGTCAGACTGTCACCAGATCCATAATCTCAAATCCATCAAAGGAGTAGCAAACCCCAGCTCACTTATGATGATTTCTCCATCCTTTCTTTTGTGATCTGACTTAAACCAGGGTTTTCAGTATGGAAGACTGGTTAGCAATTTTTTTATTGCCATGGGAATGCTTGTCTGAGAATAGGACTGTAGTTTACTCTGTTGTGATCCAAAACAGAGAGCAATATGGATGTATGTGCATCTTGTTGTTAGAGAAGGCTGTAGGGCTTTTGGTTCATTTCGGTTTGGGTGATGTGGTTGGTTTTGTTTTACTTCGAGATGTCATTTGAAAAGATATTTGTCCTAATTTAACAGTAGTCTGTGATCAGGAGGCAATTTGTCTCTGATGATGTCCTAGTGTATAGAATGATTAGGTTTTTTATTTTTGGCGGGTCTTTCTTGTGATAGGATCTGTGCTTTGGGGCTGCACTCTTTGCAAAACTGAGAATGAAGCTCTACAGGGCTTAAGATAAATCAGTCTTTTTCCTCTTGCCTCCCATGGTGAATTTGCTCCTGTGGTGGTTGCATAAGGCAGCCCAGCTGAGCAAAGCCGCAATAAAAGAGAAGCAGCTTGCTACTTGCTTTCTGTCAAGTTGCCACACTCCTTCTGTGCATGCTGCTCTACACCAGTTGCAGATTACTGCAGCAAAAATCTTCCGAAACTCCAGCAGTAGTTTCTCCCATGTGCCTTTGCTTGTTAGTATGGCCAAAAGGCTTTTTTGCTACTGCAGCACAGCTTGTCCGCTGATATGACATGATGGAAACCAGCTTATTATCAGCATCCTTTTTAGACTGTGATAGCCCTGGCTGGACACACATTTCTGCTCCTGGAAAAGGAGTGAACTGAATTTCTGGAAATGTGAGCAATCATGATCTTGAAGTTGGGCAGCCTCACTTGTGGCATTTCCACTGAGGGCCAGATTCAGGACTTATAAGTCTTTGGGAGGAATCTGGAAATTCTTTGCTGGGAGGGAAGTGAAAATCCAAGGCAACATTATTTTTCCAGGGCACTGGGTACAGGCAGCCCACCAGAATAAGGAACTTTTCACCAATCCTCATTTACCTGATGTTTAGAAATCAAGACTGTACTTTAACAGGTTGTAAATGAACAGGTTTTAGGCAATTTGTATCAGATGGTGTGCAAGGCTCACCACATCAGTGGCACAGTCCCTCTTCCAAGTAGAACTGACTGGCAGCTGCCCAGCTTCGCCATTATATAGGGTGCAGGTGTCCTGCTGTCCCACAGGGGAGGCAGGAGGGAATATGCCAGAGCATGACAGCTCTGGCTTGCGAAGAGCTACTTTTTTACTGTTTCTACATTGTTTGCTCCATCTAAGTTGGTAAGATACCTGTTTTATAGTGGTAGTGTACAGCATGAGCCTCCACTGGCATGTTCTAGCTACCTTCCTACATAGTTGCTTTCATCCAAGTTGTACAGTATGAGGAAAGACTTGGCATTGTCATCCTGACTTACCAAATTTTGTATTAGTCATGTCTTTAGGAGATGGTGGCAGTTCTTCACCTCCCACGCATAGCCTACTTACAGTCTTTTACCAGGCTCAATATGGATTAAAAAAACCCAAAACACCTAATTCTTCAACTTCTTTAACTGCAAATGCCTGTAATTCATAAATGTTACAGTTTTGTTTGATGAGAACTGTAGCCTGTACTATCAATGGAATTTTTTGCTTCCCTTCCCCCTCTTGCTGTTGCGGTAGGGCAAATTGCATCATTTTTAATAAGATTAGAGCTATTTGCATTTTAAGGTGTTCAGGGTATTAGCTGGCAGTGTGTCAGTTTAGTCTGTCTGAGCTGGCTTTGGTCACCTCCCATAAAGGTTAGAGAGTTCAAAAATATTGTGCCTGGTTGAACTGAGAGTCTAGACATGTCTGGAGAGATCCTTAGTTTTCAGGGTTTGTCTAAGCTTTGTTTCAATAGGGGTGTGAAAGCTACCAAAAAAATGACAACCTAACACAAAGGTTTGAAAGTCATTTGAGTACTGTGGGGGTGAGAAATGCCTGTATCTGTACTCTTAGTCAAAGAACAGTAAAGGGCACACGCTGAACAAATAAAGAGTATTGTCAAGCAAATAAAAGGCCCTTTATTTGTGTGTAGAGATGGAGAGGAGGAGTTTGGGGTTGCTCCTGGTTTTAACTGTGGAAACTTAGGTGTGCCATTCAGACATCTGCATGCCAGGCTGTAGTCTTCTGCATTCGGCCTGATCCACGCAACCATTCCTGGATGTAAGCCAGCAACAATCTTCCCTAAGGCTTTGAGAGTGAAAGAAAAGAGGAATAAATATGCAAAGTATTATTCCTCCAGGACTGTACGCTTTGCCACTTCTGGAGGCCTGGCTGCTGGTGATTGCCCTGGGCTCCGTGCAGTCATGGCCATACCTCTGTCCTGCTTCCCTGTGTGCCATCTTTTGGTTCAAGAGGGCTTTCCCTGAAGACCCTCAGTTCTGTGCCTTGAAAAGGCTCGTTTCATTTTTCCTGCCTATTCCAGTGAACCTCTTTCACCCTTTGAAGGGAGAAAAACATTGTCCAAGAACATGGTTTTCATGGGAAGATCTCGAAACATGAATCAGTACTGCTCCTGTACCAAAAGCTGTCCTGAATCATGGAGAGCTGAATGGGTCTTGACAGAAGCTGGGCAGTTGCCTGAGCCTTGATAGATGCCACTGTGTATTGTGTCCTATCCGGAGGAGTCACTGTATGGTGGAGTCACTCTGCCTTTTGGTGCTTGGAAGCAGTGGTTGAAGCAGGAATGATATGGATGGGCCATGGAGACTGCCTTTGCAGTTGATGACAGATGGACAAAACATTGATGGTACTTACTGAATTTTTTTCCCCCAAAGCTTGAAATTTCTCAATGAGCAGATGAACTAACCTGGGAGAAGGACAAAAGCACAGTAACATAAGGAAAATATGCCTGCTGAGGTTTCCTAGACAGGAATTAATGAGAGCAGAAGCTATTTGCTTCTGCAAGTTTCTACAGGCAAATTAAATTCCTGACCACTCTTCAGTTCTCATGATAGTTGGAGTATTTTAAAACTCTGATTCCTGGAACAAATGAGAATGTCAAGTTTCATTTAAAAATTACAGTAAAGCATGTTTCTAGCCTTTCTGACTGCAGCCCAAATCTTTAGGGTATGGCCTGAATAAACCCAAATATTTCTGAACAACAGAAAATAAAGGAAATGTATTTTTTTAGTCTTGAGATTAACTTAAGTGGGCAATACTAGAATTATCAAACCTTCATCATCAGTAGTACTAAAGGCTCTTGAAGGATTTAACCACCTCAGCAGTTATGTTTAATTTGAAGTGTGGAAAAGAGGGCAGCCAGTTCATTTCCCTAGCTATTTAGGCACCATTGGTGATATATTTGTGGGTTTGTATATTTAATACAGGCTTTGATGTTTTCCCTTACGCATCTTTTTATTATATAAATAATGTCCTTGTTTCTTGTTGTTTGTTGTTAGTGTGTGCAAATACATTCATCTTTTGTTTCACCCTTCCCTAGTGACCTGTTACATTTAGTTATAGGATATGCAGAAAGGAAATAATTAGTCTAACTTTGATCTGCCCTTGAAATTGCGCTGTGCTTTTAAACCACTGCAGAAGAAGAACAGTAAGTTTGTTTCTGCTCTCCTCAGCAACAAAGCACAGAGTGAATATAAGCATTGTAAATTATTGTACTATGATAGCCTAAAGAGCCATTTTTTAATAAATGAGTTGTAGATGGAGACATTTCTTTCCAGCATGGAGATGCTGCAGATAGGGCAGCGGTGTGCCAGGAGCTCCTGAACTGTGAAACCAGAAGAGACTGTTGGATCATTGCTTCTGAGCACTGTGTGGGTGCCTGCTCCACCTCACCCACTTACTTTCATATAGTCCTTCACCTTAATTTATTTTTCCACTTTTTAACGTTGAAGCTTAGTTTGTAGATGATTATTTCCTCTGCCAGAAGTTATTTGAAATGGGCTGCGAAGTTTGCAAACTGTTATGGGAAAACCAGGTATAGTTTTCTGTTTCCAGTCTCCATAGCCCGGAAACAAAGGAAAGTTTGGGTGATAGAACAAAAATTAAACAGCTCTGAGATTTGTTTTTTCCAGCTGCTAGTGGAGAAAAAGAGCCTTGGGTAGTATGGCCACAGAATTTGAACTGTGTCCATTCTTGTTAATTTACTTTTACTTGGCCTTTTGGGGTTTTTAAACTTTCAGTTATTTCCTAGCGTGAGTTGGTTTTTGAGATAACAGAAATATTAACAGGTAATAGGACAATAGGAAACAGCTTTATTTCTGTTAGTATCTGAACCTTGTTTTTACAGTTTTGTTTACTTCTCAGAAAAACAGAGCATAGAGATCATTTGCAATACAGCAAATACAATGGTTGCTAATTTCTCCTGCTACTCCTCTTGGTCTGGTGTTTACTGTATGTGGCTTGGTGGGAGATTGTCCTAGTGCAACGGAGAACTGTCTCTAGGTGATTCAGTAAATGATCCTGTGATCTAAGGGAAATGCTGTTTGCTGTCAAAGTCCTAAAAAGGCTCTCCTTGGAGGTTTTTTTGGGAGGGTTGGTGCTTTTGCTTTGTTTTGTTTTGTTTTAGTTTCTTTGGCTAGGCAGCTGTTGAGCTAAGAATACCCAAAATTTGGTATAGTGGATGTGAGCATTTTACTCCATAATCTCACTTCCTGTTTCATAAGAAATTCATCTTTTTTGTCATAGTTCCAGACCTCAAGATCATAGGACTGTCTTTTTTTAAATTATGCAGTGTTGGGGCCGCTATAGTTGTGATTCTTGGTTGAAGGTTCTTTTTGTTCATGTAATACAAATAAATGGTGAAAATGCACTAATTTTACCAAGATGATGTTTAACCAGCATGGGCAAAATGTGAAACCAAGGTCTTTTTAGTTACTCATAATTAAAGATTCCACCATATACTTTGTATTAATTTTTATTATTTTTATTTGATTATCTATTATTCTTAAGTGATGTATTCCTGTCCAGTGCAAGTATTTTTGTTCCCTTTATCTATCTGCTAGCTGTGTTTTTTGCCCAAAGCCATCATGTGTTGTTCTTTTAAGATGACATCTCCTGTTTTGTACCCCAGAGCGAGATGCAGTAGTATAAAAGGGTCTTAACACACTTTTCACTATCATGATGCCAAATTATTTAGGTTTTTCAAAAGGCATTTAGGCTTTTGCTGAAAGAGGATCCAAATATGTACAGCAGTGGTGGTTATCACTCAGTGTATGTTTGTCCAGAAATACATATGAAAGGTAGAGATGTTAGTTTCACTGAGTCTCCCAGGCTGCAAACTGAATGTAAATCTGAGTATGTATCCTCCCTTGTGTTTTGCCTCTAGCAGCTTTTAGAATCACAAATGCACATTTTTAATGACTAAATGTAACATTAACAGAGAGCCATTCTGCCCCAGTTATTTCATTGGAGAATGGACTTGCTAGAGACTGCTTTTAAGTAGCCACATCTATCTAATCAAGGTTTCCCACTCCTCCCTGGAAAAGAAATATTAAAAAAGCAGAGAAAATAAGATTATTAATTTCTGTGCAAGCTTCAAAGAGGCAGCTGAAATGTGAAGTAGAAGGAAGAGGTCATAGTGTATGGCTGCATAATAGTCACTTTCCTGCAGAAGTTGGTATTTTTGTTCAGCCCTACCAGAAGTGGGCAGGAGGTTGTACAGTGCCCCTGGGGCTGGGACCCATCATTGGTGTCTCGATGAGTAACCTACTGCATTCTCTGGGCGTAGTTGGAAAACTCCAACAGAGCATGAAGAGGTACCTTTAGGTTATTATATTTTTCTTCCAGTTTTTAAATAAAACCCTGCACCATTTCAGGAAATTAGCAGTGAAACAAAAGTATTTTGGAACGCTACCATAGCCTTTCTCTCCATTTTGCATTTCTGCATGCCCTAAACAAGGAGTGCTGCTTTGCTGGACTTTACAGCTGGGAGTGCAGGCTTGGCAGTGTTGCTGCTGCATGCATGCTCCTTGCAGTTGACATGCCCAGATGGTGGGAGCAGCCTTGGGCTTAGGCACCTGTGGGATGAGCAGCTTCCCTATGTGGGGGTGGTGGTCCAGCATCAATTTTCTCCCCCAACGTGCTGCAGTGTAGAGCTTGCATCTTGCAAAGAGGAGGATACTTGGTGTTAACCCGCATGTACCTCCTGGCAATTTCGGCAAAGAGATAGCCTATGGCATCTTGCTTCTGTGTGAAGAATATGTATGGGAGTCCTGTTGGACAGGCTTTGGGGTTTGGGGGAGTTCATAAGAGCAAAAGGAGCTTGGCCATATGACATCAGCTCCTGGCACCTTCCTTTTCCCTTTTCTTTCCCAGTAATGTGAAACTGATTGTCTTAAATGAAGTGGTTAATATACATGATTAAAAAAAAAAAAGAAAAGTACACTGCAAAGTTGATGTGAGACAAGGCCAACTGGAGGGCAAGGGCAATGCAGAAAACCATGCAGCCAGCTGGTGATGATATAAAGTGCAAGAGATTGTCTCTTCTCTCTCCCACCTGTGCCAACAGGCAGTAAGGTTTCTGCAGGATGGCTGTCATGTCGGCTCATTTAAAGGAAGGCTTTCTGGGTGGTTAGGGCTTTCACACTGCTGTACCTTCTGAATGGGCTCATCTGGGGAAGGGAAGAGACCTGGGGTGAGAGGCAGCACAACAGCTTTTAAGGGTATGACCTTAAAGGAAGAGGAGCTGGAAAAGCCAAGATAAAGACAGCCCAGAACATCCTTAAGGCTGCCAAACCTAAAATTAGATGCAGGCTAGGCTTTGTTTTCCTTGCAGGCTCACATGCCACATGCGTCTTCCCCCGGTTGGCCTACTCCGAGAGGACAGTGAGTGCTGACGTCGAGGAGCACTTGACTCCCTGGGAATAGTTTCTTGTGACTTTCTGTACTCCCCATCATCACACGATGGGAGCAGGTGGGCGCCACGGCAGAGCTGCTGTCACATGCGGGCACATGCAGTGTGGTGCTGCTGACAGCAGCTATCCTGGGACTGTTGCTATTGACAGCCAAAGCGTTGTTGACTGCAGGGAGGATCAAAATTATAATTGGTGACCACATGAGGTATCAAGTGCAGAGTTGACGTGACCACATGAGGTATTAAGTGCAAAGGTGATGTTAGGAGTCCATGCAAAGAACACAATTCAGTGTGTCACTTGCACGGGGGTTTAAAGTGTGGGTGGTGGATTGGTACAGGCAGCAGAGGGATGCTGGATACTACATCCCAAGTGTGTGTTACAACCCTTCCCTCAAAGGGAATGTTTTGGCAGAGCACCTATTAACTGTTACACCCCAAAAAATCCACTTTTGCCAGATGAAAAACAAACAAAGAAACAAATAAACCCCATTTGGGAATAGCTTGACCTTTCAGGGTGGGCTAGAACAGCATTGGGAGCTTATACTCGGGGCTGCACTTTGGTGCAAAAATGGTCTGATTCGCGTGTCAGCACATTAAAATTGGGTAGTATGACCATATAGTCACTACTGTTTGAGATGGTGTATCTCATAAGCAGATACGCTGTTAAACCAGACTTAGTCTTTGAGCTCTGAAACAGGCTATCTTAATTTTATTCAGAATTTACTTAGCACTGTTGTATCCATATTATGCAGCAGAAAAGCTGGTTAAGATATGTGCTCGCCAGGGAGCCCTGCAACTGAGCAAAAGCCTTTCTGATCTCTTTGCCAGGTTGCTACCAACTCTGCATGCAATTTAAACAGTTTTGAAGTGGAGTAGTACAGGTAAACCAGACTGCGATGGTACGTTTGGCATCTCTGCCGGCTGCCGTACAAGGAACTGATCAGCCTGGGACATCGCAAGAATGCAGAATTTCATTTTTCATTTTTCTTCTCCCTCTTTGTCCTTCTGTTTCATCCAGCTGCTTAGGGAAAGCAGTAGTTTTCCAGCTGCCTTCTTTAATCCCCTTTGACTGAACCGCAATTTTAGCCAAGCAGTACCTACATTATAAGGGGGAGAGGCACCGAGTATAATGCTGCACTAGGGGTTTTACGCTTGTCTTCTTGCTTGCTGCATACCCAGGATAAGTCCTAACCGTTTCTCCAAATCCCTGTGAGTTTTTCTTCAAAATGAAGTGATTAACTTCTGCTGTAAACTTCCCCTTGTCTAGGGCACCCAGGCCTTGCGCTGAGCTTGACAGCATTTGAGATCTCCTGCCCACATAGACTATTAGGTTCTGCTTATCCTTCGTTTTCACTGCCTGGTGAAATATTAGATAACGGGGAAAGAGCTTATCTTACATGCGTCTGAACTGACAAATATGGCAGCCTTTCAGTAAAAAGGCTAATGCAGACGAGGCCTTTTTCCTGGCTAGAATAAGAATGAGGCCGGCGCTTGTCTTCTGCCGCTGACAACGGTCAGATGCGTGCGGCATGATTTCCATAGCATCCAGACAGTCGGAGCACCTAATATCTACCTGTCTAGTCAATACATCAGCTTTGCTAGAGCGGGGAGCTGAAGTTTGTCATTGAGACGGGTTTCTAATGCAGCACGAATGGATCTTTCAGCTGTTCTCCAGGGTAAACATTGTAAGCCGTGCAAATTTATTTACCAGCAGTGACAAATAACTGTGTCAGTCACTTTTGTTTTCTTCCCTAAATAAGATATTCTTTATAAATGCCCTTATGGATTTCATTTTTGCAGCTTTACGCATGGGGAGGTGGGGGAAACAGGAGGATTTCTTACTGTTTGAACAGGTTAATATTAGTGTTTATTTCCCTCTGTGTTTCTGCACATGAAAAATTAGTTTGTGTTTGGAATCAATAATCTTAAAGGTCTTTTCCAACTTAAATGATTCTATGATACAAATAACTTTCAGAGGGACCTATTTCAAGATTTAACAATTTGAGGGGAGCAGCTGGGAAACACTGTCCTGATATTGAGGGGAGTTTGGCTTAACAGCACAGCTGAGAAATTTTGTTTTGCTGTGCCAGGGCTACCTGGAGGGGGAGGAGGAGCAGGAAGGAGGAGGCTGCTTTGCATGCAGGGTGCTGAGCAAGGCCTGTTACTCATTTCAGAAGTTTCTTGGCTCATCTCAGGCATAGAGCTGTGCTCGAAATTTAACACTTCCATTTTGAGAAAGAATACTCAGTGTTATAATATGGCATATTTCTGCATTGCATTCATACAGATATTTTGGGAAATTGTTTTCCCAGCTGTAAATTCTAAACTGTACATTTGCTTTTGAATGCTAAGCCACCAGCTAAACCCCAAAGTGTCTGACAGTCCAAAAAGCTGGGGATCTAGTGGGACAAAGTGGTAACCTTGTTAGGAATGAGGGAATAGAACTTAATGGGTGACTTGCTGCAGTATGGTGAAACACAAGTGTGCTCTGCATGGAGGAAGTAGAAAGTGTTGTTAGTCGGGCAAGTCAGCCACACCTAGGCACCATCCTGAGCTGCTGCCAACCCACACAGGGGATTTGGATCTTTTCCAGGCTTTGTTCCTGAAAATAAACTATTCAATATGGGAAACTTTGAAGATTGCATTGACCAGTGAGCCATACCTCTGGGTGTGAGCTTTCAGGGAGAGAACTCAAGCCTCGGATTTGGGTTAGAGGCTCACAGAGAAGCAGCTGTGATCAAAGTTTATTCTATATGTCATTTGTTTGCAGGAGATGGTCTGCAGTTTTATTGTTATTTCTCTTTATAGATGGGATCTATTTTGACCTCAGAAATTTGAGAAAGGGCTGTTGATCTGATTATTTAGTTTAACTATTGACTTGCTTTGTAGCTGCAATTCTTATAAAATGATCACCTCTGTATCTATTTCACAGGAGTGAAGGGATTACATCTATAAACCAAGCAGAATATGTAAAACAATGGATATATGCTAACTATTACATTATTTATTTAGTGCTTTGATAGCCATGTTGCAAAACAAATGAGGAGGTGGGGATGTCTTTTGGAACAGAATATACCGCAGTGCCTGCCTTGATCTGCATTAGACATCTGCACTGCGAAGTACAAGTGATGCTCAAAGAAGCACTGAGAAAACAAATGGGTTACAGAACTGTTGTGTTAGAAATGACAAAATGTGTAGGCAAAAGAGAAACTTCAGTTTCGGGCAGAATTTTAAAGTATTAACTGTAGAAATAGCAGAATATCGTAGAAAAGATAAGATACGAACATTTTGGAAACTGGGACTCAGTTCTCTATATGACAGAAATTCACACTGTGCTAAAAAAAAAGAGCAATTCTTTTTCTTTAGCAGAAAAACAGACCCTCAAAATTTTGTGATTTAACACTGGGAACTACAACTCTTACTTCTAAAAGTAAAAAAACCCAAAACACCAAAACCCAAACTGAAACAAAAAAACACCTTCCTGAACAATTTTAGAGTTGTTCAGGTTTAAGTTGGCTTTGAGGAAGACACCTACAATGAACAAAAAGTCCTAGTCTGAGCTTTCAGAGCAAAAAATGTGAGAGGACATGAAGAAAAAATTGCCAGAGTCTTTTTAAATTCAAAACGTCTAATCTGTCTGCCCAAAAAAGGATGGATTCAAGCTGAGAGCCAGTTTGGGTGATGTGACAGATTCATGTTCCTTTTATACACAACCTTGGCTTGAACAATTCCCTTCTTCTCATCTTAGGTGTGTAAACCAGAAACCAGATACATTGACAGCAAGGTAAAGTTATTTGGTGTGTCTGAAAAAAAACCAAGATAAGCACTGAAAAGGGTGTGCCTTTTCTAATTCATTTATCAAAACTGTGCTAATATGATGACACGAAACTTTCAAGGCAGGAAATACAGCAGGTAAGGTATCAGCTGCAACTCAGCCTCACCATCTTGAGTGTCATACGGCAATTTTTCTCAGACTTTATCCATGAGCCATCAGTGATGGGTGCACTGAAATTTTTCCTGTGAGACCCTTTTGTGTACCTACCACAGCAGGGGGATTGGATCCCTGAGGACAAAGGTGGGCCAGGAAGTAACCTTTATGAGGGAAGTGATTGCAAGTTTCTGCTGCATTTGGTTGAAACTACAGAAAATAGGAATGGTGCAGGAGGTAGGGAGGAGTATATATTGCCCTGCCTGAGGGCAGAGGCTGTGTAGCCAGGTCTTTCCAACATGCCACATGTGTGGACCTCATAGTCTGGTGTGCCCAGGCATTGTGCACGGGAGAGAGGGTCCACACATGCACATGGGTGTTTGATGAAGTCTGGCATGCAGTGTGTGTGGGAGGCTGGGATCCTGTGTGCAGGTGGCCAGCACATGCCTCCAATGTCGGACATATCCCAGACCCCGCAAGCTCACTGAATATGCACTGCGCTGGCAAGCTGCACGCTCTCACGAGTCATTTGTCTGGGACTTATGAATGGCAAAAAGCCTGGTCTGAGCTGCTACGCAGATCAGGATGCCGGCGTCCTGAAATCCTGGACAAATCCCCTTAGCGCTTTTGGTAAATCTGCAACTGGGATTTAACATTGTGAAAGCACATCCTAAGTGTGGTAAAAATAGCCTGTCTTCCAGAACTGAAAACCTGACTCGTGCCCCACAGTTAATGGGTGAGCAGTCAAGGCTGCTTCTTGAATCATTGCATGAATGCATGAAGTGGTGCTGGTGGCAGGGGATCACAGAGCAGCACCACAAACCCCTTGCCTGGCTCAGGTCAATTCTCTGCAGCTTTGACTTAAAACTCAGCAGATCAGAAGTGTGGCAGAGACCCCTGATCTCAGACTGAAAGAGATGATGGAGAGATCTCTCTGCCTTTGCCTCTCTAGAAGGCTTTGTTTGCTCTGCGTTGCCTGGAGGCAGTTCTGCAAGGCGTGCTGTGTGGGCAGTGTCCCCTCCTAGGCTGGACAGAAAGCTCAGCCCTTTACCTGGAGGCTGTATAAGAACTTGGGTTTATTTGTTTGTAACCCTTTACCTTGATCCTAATGAAAACCATGTTTTTTATTAAAAATTAGGACAGCACCCAATGTGAGGCATCAGTAGTTTTGCTGCCCCAATGGGGTGACATGGAGAAGAGAGAGGGAATGGATGTGCTTTTCCCACTGTGCGTGCACATGCATGCATGGGAAAGCACAGTTTCTCTATGACCCTCAAAACAAGTATCTTATTCTCAAAACTTCCTCTCCAACAAGGAGATTTACTCAGAAAGTCTTGCCCCACCCAGACAGGGTATAGTGGTATCTCTTCAGTGGGCTGCACAAAATTGCTACTGGTGAGTCAGTACAATGTTGGATGTGCAGTTTAACAGAATGGGAACATAGGATTAAGTAGTTTGAAACACAGCCTCCCAACCAAAAATACCAGCCAACCAACTGTAAGATGCATTAGCTGTCAGTTCTCAGTGTGTCTGGTGAGATTTCAAACAAACTTTGGGGTTTTTTGCTGTCACACAGAAAAAAATGCCATTGCAGCCACTTAGGACCAACCTCTTGCTCACTGTGAAAGGGTATCTGTCCATTTACAATTGGGCAGATTTTGAAAATGCATCTTTGTGATTTAGGTGCTCACATGTCATCTTCAAAAGTATCTTATTAGTCCAAATTACATATGGTACTTGTGGACAGTGTGTGAAGGTTGAAGTGAGTGAGGCCATGCTCTGTGCAAGCGCTGTGTAGGTGCTGCTGTGGTACTGAGAGAGAATGATGAAGATGACAGGCAGGAAGAGCTGAAGGGACTTGCCTTAGGTTGCTAGCAGGTCTGTGATAGAGCTAAGGAGAGAAACTCAGTCTCAGTCTGATCTTGTAGCTAGTGGACCTCGTATCTCCTTAAGCATCTGTGCTGTATCTTTGAGGCACTCTTGTATATTCTGTATGCAGGGTAATTTTTCTTTTCTTGGTTCCTAAAGTCCTTCTATGAGATACTTCAAATTTAATTGTACCCTATCTGATCTAGTATTATGCTAGGAGTACAGGGGAAAAAATGGATGGAGGAGCAGTGTTAGAAAGCACCTCTCAATCGTGACTGACACCCCAGCTCTGTCCTGGAATCTGTTCAGAAACATCCATCCCTCTGACTGACTGAGCTCAGTAACTTCACAGTAGCAGTGGGACTGTGCTACTCCATGTATGAAGCAGCACTGCATTGCCTGTACCTGGCTGCTGGTTTTGTTTCTGGCTCTTGGCTTCCACCCTGAAATGAGCATCACTGAAACTGCCTAAAGGTATAAGCGTGTCCCTGGCCTTACAGAGGGTACAAGAGGACGGTGGTCTTCATGGTAAATGGTTAAGTTGCCTTCCTGACATGTGTGGTGTCTCAGAAGTGGCTTGAGTTTATATATATACCATTAACTCTTCTGAAAACAAGAATACTGTCCTTGAATTGGGGAGGATTGGCCTCATTTTATGTAAAGTAGATGCAGATTTAAGCTTCATATTGAGTTGCTAGGGTGCTGTCCATCAAGTGATGTTTGGAAGTTGTTTTTTAGAAGCTATGCCAGTTTTGACATGATGCTTTAATATTTTTCTGGCTGCAATAGGGCACGACATAGAAATCTTCTGTTGTCATCACACGGAGCTATGAAGTGTTCTTTTTTCCTTTTTGTTGCTTTCTCTCTCTTGCACTGTGTCATATGGAAACCAGATCAAGACTATAAAATTATTGCCCACAAACTGTGATCTTTCTTTTCTTTTGTGGGGAGAACTGACAAGTCAGTGATGGCTTGGTGCTGTTGGTACTAGCTGTTCATGCTGCACACATTTGTATGTATCAGGAAGTGCCGAACTTGGCATTCTTCTCATTTGGCACACAGGCTAGTGAAACGTCAGATTTTTAATTGTGATAAAGTTCACGAAAGAAAAAATTATGGCAGATGTTTCCTTTTGTCGGAGCTGAACTGAATCATTAAAATGTGATATGATGTACTATGAACGAGTCAGTGTAAACACCATTCCTGTGAACTGAAGAACTTAGACCATTCATGATAACGTTAAAAACCATGTGGTCTGAACGCTGTATTACCAGGCTTTTCTCTTTAAATGCAGAGCATGAATCTTATGAATTTTTATTGCCTTTCTACAAAATGAAAAGATAACATATTCTGCTTTGGTAAAAATAGCCTGGTCGTTTCTGCAGTGTGGCTGTCGTTTCACTGGTGGTTTACTCAGAGGTCTGCTTTTCACAAGCAGCAGTGAGGTATCCCATTCCCATTGAGTGCTGAGCTTGCTCGCCTAATTCCCTCTTTTCTAGAAGATATATTTTTGGGAAGTCTTACTCCTTTGCCAGTCTGAAGGAAGTGACAGAAACGCTGCTGCTTGTTGAGGAATGCCTGTGATGATGCGTTAAAACTGGTTCCTTGGTAAGTGGTTATGGAAAAAACTGCAGGAAACATCTGACAACTGACATTCTCTGTGGACTTTCCTGTCTCCTCCTTACTACTCCTGTGTGAGGATTATTGTCCACACACTCACGTAGGCCATTAATCAGAAAAGCAGTGCATTAGAAACTTCCTGATGCTCCTCCTTGAGCTGAGTACATTTTATCTGCAGTTATTCTCATTCTTGATGGCATAGGAAGTCATGACTAGATTCTGATCCTTACTCTTAGTCTTGTCATTTCTCAAGATTTTGCCATAAATTAAGTGATTTTCTTAATGCATCAGCTGCTGGAATCAAGTGTGAATGAATACCTTCATTTGACATAAAGGTCAAAGAAACTCCGAAAAGATATGGTCAAGGTGGTATCTCAAAGGATTGTTTTATGTCACTTTTCTGATTTTTTATTTGAGGGAGCCCGACTTTACAGTTTTGCAATTATGCGGATTGGGAATAGATTACTCTGTTATGTCATAAAGAGGATTTTTAACCATGGCAAATCCAAATAAATTTGCACATCAGAAATCTCAGTTCCCATCTCTTTTGGGAATGCACTGCAAGTGAGGTAAATATGTTTTGCAGTCAAATTTTAAATACTCATAAACTGTGGTCCCTTTCTCCAGATCAATTACATTGATTTATTGGGGAAAATTTGTGTTTCTGTGTATGGACGTACACAAATTGTATGCAAACTATATATTTTATTTTAAGTGGGGCTGCAGGAGCTGGAAATAGGGAACTAAGTAATGTGATAAGAGTCGTTAACGGCAGATCATCTGGAGTTTTTCCACCATGGCAATTTGTGGAAATGCAGTGTGCTTTTTTAAATTAACAGAAGTTTTTACACCTCTCTTGCTCCATAGGAACTTAATTCATCATGAAACCTTGTTAGAAGCTGCACCATTATTTACTGAGGCAGATGTGAAATTTGTGTGAGTCACCAATTTGTGATCAAGCTGGAGGAAACTGAGTCTATAGTTCTTAAGGAGGAAGCTGCCCATTTGGGATGCATTTACACAGCTCCTTTTGTATAAATCATTAGTGCTGTAAACTATCCATTATTGTTAGAAGAAATTTAACAATGCAAATAAAACAAAATCCTGTGGCAGAGCAATTTTATGCTTGATAGTAATGTTTAATGGCATGTTCTCATAAAGAGATTTTCCCCATCCTTCAGACCTATCGTGTCTGTGACTCACTTGATTTCCAGTGGTTTGAACATCCCTTATTTTATTCCTAGAGTTGTTTTCTCTAGAGCAATTTCTTTAAACGTGCTGCAGCATGGGGTTATCCAGGGTTAATTTCCCTTATGATTACACATCCAGACAGCATCTATGTAAATGCTGCAAGACAAATGACAAGAAAACTGCAGGATGAAAGAAAACAAATAAAATTCCTTGGTTTTGCATGTAGGATCGACTTTTCCAGTATTGAAGTCTTTCCCTTGTTCGCTTTTAAATATTAGCACTAGCTTATATTGGCATTGTAGTTCTTTAAAAGCAGCACTTTTCTGTCATCACTGACCTCAGATTTTGCATTCTGTTGATGTGCTTTGTCCACCATATCTCTTTGGGTTCTTTTTCCAGGTTCACTTTTCATCCTTTATTTTCAGGTACCAGACAGTGCCATCAGTGAAGCAGAACTTTGTATCTCTAAACTAGCTGATTATATTAATATCAGAAATAAAATACAGCTCTTAACATTTTGCTTGTATTTTTAGTACCGTATTGTAATCCTGGTCCTGTTTTACTTTCTTATCTCTGTTCTGTGTCTTGCCCTTAAATTTCTTTTCTAGACCTGAGTTGCTGGGTTTTCTTGAGATCTTGAAAGGTTTCTGCACCATCCAGCTTTCTGAAGTCATTCCATGCACCGTAGTCAGAAAGTACTAAAATGTCCTGATAGTCTGTTATTCTGCAGTCAAGTGCCCATTGTTTTCTTTTCCTGTCTGCCAAGGAGTTTGTTGGCAATTGTGATATATGGAGCGAATAATCCACCTGGCAGGAGACTCTGTAACTCCAAAGATTGCTCTTTAGTGGAAGGATGAACCTTTCTGTGTGTGTATAAAATACTGCTAATAGCTTATTTAGCAACATTTATTTCTACAACAGGGCTTTCAGTTTTGTGTTGGAGGTAGATTATTGCATATGCATAATTCTAGCACCCATGCTAATTCTGTTCTTCATTTAACTTTCATCGGATACTGTGGTAGGATAATGCATGAGGTGATCTCTCAGCTTTTTAATGTGGTCCTTAGAGCATCTCTTCTAGCTCCTGCCTGAATTGGGGAAAAAAAAGATATTAATAATGAGGGATGATTCTTTCCCGTACTTGCTGGGAATTGCCTGGAAACCATGGGGAACTTAGGTGGGGTAGTCATGCTGCAACCACTGAGACTCAACAGAATCCAGTACCAGGTATGATTTGCAAGTACTGCTGAAAGAACTCTGAATAACAACAGTATAAGAAACCTCCAATATTGTGATAGTTTCTTGCCTTTTGTCTTATTTAAATGCTTGGTTTTACAACCATTTAGTACATTTGAGCTAAAAATACCCCGAAAGCTATGGAATGTGATCAAAATGAAGGATGGAAGGGGTTGCACTATTTTCAGGGCAGCTGATCTTGTTCACTAGTTTTGGATAGAACTAAATGGAGGATTGAATTAGTCAGTGACTAAAATACGTGGAAGCCCCTGTATCGCAGTATTCACCCTAATGGATACCTTTGTGAAATTCTGGTTTCTCAGCCACCTGGTTGCTTTGTCTGCTTAGGGATATTTTCATGGTCTGAGTAGCCTGGGTTGATTATCTCCCTCAGATTTACAGCTGCCTTTCCCTGCCCAGAGTTTCTCATTCCTCATGCATCAGCACCAGGAAATTCTGTACCTGTTTTTCAGCAGTGGCAGGGGACCATTGAAGTTACCACCAGTGTAATCCCCAGGGTAAACAGGGCCAGGGTATTATGCTCACTGTACCATTTAACCCTGCTGGAGGAGACGACTGTAAATTGCCTGTGTCGAGCCAACGTGCGAGGACTAATAGAACTGCAGTGGGGATAATTCATAAGTAGATTTTCTCCCTCGCCAGTGTAAACAGAGCCAGGACTAGTCAGGTCTGAAACGGTGATTACTTTTAAATCAGCATGTTATAATTCAGTGTCCCTGATTGAACCCTCCTTCCAGCACAGGAAAACAAACCACTCCACCGGTGGCCAACACGTGGACCACTCAGGCTGTGCAACTAACTGTGCATATGAAGGACTGCTTCAATTTCCTAATCCTTCCTATTAATGCAGAGTAAAGAACAGCTTTAACAAGGAGTTAATTTAGAGGCCTTAAACACTGCCTTCTCACCTCCACCAAACTTAAGTCTTTTGGGTTATTTTGCTAATCTCTCCGCACTGCTCCTATCTGTTTGTTCCTTGCGCCTAGTCACATTAAACACAACACAATGCACCTAGATGCCTATCTGCTGGCAAATAAGTTACTTGAATTTACTGCCTATGAGAAAAACACTTTTCCTTTCCCTGCGGTGGGGCCATTCTTCTGTAAATAAGTTAAGTTCTGACAAACTTAACCTATAAACTCCAGATTTAACCGAAATGATAAAAATTTACCCCAGGAGGTGGCAGTTTGAGAGGTGGGGGCATGGGACTTGCAGTAGGTGCATCTGCAGTTGCTTGAAGCCTGTCCAGGTCCAGAAATGGACATGATCCTGGTCTCCTGCTTTGCTCCTCCTTGACCGTCGCCTGCATCCTTTTCCTGTGTTGGCATCAGCATTTACCCAGTTAGCAATTTGGGTTTTTCCCCTGTGAGCAGAGACCTGGTCTGGCTCAGCCATGTCACTGTCTCCATGTGTGCTGGGGTGGCAGGAAGGAGCTAGGGGCACACTCCCATGGCCAGTAGCTTGACACAGGGCTGAGATGAATCAGGCAGCGATTATCCCAGTAGTCCTAAAGACTCCAGCCTGGCTGGCCAGGGAGTGAAAGCATGGCTTCCCTATAGCGGGCATGTGTTGCCCCTCCATGGCTTTGACCATGAAGCATCATCCTGGTGCTGCTGCCTGGAAGAGTCAGGACACATGGTCCTGCATGAAGTGTTAATGACTAGGTAGTTTTTGGGATGAAGTTACACATGTGGCTCTGAGATGCATCACATTGCAGAAGAGGGAAGCACCTCTGCACAACACCGGCTATCCGAGTTCCCCAAGTGAATGACCCCAAGGGGTTGACTGCAGGCAGGAGGAAACACTCCCTTATTTTTCAGATTCAAGACTGTGTTTTTTCTCTTACTCTTCAAAGTATGGGCTAGCCAAGAGCCTGCCCACAGTCAGTAATGTCTTCAGAGAAGCAGAGAAGAAAGGGATAAGTAGCAGAAATGTGAAACTCGTATTGAGAAAGCAGCATCTGTCCAGTTTTGGTCACAAAAGCATGACTATGTTTCCTTACTAATAATGTTTCTTTACTAATAGCAAAACAGAAAATACCAGGTTTTGTTCTTGTGAGTTCCAGAGTGAAGCTTTTTGTTTTCCCAGTAGTGATCTGAGGAGACAGGTCAGTGAACACATCCTTTATAAAATTTCATCTAAATGTTACCAAGTTTAACTAGCCCTTGGCTTTATCATTAATACGCTAGATTTCTAATGTCATGTGGAGGAGCATTGTGACTCTGTGTGCCAGAGACTGGTTAAGGAGCTTCAACCCTGTTGCCAGAGCAGCCGTCCTGTTCAGAGGTCATAGTGGAACCTGCTACTGGGAGGGGAATTTTAGAAGGAAGCCAGTCGCCCAACCTTGTTGACAAAGCAGCTTTTATGGGCTGCCTGGCACTTGCTGCACAGTTGTTCAGTCCCTAGAGGGCTTGAGTCACATTAAAAAGTTCATGATAAATTCTTAATAAATACATGATCAGCCAAATATTATTCTGAGGATGTTCTCGAGGATACTTATCAGGTGCATTACTTATGGATACAGAAGTCTGTAACCATTCTGCAGTCATTGTGCCTGCACTTGTACAATAATATTAAATAAATTTCGGTGGGTAGGGAAGTAGTGGGCTAGAGAGGGAGTAGTGTGTGATGTATCAGTCTATGTGCCAAATCCCCGGTCTTGGCAAAGCAATTGTTTTATGCCATAGGTTAAGGCCCTTCAGGAACTGAAAAGACTCTTAACATGAACGCTTCAGTTGTAGGAGACCGAAGTACAGCATTAATACCAATATGTTAATTTGTTTTGTTTTCTGCTTTCTTTGTAGTGTTTAAACTACATTCATCTGAAACCAACTTCATTTTAAACGTGAAGCTGGAGAATGATATATGTGGGTCAGTCTTTCGCTCAGAAACTTTGTTTTACAATGTCCTTGACAACAAAGAGTTTGCAACAGTCATATTTAAAAGGCCCCCTTCTGTTGAATTAATTGTTTTCAAAGTAGTCTAGGGACAATCAGATTGTAGCTTTGAAGGTGCTCCATATCTGCTATCTGTACTGAATTACTTCTCTGTGCTGGTAACAGTGCTGTTGTTGGTTAATACTCCACTTGCACAAAAGCATTCCATTGACATATAATTTAAACTCATTCTGCTCTTCTAGGAACTCTCAAAGGATATTTATTTACAGACCACAATCACTGTCCCCGAGCTTGACTGTTCTGTTTGGATTGAGGCCTTAGACCTTGCAGTATCGAGCTAAACGTCAACAACAGTTTAATAAATCCAGACAGTGGGTATAGCCTGTAACCAATCAAGAGGGCCCTGCTGCTATGTGTCATGGATATATATAGCAGGATATGTCTCCCTAATATTTTTAACCCCTTGGCTTTTCATGGCACTAGTTTGATAGGTGACCACAAGCAGACCCACTCATCTCAGCCTCTTTCCCCTCTTGGCTCTTGCTCCTTGACTTTGAGTTAGGAGACTTTTTTTTTTTTTAGACCAGTCCATGGTAATTGCAAATATGAAAGGTGTGGGGAGCAGTGGGTCTGCCTCCATGGCTGGCCCCGGAGTGTGTCCTGGGGGCTTGGACTGCTGGGCAGGGGGGAAGGCAGTGCTGGTATGAAGCTGAGCTGATCCAGCCCAAGCCTGCTGGGAGAGGCACTGGAGCCTTGACAGTGCTGCGGCCCAGCTCCTCAACTTTCAGGAGCTCCCAGGTCCTAGTCAAGTGCAGACCAGAGGCTAAACTGTTTCCTAGCTCACACACACTGGTCTTACCCAGTGCTTTGGGGATGCTGCCATAATCCAGAGAAGTAACTAGAAATGGGAGGAGGTTTGGCAAGCCAGTGAAGGGGGAGTTGAGGCACATGGCATTAATGAGGGACAAGGGGCTAACTGCTTCCCATCGTGGCAGGGACACTGTAGGACTGTGCTGCTCCTGTCAGTAGCAGCAGCAGGGACAGCCTTAAGTGCCTGCTACTGGGACTGAGTGTGAGTGCAGATGTGGACAGGGATGGGGAACCCATCTGCCTGGGTTCATCAGCCGGAAGGGCATCAGAAAGGCCGGCTTAGTGGCAAGGCAGGGCATGCAGAGGGGTTTGGGGGTTGCAGAGGTGTTCGGGGCAGGCAAGCACTGCTGGAGCTGGGAGTCTCACAGAGTTGGTCAGGTTGGAAGGGACCACAGTGAGTCATCTGACCCAACCTCCCTGCTTAAGCAGGGTTGTCCTAGAGTACATTGCATAGTATTGTATCTAGACAGCTCTTGAATATTTGCAGTGAGGGAGACTCAACAATCTCTCTGGCCTCTGTTCCAGTGCTCAGTCACTCGCACAGTAAAGTTCTTCCTTGTATTCAGGTGGAACTTCCTGTGCACCAGTTTCTGCCCATTGCCTCTTGTTCTATTGCTTGGCACCACCATAAGAGCCTGGCTCCATTGTCTTGGCACCCTCCCTTTAGATATAGATATTTATTGATTTAGATATTGATGCACATTGATGAGTTCTACCAAAGAAACACACGTGCGGCTGCAGTCTCCTTTCTCCTCTTTTTCCATTTTTCTTTTATAACTTGATTTTACAGGCATTGTTTCTCCTGGTGGTTATTGTTTTACAGCATTGCTCCAAAACGCGACTCCCTAATGTTTTACACACACACGCACACACCGGCTCCCCGTAAAACTTTGGAAGCGCAGCTGGGAGGACTCCTGCGGCGTGACGCTGGGGGCGAGTTTTCCTCGCCGGTGGCCTCTGGAGCGCCCAGGCGCCGGGCGGGTGTTCGCCAGGCGGGTGTCCCGCTGTCCGGCCGTCCCGCCGTCCCGCTGTCCGCCGCCGCGGGCG
>JAOXXN010000395.1:98102598-98128549 GCA_026770055.1 Myrmophylax atrothorax | reverse complement strand
GCCTGTCCGTCCGTCCGTCGGTCCGTCCGTCCCGGCGCAGGGCCCGGCGGCCGCCCGAGCACGGGGCCGTCGCACCCCCTCGCCGGATGGAGCGCGGGGCCGGCGGCGATGCGGTGCCCGCCGCGGAGGCTGCCGGAGCGGCTTGAGCCCCGCGCCTGCCGGAGGAGAGCATGTCCAGTGAGCGGCTTAACAGGACTGCGGTGAAGGATGCGCGGTTAAAAGACCTGTTGTTGGAAAGAGGTACCCGCGTGTTGGCAGGGGCAGGGATGCCGCGGGATGCCCCGGGAGCGCTCGCCGGCGGGGCCAGGGCAGGATCCCCCCGGCCCGGCGCTGTCTGGCTGCGGGGGAGGGCTCGGGGTCACGGGCTTGTGTGGTTGCTGATACGGTCGTCAGTTAGTTCTCTCTTTTCATGCCCTTCTGAGGTGTTTTCATTCAACGCGTAGTTGCCTTTTCCGTGTTGGGCGTTGACCCTGGAACGTTGGGGGTTTTGTTTGTTTTTGGTGTTTCTTTTTAGTTTAGTTTGGGTTTGGTTTTATTTCCCAGGAGAACTTTTATTAGGATTGCTGTTTCTTGCGTGTAAAGATACGGATATATGTGAGTGTGACAGACTCGGGGAGCTAAAACCATATAATTTCTCTTCCTGGAGCTCCTCCCGGTCTCTTTCCCGAAAGGAAAGGAGGCAGGAGGAGGTGACTGTCTGGAAGGCGCTGGCCCTTCGCGCCTGGCAGGTGTTGGGCAGCGGAGCAGGGGACGCGGTGGGGGCCGGGGTGACCCAGTGCCTGTCAGCAGCCGCCAGGAACTATTTAAATGGCCGTAGTCAGTGCCAGCAAATACAGACTGCTGCTGCACTTCTCTCTTTGCTTTTTATTGCTAATAACCTAATGAGCAGCCAGAGGGTCAGTCAGGAGGAAGAAGAGATGAAAAATTACGTTTCTTTTCTCCGTGCCTTCCTGTGAGGAAATCCTCCTGAACATCACTAAGATGTTTTGTTGTGCTTTAGTGTTTGCAATGTAAAGCTGGACTTCGAAAATCCTATGTGCTTACACTTGTATGCCCTGGCTTTTATTTTCTTTGTAGTGTGGCCGGTTTTAGTCTAACCTTTTCAAATTATTCCCTCTCAAGGGAAGTGCTCACAGACCAGATAATTTATTTATAAAGGAGGGGTACTGTCCCTTGCCACCATGCAGGGGCCTTGATAAATTTATGAGACTCTGACCTTGGCAGATAGAGAAATAACATGGCATTCCAGTGATCTTTGCATTCTAGGAAAGCCTAAATCAACATTGCTTGTTTTGCATGTTGCTCTTTAGCAACAGTCTAAAGTATGACATGGATGCCAAATAAAAGGTTTTGGGTGAAGAAACCATTTAGTACTTTAGTAGCCACAGAATGTGAATTGCAGCAGTTGTCAACTGTAAGGTCTCTTTTCTGCGCTTCTTAGCTGAGAAAAACTGAGTTTTTACTTAAATGTGGGTTTGGTGGGTTTGTTTTTTAATTATTTGTGTGCTTCCTGCTTTTTGATCTTTTGGTGCTGACATTGTTAGCTTCCAGTGACAGAAGAGAGGGCAAAGAAGATTGCTGCATTGCATATTGGATTGATAGCAAAAGCAGAACACAAAATGCTGACTACTCAAATTCTGGGAAGATGTTGGTGGTCTTAATGATGAGTGGGTGGTACTTAAGAGCAAAGAGAAATAAAGTGATAGATATATCTTTACTCTTCTCTTTGCTTAGCTTCAGGTAGGCTTAGTTACTCCTACTGAAACAATTGGAGACCGTCAACACTTAGATGGTGGTGTGGCTGTACCTGCTGGTAGCTTGTGACAAACAGCAGAGGTTGGCACCGGCCTCCACTGGACACCAGCACACTTGCAGCTCCTGTAGTCTGAAGTTTTGTTTGCAAGAGATCTTAGAATAATGAAACAGCCTCGAGTTTCCTCTGGTTCCACCCCAGGTTTATTGTGGATTTTACGTGTGAAAGGCATTTTTCCAGCTCAGCTTCATATTTCTCTCATGTCTGCACAAGTGTGCTACTGTCATGCAGAAGGCTGAGGGTGACTACAGGTTAGAGATGGGAAGGGGGGGAGCTTGTTTTCTGGTATTTGCTTTGTCTTTTCAGTTTCATGTGTCATTACCTCTCTTTCCTTGTTAGCCTTTTAAAACAGAAATTTAATACTGGTTCTCTGAAGCTCATATTTTTACATTCAAAAATGAGTGTCCTTTTTGGAAAGTACTGAAACTGAGCAACTTGTGTTGGTTCTTTGCTTCTTCTACTAGCCTAGCAACCAAAGACTTCCTCTCATTAACTGGAGCTGTCTTTCAAGATGAGAGCATCCCCTGTGAGCAATGCAGTTTCCATAGAAATATCAGCAACTCGCTTACTCCAAAGGGCAATTTTTCCCCTTATGTTGCTCATCCTTGCTGCTCCAGTATAGCCAAAAGGGTGCAAGAGTGACTCATTTCTAAATATACTTAATATTTGTGGTATAGGCAAGGCAGATAAGATGATGGGCTCTGACGGAGTTCATTGTAATTGTATCTCTTGCAACAACCAAGGACCTGGTTTCATTTTTAACCATAGTGGAACATAACTTGTTTTCAGAGTACCAGCTCTCTTTTTAGATTTTTGCCTGAATGGGAGGGTCCTAGAAAAGTTAACTTTACACTAGCTGAAGAGAAGTTAGTAACTGAAAAAGACATTGTGTAGTTTCAATAGGATAAAAGTTCTCCACAGGAGTAAGATAGCTTTCATGCTGTTTAGGTGATAAAAAATTAAGAGTTGTGTACTAGATACAGTATCCTGATTCCACTCTTCATGACCTCTGCTTTGAAGCCTGTGGAGCCCTCTGGACTCTGTTGGCATTGCAGATGGCTGTTAAAATAGAGTGGGATTTGTGTGTGTGTGGTTTGTTGGTTTGTTTCCCCTCCCACAGTGAAATTATATTATCCAAAAGGCTTGTCTGTGATGTTTATGCTGAAGCGTTTATTACCTGAGAAGGCTGCCGAGAAGGCTCACCAAGAGGCTTCTTGGTTTTGACCTGCAGCTGCTCATACCAATTGATTTGCTCTGACAAAAATTAGGTAATTTTCGTGGCTGTTAGAACAGTTTTCTTCACAAATGCACAGCAGTAGTATCATATGCCAGATCAGTCTTGATGAAATCATGAAGAGTTTTTGGATTATTGCTTTGATGGTTAATATTCTGTGTATTAATGACACATTTACCTCTTTTTTTTTCCTCTATTTTAGCTGAACTGGAGTTTGTTCAAATCATCATTATAATCGTGGTTATAACTGTTATGGTGGTAGTGATCGTCTGCTTGTTGAATCATTACAAACTCTCCACACGCTCCTTTATCAACCGACAGAGCCAAAGCAGAAGACAGGAAGAAACTTTGCATACGGTGAGTATGAGCACCCTGCACCAAATTCCTTTTCCTTGTGCTGTACAGGCCTGCAGCAAAGCCTCCTGAGGAGCTCCAGTACAGGCAACTGTAGGAAAAAGTTTTGATATCACTTATAATACTCCCTATAGTTAAGTCTGTTGCCGGGGTTGTTTTTGTTGGGAGAAACAAAGTCAGTACATAAATTTAAGGTATACTTTCTTAGACTATTTTTAGACCCTGTTATGTTTTATGTAGCCTATATTTATTTTGCGTTTGGAGGCTCAGATGTGACATCCTGTTTGCTGCTGCTGTAATTTGAAAGGGAGTGGAAGGGGAATGAATGGAGATTACCTGGTTTACAAAGATTTGAAATACACCTTGTTGTGACTTTCCATGTATTTACTGGTACTCTGGAGTTTTATCGCTGTTACTGTTTTGTGAAGCAGTAGTAGCTGTTTACTGGATCAAAACCACTGTCCCAGTAAGAGCCCAGGAAAATGTAGCGTTTGTTTCACTCAAACAGAAAGAAAGTAGAAAAAGGATCCCTTCAAGGACCTGGAATGTTTAAGATGTATGTGTTTGTTACAGAGTCCGAGGCTTAAGATGGAATCTCAGTCAAGGCTTGTTACGGCTGTATTTAGTCAACCCAACAATAAATGGCCACCTAACTTGTGTTGTGAGGCAGGAGTTTTCTGGGTGGGATGCTCTGCTCCCTTGTGAGGGTTAACCACAGTGTGTCCCTGACCTTGGGCATCCCCCCCAAAGCTGTGTAGTGTCCTGTGGTGTTGCAGGGAGGTCCTTTCTTTTGATGTGCTTTTCAGTGTCTCCAGAGTGGTGCCCTTGGCCTCTTTGCTGACAGCAATGGGCAAGAGGCCATTTGTGAGAGTAGCCTTTTGATGCATTGAATTCCTGGTAGCAGCGCTGGGTTCACAGCTTCCTTTCAGAAAGTGATTGTAACTGGGAGATATGGTCCTGTAATGCTTTACTCCACTTCTTAATCCACAGTCTTTCCTGAACACTAATTGCTTTTTTTTTCTGTTTAGCTTACAGTTAGATTTCAGCCAGGTCAGTGAGGGAAGTGCCCAGGCAGGGGAGGGAGCACTTACAGGGAAGAGGCTGGGATGCCACAGCCAAGACTAGACCTGAGTGGCTGCCATGGAGCTGCAACCCTTACAGTCTTGGCAATTGGCAGTTTACTGTTGAAAGCTGACTGTAAAATGGGACAATGCAGGGTTCCCAAAGCTCTTGCTTAGCACATCATCTGTGCCCTGTTGCTGGGGTGAATATCTTTTACCTTGAAGGCTGTGGAGGGAAGGAAAGGAACTACCTCCTCAAGGAGAGGTTGCCTCATTTCCTAGCACTTTGATAGTGTAGGAATGCTTAGCTCTAATTTGGTTACAGATGAAACTGGAACTTGTCAACCGTAACCTTGTGGACTTCAGAGCTGGAAAAATTGACTAGATTAATTTGAATGTTGCTTTGAAATGGACCCTGTAATTCAAGAACCACACTTCTGTCTGAAAAATGTTGGCTGTAATTGCTACAAATGCCTAAAATGAAATAGTTTGAGATAAATGAAATGCATTTTCATCTTCACAAATCTTTTAAAACTGTAGTAGGCTGTCAAATGCATGAAGTAACCCATTATTTCCTTTGATGGTTCATTAGTATTGTCTGTTACCAGAGCCAGTGGTGTTTTTTTTCCCCTTGCGCACAAAGGAGAAAATATCACCTTCTTGTGAAGAACCTTCTTTGAGAAAATATCACCTTCTTGTTTGGCAGCAGGAACTTGGGAGCTGCTTTAGTATCCAGAATGGCTCTGAAATAATTTTTAAAGCACTGACTCAGTTTCAGTTTGATGGCACCATTTTAACTAATGATGATCATAGCCAAGTGAGCACTTTGTGGGAATTGATGATTAGATGGCAAGAACCAGTTACTAATTCTTCTGAAAACCTTTTGGTATAGGTTTGTCATCACTCTTACTCATCTGAATTTCTGATAAGCTGAAGCTGTTCTTATGAGGTCATACTTGTGGGGGATGAGGCTTTAGAGGTCTTGGAGTTCAGATGTCAAAAACTTCTAATTTTTCTTTGTCTTGAGTGCTAGAAGGAAATTCTGACAAACCTTTAAAAGCGGTGTGCGGTGCGTGAGGGTCGGAAAACCTCTGTGATGAGAAACTGAAAATGTCCAGTCTGTTCTCATTGTCCACAGTGGAGTGAGTCACACAAGAACAGATAGTCTGAGTGGTAAGATGCAGGTTAGGTTATACACTTCTAAAATATATTTATTTTTTCAACAGGCAGACCTTGTTCTGTGCGCTTGTGCTATGCATAAGTGGATTCTTTTCCAAGGGAATATTTTTTTAAATGGTATATAGACCCTGAAAACAGATAAAATGTTTATTAACTACTACTGTCGGAAGAAAGTATTATTCTGACTCATGCTTTCTGTTGGTGGAGAAACAGTGAATGGAAATAGAGGAAATTAAGACATATTTGTTGGAAGAAGATGGTAAAGCAAATTAATTGACTACTGGGTAGTTCCTGTAGTGAACCATGAAGTGAACGCTCCTTCATGTAACTGAGGTAGAACTGTATCAAGATGTTGAATCCAGCCTTTCCTGTTCACATGGGGCTTTTTGTTTGTTCTTTTGTTGCCTTCAATTTTGCTTTCTTCGAGCCTGTCCTATTTCTAAATAATTGTGCCTTCCAAACAGCTAAGTGATGATGGAATTGCACAGGTTTCTGGCTGGGTAAAGACCAATTATTGAACAGGTGTCTCGCTTATTCTGGTCCATATACAGAGTGTGATAGAAGTGATCAGATAAATTATCTGCTGTCTTTGTTGCCAGCCTCACACCTGTAAAACTCATGGGTCAGGCTCAGAAATAATGAAATAAAAGGCATTTGTGGGTTGCTTTTTCTGGTTGAACTTCTTTAATGTTTAAAAAACCAAAACAAACAAAAGACACAAACAAACATTCCCAAACAAAACAAACAAATAATCATTAAAAAAAATAGTATGATAATGAGAATTTCAACTTCGCCCTATGGCAAGCCCTGCCCTCTCCCAGTGAGGCTGTTAAACTCTCCAATCCTATTTTACCATGAGCAGAAGTAAGAGTTTTGGGGTCATAACTGTGAGAAATGGAATGATGCTGAGTGACAACTATCGTTGGTATGAGTGGCAGCCTGAAGTTGACCTGCAAGGTGCTAAGTGGTGTCCATATCACAGTGGGTAAAATATTGAACATTTTCCCCCTACATCATCCATCAGCACTGCTCATCCATCAGCAGTGTTTGGCTTCACAGCTGGGAGCAAGCCAAGGTTTGCAGAACACCTGAGAGGGATAGGAAGGCTGTAAGGTGTGGAGTATACCAGGAGAATGCTTAGTGCTGCTTCACTAGAACAACACAACCTCTTGTGTGGGAGCAACTGATGCTACTGGCAGTGCTGGGGTGTTTTGTGGCAGAGCCATGTGGCAGCCTTGGAAAGGCACATCCCGTGCACAGGGTATGTCTGTCTGATATCCCAGGGGAGGTACAATACATGTTGCAGCATTGCTGGTTGTGCTTTAGGAGGATGGACATTGTGTTGGGAGGGCAGCATTGCTGGTAACCAAAAGCATCCTCCTGGAATGCGGGTAGTGGCATCCGAGCTGCTGCTGTGGCACTCTGCTGTTTGCTGGGACAAAACAAAGCTAAATCTTGCTTCCTGATGATTAACTCAATGTCATCACCAGTGATTTCCAGGGGGACATTGAGGGGAAAGAGATTAACTAAGTGACTTATAGGGAGGTACTTAATGAGCTTCTGATGTTCCTAAATTCATTCCTTCTCTCCATCCTGGTGTCTTCTTTTTGCATTGTCTTTTATGAAATGGATGTTGAAGGAGTACTGAACACTTGGACTGCCTTAGGCCTACTCGTGGCAGCAGAGTCCCTGCATCCATCACACAAGATGCTCACCCTGGCCAGCCCCTGCCTCCAGCACTAAGGGCAGCGTTGCTGCTAGGGCTAGTCACCTTGCATTAGAACCTGCATTGATAATGCTGGTCTCAAATGCCAAGCTCCAGGAGCACAGCTTAAGTACTTCCCTCTGTCCTATATCAGCTATTTCAGAATAAAAGGGGAATGTCAGGAGGGTGATGGAAAGTACTTGTTAATACTGACAGTTGAGGGATTTGTCAGTGGTTTCACATGTTTGTCCTTCCTTTTGGTCTTTTAAATTACTTCCTACTGGTTTTGCCATTATACCTTTTGTCCCTGGGCCACTCATTCTCACTTTCTTACTGACATATGCAAAAGAAAATCCCACTGGAAACAAGAACCCAGTCTACAGCCAGGGGAGAGTGTGAGTGCTGTAGACTTACCCTGCTTTGCCAAATATTTTTGTTTGTACCAGTCATCAGTTGGCAGGGGCTGGATGTGTACTGTATTCTCCTATTCTGCTGTCTTCTTGAGGGACATAGGCTTGCGTTTCTTTAGGGAGTGCTGCCAGGAGGGACAATGTGTGTGGCTGCCACTCTTTGAAGTCTACCACAGTAAGGTCAACGTATCTTCAGTAAGGGCAGGTTTGTCTAGGAAATCTGCAGGTAGGACTAGAAGTGAGGAGCCCTGACTTTGGGTGGCTCCCGACTCAGTGTGTCATCTTGGGCAACTTGCTTCATCTCTAAAGGAGGCAGGGATAATAGTACTTACTCCCTTCAGTTGAATGAAATGAAAATTACTTAAAGGGGTGAAGTGCTGTGAAGCTGAGGAAATAAAAGTTTTAAAGCATTAAGTAACAAATAATTGCAGTAAGTGTAGGGAGGGAGATCATGTGTGAGAGATTTGGCACTCTGCGTAATTCTCTAGTACTTCTCCTTGGTATGCTGCACTGCTCTGCCAGACAGCGTCACCTTTCCTGCCCTTGAGGAAACACAGCTCCTAAAGGAACAAGCAGTCCTGCTGAAATACTCCTCATTCTGTTGGGGGCAGCACAATAGTTTGTTTTGCTTGCGTTTAGCAGGGAAAATGTTGCCATCTTCAAAGCTGCGATGGTCTGTATCACCCAGGAAGAGAGAGAGAGGAACGAGCCCCTGTGCCTTCCTGGAGCGTTTTCAGCAAGCCACTGCTTTAATGTGGTGTAAGGTACCACCTAGGGCCAAAATTGGAAACTACACTGCTGCCTGAAACACTTCACTTGTAAAAGAAGCATGTATGTTTTTGTATGTGTGTACATTTATATATAAAAACCTGAGTTCAGGAGAAAAGAGGCACCTTCTTGATAATTGTAATGCATTTTAGTAAGTGAAAAGTGGACTTTTGTTTCTCAGGAAATATAATTTCAGGCAGTTTTATTCCTCAGAAACTAAAAAGAGGAGAAAGCCCCAAACTCTCCTTAATAGTCAGTAAAAAAAGAAAAGTTGGATTATATGGAATTGTCATGGTTTCACCCCAGCTGGCAACTAAGCACCACACAGCCACTTGCTCCCAGCAGGATTGGGGAAAGAATCAGGTGTGTAAAAGTGAGAAAAATCGTGGGTTGAGGTAAGGACAGCTTAATAGATAAATCAAAAGCTGTATGCACAAGCAAAGCAGAACAAGGAATTCATTCACCACTTTCCATGGGCAGGCAAGTGGTTGTCCATCTCCAGGACAGCAAGGCTATATGACATATAATGGTGCCTCGGGAAACAAATGCTATTACTCCCAAAGTTCCGCCTTCCTTCTTCCTCCAATTCTACAAGCTAAGCATGACACCATATGGTGTGGAATGTTCCTTTGGTCAGTTGGGGTCAGCTGTCCTGGCTGTGTCCTGCTTCCCCCCAGCTCCTTGTGCATCCTCAGCCTCCTTGCTTGCAGGGTGGGGGGATGAGCAGAAAAGGCCTTTATGCCTTGTAAGTGCTGTTCAGCAATAGCAAACACGTTCCTGCATTATCAACAGTTTTCCTCACAAATCCAAAACATGGCCTCATACTTATTACTGTGAAGAAAATTAACTCTATCCTGGCTGAATTGATGGATCCTTTTGCCTTATTACACTTTGAGGAAATCTTCTTACTCAGTGTATATTTTTACCTATAATTTCTCCTGAGTTAAAAATTATTCTTCTGTTAAATGTCTTTCCTGCCATTTTTCAAAGTGCTGATGCTCGGCAGAGACAGACAGATGACACTGTGTGCTCCAGTGTTTAAAAATGTCCTCAAAAAGTCATCTTCCTACAATGTTTAATTCTAGAGTCTCTAAACCTTTGTAAAATGCAAAATAGCAAATTATCTTAGGCTTATGCAGTCTCCTAAGCTCTAAATATTAAGTAATCATCACCATAAGATAATTCACCATAAGATAGTTAAGTAATCACTCATCTGGATTTATTAAATGATGATGTTATTTCAAAACCTAATCACAAAATTAATTTCTGTAAAGTATTGTGAAACCCCAAAATGACAAAGGTCAGCAAAAGACCTAGGTGAATCCCTAAGATTTTTCTTGGTGTTATTTGTATGTGCTAGAATTTTCATTCCGAAGCCTAACAATGTTAAAAATCAGCACAATATAGGGAATGAATGTATATGCTTTCTCTCCCTCTTACTTTTAAGTATTGAAACTCACTTCTGAACTCCTTTTGTCTCTTTAAGAAGGAGCAAGTTGAGGTGGCTAGCTATTGAGTACCTACAGAAAGCAGGTAAAGGACATACTGCCCACATCAAAAAATGGGTACATTGCTTTTGCTCAGGTTTAGCCTTGTTTGTGCATAGCTGAGAGCTACTGGTACAAATCCCTGGGCTTTTGGTGTGAGAGGCCATCGAGCTGGACTGCCAGCACTGGATGCAGTAGCTGGGAAATGCTTTGTTAGCACAGTGCCAGGCGGTGTGGTACTGGGGCTGCGAGCTCGTGCCAGGCCTGGTGGCTGGTTAGCTGTTGTGCCAAGCTACACTGCCTGCACCTGGTTTTGTCTTGCTCTTCGGTGAGAATTGGGATGAGGAAACAGTGGAAAGAAGCTGAAAGTAGTATTTTTTTTGTCATTAGACCAGTCTACCTTGGTATTTTGAAAGATAGAGAAACAATATGAAGAAATATAAATACAAATTCTGTTGGTTCTCACCTGTTTTTCACGTATCTGAGCACAGGGAAGCATTTTAGCTGTCAAAAGAAAGTTTGTAAGTAGAGGGACAGAGAGAGAGCAAGAAACAGCACTTTCTCTCAGTGTAAGTCACCTCAGATTGTTCACAGCAGTCGCATCAGGTTATTTCTTAAGTCTGCAGCATGGGGGGAAAAATTGTTAGGGTGATATTTTCCTTCTGCAACACTGTCTTCTCTTAACCCCTTGCCATCATCCCAAGAACAGTGGAGTAGGCGAGTACCAACCCTTGGGTTAGTTGTATCTACCCAGTGCAGAGGAGGAGGGATTTCCCTGAAATGAAGGCTTGAGAAAAGTAAGTCTCCTATAGGGGATGCAGCAACTTCAGGTGGACAGAAATTCCTATGTAGGGTCAGTTAGTCTGGACTTTGTGATGAAAGAATCCTGTACTGTGGCACTGGACCAACCATGTATGCACGGTGAGGTCTGCATGTGCTGTGTGAGCCTGGTGTTTTTGAAGTGTGGGCATGCTAAGCACATGTTACCCAGCCGTCTGCCTGGGGAGTTTTTCTGTCTCCTGGGATTGAGATCTTGGTAGAGGTTGGCTGCTGCCAAATGATTTGTTCAGCTTGCTGCTCTATCCAGAGGAACCTTAGGGATGGGACTACAGGTGGACTGTGTGACATACTGTCACAGAAACCATGTTGTTATGCATCCTTGCATCTTAAGGATCTCACAGCCTTGAAGTTCAATTCAACTGCATCCCAAGCTGTTTATCTTCTCAAGTAGTTATCCCAGAGTGGAGAGAGCCTTGGGCTCCTTTAGTCTCATTGTCTTGGTGTTACTATACCGATATCCTGGGGCACACTCTGTGGGCTCCTTGTAGCAGCTGCAGTGCCTCCAGGCATGGCCTTTTACTATGCTGGGATTCAGGCATCAGCAATAGAAGTAACAGGCAACTCCTCAGTTCTAGCAAGTTGTTTCTGTTAGGTGTATCTGGTACCAAGTCTGGGTGCCTTGCGTCAGTGAGCAGACCCCATTCCATTTCCATGCAGGGAGTTTTTCTCCGTATGCTGCACCATCTCCCTTGGCTCTTGCTCTGCTGTCTCTGTGGAGGTGGGCCCTAGGATGGGAGTTATCATTTCCACTTCCACATTAGGAATTCTATTTCATAAGGGAGTTTAAGTAATGTGAGTGGTGTGAGTAGATTTTCTTTCTTTCTGGGGTGAATAATTGATTTTGCCCTTTTTTCTCTCTTCTGAGCCTGAACACATTAAAGGTGAGACCAAGACACTTGCACTAAGCATAAAGCTATACACTATCATGTTTTTAGACCATCACTCAGGAATCTGCTGTTGGGCTGTATATGGCTTGTAATTCACAGGCAGTTAATTGAGAACTTTAGCTTTGACTAATGTGTCTAATAGTTGCAATAAGATTGGAGCCTGTTGGGTCAACTGCTGATAACCTGATTGTCTTTGACTGTGCAGACATACCCTCAGGTATTTCAAAATGAGGGCATCTGGGTGATGGAGGAATGGAAAGGACAGAACCTTATGTAGGCACTGAAATACATGAATCTGCATAAGGTCTGTCTTTCATATCCGGCCCTTTGCAAAGGGGGATACTTGGGGAAGTTGTAAATAATTGCAATTGTCAGCCTCCCTCTATCTTTGCTCTCTAAAGCTACAGAAGAGAAGTGTACCAGCTTTGTTATTCAAAGCATTTCCCTTAACAGCTGAATCCTGTGAGAGATTCCTCTTAGAGCAGCTTTCCTCTGCGGTGGACTCTCCTGACAAGATCACAGACGGCTTTTGGTCTCCGAGTGTCATGACGAACATCTAGTTGAATCTATTTTTGTATCTGAAATATGTTGAAAGATGCTATGGTGAGAAGAAGCAGTACAGTAAGATTTGAAAGTACCCTAGACATGGTGATGCTTTTGGGGACAGCATGTGTTTTCCTTCCAGTTTCTGAATTTTTTTTATCTTTAAAATTTGAATTAGCGTCAAGAAAATAGTCATGACCATACAATATTTTGATTTTTCTCTTGGTGTGCCAAGATTGAAGTTCTGTGCCTTATAGCTGCTTTAATGTGTCCTTTTCAGCTTCAAAATTCTCCAATAAAGTAAATTCTTTGTGGGAGTTACTGCTACTCTAAACAATGAAGAAAAATAATGATACACCTTGAGCTGTTTTCCTTTTTTGACATACTGTTCTTCACCTGTTTATTCTGCCCTGAGCGCTGGTATGGTGTCAGAACAGCGTTTCAAGGCATGAGAGAGAAAATACTTTGGCCTGAGAACATGGTTGGAGAGGGCAACTGGTGACTGAAACCTCAGCTGCTTAACTACCCTTTATGGTGGGAAATGGGCAACTGACAGTTTTACTAGATTGTACCTGGGTATAGTGTGACTGTCACTTCTCTGAGATTATAGACGCCAGGTTTTGCTGTGAACTGTTTTGCCTCTGGTGTGTAATCGGGATCCTGGCTGGCAGGTCAGCTTCGTCAGATCTGCCAACCTTGCTGACGTGGCCTCATCATGGACTGGGAGGTGACAGGTACCAGCTCAGCACACAAGTGCTGAAGCGTCTCCTGTCATCTCCATTTGTTGCCACGCTCTCTTAGGTGCAACCAGCTTGCTGCATCCTTATGGCCCATGAGGCTGAGTGCTGTGGGTGGCGTTTTGGCACATGCAGAATGGACCAAGCTTGACTTACTTGGGACCAAAGCTGCTCTTTTCTGGCTTTAGAAAGAAAGGGATGGGATGTTGTTATATATCACGTCTCTCTCTAGGTAGAGACAGCCAGTCCTTAGAAGCTGACTGTTGGTAAGAGCTGTCATATTGAGTCAGGATGGTGATGTGATCTACTAATTTTTCCTCTTTTGTTGTTTTCTTCCACATTTCAGGAAGGGTGCTTGTGGCCTTCAGAAAGCTCGGTTTCGCGCCAGGGTGCTTCAGAGGTACTGACAGATTTCTGACTACCTTCACCAATGTACTTTTTTTTTTCTGTAGTGTGTATTTGGTTCCTTTCAAAAAGGTACATCTATTTTGTAAAGAAAGCTTTTTTTGGTGTAGTTCACATAGTCATCTGAGCCTGCCTTAACTCCCATTTCATAAATGACTGATACCTTTTCATTAAAAGAATGAAGTTCTGCCTACCTGACACGTCATCTCCATCAGCAGCTCCCTGTGTCATAGTAGGTATTCACAGGCAAATGGTGGAGATGTGTCTCCTTCATGCAGTGGCTCAGCAATTTGAGTGTCCACTGAAAGCTGGGAGACCACTTACTCTTGCCCCTGAATTTTTCATGTATTTAGAACACATTTCCTATCATCAGTGTTTCCCATCTTCCAGCCAGCACAGATCCCTGGTCTGTGTAATAGTGTTTGGGTGTGTTGCTCTGAGTGGTCCAGCTGTGCTGTGACAAACAGTGGAACTTCCCGGTGGTTGGCCCTGATTCTGTGAAGGTCAGGGACTGAGAATCTGCATGGATCCAAAAAAGAGAAAAGCAGTTTGGTAGATCTAGATCTGAGAAGCTGATGTGTCTGTATAGATCTAGGGTAGACCAACTGAGGAGCAATAGCACCTCACAGAGTATCTTGAACTCTTCTTTTTGTAAAGCCTGGCCTTCTCCAGGGATGTTTTTTGCATTCACAGTGCAGAAGCTTTGTAGGTGCTCCCCAGAGGCCGAGTTCTGACTGAGAATTGAGGAGGAGGAGGGACACCTGATAGTGAAGGCATGAGATATGCTGGGCCTTTACAAAATGTACTAAAATGACCATCTGAATTCTTCAGTGATATATAGGGTATTACATTAACTCTGAGTAGGAGGGGGAGGCTCAGACTGCAGCTGAAATTCAGTACTGGGGCATTGTCATAGAACTAGTCAGTTGTCAAGACTAGAGAGAATTTGTTTCCTGTGTTCAGAAACAGAATCATTTGCTTTTCATGTGAGTGTTTTAATGTCAGAAGGAGCTTGGGGGTCTTGATCTTCCTTCGTGAAGCTGTTCTTAAGTGGGTTAGATCCTTCCTGCACCTCCTACCTGCTCACGTGCATGCATGTGGGAGCACATGTGCACAGTATCTACTGGGTTTAATCTCTAAGATAGGTGGCAAAGAGAAGCATTCTGTGTTTTATCATTTTTTTGTAAATATGGAGCAGCCCACAATACTTTGCTCAGATGTGGAGTCACGTATGTCTCTCTTCCTGTTTCAGATCATGTATGCTCCAAGGTCCAGGGACAGATTTACCACCCCATCTTTTATGCAGCGGGACCGTTTCAGTCGCTTCCAGCCCACCTACCCTTACATGCAGCATGAGATTGACCTTCCTCCAACCATCTCCCTGTCTGATGGGGAAGAGCCGCCGCCGTACCAAGGCCCCTGCACCCTGCAGCTCCGGGACCCAGAACAGCAAATGGAGCTCAACCGGGAATCTGTCAGGGCACCGCCCAACCGAACCATTTTTGATAGTGACTTGATAGACATCTCGATGTACAATGGGGGCCCCTGCCCACCGAGCAGCAATTCGGGCATAAGTGCAAGCAACTATAGCAGTAATGGAAGGATGGAAGGACCACCCCCGACGTACAGCGAGGTCATGGGGCATTATCCAGGCTCCTCTTTTTTCCATCACCAGCACAGCAATGCGCCCCCTTCCTCGCAGAGGGGCAGCAGACTTCTGTTTCAGCAGAACAATTCAGAGAGCACAATAGTCCCCAGCAAAGGCCAAGACCGGAAACCAGGAAACCTGGTCTGAAGTTACTTACCCAGGTGCATTTGAACTGAATACAGGAGATTCAGGCAGGGCGGTGAAGGAAGACCCCCGTGCTGTGGTGCACAATGTTGTTACATTTCATGTGGTACAACTTAGTAAAACCAAACGTGCAAACCAGTTCTTTGTTTCTGATTCCTTTCAGGGGAGTTGCATGCAAAGCAGAGTGAAAGAAATACAAACTTCCATTCAGTTTGTCTATGAGCAGTGTTTCAGGGGAGAAGGGGGGGTATATTATTTTTTTTAGTAAAGTATTTCAATTATTTAATTCTAGAAGTTAACTTAGCACAGAAATGAGGCTTGTACAGCCTATTTTATACTCACTGAATGGCGGAAGGAAGAAGGTGGTTTTGCTAGATGAAGGGGGGAAGAATTGGCCAGTTTGCTTTTTTTTTTTCTCCCAGGGTGTGGATTTTTTTTTTAATATGAAACAGAATTCCTGTTCTGCGTGCCAAGGTATAAAGTTGAGAACTTAGATGAATGCAAGGAATTAATTTGTGTTGTGATAAATGTGTTTTAAAAAGTTGCACTATCTTAATGTTTTAAAAAAATATATATGAGGGAACTGTTTTATGTGAAGTTCTTCTATATGTTGTTGTTTCACCTGTGGAATAATGATAGAGCCCCAGAAGTAATCTGGAGGAGTTTGCCCCCCTACCCCCGGGTTTGCTAGAAAATGGGGACAGGACTTATCCTAACATCTCTTGACTTCTACAAATCAAGAAATACAGGGACAGTTGTCTTTGCAATAATTTGCATTCAAATAACAGTGCATCAATGAAGTGTCTTGGAGACTTTTGGGTGGAAGAAAGCAAATATGAAATCCCAGCATTTTCCATCACTTAAGCTGTTTTGCAGTGTAGACTATTTGTTTCATAAATTGCAAAACAAAAAATCCCAAATGTGTTAATTTGTATAGATTCTAACTAAGTGCTGCCATTCTTTTCCTTTTCATGATGCAGTATCGCCAGTACTTAACCGTTTTAGAGACTTTTGTCCTCACTGTAGCCTGAAATGTATTTAGTCACATATCATGACATTATGCAATAAATTGTTTGAAAATGCAGGGTGTTTTTTCTCCCCTGCAACACTGTCAAAATACGTGAGACTGTTGTGCTTTTCACTCTCCATTTCATCATTTTAGTTCCTGAAGTTCAGTCCTGGAAATGCATCTTGTTGAAGGGAAGGGGGACTTCGTAGCTAACCCTCCCCTGCCGTTTCTGCAGCAGCACCAAGAGCCTGCATGACAGTGGTGCCAGCATCTGTGGCATCCCTGGCAGTGACGTAGGAGCACCAGTTATTCTCACTGCAAACTGCTTTGCTCTGGGCTCTGTTGTGGAAACCCTTCTTCACGTGTGTCATCTGTCTGACGCCAGCAGGACTATGCTCGTGGGTAAAGATGACTCACATATTAACCAAGTTTTGGTTAAGCCCTGGTTTTGCTATACTGGTCTGAAGAGTAGTTGGAAAATGTTACTTGCTTGTATCATGGTGTGTGGGGTATTCCTTCACTGTCTGTTTCTGGGTTGGAAGCACGTGTGGCGCCAGAAGTCAGTTGACAAATGGTGATAGTGGCATCACAAGCACATGAAAAAGCACAAATTGCACTTAAAATGCATTTTGGAAATGGACTTAAAGTAAGAATCTTTAGTCTTAGTTTGAATAGTTTCTAATACATAGGTGTATGTGTGTCATAGACCTTTTCACTTTAAGATCTTTCACTTTTTTCTATTTTCCTAAGCCTTGTGCTTGGTTTCAGGCAGCAGCTGCCGAGTGCCCCGAGGGCACTGTGGATGAGTGGAGGAGTACTCTGCCCTGGTCCCATGGCTGGAGGCTGTGTTTCTGCAGGACTTCTGTACACCAGGGGCTCTGATAACTGAAGTGCATCTTTGATCTATGCAGAGTTTTAATGCCAAAACAGTGTGTGTGTCTGTGTTATATGGGCCTCAGTGTAGATTTGTAGGTTTGTTTTCTTCATAAGGTAGTTTGGTTTTGTTCTAGTTTAGAAAACGTGTGTGTAACTGAATATGCAGCCCATTTGTCTCTGTAATTGTTATTTTGGCCTGAGTCATGCTGGTAATGGAGAGTTGAGCTGCCGTTTAATGTATGTATTATTTGAAGGGAGAGATAGAGGTTGTGTGATGGGATTCATTTTTTTTATTTCCACTCAGACCCACAGGACAGGTGTTTAGGAGATCACTAGATGGTGGTCAGTCAGCTAGGGCTCCCATCATGTCTGGTTCCTGGGAATAAAAGCTGTGAAATTAGATTTTTGCAAACAACCTATGAACATACTTCTTTGCTAAAAACAAACAAACCAAACAAAAAACCCCTAAAAGCAACAACAACAAAAAAACACCAACCCAAACAGAAGACAAAACCAGCAAATGTTGGTTTTGGTCTTCAGTGGCTTTTGTCACTTCAGAAGTGAGCCTTTAAGCCAGAGAATGTGTATGCCTACACAGATACTGTGCTGTTGCCTAAATGAGGATTATTTAGCTGAGAAGCCTTCGGGCAAGAACAGCTGGAACTCGGTCATTGTGGCAGAGCACACCTGGACTGGACCCTGAGCTTGGGCTGGTTGAGTACCAACTTTTTCCCATGTGCGGATCTCAGCAAAGTGAGCCTTGAAGTTGCCTTCAAAGTTACCTCTTGAGAACATATTTTCTTTGGAGACAGTCCTTTGCCATCTCTGCATGCCAGTGGTTTTATGTACTTCCCATTAACATCCAGTATGCTGTCTCTTCATTTTTGTTGACTGAGAAAACTTTCTTTTGCATGGAAAATGTAACCTGTTCCAGTTCTGCTGAAAAGATTTGTTGAAAAATAACTTAGTATGTGCTCACCTTATAGTTACATTTCCTCATGCATTTTTGCCTTCTCATCATAGAATAGGCTGTGTTGGAAGGGACCCATGAGGATCATCAGGTCCAACTCCTGGCCCTTTACAGGGCACCCCAAGAGTCACACCATGTTTCTGAGAGCATTGTTCAAATGCTTCTTGAACTCAGTCAGACTTGGTGCTGTGACCACTTCCCTGGGGAGCCTGTTTCAATGCTCAACCACTCTCCAGATCAAAAAGCTTTCCTTGCTATCCAACCAAACCCTCTCCTGAACTCAGCTTCATGCCATTTCATCGAGGTCATGAGAACGAAGAGATCAGTGCCTGCCCCTCTGCAGTCCCTGAGGAGGATGACTGCAATGAGGTCTCCCTCAGTCTCCTCCAGGCTGAACAAACCAAGTGACCTCAGGCACTCCTCATACAGCTTCCCCTCAGGGCCCTTCACAGTTGCCCTCTTTTGGACACTAATAGCTTGATGTCATGTTCTGCTTTTGCAGATGTAATGTACAGACAGTATACCTCTCAGCTCTGGAAGTGTAGTCACTTGTTGACTTACTATAGGTGAGCTTGCAACCTGCTACTTCTGTTTTGGAGCCTCTTATATTATAGGAGTAAATAGGCTATTTTCTGATGAATATTGGTGCTCTCCGGTGGGAGGGCCATCAATAATGTCATGTTGAAACTGTGGCTTTTTTTGGCCTTTCTTCTGTTGCAGTGGGAGAGAATCTGCCCTTGCTAAACAGAGTGGTGAAAGGAATACCAGAATTAGATAGCACTGTCGATCTTCACAGGCTTAGAAATTAGTGAGCTCTGCAGATAGGTAATTCTATGAAGCATTTCTGGAAGATGCCCTTGGAAAATGTCCAGAATTAATAGATGGTTTTCCAGAGCCCCTCAAATGAAACTTTGTACAAATTGTAAAAGATTTCTGCAAACTTTGTTGTCTTAATTGTGTAGATCTTACCTCCATACAGTTGTTTTGGTTTATGTGTCTCATGCACAAAACCTACATAATATGTGTGTTGAGTTTTCTATGTGATGGATTTTATTTGCCTGAATTCTGGTTGCATCTTCTGACTTTTGCCCAGTAACCCATGTTCCCAAAGTTCAGTACAATGATGTCCCTGCTTTAGAAATTTTCAGGTTAAAAGATGCTTTTTTCTTTTAAATGTACCTTTATGATATAGAGCATTGTGACCTCTATCCTACTGTAAAGGTTAATTTTTCCCTTACGTATCTTGGCATGGCTCCCTTCTTGGTGCTAAATATGCCCCATCTTTGATGTTTTTGTATGATCTTTCAGAGCTAGAAAAGGCAGGGGGTTTAGCAACAGGAAAAAAAAAAGAAGGTTTCTCTCCCAGTTTACTGATGGAGCACTTGGCACTTAGCTCTAATTTTGTATATATGTTTAGCATGGTTGTGGTTGGGTTCGTCTCAGTGCTGTACAAACAGACTGTATGTGATGCTGCTTAAACGATGTGAGTGAGGGATGTGAAGGGTGGTACCCAGCCAACAGTGCAGTGTTCAGATCCCTTTCCTGTAGTGCGTGGCACGTGCAGAATTCATGGTGCATATTAGGATGTTTTTGTCAGGGAGGGTTTACTTAAGCTACTCCTGGTTTTGTCACTGATGAACTCTGCATTTAACCCAGGCTCAGTCTGATGAGACTTTATTACCGTATGATTTTTCCTTGTAAGTATGAAAATTCAAACACGTGCCCCATGTACAGGTTCTTGATGGCTACTGAGGAAGAGATTTGCATTTCTGCAGTTGTGGAATCTGCAGGAATCATGGGTCAAGCTGTACTTCATTTGGCTCTTTATTATTGCTTGCCCACTTCTCCCACCAGTTTGCCCCTGCTGGTAGCTGCTTCTGTTACGCCAAATCTCTGAATGTTAATGTTGCAGACTTAACATTTTTTAAAAACTGTTGCTGAGATATTTGGTTTTTTCCTTCTGTGAATGTGGTGCAGGGAAGAGTAAGGAGCAAAATGACGTTTTTTATCAAAGAATGCACTTTCTTTGCGAGGGAAGAAAGCCTTGTGCTGCTGGAGAGCCCCATGTGTAGGTGTCTGGACCAGTGCTGTCTGAGGCAGTCATTTCTAACCTTGCCAGGTCGTGAGATATTGGACCTTAAAATTGACACTGATCTGTAAGGAATGTTTGAATGCTTTGGAGAAGATGGATTGCTAACCTTTCTCTGACTCTTGAGTCCTGAATGCTTATGTAACTAAGGTAACCTGATTTTGTAAGCAAAGAAAAAGAAAATAGTATGCTGGTAAAAATAGATATGCTCCAAAATAATTTTTTTCCTTCCCCCAAGGATAAACAATAGGCTTGCTGGCACATTTGAAAGTATTTAGGATTATCCATAAGTTCTCTCTGGTTGTTAACATTAGATCATATTCATGCACATGTATGTGTATACATACATATCTGCATGCAAACTTTGATGATGATCTTTGATGATCTCTGTACTAGTTGCTTTTCCATAATCACCTTCCAGAAGTGCTAAGTGGCTATATATTGTGCTCTCGGGAGCAACAAAGGTCATTTGTCAAACAGCTGGAAGCATAAAAGAATATTTGCTTTCCAGTTATGTAAATGCCATGATTTATGTTTTTATCAGTAAGGGAGTTTCTTGCTGCACCAGTTCTTGCCTATCACCTGGTGCGCTAGTGTATCTTCCATCCAACAGCTCTTTGCTTTTGGGTGAGCTTTGAAAAATCCTCATGCTTTGCGATACCCCTAATGTAGACCTAATGTATTGATGTACAGGAAGGAAATGTACTTAATGTAGTCTAAATTTCAGAAGCATGTTTTTTCAAACCTAGCTAATGCTGAGAACCAAGTGATGCTTCTGTACAGAGGGTTCAGATGAAGGCTGGCTTTTCATTACATGTTTGCTTTTTAGATAAAGGCTGTTGCACATAATTTAGTTACACATATCTGGTCTTTTCCTGCTTGCCAACCATTGCAGTTGCAACTTTTCTCCTAAACTAGCCCCTAATGTGTCGATCATTTCAATCTCTGGGAAGAGGCACTCTTACTGAGTTGTCTGAGACCCACTGAGGCTTTTTAGAGCATAGAGAAGTTGCTTGTGAGGATGTGTTGAACTTAGAGGGATATCCTGTCCAAAGACTGTTCTGTGTGTTTTGTTAGGAAATTCAAGTTTTGAGACTGTGCTGACTGAAAGTACTGCTTTGTAAGATTTATTTTTTTTATACTTTATATATTGTTTGCTGAGCCATCCTCATGTTGTGCTAGCAAAAGCCCCACTGGGCACACTTGGGTCAGCAAAAAAAAAGAGTAATGTTCTTGGTACAGCTCTGGGGAATTAACAGAACCTTCCCCACTAAACTCATCCTCCAAAACTAACATCAGACCTGAATTGCCTCTTCCCAACAAACTGTTGTATAGGTGTTTTGATGAAGTGCTTTGCCACACTAGTAAGTACCACAGACATGCGGTGGAGGAGCCTATTCGCATTTCCTTGAAATCACAACCACTGGCATTAAATATATTTCAGGGCCGCTTGAGAGGGAAAACCAAGGATGATTCTGAATTGAGAAGTGTCACAAACTCTCCTGGCTCTTAATTCTGCCTTGCTGGAGCCTCTTCCATTTTTAGGCTGAACACAAGTAACCCGGGTGTATTGCTAGCATTGCTTTCCTGCTATAAAAGAGCTTACCTTTTCATGTTGGTTAACAATGAAAAAACAAAAGTGTAACCTAGATATACTTCCCCTTCCCTCCGACAGCTGTGTGCTTTACTGCCAGAGGTGACACTGTCATTTCTTTGCTATATTGCTGCTGCTGCTGTTTTAAGTGGTTTGGTGTGTGAGCTTTCTGAAACAACATGGTGTGTGTAGGATCTCGTGGGTGATGAGCTGTCTCTTTTCTTCTTCCCCTCTCTTCTTGGTTTGTGCTTGTCTGTCTGCTGTGGTAGGTTTATTAATAAATTATATACGTCCTTGTTAGATATAATTTTGAGGAGGTTTGCATGTCTAGTTTGCAAGCAACTAAGGTGCCTCATGTTCAGGTCTGAGCAGATAGGAATCCCCTTGCACTTGAGAGGGCCTGATCCAAAGCTGGCTGAAGTTGGTAGGAAGACTTGCCAACTTCAGGGTGCTTTGAATGAGGCCTTATGCTCCCACCTTTGTTGTGCCTCACTTAAAATGGTGCTTTTTCAGTTGTCTGTCTTTTTTCTGGTTTGTTTTTTTTCTTTGTATGGTGCTGTGTATACCTTGAATATATTATGCACATATCCTACCCAATGGGTAGAAGAAACAAACATACAAAAACAAATGGATGTTGTTAATACTGTAAGATAATGTATAGATTATACCAATTTTAACACAAAATTGGCATAAACTTTGTGAATGCCAACTTCTGTGCTTGGTCCTTTTTTTGTAAGAAAATTTGCAAATGAATGCATACAAATGACAAAAAGTCTATGTATTTTATTTTCCTATTAAATATCAATATAATATCGTAGGGGGGAAAAAGGTTGAACAAATCCTTTTTGACTAGTCTGTGTTTAGTGATTGGTCATTTGATGCATCTTTACTGTGAAGATTTGTTCTTTTTTTCTTTTTTTGTGTCACTTTAAAAAAAAAGAAGAGAAAAACACAAAACAAACAACCTCCACAGCTTTAACCTTGCAACTAGATGCTTCTCATATTGGTTGTTGCCTTGTTATTGCTGAGTTGGATCACTATTAGTTACTACTTCTTCAGCTGACATGTTGTTACTATCCATGATTACCTTATTTTGCTTTGTGTTTTTTTTTTAATGTAGAAATGGGCTAAAATCTTTTGAATCTTTTTATCCACATCCTAGATTTGAAGTGAAGCTCAAACTGGGTACTGACTCAAACCATCCCTGCAAAACCAAAAGTAGGCCAATGAGAGTTTTGTGACAACAGCCAGCCCTTGCTCTGTGCCCACGACTGGTATGTGATCCTGCCACTACAGACTGTCTTCAGGCTTGGTGTGTAGCTGTGAATTGTGCTGTTGCAGGGCCGGAGCCTTCAGAGTGGACAAGAACAGTTGCAGGTGGTAGCAAGCTGAATGCAGGGTTTGTGTGAGCTTTGAGTTGGCAGCTTTGCTGCTCTGTTGGGCTCTGACAGCAATGGCTCAGCCCTGGTTTGTGTTTAAGATTACAGAGAAGTGCTTAAACCTGTTCAGAGCCAACCCAGGAAGTGGTGTGGAAAGCAATTTAACACTTCAGCTTTCTGCAAGGCTCCCTTGGCAGTTTGGTTCTACCCCAGCAAGTCCCCACATTTGGCTGTCCATCCCCGTGTCCCCTCACACTCTTCAGTAAAGCAAATACCTCAGGAAAACTCAACATGAAGTTCTAGTGTAGAGATTGCAGATGCTGTACTTATTTTTCTAAACTGTTTGTTCTACCTATTACAGGACAGTAGGTGATATAAAAATTTATCAGTCCGAGACAGACCAGTCCCCTCACAGATGATAACTGACTAACCTTTCATAGATACTCATGTCTGTGTGTAGCTTTTTTTATACTTGTCAGGCTTTAACCACAGACGTAAGGTAGCAGCGCATTGGGGTACACTTGAGATGCCAGTTTTGTTTGGTTTTTCAGATGACTAGCTAAACGCTGTGCTAAAACTCAGGGGGCCTTGCCTGGGCCCAGTGAAGTCAATGGTGAGGCTTCCTCTGGTTTGAGTGGGCTTTCAGTCCGGTCTGTCACGCTGGGCGATGGTGCCTTGGAGCACAGTCCTTCACTGCTTCCCTGTCAACCTGAAACATCAGCTACACCTTTGTCTGTAAATATCTTTTTAAAAGCCCCCATAGGAGTCCTGTATCTGAATGTTGATCATGGTTGTTTTGGGTTTTTTGTTTTAAAGAGGTGTGTAAGTTTTTTATGGCCAGTTCTGCATCATTCATCCCTTACTGGTGGCTTGTATCCATCCTTCTATTTGTTGACCTGTTCTGTCAGTAAGCATGTACCATAGGTAAATATGCATATTTCATGATTGTCATTTGTTAATTCATTTATTGTTTGTCAGGGCACAGAGTATTTGTTTTGGAAGTATGCCTTGCCTGGCCACCTTCACGTTTCTGTTTGCACTGCAGTACCAGTTCTGTGCATGAAGGAAGAAAAACAAACAAAAAAACCCCTGGCCTTGACTAGGAAGACTGTACAGAGCAAATATCCTGCTGGAGGAAATCTAGAGTAAGGTTTATCATAACAAAACTTGCATATTGAGTGGACCAAACATGAGCATGTCTCCTTTTAGAGGCCCTAATTTGCTTTGAAGCTGCAGTGGAAAGAGCAGACTATCTCTTAAGTGTATTCACAGCTGTGTTCACGCCTTTCCATTTACTACAAAGCACAGCAGGCCACCAAGATTTTAAAAGAACTATAAGCGGAAGTTGTGAGAGCCTCAGGCATCACAGACATGGACAGCAAAAATAATAATAATTTTAAAAAAATCACTTTAATATTGTTTAACAAAGCTTTTCTACTTAAAGTATAGAGTACATAAGCATCGATAGGGGTTTTATCTTTGTAACTATCAGCTGCCCAATGCTGCTGTGCTCAGAGAATTTCATGATGGTATGTACATCAGTAAAGCTGTTACACTCAAAATTAACCATCAAATGCCTGTTTTTAGAGTGTTATCCTTTCTTTGTTGTTTCTTGCTAGTTATTTTACAGTGTAAAATGCTTTATTGCTGTATGGATTTTCTTTTTTTTTTTTTCTTTTCTATTTCCAACATTGTGGCTTTCAAGATCACATTTTCAACACATCTCTTTTTTTGGTTCATTTTCTTTCAAGCTATTCTGAAATATGTACAGTACTATCAACAATATTTAATCTTTCTTTTAAATTTTATTGTTGTAAAAACAAAGCTATTAAAAACAATGTCTTTTTATAACTGTATTGGAATTTCTCAATAGCTGTTCATGTGATGCTATGACAAACCTGGCTTGCTTATTTTTTTTTAACTTTATTTTCTGTTTAACACAATTAATTTGTTGCTTATTTTCCACTGTAACTCCCAGTTGCATACAGGAAAAGATTTCAACTGTTGTGTATCTGACTCTTTTAATTGAGCAAATGGTGATGTCCTAGTTTTTAGACCTAAGGTCTGTTCATTGCAATACTTTTAAAGGAAGATGTTGCTCTAAGTGCTGTTGTTAGTTTTAAATACAGATTTTATGCTTGTTCTTAATATGCTGTGGTTAAACCACGGCACAAAATTATTAAAAATTATTAAATGCATTTGTCTCCTGTTGAATTTATTATCTCTTTGAAGTTGTGCTTGTTTAAAGGTAAACTGGCAGGAGAAATGAACCCAACACGAAACATTATGAAAGTCAGAGTTACAATTTAATAAAAATATTACAATAAATGCAAGGACACAAACAGAAATTGGTTTTAACCCACAAAACCCAGAAGTATAACCCAGCACCCTGGACGAGAGTGGTGGTCGCAGTCTGGTTGGGAGTGGTGGTCTACTCCTGTTCAGGTTCTGGTCCTCCTCTGGATCCAGGAAGTAGTTCCAGAAGTCCCAAACTCCCAAGATTATATACCCTCTGGTTCAGGTGGGAATGCCCAGTACCTCCCCCAGGGCGGGGAGTTCCACAATGGGTGATCTGACTGTGGGAGTCATGGGGTATTTTGGAATTGTTGCTGACCCATTAGCAGACATGACCCCTCAGACTGGGCGTGAAGGTGACAACGACTTCCCAGAGGGGAGTTATCACAGCTCTTACCTCAGAGGCTTCTTTAACCCCCAGCTTGCAACCTGAGGGGTCAGGTGTGCCCTGGGCCGCTGCTGCAAATGGTCAACTGTTAACAGTTTATGGGAAATGATGTAGAGGGTGGAGAATACACAGCTTT